>OY744552.1:38683570-39145050 GCA_963556195.1 Sepiola atlantica
TATGACGAAAATGCAGATAATCCGTGACTTCCGCTCGTCAATTGTGATTAATAAAGAAGATTAACAAAAAAATCCACTCAAAACACATTTAAACAAAACAATATGATAGCAAAAAACACTAACATAAAAAAAGAAAGAACCTTTATTATATGTCTGTGCCTGTTTGTCAATTATAGATTCCCAAACCATTGAACAGAAATACATCAAACTTTGTATGAAGAACCCTAGAAATGTCGAGTGAATCATAGGGGACAAAAATGTAAATATTACCATTGTTAATACTAAAATCACGAAATACTTATAGTTTTTTTTTTATTGACGCTAAATGGAAATTGATTGTCGAATTATGAACTGATGGGGATTATGGTAATACATATTAAAAACTGGGTTAGGGTTAGGGTTAGCACTTTCTCTGTCACGATGTCAGGATGTCTGTCTGTCCGTCCTGGGGAATTTTTGTAAACAGAAGAGAGGGGGGGGCTCGAGTAATTAACATTTAATTAATTAAGCTTTTCGAGTCAGCGTTCATAATATTTGTATACATGTAGAATTAGGAAAGCATTATTAATTAATTAAATTTACATTAGATAACATTAAATAACATTATTAGATTAGAGAAGAAACAAATTTCAAGTCGAGGCTGCGATTAGAAGTGTAAACGTGGCAAGAATCATACTTAAATTTATAGATTTCAACGGCCTTTTATACCCTTAATAAACGTCGTTTAGACATTAGACGGGCTTCCTCATTTACATAATACATTCTTTTTAACCTTCCATTAAATTCAGATTTACAAATATACACTTATAACTGCTATTATCAAGTTTCCATATGTATTTACAATACGTTCCGATAAGGTGATATAAAGACAAATTATTAATACAAAAGTGTGGTTAATGAAAGGGTGAAGATTAAACAATGAGAATTAAATAAGGGTTAAAGTTCTCTTCCACATCGATTTGGACGATGTAAAACCTAAAAAGAAGGGACGTTATAAAGAAGCAAGTGAACTGATGAACCGGGGTCGTTTTATATTTCTTTTAAATGATGATTAACTGCGGGTACATAAATACCCAAACCCCACATTTGTCAGCTCCTTCAGCTGCATCCCGTTCAGTCTTTCATTAACTTTGGTTGATTGAGGACGTTGGGATGGGGTAATACCAGTCGAAAATTCGTTCTCGACAATCAGTCCGACAGGAACTAGTGTTACATTTACAGGTTTATTATACGTTTCATGTCGGGAATTTTTGTGTTCGTAGAACTGTTCCCTGTTGATCCAGGACGAACGGCATCGCTGCTAATGGGACGATATGTCGTTTCTCGATCCGGCGACGTCGAGTCGTCTTGCTATTCAGTCCCGATTTTCAATCTCCCCCTTTTCGGCCGACACAGCAGTAGACGCAATTCGGGAATGATATTTCCCTTTCTTTTTCTGTTTCTTCTCATTTGTCTGAACCCTAACTGCCATTGTTAGTCGCTCTGTCGCCGCTACCATTCTCTGCAGACGCTTTGTCTTTGTTACATTTCTGGGCCGGCGGTTTCTTTCTGTAACTGAAACCAAATCTCCCCATACACGATAAAAGATAACAAGCCTTTCCTTTTTAATTTAGAGCCATTTATTTACTATACTACTAGTCGACACTGAGTAAGTTCGTTGGAGAAGAGAGAGAGAGAGAGAGAGAGAGAGCTTACGCTAGTAAATTCCTAACTATTTAGCTATTTGTAAAGGAAGGAAAATTGGAGATTCACTCTGGCTCTCATTTTTGGAGATTCGAAATTCCCCAGCTTGTAACAGCTACATGACTATCGTTGTTCTCTTGTCGGCTTCCAATTGAAAACTCAACTCTCAATCTAGTTTTCCCATCGGGAAAAAACTGTGACGTCACGAAACCTCGTGATTGACGCCAGGTGTGACCTAAACTTTGACCCTCCGGGTCTCGTCAACTGTCACTGCGACCGTGAGAACAACACTGCACTAAACTTGCACGAGATGACTTCGTTACAAATCGCGCAAGTTAAGCGATCTCACTGTACGTCCATTCACACATGCGTCCCATTATATAACACTAGGCCATTTCGGTGGGCTTTTATCTTCCGGGCTCAGGTATATTGTCCTGGGTAGTCCTATGAGGGTCACCCTCCCAGGCCTTACCTCCTCTCTTTAGAGTGAAGTAAGTTCATTGCTTACTGCCTGAGGCGTCCTGACCGGGGAATGCCGACGGGGCTGCTCAGGCTATTTTTGCTAGGTCAGAGTGCTCCTTCTTTAGGGGCGCTAGTTTGACTCTTACCCACTTTCTGGCCTTGTGCCACACATTGCCGCAGTGGGAAGCAACTAAATACTAGTTAGTACCGATTCTCATATAAGTCAGACGTATTTGCATTTTTTCGTAGATATTTAAAAATCTTAAATAAAAGACAAACTACATGTGTTTTCATTAAAACTTTTAAATTATTTTCCACGCCACAAGTCTGCATAACACAAAAATAGAATCGTATTTACTGCAGTTACTGTAGATTGTCATCTCTCAGGTTGATCATGGCGATAGAGGTCCGTTCCACAATGGCTTCTGTACGATAAAACTGCTTTACACCAACTGCTACTTAAGTAAAATTATTTCAAAGATGTCCTTTTTTTTCTTCCACGTGATCTTATTCAACCAATCACCGAAATTGGTTGAGTCTAACACCATCATTTTTCTATAACATATGCAAGGGGTACAGAGAAACGTCACAAGTATTATCGAGTTTAACACAAATTGAAAAAAAATGGCTATATAAAAAAAATCTAATAATTATAATGATACACTTGTTTGTTGTTAAAACGTTCCTTTTCTATACAATAACAAGTCTGTATAACATAACATTAAACTCATATTTACTGTAGTTTCCGAGGATTGTTATCTCTAGAAGAATCGACGATTGTTTTTCAAAGAATGGAAGAACAAACATTTTAGAGAAGGTGAGAGCAATTTGTAGTAGACGTCCATCATTTTTGGTTCTATTTTTCTAATTTCAGTTGGAAAGTGGACACTGGTGAAATGCGAGGAATATTATTGGCCGGATTTGTGCGGTGTGGGGATAATGGCAAATTGCGACGGACGGTCCTGCGAAGAGGTGTGCGATTCTCATCCGGATTGCAACCAGTTTGCAAAATTATTAAACTTATGCATCAACATAAACACTGCCTCACCGAGAAACAAATGCATTGTGAAAATGAGGCCAAGTGTAGAATTATATGTAAAACATTTTTATTGTAAATAGAATGAAAATATAGTAGAGGATTAAGATGTCGGTCTATGACAAATCGACAAGAATTAGAAGAACAACTAAGGGTGGTAACTCGATCTAGAGTTTTAGTCACGATCGAGTTATTGTCCTTGGTCGTTTTTCAACCCTAGGCAACATGGCGGTTGTAGCTCTGTATAGTCGCACGATAATTTGAAAATCTTGAAAAACTTGAAATATTGCTTTTCTACACAATAAAAATAAGCAATTGTATTTAAAGACTTTCTCAGATTTTAACTTGGATCGTAAAATCAAATGTTTACACGTTTTCATTCTATAAAGAAATTGATGTATTCTTTATTTTAACGATTTGAACTAATTTCACATTCAAGCTCTTCGAAAAAATCATCATCGTTCAAAATATGTAGTTTGATGAGTGTGCAGTTTACTGTTAAACAATTCTGTTTTGGTGAGGAAAATTGAGGATTTTGAAACGAAAACTTATTTCTGACAATATCGTAATTCATTTGTTGTATTTCGAAAAGAAAATTTGAAATCATTGAGCTTCTTTCCTCGTGCTGCTGGCCTCTGGAACTCCCTCCCTGCCCCCTGTTTCCCCGACAGTACAGACATGCAGAAATTTAAAACTAATGTAAACAGACATCTCGCTGCGCAGATCCCAATTTAGGTTGACCCCCCACCCCCAACCTTCTCCCCTTTTCTTTTTTCTCAGTAGCCCCTTACGTCTACAGTGGCGAGCTGCCTTGTTTGGGGTGAACTATGTTAAAAAAAATATATATATAGTGCCCCATACGTGAGTAGACTTTTGCAGCAGTTTTAAACATACTTATAGCAAGTAAGCTAAACAGAAACGTTTATGTTTCATTCCAAAGAAAAATCCTCAGGTTAATTACATGGACTTGCATGAGCATGTCGTCTCTCCTGCTTCTTTTTATATATTTCTTTATTCCAAGCCTTTTTGGTATTGATCACGTTTTTATTGTTGTATTGTATGGTGAAGCTTGAATTGACACACTGGAACGGTTCTTTAGGTTGGCTGAACATATTTATGTTTAATAAAAACAGAACAACTCGAATTACACCCAGACAATTTTTTCGTTTGAGGAAGTTCATTAGTGCAACACAATGGACATTTTGCAGTTTCGTTAAATGTATATGCGACGCCATGGTGATTTTTTTGTTTTCTTGTTAAGATGGGAGTAAGTTGCAGAACACACGTTAATTGACCTAACAATGGGTTTAGTATTGATATTAAATGCGTTTTATTTCAAGTGAATGATTCACGTTCGATTACTGCTCGTAGCAATCTCTGTCTGTTTGTCTGTCTGTCTGTCTGTCTGTCTGTCTGTCTGTCTCTCTCTCTCTCTCTCTTGTTATTGTTTATTATCTATGGACGTATACGTTTCGTCTCTTTTCAATCGAGACTCATCAGCATAGAAGTATGACTATTCACTACCGGTCACATGATTCGAAACCCTGGATTACAAGTATTTTTCAACTCAAATCCAACGTCGTTAACCGTGCCGATATATTTGATGTGTTATATACTTTTATGTATTTTTATATATATTATCTTTGAAAACTCATGAGTTAACGACTTTAAGATACTTTGCCTGAAAATTGAATTCTAATAAAATTTGATTCGCACCTTATTTTATTATTTAATTTTATATTATGGTATATATATATATATATATATATATATATATATATATATATATATATATATATATATATATGTGTGTGTGTGTGTGTGTGTGTGTGTGTGTGTGTGTGTGTGTAAGATGAATAAAGGAAAGCCAAAAACTATGTGATTTAAGTATTCATCAACGTTTCATCTTTATTGAAAGACTTCCTCAGAATAAAGAAAACAATGTAGAAAAATCATAGATAATATTAATTTTGATTTGTCAGAAAGTGTCGGGGAGACATGATGTTTTTGGAGCCTACGAGATCATCTAAATAACAAAATGTAAACTATTTAATGGCTGGTAAGGAGACGTCTGATTCGCAACTCAAACATTTGTGAAGAATGTCCAGATGAATTATTTTGTTTGTATAGAATGCAATGTGCAGACGGTTTTCGGTGGGCCTGTCCTATTTCGATGTAGACAGTTCTTTAGTATCTCTTGCTTAACATTTAGAATTTCATCTCTAGATGTCATTATATGGTATGATTCCAGTGCGCACAAATTACATTTCCCCTTTTGTTAAGTATATATGTATTAACCTTACCTAGTATTGACCATTTAAACTCAAAACGAATTTTCTTATTAATGAATGAAAAATGGATGAAAATACGGTCTGCAATTCTGAAAATCAATTTATTTTTCTGTTATATCGTCTAATAAGTCAGTCATGAATTAAAATGGATGAAAATATCGTTTGCAATTCTGAAAACCAATTCATGTTTCTGTTATATCGTCTAACAAGTCAGTCATGAATTAAAAATGGATGAAAATACGGTCTGCAATTCTTAAAACGAATTTATGTTTCTGATATATCGTCTAACATGTCAGTCATGAATGAAAAATGGATGAAAATACATTCTGCAATTCTTTAAACCAATTTATTTTATTCATATTTTTATATATATATATATATATATATATATATATATATATATATATATATATATATATATATATATATATATATATATATATATATATATAATTAACTTGTTACAAATATCCAGGGGGTATGAATCCGAAGGAAGTTGAAACCGGGTTTATGAGAGTGCTCAATGAAAATTCAGAGCAAAATATATATTTTTTGATTTTATTCCATTAGTTGCGACAAAACAAGCTTTGTTTCATTGGTGCTAATAGCGACCAACTCATCGAGCCGGCGAAAGGAATTCAAATGGCATAAAATTTTAACTTCACTTTAACGGGAGATTGAAAATTGAAAATACATTGGAGGGGGAGGGGGACAGAGTTGGGGCTTTGTCTATAACGGCGACATGGGACATATTTTAAAAAATATAATCACAACAAAATTCACTACAAATAATAAACAAAACATTAAAATAAAATGCAAAAGTAGCAATTAATACCCTAAATTAAAATTATCAAACATTTTTATCCACATGATAATTACTTATTAGAATTAAAATAAAATAAAAATGACGGTTGTAATCATAATTTTATTCTCATTTTAAATTTAACTCACTCTGACCGTCGCTCCATCTCCCTCCTCCCACCCGGCCGAGATTGAGATCACAGACACGTGAAAAACCTCCCACGTAATAATTTGAAACACGACTTGTTGGGGTCCTCCCCCCTCCCCTCTCATGTCCCATGTCGCCGTTATAGACAAAGCCCCAACTCTGTCCCCCTCCCCCTCCAATGTATTTTCAATTTTCAATCTCCCGTTAAAGTGAGTTAAAATTTTATGCCATTTGAATTCCTTTCGCCGGCCCGATGAGTTGGTCGCTATTAGCACCAATGAAACAAAACTTGTTTTGTCGCAACTAATGGAATAAAATCAATATATATATATATATATATATATATATATATATATATATATATATATATATATATATATATATATATATATATATATATATATATATATTATATTTATACATATTTATATATATATACATGTATAAATATATATATATATATATATATATATATATATTTCTACATATCTATTAAGTAAAATTCCTCCTTAATTCCAAGCTAATTTCTGGTGGCCAACTGGTAATTCTCTAGACAGCAAATCAGTGGCGATTTGTGATCGGAGTTCGCGCCCGTCGATCGTCGAGAATTAGCTTCCTGCACTGAAGATTGCGTAAGCATGAAACATCGATGTCTGTAGGTAATAAAATTCAACAGTCTCTATAGTACAATTGAAGATTAAAAAGTATTTAAATTGTTAATTTAATTTTACTTCAGTGATTGATCTTCAGATCTTCAGATAAAATAATTATCATAAATAAAATCTTTATATCAGTTTCTGATATGCAGCATTTCAATTTGAGAAGAGAGCATGGGTTTATATTATGCAATATGTTTTTCAAAAATGATTGCTTGTTTAATTCACCTAAGGCAGTAATTTATAAAATAAAAATGTTTATACAATTCTCATGATATATATATATATATATATATATATATATATATATATATATATATATATATATATAGTCTAAAGAAGCTTTGAATCATTTAAAAAAAAGTAAAATGCAGTTTAAATTCCCAGAGAAACTAACTAAATCCAAGATATTGCAGACTTAACATTCGTTGGAAAGTTCATAAATAAATAAATAAATAAAATAAGTAAATAAAATAAAAAAGGGGGGTTAAGTATCTAACAGTGAAACAAAAACAGGAGATCCTAACTTAAGCGTCTAATATTAACACGGGGATCATTAGCTATATATATATATATATATATATATATATATATATATATATATATATATATATATATATATATATATATATATATATATACTAGCAGGGCTACCCGGCGTTGCTCGGGGTCATAAAAATATAAAATAGAAGAAAAATCGCGTGTGTAACATCTTTATATTCAAACTTCTATTGCTCCCCCTCACACTATAGCCGTCTCTTTGTCTTTCTACTTTTCTCTTCTCTGGTCGCCCCATTTCACCGCTACCTTCTCATTTTGCTTTTTGCGAAAGCTGTTTCTTCCCCACCATTCCTCTTACGTTGCCCAGGGCAATAGTATGACATATTTCTATAAAAAGTACCACCTCTGTCTGCGCCGTCTATATATGTACCAATCTCCGCCCCGGTGTGCATACTATATAGGTACTTATCTCTGCCACGGTGCACATACTATATACGTACCTATCGACGCCTCGGTGCGGATACTATACAAGTACCTATCGCCGCCCTGGTACGAATGCTAAATACGTACCTGTCACCGCCCTGGTGCGAATGCTAAATACATACCTATCGCCGTCCCGGTGTGAATGCTTAATACGTACCTATCTCCGCCCCGGTGTGCGTGCTATATACGTACCTATCGCCGCCCTGGTGCGCATGCTAAATACGTACCTATCACCGCTCCGGTGCGTATGCTATATACGTACTTATTGCCGCCCCTGTGCACATGCTATATACGTACCTATCGCCACCCCTATGCACTACTATATAGTACCTATTGCCACCCCGGTGCACATACTATATATATACCTATTACCGCCCCGGTACGCATACTATATTTGTACCTATCGCTGCCCCGGTATGCATACTATATACTTACCTATCTCTGCAAGGGTGCACATACTATATATGTACCTATCTCCATCCCAGTTCGCATACCTAAGAACTCATATTAATGCGCCCCTGTCGTGTAAAAGAAACAAAATTGTGTTTGGTCATGTTTTGTCACTATCCTAAAAAAATAACTCATATCAATGCGCCCCTGTCGTATCAAAGAACAAAAATTAAGTTCATTCATGTAGTGTTACTATCATAAAAAAGAACTCATATTAATGAGCCCTGTTTAAGTTCAAGAAAAAAAAAATCCCCCCCCCCCAAAAAAAAGAATATTTACCCTTCAGCCCCACACCCCCCAAAAAATTTTACTCTCTCCCAATCCTGAGAAATATTTTAGGTTCAAAAATAAAGAAAATGTAGCCCCACCCCCAAAAAAGAATTTTCCTCGACCCCCCAAAACTTTTTACCCTCCACCCCCACCCACACCGAAAATTTTTTATTCTCCCCCAACCCTGAGAAATATTTTAAGTTAAAAAAAATAATAATTTGGCCCGACCCCCCAAAAAAATTTGGCCCCACTCCCCCCAAAAATGTTTACCCTCCACCCACACACTACCCTCAAAATTTTTACTCTCCCCCAACCCTGAGAAATATTTTAAGTTAAAAAAAAAATTAAAAAAGAAAAATTTACCACCACCCCCTAAAATTTGGCCTGAGGCGATCACACCGGCGAATGTCGACACTCACCCCCTCCCAAATTTGGCCTGAGGCGCTCACACCGGCTAATGCCGTAACTCTCCCCCTTAAATATAGCCTGAGGCGCTCACACCGGCGAATGCCGACACTCTCCCCATAAATTTGTCCTGAGGCGCTCACATCGGCGAATGCCGACGCTTTCTCCTCTCAACAGATACTACACACCTTTATTATTGTGTCATTTTTTTATTATATAATACTGACCCAGCAATGTTTAATACTGAACGACCCATTTTATTGTATTAACTACGAGCAAGCCAATGCTTTCTTCGTTCGACAACCAGAATTTGAATTCATAACCGCCAACGACATCGGCGTGGATACATCATAACAAGGATATTTCATCAGAAAAACAAAAGAAAAAAGTTTGTTTGTTTTTGTTTTTGTGTTTTTTTTATGAAAAAAAAAATGACACAATACTGGTCAACTCTGATGATGGAATTTTATTCCGAAATTAATAAGATTAAAGTAAAAAAAAAATATTTTCAATTTATAATACTGACTCAGCAATGCTTTAAAACTGAACGACCCATTTTATTATATTCACACACACACACACACACACACACACACACACACATATATATATATATATTATTATACATATTTATATATATATATATAATAATATAGCGTTCTAAAGCCAACAGCTGATTTTTCTCTTCTTCTTCTTCTTCTTCTTCTTCTTCTTCGTCTTTTTCCCTTTTTTAACATTTAGCGCTTTCTTTCTCCCTCTTTGTTGTTTGTTGCATGTGACTATTTCTTCCAATCGCATTCTTTGTATGAATTTGAAAACTTTTCCGTTTTTAATTAAAGTTCACCAACCGAATGGTCGTATTATAGACGATTGAAATATGTCAGAGAACTATACAAAATGAGTTTTTGAGTTTATTTTTGCTGGTTGTTGAATTGCTTATCCTTTATTCCATTTTTATTTTTACATATATATATATATATATATATATATATATATATATATATATATATATATATATATATATATATATATATATGTATATATATATATATATGTATATATATATATATATATGTATATATATATGTATATATATATATATGTATATATATATATGTATATATATATATATATATATATATGTATATATATATATATATACATATATATATATATATGTAAAAATAAAAATGGAATAAAGGATAAGCAATTCAACAACCAGCAAAAAGTAAGATAGTCGAACTCTACTTACTCTATTTTCTTAATACACTTGTTTCTACTTTATACCGTGTTCGTATCTTCATTTCGGTCCCTTTAACAGGGCCACAACAATATCAACTGTTTTTTTCTCATGACAACATAATCGCTATTGATAATGCATCATTTTTTATTTTAATACATAACTTTCCAAGCAGTTATCAGATATGTTTTATATTTTCCACCTTTTTACATATATTTTATTGGTTTTATGTTCTTGTTAATGTAAGTTGATTTTATTATTAAGACTGTGTA
Organism: Sepiola atlantica; assembly: GCA_963556195.1. Classification (NCBI taxonomy): domain Eukaryota; kingdom Metazoa; phylum Mollusca; class Cephalopoda; order Sepiida; family Sepiolidae; genus Sepiola; species Sepiola atlantica. The sequence goes on from OY744552.1 coordinate 38,694,269, forward strand.
TCATATGTATTATCGTATCATGAAGAAATAAGCATTTTATTTCTTTATCTTCAGTAAAAACAAATTGTATATGTAACAAACATAACTAAGTATGTAAAAATTATCAAAATTATTTCTGCAAACATTATTTTGTTCATAAAGTATTTGATTTTGTAAAATAATGAATTTTCTTTCTGATTGTATAATGCAATTATATTTTCGATAATCAAGTAGTCGATATACACAAATTGATTCACGATTTATTGTGAATTTAGTTATTTTATATTTTTGTTTTTTTAAAATTTGATTTGATGGAAATAAATCAATTGTTGTAAGCTGCTTCCTAATAATATGTAGAGTTAATTGCCAATTACTGGACATTATTGTTTGTTTGATTCATCTAAGGCAATTCAAGAACCAGCACTAAAAGTTTTGAAATTATTTTAAAATTTTATTTATAAAATAAAAATGTTTATACGATTCTCATGACAACATAATCGGTATTGATAATGCATCATTTTCCAAGCAGTTTTCAGATGTTTTATATTTTCCCCCTATTTATATGTATTTTATTGGTTTAATGTTCTTGTTAATGTAAGTTGAATTTGTTATTAAGACTGTGTATGATATGTATTATCGTATCATGAAGAAATAAGCATTTTCTTCATCTTCTCTAAAAACAAATTGTATATGTAACAAACATAACAAATTTTGTAAAACTTATCAAAATTATTTCTGCAAACATTATTTTGTTCATAAAGTATTTGATTTTGTAAAATGTTGAATTTGCTTTCTGATTGTATTATATCATTATATTTTCTGTAATCAAGTCGTCAATTTAAACAAATTGACTCATTATTTTTGAAATATCAAAAATGTGTCTAATTACTGGACATTACTAAGAAATTTCTTTTCTAAGTAGTTATTATTAAGACTGTGTATCATGAAGAAATAAGCATTTTCTTCATCTTCTCTAAAAACAAATTGTATATGTAACAAACATAACAAATTTTGTAAAAATTATCAAAATTGTTTCTTTTCTCATTATTTTGTTCATGAAGTATTTGATTTTGTAAAATGTTGAATTTGCTTTCTGATTGTATTATGCAATTATATGTTTTGTAATCAATTAATCAATATAAACCAATTGACTCATGATTTTTAAAATATCAAAAATAATGAGTCAATATAAACCAATTGACTCATGATTTTTGAAATATCAAAAATAATGAGTCAATATAAACCAATTGACTCATGATTTTTGAAATATCAAAAATAATGAGTCAATATAAACCAATTGACTCATGATTTTTGAAATATCAAAAATGTGTCTAATTCATGGTGAATAAAGTGATATTTTGTTAATTTTTTTTTTTTTAATATTTTTGTACTTTTTACATTTGATGCAAATAAATCAACTATTGTAAGCTGCTTCCTAATAATATGTAGAGTTGCTCATTGTTGGACATTACTAACAAATTTCTTACTAAAAATGGTGTCGGTAATTATTATTTAGTAGTAATTTTGGTCTTCACATGTCTGCCCCAGTCGGGAGCCGAGTCGCATGATTGCCAGGCCTGTATTATGGATCGCCTCGATATATATATATATATATATATATATATATATATATATATATATATATATATATATATATATATATATACAGGGTGGGCCAAAATAAGGGTCCTATCTTTAAATTTGAATAACTTGAATTTGAATAACTTCCACAAAATAAAAGTTAAACTCACCAAACTTTATGTGTGTGTAGACTGACCCTTCAGAGATTTTTTGAAATAAACAAAACAAATTTTAGCCGAAAAACACTTCTTAAAACTTACAAAAACTAAAGTATTGTTTTTTACACTGTTTTGAGTTTTTTAAGCAAAAATAATGTTTTCTAAATGAGGGTACGTTCCTTAGGGCTAATACGGCTCATGCTTGCTTCGGAAGGGGTCCTTTACTTATTCTAAAAATAAATTTTTTTTAAATCAATAAATAAAAAAGTTATGAATTTTTTAAAATAGGACCCTTATTTTTGCCCACCCTATATATATATAACTTCATTGTAATATAGCAGGAAAAATCCCAGCCGAGTGCTCGATTAATTAAGGATTGAGGTTAAAAATTAAAAATTAAGAGCGTAATATTTATTTATTTTGGTACAGAAAAATTAGTACAACATTCGTATCGTCGGTTTCAAACGAGAGTGACAAGTGACTTCACATTTCCGAAACAGATGACAACAGAAGCTGAAGAGAGCCGGATGGCTAAGCCCTTCTGCGCTTGAAACCGACGGTACGAATGTTGTACGAATTTTTCTGTACCAAAATATATATATATATATATATATATATATATATATATATATATATATATACTAGTGTACACCATTTCTTTCTCTCTCTCTCTCTCTCTCTCTCTCTCTCTCTCTCTCTATATATATATATATATATATATATATATATATATATATATATGGGAAGAGAAGGATGAAAGTAATCCGACGTGATGGGAAAATGAAAAAGGAAAACCCCATCCTTCCATTTTTTCCACACTCACTCTTTTCAACATTCATTTCTATTTCTCCAACAAATACGGACGTCCACCCAGCAGTGGCCACTATTTCATTCTATTTTTCCTCCCAATATGTCTACCCTACATGTATCTGCACTTGCATGACATTTTTTCTCTATTTTATCATCCTGATGAAGTCTTATAAATAAAGACGAAACGTTGATGTACACATAAAAAACATCCATTTTTTGGTTTTCCTTTTTCATTTTCCCATATATATATATATATATATATATATATATATATATATATATATATATATATATATATATATATATATATATATATATAAAGAGAGAGATATATAGTTAGATAGATAGATAGATAGATAACTATATAGCTAGCTAGCTAGCGAGATAGATAGATAGATGATGGTTGCCGACGGGAAAGATACCCGACTACATGTCAGTTGCGACTTGGAAACCGGGTTCGAGCTCTCCGACCGACATGAATTAACATCCCTACACTGAAGATTGCATAAACATGTAGCATCGATGTCTGTAGGTAATAATAATTAATATTTTCTTTATCAAATATTATTATAGCCTCCTTTACAAGGATTAGTTTGGTAGTTTGGTAGTTTTGTTTTACGGCATATCAACCCATTTTGGGTTATTTAATGCCGAATCTGGTCTTGTTTTCTTCTCTTTTTTGTTTCCTTCCCCTTTTAATATCTGTTTCTATTTAACCCATAGTTGGGACCCTAACAGGTACTACCACTCCGGGTCAGGGTGGACCTGGGAGCAATGGTAATTAAGAGGAGGCTCCACATTCCCCAAAGTCCGTAAGCCGGATCTCACCATCGGATGTAGTTTAAGGTCATATCCAGGACCGGGAGTAGGGTAGGAAAAATAAAAATAAAAAAGGGGAGGGAGAAAGGGAGAGGGGCTGTTGTTTTTGTTTTTGGTTTTGTAGAACATAATTAAGTTTTACAAACAAAAAAAAAAAAAACGTCAATGTAGGTGAATTTCGTCTCAGGGAGCCACAGGGCAGCCTGATCTGGTATCACCAGCAAGGATTGGTGCACTCTGAGAGAATTTTATAATGAGCAGTTACACTACGGCTTCAATGTGATATTCCAACTCCTTTGTTGTTGTTATTGAATTCGGTCCTTCTGTTCACTGTATCGCCCGCTGTACTGGCCTTTATAGAGTTAACTCTGCCCTAAATGGAAACCGGGTTCGAGCCCTCCGACCGACATGAATTAACACCCCTACACTGAAGATTGCGTAAGCATGGAACATCGATGTATGTATGTAATAAACGACCTGCCTGCTTTTATGTACATTTTTTTTGTTGTTTTTTTTACTGGCGACAAGACACCGGCGTGTTTATTTTTAAAACGTTTTCCGCTCACTAAGCTGACAAGAATATACAGAGTGCTGCCTTCAATCGCCCTTAATCGGACGTGCCATATATATTTATTAATTATTTTATAAATTAACCTAGGGGGTAAAAGACCAGACTATAGACAAGTATATCGAGGTTCGATCCCTGTCCAAGGTTGCTATACTGATATACGACTTATAGCCAGAAACACGTGTCCATGGATTTCTTTTATGTACGTAAATATATCATTGTTGTTTCGACGTATTATATATCATCTACGAGAACAGCTGCCATCTACTAGATGGTTGAATGGTCAATCCCTGGCTTCAGAGTGCTGCTCGCACTGAAGAGCTGTGATACAGCGAAACAGTCTGTATGTGAGTGAATATATATATATATATATATATTATTTATAAATAAATATTAAATTATTTATACCTACAGACGCTAGCGTTTCAAGCTTATTGCTCTCATCAGTGCAGGGAAGTAACAATTTGAGACGGTCGGGAGGCGCGAACCCGGTACACAGAGTCAGCCATATCGACTCGGCCCACGAAAACTGTCACGTAATTTAGGGAAATTAAGATCTATATGTACCTAGAAGCGGGCACAGATAGAAGACTAGTCGAGAGTGTTCGACGAACGTATTCGGAACTTTGCATTAGAGCTTTTTGACAGTCTATTTTTAACTTCCCCGAGAGTGCTCAACTTTAATTTCTTAAAGGGGCTTAGTATAATATTTATAAATAAATATTAAATTATTTATACCTACAGACGCTAGCGTTTCAAGCTTATTGCTCTCATCAGTGCAGGGAAGTAACAATTTGAGACGGTCGGGAGGCGCGAACCCGGTACACAGAGTCAGCCATATCGACTCGGCCCACGAAAACTGTCACGTAATTTAGGGAAATTAAGATCTATATGTACCTAGAAGCGGGCACAGATAGAAGACTAGTCGAGAGTGTTCGACGAACGTATTCGGAACTTTGCATTAGAGCTTTTTGACAGTCTATTTTTAACTTCCCCGAGAGTGCTCAACTTTAATTTCTTAAAGGGGCTTAGTATAATATTTATAAATAAATATTAAATTATTTATACCTACAGACGCTAGCTTTTCAAGCTTATTGCTCTCATCAGTGCAGGGAAGTAACAATTTCAGACGGTCAGGAGGCGCGAACCCGGTACACAGAGTCAGCCATATCCACTTGGCCCACGAAAACTGTCACGTAATTTAGGGAAATTAAGATCTATATGTACCTAGAAGCGGGCACAGATAGAAGACTAGTCGAGAGTGTTCGACGAACGTATTCGGAACTTTGCATTAGAGCTTTTTGACAGTCTATTTTTAACTTCCCCGAGAGTGCTCAACTTTAATTTCTTAAAGGGGCTTAGTATAATATTTACAAATAAATATTAAATTATTTATACCTACAGACGCTAGCCTTTCAAGCTTATTGCTCTCATCAGTGCAGGGAAGTAACAATTTCAGACGGTCGGGGGGCGCGAACCCGGTACACAGAGTCAGCCATATCGACTCGGCCCACGGAAACTGTCACGTAATTTAGGGAAATTAAGATCTATATGTACCTAGAAGCGGGCACAGATAGAAGACTAGTCGAGAGTGTTCGACGAACGTATTCGGAACTTTACATTATATATATATATATATATATATATATATATATATATATATATATATATAAAAGACTGATATATATATATATATATATATATATATATATATATATATATATATATATATATATATATATATATATATATATATATATATATAAAGACTGATATATATATATATATAAAAGACTGATATATATATATATATATATATATATATATATATATATATATATATATATATATATATTAGTCTTTTCTTATATATCTATCTCGGCCTGTTCATAGCTCATAATAACTATATAAAAAATAGTGTGATAATCGGTTTTTATCTCAGGGCTCTGCGTATTTGCAGCCCTGAACATCTTTCTCGGGAATATAATAAAATAGAATCCTCTCTCACTACTTTAAAATATCCCAAACATGTCATTCTTTCCGCTAAAAAGAAAGCGTTTCAAATACATCTAAAAAAGATCAAAAATACTAATACATCTCCTAATACTACACAACCCATATTAAGGAATGTTTTCTTTCCTACTAGCTCTCGTAACACACATCTCTTTTCTTCGCTTTCCCAACATAGTTTTAGAATTATCCAAGCTACCTCACTCACCATCAAAAACATTTTACAAATGCATAAAAACAAAAATAAAGTCCTTTCATCTCCCACTACAGCTGGAATTTATACTATTCCTTGCGCCGACCGTGGAAACATATATTTCGGCGAAACACAACGTCCGTTAAAGAAATGAATATATGAACACAATCGTGCTATAAAAAACGGTGATACCTCAAATGCGTTATGCACTCACATGATCTCTTCCGGCCATCACTTCAATACACATAAGGCAATTTCTATTAAACATATTCATGATACTAAACTTCGACGTCTCACAGAATCCTGTCTGATCCTATGTCATAAGAACAATATTGCCCAGAGACAAGGTTTCTATAACATTTCCATTCCTTCTGCTAGATCGATTCTATATGAAATGAATTTAAATGAATATGACGACGGTTAACTTTTAACCCTTGTTCTTTTATAAAGAACCATGTAGAGAGTAAAAGAAAAAAAACAACAACAAAAAAGAAAGAAAAAAGGGGCACAAATCACAGGAAAGGAATGAACTATCGCCAAAACTTTTCCTTTTTTTTGTTGTTTTTTTTTTTTTTTTGTTGCTCTCCATGGTTCTTTATAAAAATTTTTTCTCTCTCTTTCCCCTTGTAAAAACCATCTTTTCTTTTTTTTTTATTACTTTAAAACGATATTCCATATATATATATATATGGTTATAATTCTCCAGCAGGGAAAAGAGAATTGTTCATGATATTGAATGTTTGTACACCGGCTACAGTGTCAGGACGCGTCCATATGTATATGCAAGTGTGTGTGCCTTCTTTGCTGCAGCCTTGGCAATGTCTTCGATGTATTTGTTTCAATTTATGTTACCTGTGAAGGTTAGGCCGAGGAGTTTGAATGATGAACTCTCAGGTAGGGTGTTATTTGCCATGACTATCGGTGGTTGGATAGGTTCCTTGTAGTTATTGAAGGAAAGGAGCTTTGTCTTGGCGGCATTAAAAGTTACCAACCATTTGTGACCCCAATCCACTACAGCCTGGAGGTCATTTTCTAAAGATTCAGCCAATGCCTCGGATATGATCGCGTCGGTTTTGCCAACATGGCGAGAGTAAAACGTGGTATCGTCAGCAAATAAACCAATCTCAGACACTATGTCATCAGGGAGATCGTTTATATAGATCAGGAAGACAGAGGTCCAAGGATAGATCTTTGGGGTACACCAGCATTTATGTCACGTTGCTTGGATGAACGGCCATCGAGGACAACCTGGATTTTTCTTTTGTCTTGAAAGGATCTGATTATATTAAGTAATTGTCCAGTAATACCGTATGAGCGTATTTTCAGGAGAAGCCCTTTATGCCATACCTTGTCAAAGACCTTGGATATATCAAGTGCTACTGCCCTAGCTTCCCCTGCCTTGTCAAGTCTATGATACATGCGTTCAGAGATGACCGTTAGGATGTCCGCAGTAGATCGTGTTTGTCTAAATCCATACTGGCGGTCAGATAGAAGTTTAGCATTATCTAAGTGCCTTACTATCGCTAGATTGATTAAGGATTCAAAGATTTTAGCAAAGATCGGCAGCAGACTGATTGGGCGATAGTTGTGAGGATCGGTTCTATTCCCAGAACTCTTGTAGACTGGTACCACAGAGGCAATTTTCCAGCTGTCGGGGAAGCAAGATTCAGCTAGGCATTTATTGTAGAGTTTGGAGAGGACAGCGCCAGTTCAGCAGAACATTTCTTTATTACTATTACTGGTATAAGATCAGGCCCACAAGCTTTGGAGGTGTCAAGGTTTTTTATGATGTCTCTGACCTGGGATGGGGTGACGACCAGGTTATCAAGTGTGGCTTCGGTCCGCGATGGGAATTTGGGGAGGGGGTGGTTATCTGAGTCTAAAGTAGAGTTAGAAGCGAAGCGCTGGGCAAGTAGTTCAGCCTTATCAGTGGCCGTGCATACGATATCATTGTGGTTTGATAGTGGGGGAATCGTTGATTGACCATTATTCACTACACTATTGTAGATTTTCCAGAAATCACAAGTACCTAGTTTCTGTGATTGGATGCGTTTTTTTGTTAACTCATTATACCTTCTCTTCGCTTCACCTATCACGGCCTTGCATTTATTTCTTGACTCTATAAATGTATGTCTATTAATAGCTGACTTATGGCGGCCAAATTTACGGAATGCTTGTTGCCTCTTAGAAATGGCAGCTGCAAATTCCGAGGTGAACGATTGGGGAGAGTGGGGCTTGCTAAAGAATTTTCGCATAGGGACATAGGCTTCGATTCCTGCTTTGACCCATTCAGTTAATTCGTTTGCACACTGGTCGGCAGGGAGTGAGAAGGTTTCCCTCCATGGGGCGTCACTGATGTGATCTCTGATTGACTCGAAATCAGCCTGCTTGTAGTATCTTGTTGTTTTGAGCAACGGTTCATCAGCTTTTGGACGACTTATATAAAAGATATATATATATATATATATATATATATATATATATATATATATATATTGCCATATAGTGTGTTTATTATATTAAATGTAACAGGCATCTTTTTTTTCTGTTCACTTTTTCAATTAATATTTCTAGTTGACGTGCCGTCCTCCTGTTTATGACTATAACCAATATGAAACGTGTTTTTCAGGTTTTAAATGGAGCGACGGAAGGGATTGTTGTCCCAAAAGTTTGTGGGGGCCTATTGAACCTGAGGCAGGAGATGAATGTGTTGTGAACTATAATTCTCTTCTCTATGGTGTCCCATGTACAAGAAACTATCCATCTCTTTGTTCCAAACCTGCTGGTATGTATTGCAACTCAGGAAAGTCAAAAATTATCTGCCCTTGCGCCATCACATCATTTCGGTCAGCTGCACTGCTTTCGATTCTTATGTTCCAGGGTGACAGTCATGGCCGCTCGGCTATCAGTATTTACCGAGCGAAAAATGAAAGCACTGATCCAATTTCTCTGCCTTAGAATTCTGGCTAAAACTGATGGACTCTGACTTTTCTCTTCATAAATGTAGCGGTCCGGTAAGCGCTGGTGGGTCTACACGCGATTACGTTTATCTTATTCGGTAAACTCTCGTGGCACCCGTTCCGCAACACAGACTTTACAGTAGCCAGAATTGTTGTGAATGAGTTCGTAATTGCGGAACAATTGTAGTAATAGTAGTTACCACAGCCGCAACAGCAGCAGCAGCAGCAGCAGCAGCCGGCATTACGATGTCTGAGATATTTACTAGAGTGGTAAGCTTGGCGCTGATTGAACCTGACGCAGGAGATGATTGTGCAATTGTTGCATAGCTCCTGCTTGGGCCGCGGAAGTTCTCATTTTGTATACTCGTCCCGGAACGGGCCGTGGCAGTTCTCGTTTCATCACTCGTCATTTTTAACACTATAAATCATATAATTTGCATACCCTTAGTTTTCTTGCGCCTTCATTCTTTCCTCGCCGCGTAAAGGGTGCGTCGTCTAGTGGTTGAATTCTTTCTACTTTCTTTCTGCCGTGAACCACGCCGCTGCAACACAACAGCTCCATGACCGACTCAGAAGACAAACAATCTTTTAAACTTAATTTGTTTTATTTCAAGCGTTAGTTATCCGTCAGTTGGGAAATATCCACTAACGTTTTTTCTGTAAGCAACAAATGAAATAAGATTTAACAAATACATAATTTTATTTAAAATCTTTTTATAACTTATTTGTTATTAAAAAACAAAACTTCGCTATTTACTCCAAAAATCAGTTTTTAAGGACAAAAACTTCATAAACTTTAAATTGCTTCCGTTTAGAAACTGATTTTTGAAGTCTAACTCCGCCCTCGTGGGGAGGCAAAACGAAAGATTACAAGTCAGCCGATTTTTTAAAAAGCGTATATATTTCGTTTATTTATTAAAATAACTTGCGTAATCTTCCGTTTTGCCTCCTCGGGCTAGGAGCAATGTGTAGTATGGAAAAATCCTTCTAAACTGAGGTAAGATCCAGAGTGCCCCTTTTTGGGAAGCTTGATTTTTCCCTACAAAACGAAAGATTACTTAAGTACGGTGATAAATATTTCATACCCCCCCCATTTAAGCCCTCGTGGGGAGGCAAGTAAATAGTGACACAAAAACATGTTTTAAAAGAAAACATGTTAATATTTTATTTGTTTTATTTATGGACTCTCTGCCTTAAAATAAATATTAACATGTTAAAAGAAAAAAAAATTCCGAAATATACTGCATTTAGTAAAATAAATAAAAGGTTTATTTACAAGTGTTTTGTAAATAGAGACCACGTGTATTGCGAGGTCAACCGGTGACTTCCAAAATATGTCTCGCGTCTTGGGTTAATGATCTGGGGTCCCTATTGTTGTCTTGCTCCAAAACTTTAATTAAACTAAAAACATTCTTTACAAACTGGACAAGATTTGAATCCGTCGTCCAGAAATATGTACTATCTGCTCTGTAGCCAACCAGGAGAAATCATCTTAGATTGAAGCAATGGTATTGTGATGACTGTATTCGAACGAACGCCCAAAAGCGTCTGGCTTGAATAGCCACTCTCTTCTTTCGTTTGGATACGCCCTCATCTTCATCTCCAAAAGCAAAACAATATTTTTCACATGTTGTTGCCAAATAAGAATTTTCAGCAAATAAGAATGAGCCCAAAATATAGAAAGCCTGTGTGAAATGAGAAACACTAATAAAAACGGAAAATTTAACAGGCAAAAGCAGAGATCGAAGTGGCAGACATCGGAAAAAGACTCAAGTACGTATGCCCCATCACCCCCGCGCCTTCGGCCAGGGGAAACAAAACGGGGGGAAAAAAATACTTCAGAACTCACATATAAGCTCCATCATCTTGGGCACCCATTCATACGCATTAACAAGAGGTCAGACGAACAGAAACAACTTTTTACCCATTCACACGCACTAACAGAACAAGGTAGGCTCTCCCCACACACACTGAATGCAACGCTGCCTAATACTCACATACGTATATTACTCACACACGCATATTCACACTAACAAATATATAGACATCCACATCCTTAGCCCTCGTGTCTGTTTATTCGCTGAACATTTTACTACCAAAACACGAGTTTGCAAAAACTTTCCCAAATTAACATTTCTTCACTAAAAATTGCCTTTTATATATTTATCTACCTCCCACAAGGTAAGATGTGACACAAGGTCGGGAAAGTGGGATTAGATAAGCCAGCGCTCGAGAGGTGAGCACTCTGGCCATTTAAAAATTGCCTGGGCAGCCGCGTCGGCATTCCCCGGTAGGGGCGCCTCAGACAGTTAGCAATAAACTTACTCCTCCCTAAAGAGGGGAGGGGAAGCCTGGGAGGGTGCACCTCCTAGAACTGCACAGGACCGGCAACCCCCAATAGGGCGGCATAAATCCAGACCCAAAGGCCCCGACAATACCAGTCTATTAGGCGAGGTAAAAATTGCCTTTTATATTTATGTAAATATTTTGTTATTTAATCATATTTTCCTTGATTTTTCATTTACAAAACTCTGTACATGTTAAGTTAGCACTTGCTAACTAGTGACCCTTATATTCCTCAATATTTCATTCATTTCCATTCTAATATGCGTGCAAGCCCGTCTACCATCCTTCATTTTCTTCCATCGCCATGACATAACGTTTATAAACAATTTATATTAATTAGCGGCGTAGTTCTTGGTAATTCCCAAAGACGCAATCGTCGTTCAAAATAACCCGTCCAAGGCCAAGACAGCCTCGCCATAACTGCTGACAATTCTATCCTCTTAAACTTTATTTATTTCCATTATAATATGAATGCTCGCCCGTTTAATGTCCTTCATCTTCCTGCCTTCAGCATAGTATTAGAGCCCAGCACCCTAAATGAAATTCTACATTTTTAGGCGATTACATGTAAACGGCATGAAAAACTTGTTGGTGAAAAGAATTTTAAAAAAAATACTCTACACTTCAGGTGAAGGATCAGTTTTGAAAATAATTTTAACGTAAAATAATCACCTACTTCCATTAAGACAGCTTTTTTTTAAAGACATGTAAGCAATTTTATTTTTTAAAATCTTGACTATTTTCCTAATTTTTTTAGATCAATTGTGGATTTTATTTGGGGTAGGGGGGGGGGGCGCTGATGAAGATATACATTAAAATACGTTATAAATAAAATAGTTATTTACGTCTGTGAGGCAAAATTGATCTTAAACGGTCCCTGAGAATAGCAATTGACTTTTAACGGTCCCATTACACTCACGTTGCGCCAACCTTTTATTTCGTATTACCACCCGGACTTAGGAATTATTTTTTTGATGACCTTTAAGTTAAAATTAAATTTGTTTGAATCGATTTCAAAATGAGATTTTAGCCAACAACACCATTTTCGACCTGCATGTCTTTACACAATAATAAAAAAAAATTATCATTTCGAGTTTTTCCGAGTTTTGTTTTATTTTTTTATTTAAAAAAAAATAATGTTTAGACAAAAATAATTTTTTAAGTGAGAAAAAGTAATTTATTATATGCTCAAGATGTGTTAATTACTCTCTCCAAATACACACACGCACACACAACACACACACACACACCAATTTATCCTTCTTTAAAATATTTGGTTACATGTCCTAAAAAACGTTATCTGGTCCGTGTTGGTGATCATTACCTCATGTGGCCCGAAAGTGGGTGACCATTTTCCGTTCAATTTATATACAACATTGATCCTCTATCTAAATGTTTAAATAATTGTTATTTTTTTAATTATTATTTTTTTTACCGACAGATTTTTTCAGGCTGTTTACATGTGAGGACCTACAAAAAAATAGAATCTCATTTTTGTTTGTGGATGATCTAGCAGAGGGTACAGGGCTACAAGTTTTATTTTTGCTACCAACACATAGTGCCCCTTAGAGGGGATTGTTCACCATTAAAAACTAACCTTGTGTCTGACTTTGCTCTCGTGAGGAAGAACGTAAATAGCGATTGAACATTATTATTTTTTTAAAAGCAATCTATGAAAGGGAGGTAATTCTGATAACAATTTTGTTATTTCCCTTGGACCATTCACAAAAACACGAGAAAACCGCGTTGGGACTTTGGAAATTTTGGTACATCTACGAGCAGCCTTGGAAAATCAGCATTAAAACGTTAGTTAATTATTTATTTTATGCTTTGGTTCGAACACCGCTATTTGTTACAGTGGATGATTTGGCGCTTCTATAGAATCCCATCGAAAAGACAATTCTATGGTCTGAGACTAAAAAGGAATCATTTTCTCACGCGCCTGGTTGTATAAAAGATCTAAAAGTTTCAATCTTTTAAGTAGAATAATCCGACAAGAAAATAAAGGTTGAAAGAATTACATGGAAAGATCCGACATTGATGATAATCTCGGACGGTTGCACGGTTCGAACCCCTGCCACAGAATCAACCTAGACTCCGTTAGGAAGCACTGTATCCATTAGGCATTACCACATTCAAGAAAGGAATTTAAGTTCTATTTATCCGAAGGGCGGCATATCAAGAAAGACTGACTAAAGATTCTACGAACGTTGTCGGAATATGCCTTATAGCTACGTGTCAGTCTATTTTTAACATCCCCTTAATCTTATTAAAGGGCTTATAATATTAATTTTAAATAAATGATATTAAATTATTTTTACCGACATACGCTAGAGTATATATATATATATATATATATATATATATATATATATGTGTGTGTGTGTGTGTGTGTGTGTGTGTGTGTGTGTGTGTGTGTGTGTGTGTGTGTGTGTGTGTGTGAAAAGATGACAGACGGAAAACAAGTAAAAAAATCTCTTGTCTTTGTTTTTTACTTTGACTTGTTTTCCGTCTGTCATCTTTTCACACATTTTGTCCATCACGACACTTCATTTTCATGAATTATCGTGTACCTTACCCCATATATATATATATATATATATATATATATATATATATATATATATATATATATATATATATATATATATATATGTTGGGTGTCTATTCAATTTCAAATATGACCACTTTTGGCGTATCGATGTAATATTAGTGTAATGGTTGGTTCCCAGTGAGAGGCGCGGATGTGGCTCTTCAAGCCTGCCAGACTTTTACAGACATTACCACAGAGGTGGCAAGTGTTGTGATTATCTTAGTGAATTCCATAAATACAGTCACCTCTTGTCCGTGCTTGGTTTTGCCAAACGTGCACTCGTTGGTGATTCAACAAACCTGCACGTGACATAGTTACCAAGTTGCAAGCTTGCCATCTTAGGTGCTCCATGTTTCCTCCGTGTGTTGGAGGTGTCACGTCCCGTCTCTTTTTCGCTGCTCTCTTCTGCTGCTGATGTTTCATCCTATTCTTTTCAAAAAGCTTGCCGCCTTCAAAAATCGCTTTTCTTCCACCTTGACTTATCCACAGCTATAGAAAATGAGACAAAGTCCATTTCTAATGCATAAAACAATTTTATTGGGTCGTGATCGTGTAAGGGGATGATGAGTAGGATGAAAGGGGTTATCCTTTTATCTTCTCGTAAAGAAACGGAACAACGAAAAGTATTTCTGTAACTATAACAAAAAGGGGTTTTATTGACTCAAGGTTACCTATACCGTTTAGTATAGGTAGAAGAGAGTGGGACAGTGTCCGGTTGAGGAAGAGGAAAAATGTAATGGTTCTCCGGGCTGCCCGTGGGGTTTCTTCAAGTGAAGATGGTAGTAGTCTTTGAGTGAGGCGACGGTAGCAGGAGAAAAAGCTTTTCCGGGTTCCTCGTCGGTGTTCTCGGCGATGCTTCCGAGCTGGTGCCAATGGGACTTCTCTGCGAGGCTGCTTTAGTGGATAAGACGGTGATTTTTCGTTTTACACCGGTTTTTATACTCAGAAGGGCAGATAACTCTGATGTCGCTTTTCAGCGCCTCCTGTCGGTGAATAAGCGACACCTAACGGCCAACCGGTGCAGTTATGTGTGAAAGGAGGAGGTATTTGCTACAAAAGAACTTTCGGTTGATAATTTGTTTGTTAAAATTAATTTAAAAAATGTGAAAAAGAACTTTTCGGTTGATAATTTGTTTGTTAAAATTAATTTAAAAAATGTGGAAAAGAACTTTTCGGTTGATAATTTGTTTGTTAAAATTAATTTTTAAAATGTAAAAAAGAACTTTCGGTTGATAATTTGTTTGTTAAAATTAATTTTAAAAATGTAAAAAAAAAACTTTCGGTTGATAATTTGTTTGTTAAAACTAATTTTTAAAATGTATAAAGAACTGTCGGTTGATAATTTGTTTCTTAAAATTAATTTTAAAAATGTAAGAAAGAACTTTCTGTTGATAATTTGTTTGTTAAAACTAATTTTTAAAATGTAAAAAAGAACTTTCTGTTGATAATTTGTGTGTTAAAATTAATTTTTAAAATGTAAAAAAGAACTTTCGGTTGATAATTTGTTAAAATTAATTTTTAAAATGTAAATAAAGAACGTTCGGTTGATAATTTGTTTGTTAAAATTAATTTTAAAAATTTAAATAAAGAACTTTCCGTTGATAATTTGTTTGTTAAAATTAATTTAAAAAATGTAAATAAAGAACTTTCGGTTGATAATTTGTTTGTTAAAATTAATTTAAAAAATGTAAATAAAGAACTTTCGGTTGATAATTTGTTTGTTAAAATTAATTTTTAAAATGTAAATAAAGAACTTTCGGTTGATAATTTGTTTGTTAAAATTATTTTTTTAAAAATGTAAATAAAAAACTTTCGGTTGATAATTTGTTTGTTAAAATTAATTTTAAAAAAATGTGAATAAAGAACTTTCGGTTGATAATTTGTTTGTTAAAATTAATTTAAAAAATGTAAATAAAAAACTTTCGGTTGATAATTTGTTTGTTAAAATTAATTTTTAAAATGTAAAAAAGAACTTTCGGTTGATAATTTGTTTGTTAAAATTATTTTAAAAAAAATGTAAATAAAAAACGTTCGGTTGATAATTTGTTTGTTAATATTAATTTTTTTAATGTAAAAAAGAACTTTCAGTCGATAATTTGTTTGTTAAAATTAATTTTTAAAATGTAAATAAAGAACTTTCTGTTGATAATTTGTTTGTTAAAATTAATTTAAAAATTGTAAATAAAGAACTTTCGGTTAAAAATTTGTTTGTTAAAATTAATTTTTAAAATGTGAAAAAGAACTTTCGGTTGATAATTTGTTTGTTAAAATTAATTTTAAAAATGTAAATAAAGAACTTTCGGTTGATAATTTGTCTGTAAATATAAATTTTTAAAATGTAAAAAAGAACTTTCGGTTGATAATTTGTTTGTTAAAATTAATTTAAAAAATGTAAATAAAGAACTTTCGGTTTATAATTTGTTTGTTTAAATTAATTTTAAAAATGTAAATAAAAAACTTTCAGATGATAATTTGTTTGTTAAAATTAATTTTAAAAATGTAAATAAATAACTTTCAGTTGATAATTTGTTTGTTAAAATTAATTTAAAAAATGTGAATAAAGAACTTTCGGTTGATAATTTGTTTGTTAAAATTAATTTAAAAATGTAAAAAAGAACTTTCGGTTGATAATTTGTTTGTTAAAATTAATTTACTAAACACGTCTCCGTTAATTTGCTAGTATAGTTAACAGCCGAGAAATCTAAAATGAAAAATTACAACTAACAAACGCATTCTAATTTAAATTTCTACCGATCCCTATAAGTTTAAAGTGTTGAAACGCAGTGTAAGACTTATTATCTCTGAAATTGTTATCTTTATATTAATGTATCGAAAAAAGATGCTTTCTTCTGTCTCTGTTGTTGTCTGTTGTCGACACCATTGTTTATTTTTCGATAAGTCAATTTAGCGATAACAAATTTAGAGATAATAAATTTTACAAACAGTTTCCACACTTTAAAAGTATACGAGTCGGTAGATAAGTACATTTTAATGCGTTTACTGAAAGTTATGAGTTGTCATTTTTTTTATTTTCGATTTCTCGTCCGTTAATTATACTGCAAGATTAGCCACGTCTCTATTTCATAAAGAAATTGATTTTTTTTCTAAATTTGATGCATGTACATTCCCTTCCTCCTTTCCACTATTTCTGTCTGAATCAACAGATGATTTCATTTTTTCTATCTATCTACCTATCTATCTCTCTATTTACCTATCTATCTACCTTTTTATTATATCTCTTTCCACTTTATTTTATTTTATTTTATTTTATTTTATTTTATTTTATTCTTTATTCTATTCTATATTTTGATTCTGATTTTAACATTTTGATTCTTAACGGTCCTAACCACGTGACTTCCCAAATTTTGAAATTTTAAATTTCTTTTCTTCTTATTTTTCTCCCCATTTCATTATTTCCAAATATGATCTAATGTTTAGATCGGATTCTAACTCTTCCTGACGAGATCTCAGTTTATAATAACTGTTGATCGATAACATCGACATGCCAGTGTCGCAGATTTTGTACATGTCTGTGTAAATAAAAACATAATCATATATAAAAGCTCTATTTGATATTGAGCACTTTTTATAAACCCGGTTGAAATTCTTTGGATTACTACCCTGTGGATGTTTTACCTGGATTATTATTATTATTATTATTATTATTATTATTATTATTATTATTATTATTATTATATATATATATATATATATATATATATATATATATATATATATATATAGTAATCCAGGTAGGGTAAAAATCCATAGGGTAGAAATCCAAAGGGAATCAAACCGGGTTTATAAAAGAGTGCTCAATAAAAATATAGAGCTGTATTGTGAATGCTTTTATTCAAACATGTACAAGGTCTGCTACACTGGCATGTCGATGTTATCGATCTACAGCTCTCAAGAGCTGAGGTCTCATCAGGCAGAAAATCGTTTTTTGATTCAACTGGTTGCTGAATTCCAGGGAGAATGAAGTCAAGCAAAAAAGAAGAGGAGAAAGAAATAAAAGTCATGTGACCGATTTTAAAATATGATTGCCGTTAGAAATTACTATTTTCTTATTTTTATCTTTTATATATTTTATATATATATATCCAACGCTGAGCTGGGGTAGAGAGGGGAGGGGGCCGAGGAAAAGAAAAAGAAAAGAGAAAGGGAAAGAGATACAATTGCTGTCAGAAAGGTTTCATTTACAGCTGTTTATATTTTTATTTTGTATTTTTATCCAACGCTTAGTTAGGGGGGGGGGGTGGAAGAAAAAGAAAGAGAAAGGGGTTGAGGGGTGTTAGGGGTGGGTGTCTATAGCCATTTAGGATTTGTTGCGGGGGATGGTTCTGAGTTAAATTCATATTTATTTTTATTCAGCGCTGGGCTGGATAAAGATGGGGGTCGGGGGAGATTAGACAAGATCGAAAGAGAAGATGAAGGAAGGGGAGGAGGGGTTTCAAATTTGTTGTGTCTGCTTCCTGTCAATGCAGACATATAACAATTACATGACACCCAGCTTACGGGGATATTTTAGTTTAAACTCACTGGTGGATTTATGGCCTTACTGTTGATAGATTATATTGTTATATTTTGATCAATTGGCATTTAATTTTGATTATTTTGATGGATAGTTACATGTATTTTAAATAATATTTATCAGTTAATTAATAAAACATAATGGTAATTGTCTTTATTTTTAGTAAGATTCATATATGGATTATTGGCAATAATATTAGTAGGTTAGTTCTAGGTACTAATGAGTTAAAATATATTGGGAATTATTCTTGGTAAGGATCGTATATAAGTTTATGACATTGATATAGATGGATTATATTATTATATTTAGTTTTAATTATTTTGGAGTATGAATAAATGTATTTCGATTATAAATAATAGTTAGTGATGGATTAATAAAACATACTGGTAATTGTTTTTATTTTTAATGGAATTTATATATCGATTAATTTCAGTGGTATAAATAAATAAATTGTATTATTCGTTGTGATCCTATTACTAATGGTGGGGTTAACACCTGTTATAGTATTAGTGGTAAGGTGTTCTAGTTAAAATTGTTAACGCAAGTTATGGTCTATGAAGGGGGGGGGGGATTAGAAATGATGGGGGCCAGTAATTTTGATTAAAGTGATCAGTATATAATTATTTAAATATTTAAAAATTGGTTTTGGTAATAAGTAGTTTTGTGAGCTGGATGTTGAGCGCACACACGCACTCGTGCACACATATAAATACATATATGCACATGTATACACAAACATTCATATATGCACCCAAACCCCTACACAAATACATGAACACACAGATACACATGTATGTGTACATATGTATACGTATACATACGCGCATACAGATGCACACACACACACATAAATAGTTATAAAATTTCATATCTTCATACATATGCCCACTCATATGTCCACAAGAATCACCTATATATATATATATACAAAAAATTTTTTACTTTTACATGTTATAGTATTTATTCAAAGATTGGGGTGGTTGTACTGTGTTTGTAGTTGAGGGTTAAAGTTACTTGATTTGGAAGTGTTAATAAGTGTTAATTTTAGCGGGCTTGTTGGGTATTGGGTTTTTTTGTTTTAATGGTATTATTTAGGGGGGGTTGTACAAATTACTGAGGAGGTGTGATCTGTTATGCCTACAGTTGATCGATGTTTCCTGTTTTTTGTTTAAAAGTTTTCCTCTGTCAGTAAATTTAATTATTTCAAGTTTTTCGCCGAGGCATAAATAGCATGGTGAGTTTAATGAGCTACAGGTGCTAGTTTTTCTGATAATGTTCCAAATTACAATTGGTGATTTATTTTTATTAGTGAGTTCCCAGTGGTAATTTGAGAGTGATGTTCTGTTTTGGTAGCTTGGGTTGTTGAATGAACATTTATGGCCGGTGTATCTTTCTTTGAAAGTATTACCTGCCATACCTATGTAGTATTTTTTTATATCTGGAGTTTCTTTAGTTGAGATTGTTGCTTGGTAAATTGTTTTTGTTATTAAGCAATTTTGTTGCGAGGGGCATTCATTTTTATTTATGCAGTTACAGGACTTTACTTTAGTTGTTTTATTGTTATCTGATTCAGGGTTTAGGTTGCTGTTTAGGATTTTGTTATTGTGTTTTTTAATTATCATTTCTAAATTTTCGCTGCAACTGTAACTTAGTTTAAGTGTATTTTTGTTGAATATTTTATGTAAGATATTGTTTGGGGGGAAATATGTGTTTATGAGGTTTAGAAATTTTTTACCAAGTTTGGTTTTAACTGCTTGATTGAAGGGAGGTGTAAACCATATTATCTTCCTGTTTCTTGCTTTATTGTTTTTATTATTAGTCGTTGCAGGTTTATTAAATTTAATTTGTGTATTTTTGTATCCGCTGTTTTTTAGTGCTTTATTATAGAATTCCTTATGTTTGTTAAAGATTGTTTCATTTGATGAGTTATTGCTTATCCTATGTTGGATAGATTTAGGGATGTGTTTAATGATAGTTTTGGGGTGGTTGGAGAGGGGGTGTACATAGATTGGGTTAAAGTTTTCTTTATTATATGGTTCGTATGTTTCTTTGGTTAAGTTGAGAGTTACATCTAGGAAATTTACTATTTTAATGTTGGAAGTTATTTCAACTTTAAGGCATATCCTCCTCATCTCCCTAATAATAATCTTTTTAATATTTTCACACCTTTGCCCACTAGAGTTTCTGACTACTAAGAGTCCATCATCCCTATATAGGCCAATGTCTTCAATATCTATATCATTAGTTAGGTTGTAGAGGATGTATAAACCAACTAAGTCGGTGATTTCTGCAGAGTCGAAAGAGCCCATCGAAACATCAAAAGAGCCAGATTGGTTGCTCTTTGTCCATTGATCTTT
Organism: Sepiola atlantica; assembly: GCA_963556195.1. Classification (NCBI taxonomy): domain Eukaryota; kingdom Metazoa; phylum Mollusca; class Cephalopoda; order Sepiida; family Sepiolidae; genus Sepiola; species Sepiola atlantica. The sequence continues at coordinate 38,715,177 of OY744552.1, forward strand.
TTTACTAATTAGCACTGTTTTCCTACATTTTCTTACAATGTTAATCTCTTCTTCAGAAATATCCGAGAGAAGAGTAGCAAACTCCATGACGCTTTCGAAGAGTTCATTAGAAATTGAGGGGTAGTAATTAATTATGTCAAATTGGATGAAGGAACAATTTATTTTGTTTTTTATTTTGTGGAACCAATTAATTGTATCGGTCGTGTTAATCCATTGGTTGAGTTTATATGTTGATCTAATGTTTTTGTTAATTTTTTGTAGGATGATTTTGCTAATTTTTCCGGTTTCTTGTTTTGTAGGATTAATTAGTCTAGTTGTTGGCTTTGTCTGAAAGTCAGGTTTGTGGTCTTTAAGGAGTATATATGCTTCTCTTACTTTTAGTTTACTAACCCTATCACTAATTTTGAGTTTGTCAGTAATTTCCTTGCTACTAATATTTATGTTTTGGACTAAGTCAGTGTTTGATTTTCTGTAATTTTTAGTTATATTATTGTCGAGTAGTTTAAAATATTCTGATGTGGTGAGTTTATAAAAGTTTTGAGTTTTGTCTGCCTTAACTAGAATGTGCTTGGAGTTGTTAATTTCGTTGACTATTCTATCTAGTTTTTTCTGGAATGGGTTTTTTTTGTCGTTGAATTTAACGTCCTTAACAATTTTGAGTAAGTCATTTTCAAAGTTATCAAGTAATTCGATACGCGGTGCCGTACCTTGGTTTTTGAAGCCGTATTTTTCTTTGTTGTTGTTACTGGTAGATCCGTTTAGGAAGAAGTATGCTTTCCACTTCATTCTCCTCAAGAGTTCCTCCATCTTCATTGTTAGAATTAGAAGATAATTCCGGGTGTTTGTTATTGGAATGTTCTTGAGGGAGGTGTTAAAGTTGGTTTTTTCCATGTTAGCTGAATAATCTCGGTTAAAAGAGTGCTCGACAGTGAATGGAGCAAATAGTAATCCAGGTAGGGTAAAAATCCATAGGGTAGAAATCCAAAGGGAATCAAACCGGGTTTATAAAAGAGTGCTCAATAAAAATATAGAGCTACTCTTAGTAGTCAGAAACTCTAGTGGGCAAAGGTGTGAAAATATTAAAAAGATTATTATTAGGGAGATGAGGAGGATATGCCTTAAAGTTGAAATAACTTCCAACATTAAAATAGTAAATTTCCTAGATGTAACTCTCAACTTAACCAAAGAAACATACGAACCATATAATAAAGAAAACTTTAACCCAATCTATGTACACCCCCTCTCCAACCACCCCAAAACTATCATTAAACACATCCCTAAATCTATCCAACATAGGATAAGCAATAACTCATCAAATGAAACAATCTTTAACAAACATAAGGAATTCTATAATAAAGCACTAAAAAACAGCGGATACAAAAATACACAAATTAAATTTAATAAACCTGCAACGACTAATAATAAAAACAATAAAGCAAGAAACAGGAAGATAATATGGTTTACACCTCCCTTCAATCAAGCAGTTAAAACCAAACTTGGTAAAAAATTTCTAAACCTCATAAACACATATTTCCCCCCAAACAATATCTTACATAAAATATTCAACAAAAATACACTTAAACTAAGTTACAGTTGCAGCGAAAATTTAGAAATGATAATTAAAAAACACAATAACAAAATCCTAAACAGCAACCTAAACCCTGAATCAGATAACAATAAAACAACTAAAGTAAAGTCCTGTAACTGCATAAATAAAAATGAATGCCCCTTGCAACAAAATTGCTTAATAACAAAAACAATTTACCAAGCAACAATCTCAACTAAAGAAACTCCAGATATAAAAAAATACTACATAGGTATGGCAGGTAATACTTTCAAAGAAAGATACACCGGCCATAAATGTTCATTCAACAACCCAAGCTACCAAAACAGAACATCACTCTCAAATTACCACTGGGAACTCACTAATAAAAATAAATCACCAATTGTAATTTGGAACATTATCAGAAAAACTAGCACCTGTAGCTCATTAAACTCACCATGCTATTTATGCCTCGGCGAAAAACTTGAAATAATTAAATTTACTGACAGAGGAAAACTTTTAAACAAAAAACAGGAAACATCGATCAACTGTAGGCATAACAGATCACACCTCCTCAGTAATTTGTACAACCCCCCCTAAATAATACCATTAAAACAAAAAAACCCAATACCCAACAAGCCCGCTAAAATTAACACTTATTAACACTTCCAAATCAAGTAACTTTAACCCTCAACTACAAACACAGTACAACCACCCCAATCTTTGAATAAATACTATAACATGTAAAAGTAAAAAATTTTTTGTATATATATATATATAGGTGATTCTTGTGGACATATGAGTGGGCATATGTATGAAGATATGAAATTTTATAACTATTTATGTGTGTGTGTGTGCATCTGTATGCGCGTATGTATACGTATACATATGTACACATACATGTGTATCTGTGTGTTCATGTATTTGTGTAGGGGTTTGGGTGCATATATGAATGTTTGTGTATACATGTGCATATATGTATTTATATGTGTGCACGAGTGCGTGTGTGCGCTCAACATCCAGCTCACAAAACTACTTATTACCAAAACCAATTTTTAAATATTTAAATAATTATATACTGATCACTTTAATCAAAATTACTGGCCCCCATCATTTCTAATCCCCCCCCCCTTCATAGACCATAACTTGCGTTAACAATTTTAACTAGAACACCTTACCACTAATACTATAACAGGTGTTAACCCCACCATTAGTAATAGGATCACAACGAATAATACAATTTATTTATTTATACCACTGAAATTAATCGATATATAAATTCCATTAAAAATAAAAACAATTACCAGTATGTTTTATTAATCCATCACTAACTATTATTTATAATCGAAATACATTTATTCATACTCCAAAATAATTAAAACTAAATATAATAATATAATCCATCTATATCAATGTCATAAACTTATATACGATCCTTACCAAGAATAATTCCCAATATATTTTAACTCATTAGTACCTAGAACTAACCTACTAATATTATTGCCAATAATCCATATATGAATCTTACTAAAAATAAAGACAATTACCATTATGTTTTATTAATTAACTGATAAATATTATTTAAAATACATGTAACTATCCATCAAAATAATCAAAATTAAATGCCAATTGATCAAAATATAACAATATAATCTATCAACAGTAAGGCCATAAATCCACCAGTGAGTTTAAACTAAAATATCCCCGTAAGCTGGGTGTCATGTAATTGTTATATGTCTGCATTGACAGGAAGCAGACACAACAAATTTGAAACCCCTCCTCCCCTTCCTTCATCTTCTCTTTCGATCTTGTCTAATCTCCCCCGACCCCCATCTTTATCCAGCCCAGCGCTGAATAAAAATAAATATGAATTTAACTCAGAACCATCCCCCGCAACAAATCCTAAATGGCTATAGACACCCACCCCTAACACCCCTCAACCCCTTTCTCTTTCTTTTTCTTCCACCCCCCCCCTAACTAAGCGTTGGATAAAAATACAAAATAAAAATATAAACAGCTGTAAATGAAACCTTTCTGACAGCAATTGTATCTCTTTCCCTTTCTCTTTTCTTTTTCTTTTCCTCGGCCCCCTCCCCTCTCTACCCCAGCTCAGCGTTGGATATATATATATAAAATATATAAAAGATAAAAATAAGAAAATAGTAATTTCTAACGGCAATCATATTTTAAAATCGGTCACATGACTTTTATTTCTTTCTCCTCTTCTTTTTTGCTTGACTTCATTCTCCCTGGAATTCAGCAACCAGTTGAATCAAAAAACGATTTTCTGCCTGATGAGACCTCAGCTCTTGAGAGCTGTAGATCGATAACATCGACATGCCAGTGTAGCAGACCTTGTACATGTTTGAATAAAAGCATTCACTATATATATATATATATATATATATATATATATATATATATATAAAGTAATCCAACAAAAGATATAAGCGTCAACTAATATCTTATAATTAGTGAAACATCAGTATAAAAACTGAAGCTCAATATACTGGATAGAGCATTAATATTATAATATAAAATGAAGTAATAAAATAAGGTGTCAATCAAATTTTATTAGAATTCAAAGTTCAAGCAAAGTATCCTTAAGTCCTTAGCTCATGAGTTTTCAAAGATAATTCATCTCTTCAGAGGACCATTACCGCAGTTATACTACTACAGGTAATAAAATTACGCTTTGAAAATATATAAAATTATATACACAAATACACAAAAATACATAACATCAAAACATGGACTGCTGTTTGTAACTTGGAGTAATGTCTTTCCTGATTATGCTTCTCAATATGTATGACCTGGATGGACTGTATGGATTCAACACAAAGTATGTTTTGGGGTTGATATGTTTTGATGTTATGTATTTTTGTGTATTTGTGTATATAATTTTATAATCTATTTTCAAAGCGTAATTTTATTACCTGTAGTAGTATAACTGCGGTAATGGTCCTCTGAAGAGAAGAATTATCTTTGAAAACTCATGAGCTAAGGACCGACAAATACGTCCTTTAAAGTTAAGGGCGACTAATGATGCAATAGGAAGTGAAACAATCGAAATAGTAGTAAGCAAAAGACGAACACTAATAACCAATACAAATAATTAAAAATAAATAAAAATAATTACAAATAATTACATAAAAATACATTAAATATTTAGGTGATAAAAATCGTACATATTTCCAAGCAAGGTAACACGCCAGACTATTGAAGATTCGAAACTTGTCTAAGTTAGAAATGCTGATGACGGCTGTGAGCCAGAAACACGTGTCCATGGATTACTGTACGTATAATATATATATATATATATATATATATATATATATATATATATATATATATATAATCCAGGTAAAACATCAATAGGGTAGTAATCCAAAGAATTTTAACCGGGTTTATAAAAAATACTTAATATCCAATAGAGCTTTTATATATAATTATTTTTATTTACACAGACATGTACAAAATCTGCGACACTGGCATGTCGATCTTATCGATCAACAGCTATTACAAACTTCATCAGGCAGAGTTAGAATCCGATCTTAACCCTAGATCATATTTGGGAAGAATGGAATGGAGAAAGAAAGAAAAAGAAAAATTCAAACAAACACTCAAACAAATAAACCACATATATAATCTATATATATATATATATATATATATATATATAATCTCTCTCTCTCTCTCTCTATATATATATATATATATATATACACAAAAGTAATCCATGGACACGCGTTTCACGTCATCAGCATGGCTGACTTACACAGAAATCGAACCCTCGATGTTGATGTTTATAGTCCAGCGTTCTACCACTGTCCCAAGACGCTCTGTGTAGAAATATGTGTATTTTTATAACCCAAATATACGATGTATTTTTATGTAATTATTTTCATAGGCGTTAGATGTTATTAGCTTACTTATTATTTCAATATATATATATGTATATATATATATATATATATATATATATATATATATATATATATATATATATATATATATATATATATATATATATATATATATATATATATATATATGTACATTTCAACTTTACAGGCGCATTTTCAAATATAAACTACTTGCCGTTATAATTCAAAAATGAGCACAAGAGTAAAGACACTAAAACTAATACCGCCTGAAGATGATTTGACGATTCAAATCGAAAGTACTTGCAAAAAAGAAAAAAGAATGGAACAAGAAAGCCATGGATCATATTTACATCTATTTGACCGAAACATTAGATGGACAATTCGGAAAATTGAAAAAATAAAAAAAAGTCGCATCAAACAAAACCACTCCGTGTTATTTAATAATGTTTGGCTAAATATATATATATATATATATATATATATATATATATATATATATGGTATTTATCTACCTCCCCCAGCAGTAAGATGTGACACAAGGTCGGAAAGTGGGATTTGATAAGTCAGCATCCTAGAGGAAGAGCACTTATGACCTTTAAAAATTGCCAGGGCAGCTCCGTCGGCATTCCCCGGTAGGAGCGCGGCGTCTCAGGCGATTAGCAATAAACCAACCCCCTTCTCAAATTGTGAGAAGACAAAGCCTGTGAAGGTGGACCTCCTAGAACTGCACAGGACAAACCCATAGACCGTCGAAATCAAGGCTCGAAGGCCAAGATGGTACCGATCTATAGGGTGTAATATCAATCAGAACAGATACTACACTTTGATCTTGGTCAAAAGGCCGAGAAAATACATTACACGGTAACCATTTTTTTTTATTATTTAATATCAAGTAAAATAAAGAGAACAAAAAACTCTAAGAAATAAATTACTGAGTAGTACAGAAATACGCGAAATATTGTCGTAAATAAACAGAAAAGAACGGAGTAATAGTCCGACGACCGGTACGAATAAACATCTCTACACTCACAATTCCCGAAAGGATGAACCGTATAGATATGTAGATAATATATATATATATATATATATATATATATATATATATATATATATATATATATACACACACACACACGAGGGGCGTTCAATAAGTAATGCCCCTGACCCTCTTCCAGTTGTGTGATCTATATGAAATTTTATATGTGTAATGATTTATATATGTATGGGTTATGTTGCAATAAAACAGCTCTGAACTTATTGTGGTTTCTGATTTACAGGTGTTTGAACTGAGTTCGGTGTGAAATGGAGCCAGTTGAGTGTCACGCAGTGATCCGGTTTTTGTATTTGAAAGGACGCACACCAAAGAAGACTTTTGATAAAATGAAAGAAACTTATTGTTATGATGCCCCATCATATGACCTTGTAAAACACTGGCATTGTGAATTCAAACATGACCGGAAGTCTGTGGAAACAGCTCCCAAACCTGGTCGTCCCTCTTCTACCATTGATGAGGCATCTGTCCGTCAAGTTGAGTCTGCGATTTTGGAAGATCGACGCATTACTATTCGCCAAAGGTCAAGTACAGGGTCTGTGGAAATTACCATTCATGACCATTTGCATATGCATAAGGTGTCTGCCAGATGGATTCCCAGGTTGCTCACACCTTTTCAGAAGCAAGAACGCGTCGAGTGCTCGAGGATGAATTTGGAGATGTGCCAAGAAGATGAGTCAAAGTTTTTCAAAAGACTGATTGCACAGGATGAAACTTGGGTCCATCACTATGATCCAGAGACCAAAGCCCAATCAATGCAGTGGAAGCACTTGGACTCACCACCTCCAAAGAAGGCAATGGTGCAGCACTCTGCTGGCAAGGTCATGCTCACAGTCTTCTGGGACCAGGACGGAGTAGTGATGACAGATTTCTTGGCAAAGGGTACCACAATTACAGGAGCCTATTACGCTTCACTTTTGATGAAATTAAGAGAAGCTATCAAAATCAAGAGGCGGAGCAAGATCAGTAAAAATATCCTCCTCCTGCAGGACAATGCTCCGGTCCACAACTCGCATGTCGCCAGATCAGAATCACGGGCGTGTGACTATGAAATCCTCCCCCATCCCCTTACTCTCCTGACCTTGCACCCTCTGACTTTCATCTCTCCCCAGCCATGAAGTTTTTTTTTAAAGGAAAGCGTTTCTCAGATGATGCAGCCTTGATTTCTGAAGTTACGACGTGGTTGGAGGACCAACCTGGGGTGTTCTACAAAAACGGTGTCTAGAGCCGCATCAAACGATGGGAGAAATGCATAACTCTGGGTGGTTCCTATGTAGAGAAAGACTAATAACTGTGCCAAGTTTCATTAATCTGCTGTTGGAAATGGGTCAGAGACATTACTTATTGAACGCCCCTCGTATATATATATATATATTGAATGTAACAGGACTACATTAGAAGCGTATGCCGTCATATGAGTAATATGAAAGCCAGTTAAAAACTAGATAACACTATGCGCTATATGTGTTTGTTTTTTTACTTCGGATTTACCGGGATGCTTTATACAAGAGGTCAATCCAAGAGCGAAACAGTTGGCTAAATCTGGCCTAAGACAAGACAGCTTTCAAGTAAAAATAATCCACCTTATCGAATGCTTTCGACTTATCTAAATTGATCCAGGGTCGATATTTGTTAATGATCCACGCTTGATCATTATTCAAATTATTTTGAATAATGATCCACGCTTGATCATTATTCAAATTATTTTAAATAATGATCCACGCTTGATCATTATTCAAATTATTTTGAATAATGATCCACGCTTGATCATTATTCAAATTATTTTGAATAATGATCCACGCTTGATCATTATTCAAATTATATTGAATAATGATCCACGCTTGATCATTATTCAAATTATTTTGAATAATGATCCATGCTTGATCATTATTCAAATTATTTTGAATAATGATCCACGCTTGATCATTATTCAAATTATTTTGAATAATGATCCACGCTTGATCATTATTCAAATATATTGAATAATGATCAAGCGTGGATCATTATTCAAATTATTTTGAATAATGATCCACGCTTGATCATTATTCAAATTATATTGAATAATGATCCACGCTTGATCATTATTCAAATTATATTGAATAATGATCCACGCTTGATCATTATTCAAATTATTTTGAATAATAATCCACGCTTGATCATTATTCAAATTATTTTGAATAATGATCCACGCTTGATCATTATTCAAATTATTTTGAATAATAATCCACGCTTGATCATTATTCAAATTATTTTGAATAATGATCCACGCTTGATCATTATTCAAATTATTTTAAATAATGATCCACGCTTGATCATTATTCAAATTATTTTGAATAATGATCCACGCTTGATCATTATTCAAATTATTTTGAATAATGATCCACGCTTGATCATTATTCAAATTATATTGAATAATGATCCACGCTTGATCATTATTCAAATTATTTTGAATAATGATCCACGCTTGATCATTATTCAAATTATATTGAATAATGATCCACGCTTGATCATTATTCAAATTATTTTGAATAATGATCCACGCTTGATCATTATTCAAATTATTTTGAATAATGATCCACGCTTGATCATTATTCAAATTATTTTGAATAATGATCCACGCTTGATCATTATTCAAATTATTTTGAATAATGATCCACGCTTGATCATTATTCAAATTATATTGAATAATGATCCACGCTTGATCATTATTCAAATTATTTTGAATAATTATCCACGCTTGATCATTATTCAAATTATTTTGAATAATGATCCACGCTTGATCATTATTCAAATTATATTGAATAATGATCCACGCTTGATCATTATTCAAATTATTTTGAATAATGATCCACGCTTGATCATTATTCAAATTATTTTGAATAATGATCCACGCTTGATCATTATTCAAATTATTTTAAATAATGATCCACGCTTGATCATTATTCAAATTATATTGAATAATGATCCACGCTTGATCATTATTCAAATTATTTTGAATAATGATCCACGCTTGATCATTATTCAAATTATATTGAATAATGATCCACGCTTGATCATTATTCAAATTATTTTGAATAATTATCCACGCTTGATCATTATTCAAATTATTTTGAATAATGATCCACGCTTGATCATTATTCAAATTATATTGAATAATGATCCACGCTTGATCATTATTCAAATTATTTTGAATAATGATCCACGCTTGATCATTATTCAAATTATTTTGAATAATGATCCACGCTTGATCATTATTCAAATTATTTTGAATAATGATCCACGCTTGATCATTATTCAAATTATATTGAATAATGATCCACGCTTGATCATTATTCAAATTATTTTGAATAGTACTACGCTTTATGACACAAGTCAGTTCGGGTCTAATCAGACTAGGCAGGTCAGCTTGTAGACGATTGGCTTGAATCTTGGCGAATATATTAAACTCTGTATTTACCTATCCCAATCCCCAGCATTTTTGCTCTTGCGTAGCAATTTGATAATTCCCCTAGTGAAATATTGTGGGATAGAGCCGTTCTTAAACTAGGGGTAATACAATACCTGCCAGTAATGGGACAAAAATGTGTGACAGCCTCAGATAAACTTTGTAAAACGACCCATCAATCTCAGGAAACTTGTCCAACCCAACCTGTTTCAGGATGTCCAGGACTTTCTTCACTTTTATTCAACCGTTACACTCAACCGCTTCAGTCGCTTTAAGACGAGCAAAGTCGGCTTAATAAGCCCCGAAATGCGCAAAAGACAAACCAGCCTCTCTGGTAAAGAGTTCTTGACAATGAGAACGAAACAGCGCCAAAATACCTTCGTTTGTAGTCACGAGACATCAATCCGGCAATGTGACACGGCGAATATATCAATCTGTAGAAAGTCGACGTTCTTCAGCACGTAGGTCAGCGGCCGTGTTTGTTTCTTTTAGCCTATCCCTAATTACAAATGCTTTGCCCTTCTTGGTAGCCAAGGTTGCCACTTCAGCTTTAAATATAGTAACATCAATGATATCCAACCGCCCGATCTAATCTAGAGTCTAGTGTCGCTTTTGCTACCTTGAATTTTAGATGTAGTCGCCGGCTAAAGTCAGCAGAAATTAACCTAATGACTTTTTAAGGTGTCCCCATCACCTATTCCCAATCAGGGATCCCGTCAATTCCCGTAGTATTGTTTATACTAGTTTTTTTTATAAGGCCGTTCACTTCGAATACGGATGTGTTGAGCTTCCAGAAACAAGCAATCTTATGCCTAGTTAAGTTTACACGGACCCTAGACCTCTTCAAAATTGACCTTTTTCTTCAAACATATGGAAACTGCTATTATTCCAATTCTCCAAGGTCTAAATTAGCTAAATATACCAGTTATTGTGATCTTGGACCTTGGCTATGCCTGCCTCAAGAGCCATGTAATTTTATTGAAATGTTATTAGCTTTCATTTGGTACCACTTTCAATGCTATAGCATCAACCTCTGGAAAGCTACAATGAAAATAAGGACATACTATCCCAAATTTTGCAGCGTTTTTGAAAAACGTCAACAATAAAATTACATGGCTTTTGAGGCAGGCATAGCCAAGGTCCAAGATCACAATAACTGGTATATTTAGCTAATTTAGACCTTGGAGAATGGGAATAATATCAGTTTCCATATGTTTGAAGAAAAAGGTCAATTTTGAAGAGGTCTAACGGACCCGTATAAACATATGATCTGAGTAAACTATAATATAAAGAATTGGACACTTCAAAATCACTAAATGAACTCTTCGAATTAAAACCGAACAATGTTACTCGAGAATTGCACTGAATCAGAATCGCGCCTACTGTTGGGATTAAAATAATCCTGAAAATAAAGTTCAATCCTCCCACGTGAGAAGTGGGTAACAATGTGCAGATAAAATCATCAAAGGAGAGATATAGGACGGAAGTCTGAGAGAAGGAACACAAAACACAAGAATGTAATTTCATAGCAATTTTCGCAAGAAAGAGATAGATGGAGTCATAGAATATTTACAGAGTTTTAAAAGTTCAGTTAGGCATTGGTGAATTTGAGAGAGGGTTTGCGAAAACGTGGTTCGCGTGAACTTATCTGTATAGAGTTCTGGTAACGGCGGGAGGTCATTCTCTGTGACTGCCGTCTTGGGCTGTTGTCACAAAGAAGACCAGCCGATGTGTTGCTGACTTGAGCAGAGTCTTCGAAAAAGAGGCCAGAATGCCGTGTGCAAGGGTTTTTAAAGGCTGGCTCACGTGACACATAAGGAAAAAGGGGTTGCAATGCCTGACAGCCAATCCGTGAGGCCCTTAAGGGACATAGCAACAGCCAATCAGTGAGGGGGGGGGGGGGCTTTAATAAATTCCAACACTACCAGTCAACGTCCAAGCAACATCAAATGGCTTCTCATTTCTGAACTTATCGACAAAATTAAACTCATCGCGAAACACAAGCCAAAGATTTGAAATTAATAGTTAAAGAAAAAATGAAATATACATGCATCATCGCTCGCTGATATTTATACATTTTTATCCCACCGTAAATCTTAATTGAAACCTACTTTTACGTCTATGTCACAAAATGATATGAGTTTTACTGGGAAGTCCTCGGGCCGGATTGCAATAATAAAGCATAGCAGGGTAGTGGGCCGGGCGCTAAGCCTTCGCGGGCCGGATATGGCCCGCGGGCCGGAGGTTGCCCGCTCCTGGTTTAGGGTGTCCTGAATTCAGCAGATATCTACTTCGAGAGGCTGAAGGTCCCGCCAAGCCTCGAACATTCTAATTTGCTAGATTGAGCCGTATTATAGAGCCTTAGATATGGGGTTCCTCATCGAACATTGATGGGGTCAGGGTATCGATATCTCGCCCAATAGAATATTGTCCCATCTGAGTATTGATGAGACCATCTTGGGACAAGCCACCAACATACAGAGGGAAGTTTAATTTGGCTACCTTAAAGACGGATGTGTGTATTTTTACGGGGACCTTCCCAAACGAAGATATTTTTAAACATTTAGGTAATTATTTTTATTCATAGCCAGAGAGAAGGTATGTTGAAAGGAGAGTTATCTTCTTCGAGAATCCTTCAGACTCTTATAGCTTCATCCCCATGTTCTGGCTACAATTGTAAGCCTCTTGGCATTAGAGAAATTAAGGGGGTCTTTTAACGACCTACTCTCCACGTTTTTAAGAGGTAGCAGTTTTTAATGGCCCCTGAGGTTGTGATTTTTTTCGCTTTTTCACTCTGGTCCTCAGTGACTACACAATTGTCCTTGCCTGTGAGAAATGCATGTTTTTTTCGCCCCCCTTTCGAAAGACGAACTCTTCTGAGGCTTTTGAATTGGGGAAAGAGGAGGTATAGTGTGCATATCTGTCTGCTGTTCCTCGGATTTGGTGATGGAACTACTCTTTTGCCTTGGCCTTTTGGCTAAGATCAAAGTGTAGTATCTGTTCCGATGGATACTGCATCCCATAGACTTGTATTGTCTTGGCCTTCGGGGCTTGATTTACGCCGGTCTATGGGTCTGTCCTGTGCAGTTCTAGGATGTCCACCCTCCCAGGCTTCGCCTCCCCTCTTTGGGGAGGAGTAAGTTTATTGCTTACTGCCTGAGGCGCCCCTACCGGGGAATGCCGACAGGGTTGCCCAGGCAATTTTTAAACCCCACTTTCCCGACCTGACCTTGGGTCACATCTTACTTGTGGGAGTAAGATAAAAACTGCCCTTGTGCCTAACTCCTGGAGAGGAGTAAATTAATACCCTTTTTAGGGATAATTCAAGTGTTAAGTGCCCCACCCCACAACAGGCCAAACAAGATGGCCTTCCCCTGTTACAATTATTGGTAATCATATTTCATCGACTTCCAAAAAGTATGGAAGCTCTACAAATGCTTCCTTATTCTAAAAGTATGTCGAACTTCCATATTTCCTACAACATGTCTCGATCAATCGAGTCTAGGTCTCCATATTTTAAAAAATTAAGCGCCCAAGTGTTTGCTTTGTAATTGGGGAGGAACTTTTTATATATATATATATATATATATATATATATATATATATATATATATATTGTCGTTCTCCGTCTCCCAAAATACTCCATCCGCAAGATATGGTCCTTTATGATAATCTCTTGTTGAGATAATATACGACAGTCCTAATATACTTGTGGTGAGCAAAACGCGATCCGAACGAACGCTAAAAGGCAAATGGCGTGAATTGCTACTCTCTTTCTTTTTTTTTTGCGTCGTTGGGGATACCATTTTCTTTTTCACGCGCCAAGACAGAAAGGATTTTTCGTAGAAGCGTGTTAGCCCAGTATAATCCCGCCAATCAAAAACTGGCACGTCGATAAGAAACGCTAACTTTGTTACCCCTATACAAGAACGAAGGGAATTCGCATCTTCCTCTTTTTACCCAGACAGACCACGAAGGAACACACGAGAAGGACTCTCTCCCTCCACCCTATCCATTCGACCGAGGAGACAGAAAGGGACACTGCAGAAGTACGTACAAGCTTGCCTTGCCACGCATACATACACATTAGAAGAATAAATATTTAGACGCAATCCTTGGAAGACCAAGCTGTAGCGAAATACAGATATCAGACCTAAAAGGGACAACTTCTATCCTAAAAAGAGCCCCCGGATATATATTTAAATCATAAGGAAATCAAGTGTTAGCTCTAGAAAGGAACCCCTTGATCTGTTTAAACAAACTGAAATAAAATAAAAAAGCAGAATAAAGTAACAAACCTACACGCACACACAGATCACATAGCCACATACATGCTATATGACTCACACACGAACAAATAGACATACACTCCTTTAGCCTCCTCGTGTTCGCCTAATTACAATCTAACAAAGAACACGAGGTTAAATAAACTTTACAAAGAACATTTTGTAGAACTTGGATTATTCAGACTACTGTTCTCATCTTGAGTGTTATTCTCACAACGTTTCGGCCGCTGTAACCTCCGGTCTTCTTCAGGTGTATCTTTTCGAACTCGGGAATGTTTCTGTTGAAGTCGGAAATCTGGACGGAATTTCGAACGGGGCCCTTTATTTAATCCACGGGGGTAGCATGCTCTCGTTCCGTAAGGCATGACTGGGGGAAGTCTTCGGTAATTCCGCAAGGACCCATGGCGCGGTGGATATAGTACTAAGTAAATTTAATTCTAAGGGATAGTCATCTGAAAGTTGAAAGTTCAATCCTCGGTGCGGGCGATACGAAGAATTGTTAATTACTGAAGTATTATTGAGATAATTAACACCAGTCATAATAATCTTTTGTTGATATAATTTACGGCAGTCCGAATAATTTCTTGAGATAATTAACGACAGTCCTGATAATCGCTTGTTCAGATAAGTTACGACAGCTCTTTTTAAGATATTTTACGACTGCCCTAATAATCTCTTGTAATAACTTACGACAGTCCTAATATTCTTTTGTTGAGATACTTTACGACAGTCATAGTAATCTCTTGTTGAGATAATTTACGACAGTCTTAATAATCTCTTGTATAGATAATTTACGATAGTCATAGTAATCGCTTGTTGAAATAATTTACAACAGTCTTAATAATCTCTTGTATAGATAATTTACGACAGTCATAGTAATCGCTTGTTGAGATAATTTACAACAGTCTTAATAATCTCTTGTATAGATAATTTACGACAGTCATAGTAATCGCTTGTTGAGATAATTTACAACAGTCTTAATAATCTCTTGTATAGATAATTTACGACAGTCATAGTAATCGCTTGTTGAAATAATTTACGACAATCGTCCCCCGTTTCTAAATAACGTGGATAATGTAATGTATCTACTTTCTCTTATTATACTTTGTGCTCTTCGTTGCCATTAATTTAAACACTAATTATTTTTAGATTCTAATTTACGCGAGTAAAGTCCGCTTCCTGAAGGCCTCCAACGTGTGTATGTCTGGAGAATGTGTAGGCCAAGGGTGGTCCGTACGATGAGAGATGAGCTCGTCTTCGGAGACGTAGCTATGGAGGTATCCGACTGAAGCATTGGAGCATCCTGCTGATTAATATTAGTATCCATGTTTTGGGAAAATTTTCATGGAAATAATAGCGATAATAAAATGGATACATCTTTTGAACCATCCTGTACATAAAATTAATCGATATTGTGTGATCCCATTGCTAATTCGATTAATGTAAATAGAGTTTCAAAAGAAAGAATCGATCGAATGGTTCAATTGTGTTGTCGTCCCAATATTTAAATCCAACCGTCATAAAATATGGCAGACAATCGAACAGATTAGAAGAGGCCAGCCAGAAACAAATATCGTCTCTCATTTTTATGAAGCAGTCGCCATCTTTTTATGTTGTTGAATATAATTTGATTAATTATCCCTTACTCGTTTAGTAATTCACCCGTGTGAAATGTGGAGGAGGTTAAAATAACTTGATTGATTACATATCATATTATAATGGAGATTAGGCATCTGTCTGACTGACAGCAAAACTATACCATTCACATACTATTGTATAATGTGCATGATATATTTTAATGGACATGAATTATTGATATGATGGCCGCGCGGTTATAGATGTTGACTTACAAGACGCGAAGTCTTAGGTTCGAACTTCTTTCTTTTTTTTTTAAACAGAGACCACCACTTTATCAAGGCCGTGGACAAGTGTTAATGTGATTTCTATTTATCCCCACTCCAGGAGATTAGACACAAGTGTCATGTGGGTTTGATGGAAGCGTTTTCAGTGGAATGACTTGGATTTGAACCTGGCACACCCAGGTTCTCATACCAACTAAGCCACTGTGCCATCCCCAAACCAGGTTCGAACTCGGTTGCCGGCAGATCACTTGTAGATCCGCACTGATTAACCTTCAGAAATAGAAACAAGTTTGTCTGTTTATAAAAAATAATATTGAATTATTAAAATTTATAATAAATAAACCTCCTTGAAAAGGGGAGCATTTTGTTTTAGATAAATTAATTGTATCTCTTGTGTTAGAAGACTCGGGATCGTATGTTCGAACTGGGTAGTCGGCAGATCAGTACTTGATCCATACTGATGAGCCTTCAAAAGACGAAACAAACTTGTCATTCTGTATATAAACAATATTTAATTACTAACATTTTTACACACACACACACACACACACACACACACACACACACATATATATATATATATATATATATATATATATATATATATATATATATATATATATATATATATATCGAAAAAAGTTTTTTGAAAAAACGAGAAAGAATAAACAAATAAACGTGCAACTTACACTTTCATGCCGAAATTATCAGACGATTTTAGAAACAAAGTAAAGTAGATCTCAAATTAAGTTTTTTGAGGAGGAGGGATAGTCTGTGGGAAATTTTCGGGAACCATTTTCTTGTTCAAGCCTTCTATTATTTTGTTTATTTCAAGCAAGGCATATTGCCATTGATGCTTATTATAACATACCAGAGATGGATAAGAAAAGAATGACTAGCAGCTAATTGATTAAGCCATTGAGCGACCCGATGTGTCCTTACATAGGGACGACCGCACTGCACAGCTCCCCAAAAGAAAGGGCAGCCCTGTTCTCTTCTCTTCTTTGGTGTTTCCCGATCTCTTCGCTCTACTGTGGTTATGTTGCATCTGTTAGTCCGTATTTCCCCCGCTCTGAAAACACAAGCATCGTCCCTAAACCGACCTCTGTCATACTTTCTCCTGAAGAAGAAAGATTCATATATTTCAAATTGTATTGTTTTCATCGAAACCACCAATCATTATCGTATTGTTTACGATGTCTTGTTCTCAAACCTATCGGATGACTTGCATCCAAACCCCCCACGTAGCCAGGGGGTGCCAGGGGGGGGGGGGGGCAAGGCCCCCCCCTGCAATTACATTTGCACCCCCTGAAATTTGTGATCCAAAAAATATTATAAATATAAATACTCTTATATTATAAATAGAAATACTCTTATATTTCCTAGTCAACTATACTTCTTCATTTGTGTAATATATTTTACAGCAGGGCCGGATTAAGGGGCCAAGGGGCTGGGGCCCTGGGCCACCCACCAAGAGGGGACCTCCCACCAATTTTTAACATAATTTCCGATTTCAAAAACGCTTCTTTAAATTTTATTTTGTTTAAAACTTAATTTTCCATTCCTGGTACTAATCAGGACCGGTGTAAAAAGGGGGGGGGCGGTTAAACACATGCATATATAACTTCATTATTGATGACTGTAAAGTGGGGGGGCCAAGTCAAAAAATGGGGGGGGGGGCTTGGGCCCACCTGCCCCCCCCCGGTGCCGCCGTCCATGCTTTACTATGCTTATGTTATTATTTACATGTACCTACCGAAATACACAACAATATATTTAGATTATATAAAAGAAATTGAAATTTTGTATCTACTTATTTATATTTATACACTAGTACACACACACACTGAACCAAAACGTCACTCATATTAGAATATCAATATTAGTTTCCCCCCTCCCTAAAAATGCCTTGCACCCCCTAAAAATGCCTTGCACCCCCTAAAAATGCCTTGCCCCCCCCCCCTAAGTTAGAAGTCTGGCTACGTGCCTGATCCAAACTACTATGGCGTGTGATGCGACACTGATTTCTTTTTTGAAATGTATCTTGTTTTATATCAATCAAATAGTATTATAAGATGTCTTATTTGCAGACGGATTTGTTTAAAAAAAAAAGATCCTTTGCGCATGCTACTTGATGACCGTCAGTCACAGCATCTTCACTGGCATTTAGCTGGAAGATTTTTCTTTTGGTCAAAACTCCACACGTGCTAGAAGTACCTATCAAACCTCGTGAAACTGCGAAGGTGACCGCATTTTCTATTAATTTCGGGAAAAAAATGAATTAAAATCCAGTCGGAATCTTTAATTTAAACTTGAGTAAAGATATCGTCCACTATATAATCCTTAGTGATTCGACGACGTCCTAAATTTGATATATCGTTTTGATTTAAGATTTAAAACTGATTAATGAAATCGCTAAAATATTTAATTCCAATAACCAATGTAAAATTTGTTTACCTAATTTAAATATCCAATGAAAAACAAACATAAACATATTTTTCACATAGTCGATAAAGAAGTTTTTGTTTACTTAATTTAAATATAAAAAAATAAGATGTTGTTTTTCCAAATTAAAATTTCGTTTTGTAAAGTTTTGTGACCAAGTAAAATGGAGTTGTCTCCCGTACATTTTCGTCATATTCTGCATACGTTCACGAAAACAAAATCAGACAATAATTAGCTTCCGTAAAACTCATATATTTACAATATGAAGTTGGGAGTTAGGGTAATTACATTTTTATATGCAACACTTCTTATTGATGACATGATAATTGTTAATAACGGAATATGCTAGATTAGTGTAGTATATTAGGAGTGAATATTTTATCCCTATTTGTAACATTGAACAAGGAACAGTTAAATAAAGCTTATTAGTAAGTTATTATGACGTCCAGTTTTTATTACAATATGCAATATTTATTAATAATAAATTAATAAAATTTAGATTTAATATAAAAACCTCCCTACTATTTAATTGTGTCAGCTGAACAGATTTACCAGTTGAAAAGTTGATGTAGGCAATGGAAGCTTTATTGAACACCTTTTTTTCGGACTTGGTCGAGATCAAAGTGTAGTATCTGTTCCGATGGATACTGCACCCTATAGACCGGTGTCGTCTTGTCCTTCGGGGCTTGATTTACGCCGGTCTATGGGTCAGTCCTGTGCAGTTCTAGAAGGTCCACCCTTCCAGGCTTTTCCTTCTCACCCTTTGAGAAGGGGTTAGTTTATTGTTAATCGCCTGAGGCGCCCCTACCGGGGAATGCCGATGGAGCTGCCCAGGCAATTTTTAATGACCAGCGTGCTCAACTTATCGAGCGCTGGTTTATCAAATCCCCCTTTCCCGACCTTGTGTCATATCTTACCGCTGTGGGAGGTAGATAAATAACACCTTTTTCGAAATTAGGAAAGCTAGCTTGCATATCTGTCAAATCAAGCCACCTGCCACTTTATTGTGGTATTGATTTACTCCTCTCCAGGAGTTACGCACAAGGCCAGTTTTTATCTTACTCCCACAAGTAAGATGTGACCCAAGGTCGGGTCGGGAAAGTCGGATTTAAAAATTACCTGGGCAGCCCCGTCGGCATTCCCCGGTAGGGGCGCCTCAGGCAGTAAGCAATAAACTTACTCCTCCACAAAGAGGGGAGGCAAAGCCTAGGAAGGTCGACCACCCAGAACTGCACAGGACAGACCCATTGACCGGCGTAAATCAAGACCCGAAGGACAAGACAACACCAGTATGAGGTGCAGTATCCATCGGAACAGATACTACACTTTTTATTTACCTCCTCAGGAGGTTAGGCACAAGGCCAGGTTTATCTTACTCCCACAAGGTAAGATGTGACCCAAGCTCGGGTCGGGAAAGTGGGACTTGAAAAGCCAGCGTCCGAGAAGGTGAGCACTCTGGCCATTAAAAATTGCCTAGGCAGCCCCGTCAGCATTCCCCGGTAGGGGCGCCTCAGGCAGTAAGCAATAAACTTACTCCTCCCGTAGCATCTGTTCCGATTGATACTGCACCCCATAGACTGGTATCGTCTTGGCCTTCGGGGCTTGATTTGCGCCGGTCTATGGGTCTGTCCTGTGCTGTTCTAGGAGGTCCACCCTCCCAGGCTTCGCCTTCCCTCTTTGGGGAGGAGTAAGTTTATTGCTTACTACCTTAGGCGGCCCTACCGGGGAATGCCGACGGGCTGCCCAGGCAATTTTTAAACCCCACTTTCCCGACCCGACCTTGGGTCACATCTTACTTGTGGGAGTAAGATAAAAACTGGCCTTGTGCCTAACTCCTGGAGAGGAGTAAATCAATACTCGGTTGTTGTTCGTTCAATTCATTCCGTGCGATAAATGTAAGGAAGGGACCAACACCCCCCCTCCTTCCATTACAACCCCATCTAAGTATTTATGAGACAATCTTGAGGGAAGCCGCTAACAGGAAGTTAGTTTGACTAGATGAGTATATTTTTACGGCAACCCTCCCCCCCCCCCAATTTTTTTTTTTAATTTTAGATGGTTATTTTTAGTTATAGTTTGAGGAGACGATACGTGGAAAGTAGAGTTAGCTTCGTCAAGCATTTTTCAGACTCCTTTCGATTCATCTCTTGTTCTGACTACGCCTCTTGGGAAAATTAGGGAAATTAAAGGGGTCTTTTAACGACCTAATCGCAACCTCTCTTAAAGCTAGTAGTTTTTTTTATATATATCACTGAGGTTGTGGGTTTTTTTACTATTCACCATGGTCTTCAATGACCACACAATTCCCTTTCCTGTGAGAATTGAATAGTTTTCCAGCATCTTCCTAGGAAAGGACCTCACTGACGCTTTTGGTTTGGTGGAAAGGGGTGGTGTAAGAATATCCGTCTGCATGGGAGAGGGGGAAGAGTGTTTTTTTGGTGTGTGTTAGTACATGAGCAGAATGTAAGGGGTAGAGGTGTTGGTGTTTTCCTGTGGAAAGAAGGGGACTGGATTTGGGAGTATAGTGCGGAGAGACAAAAGGGGAGAACAATGAGGAGTAAGATGTTGCTTTTTTGTTGGAGTTTTTCGGGATCAGTTTGTATTCGTTTTCAGAAATGGGAGCAATCATACGAGAGGGCATAGCTTTCGATAGAAAACAGGGGTTGGATATTTAGTGAGGACAACAAGGGTTCACTTGGGCTTGCCTTAGAAGTTAAGTTTAGGCTGTGCTTTTTGAGGGGTAAATTTGGGATGAGATATGCATGGATGAAGTAGAACTGGACTTTTTGGTGGTAGGGAATACGGAATGGGCCCTTTTATGTTTCTCTTTTCCCGCTGCTTGTCCAGCACTTTTTTAAATTGCGGACCTTGGTATACTGATTTTATCCGGATCCTTGGAGATTTTGATGCGATCCTCCTCTTCTTTCCACAATTGCTCCATAGCAATTCTGCCTGGTCTTTATTCTTCTGGACCAACTCCCATGGATGTTCGTCTCCCTTTTTTCTTCAGTATTCAAAGGAGGCAGGGTAGAATGTTCCTCAGGGTCCTCAGCAGTTTGGCCTATTAGGTTTTTAGTTTGTTCTTATAGATTTATTATGTGGGAGAAGGGAAAGGAAAGAGAGTGAGAGACGGACGGGACGAATTATCGAAGGTAATTCGTAGAAATGATATAAACAAAAATAAACAAAGTAAACTCTCAATTTACAAAAGGAAAAATATTTATTAAGTTTTAAGGAAACTTTTTCATTGAAAATGATAGATCTTTTATGAATGTCTTTTGGTGAACAAAGGGGAATGAATTTGAGATATCGAAGAAGACTGAATCGATAACTCAAGAGCTGTGAAAAATCCACTGGTCTGAAAAATCGTGAGCAAACTTCTGTTCGGATCGAGGGTCGTGTTCCCCCGATTATAAACGTGTTCAGTAAATCAAGCAATGTTGCATGCAAAAGACAGAGTAATAATTAACAAACAAAATAAGTTAGTTCAAATAAGGTTTATTGAACGTGTGTGTACGTGGAATGATGAAGTGTGTGATGTATGCATGTGTGTCGATGGAAAAACAGTTCTTGAAAAGGTATAAGAAGAAATGAATCCGGCGTACACAAAGAAAATGATTTGTTAACTCTTACCGTTGTTTGACCACGTGTGTTGGTAGTTCTTATGCCGGGTATAAGAAATGAGTCCGGCGTAGGAAAAGTCTTTGAAAGCCGTAACACAAAGAAAACGAGTTGAGAAACTCTTACCGTTGTTTGCCCACGTGTGTTGGTAGTTGTTATGCCGATTGAGAAGAGAAAAGCGTTAGACGAAGCGCTAGTGTATTAGCGTCGTACTGTCGACCAGAGAAGAGTGAAAGACAGAGCGCAGGTGCCAGCATACTTCTGTCGAGGCTGGGTAAGAAGAGGAAGAATTTCCGTTTTGCACCGGCTCTTATAGTCCGAAGGGCAGATAACTCTGGTGTCGCTTTACGGCGCCACCTGTCGGTGAAAAAGCGCCACCTACCGGCAGACCGGTGTAGTTATGTTTTGAAAGGAGGAGGTAACTGCTACAAGGACTCCCCCCCAGATTGAAAAATATTGAAAATATTATTCAATATATACAGTTGTAGATGAGAAGCATTCTTTGTGGGTATGTCTGTTTTGCTGTTGAAGATTAGAAAAAAAAGTAGTGTGCACGCTACTTATTTCTGTTTCTGCATCTGTATTGAATGATTGATCGCAAGTGCGTCTGCGGAATTGAGTGTTTGTAACGCATGTGGATCTGCGTGTTGTTTGCATGCAATTGGGTCTGCATCAAGTTTGAGCGCAAGTGAATTTGCACTTGTTGGTGGCGTTGTTCATGTTGATTAGTCTGCGTGATGCGGAGCTGATGAACGAACGTTGAATTGTCAGTTGTCCGGGAATGTTTGGTGCTTGGGTCTGCGCGGTTGTTGATGAGTGAGCACAAGTGAATCTGTGCGGTATTGATGAGTGAGCACAAGTGAGTCTGTGCAGTTGTTGATGAATGAGCACAAGTGAGTCTGTGCGGTGTTGATGAATGAGCACAAGTGAGTCTGTGCAGGTGTTGATGAATGAGCACAAGTGAGTCTGTGCGGTGTTGATGAATGAGCACAAGTGAGTCTGTGCGGTGTTGATGAATGAGCACAAGTGAGTCTGTGCGGTGTTGATGAATGAGCACAAGTGAGTCTGTGCGGTGTTGATGAATGAGCACAAGTGAGTCTGTGCGGTGTTGATGAATGAGCACAAGTGAGTCTGTGCGGTGTTGATGAATGAGCACAAGTGAGTCTGTGCAGGTGTTGATGAATGAGCACAAGTGAGTCTGTGCAGTTGTTGATGTTGTTCATGTTAATTAGTCCGTGTTGTGGAGCTGATGAACAAACATCTAGTTGTTGAGATCGGTGGTACACTATGGTCAAAGTCAGATGCACAAATGTCTGCAAGTGAGTTAGCAGGTCCAGGTACAAGTGGGTCTGTACTGGTGTTGGTGCGCGTCGTTCGAGTTGATGTGTCCCCAGTTGATCAACGAACATCCAGTTGTTGAGTATTTAGCTGTGCTTGTGCAGTTGTACTCATTTTGAACTGGTGTGATTTCTTCCATAGTGATGTCAGTGATGTCCGGAAATGTTTGGTGCTTGATGAATATCCGGGAAAAATGTGGTTGTTCAAGTTGTGTTGAAGATTGTTGGTAGGCCTTGAAGGGTGATGTTGTTCGTGTTTGTCTGTTTTGTAGTTTTCTTTTCCTTTATATATATATTTCCAACACGTGGGTAGAAGGGAAAAAGAAGAAAAAAAATGGAGTCATAATTTGTTTCACACGAGGAATGACGTTTTTGTTTTCGTTTGTTTGAATGTTAGTTTCCAAGTAGAGAAAGAATGGCGGCTTCTCTTTCCTTTTGTTGTTGAAAAGAAAGAAAAAAAAATTCGTATTTTCTTTTTTTTTTTTTGTTTGAATTTTCATTTCCACGTGGTCCGAGAGATAAAAAATGGCGTTATTTTAAAAAAAATTTTATCAACACGTTGTCCGGAAAAAGATGGCGGCATTTTTGAATTTATTTTATCAACACGTGGTCCGGAAAGAGATGACGGCATTTTTGAATTTTTTTTTTATCAACACGTGGTCATGGCAAAGAGTGGCGGCATTTTTTGAATTTCTTTTCTTTCCTTTTTGTCAACACGTGGTTATGAAAAAGATGGGCAGCGTGAGCGTTTGTTTTCTTTTTATCTCCACGTGTTCAAAACAAAGGAAGTGGCGTCCTTTAAGGTCCTATTGTTCGTCAAAAAAGAAAAAAAAAAGGATTGGCAAAAGTTTGTCTTTTTCTTTGTATATAATTTTCCGACACGTGGGTACGGAAAGAGAAGAAGAAAAAAAATGAAATTGTAATTTGTTTTATATTCGGAGAGAGCCGAGAAATGTTTTTGTTTTTCCTTTGTTTGGGTATTTCCACGTTGCCAGAAAAAAAAATAATGGCGGCTTCTTTTCTTTTGTTTGTATATTTTTACCACGTGGGTAGAAAAAAAATGAAAAAGATGGGTGTGTAATTCGTTTCACCACGAAAGAAAAAAACGAGAAATGTTGTTTTTTTTGTTTGTTTTTTTTTTGTTCGTGTACGAAATTAATTACTCTGCCCCATACAACAAAGCTTGCACGTTGGGTCACCAATGTTCGGATCGAGGGTCGTGTTCCCCCGATTATAAACGTGTTCAGTAAATCAAGCAATGTTGCATGCAAAAGACAGAGTAATAATTAACAAACAAAATAAGTTAGTTCAAATAAGGTTTATTGAACGTGTGTGTACGTGGAATGATGAAGTGTGTGATGTATGCATGTGTGTCGATGGAAAAACAGTTCTTGAAAAGGTATAAGAAGAAATGAATCCGGCGTACACAAAGAAAATGATTTGTTAACTCTTACCGTTGTTTGACCACGTGTGTTGGTAGTTCTTATGCCGGGTATAAGAAATGAGTCCGGCGTAGGAAAAGTCTTTGAAAGCCGTAACACAAAGAAAACGAGTTGAGAAACTCTTACCGTTGTTTGCCCACGTGTGTTGGTAGTTGTTATGCCGATTGAGAAGAGAAAAGCGTTAGACGAAGCGCTAGTGTATTAGCGTCGTACTGTCGACCAGAGAAGAGTGAAAGACAGAGCGCAGGTGCCAGCATACTTCTGTCGAGGCTGGGTAAGAAGAGGAAGAATTTCCGTTTTGCACCGGCTCTTATAGTCCGAAGGGCAGATAACTCTGGTGTCGCTTTACGGCGCCACCTGTTGGTGAAAAAGCGCCACCTACCGGCAGACCGGTGTAGTTATGTTTTGAAAGGAGGAGGTAACTGCTACACTTCTCACTCAATTATATGAAATAAATTTTACTGAGTCAATGACTGGAGAAAATTAATGAATGTAGAAAGTTCAATGAGAAGTTTTTAAATAGTTCTTTTCATAAATTTACTTTTAAAGGAGCAGACGATAAAAAAGGGAAATGCAAAAGTTTGTTTTTGTTTCTGTGTCTGTGTGTTCGCCTACCTTGGCTGATTCGCTGACTGCTATATTGATAGTGTTGGGTAGTCTTGTTTGAGTCGAGTAGAGTTGCAGACAGCAGACATATTTTCAAACACTATCTCTGAATTTTTAATCAACTAGTCTTTTGGAAAATACACATCTCTTTTTAAAGGTTTTCATCGGCTCCCACAGACACAGAATTCCGGGCCAACTTGGAAAATCATCTGATTGGTCCAAAATAAATTTATTGAATTTTACAATTTTATTTTGTAAAAACGCGCGTCCAGCCGCATGCGCAGAAATGTTTCGGGGCACTTGAACCTTCGGCAGCGAAAGAGTGAACATCGTAGCTCACCATATGTTTACTTGCTTTGGACGAAGCAAGGTAACCTGGGTGGGAACTTGATGTGATCGCCCACGTTAGGTTCTTTTATTTTTTAGCCAAATGCTTCACCATCTTGTTCCTTAGATTTAATGGTTGAACCACTCTATTTCGGGGTATTCAATCGTTAAGTGGTCCACATAACCACAGGCCCTAAAAGATGGCGTTCTTCCTGCTACAATCACTGGTAATCTCATTTTACCGACTTTCAAAAAGTATGGAAACTTTGCGAATGCTTTCTTATTCAAAGGTATGGAAGTCGAACTTTCATGTTCCACGTAATATGTAAACAATAAATAGACGCTAGGTCTCAATATTTTAAAAGGTTAGTGCCTAAATGTTGGCCTTGTACATAAGAAGGGACTTCTAAACATAGATACTGTCGTTCTCCGTCTTACAACAGTCATAATTATTTCCTGTTCAGACAATTTACGACAGTTATAATGATCTCTTGTTCAGACAATTTACAACAGTTATAATAATCTCCTGTTCAGACAATTTACGACAGTTATAATAAGCACCTGTTCAGACAATTTACGACAGTTATAATAATCTCTTGTTCAGACAATTTACAACAGTTATAATAATCTCCTGTTCAGACAATTTACGACAGTCATAATAAGCACCTGTTCAGACAATTTACGACAGTTATGATAATCTCTTGTTGAGACAATTTACGACAGTCATAATAATCTCTTGTTGAGACAATTTACGACAGTCATAATAAGCACCTGTTCAGACAATTTACGACAGTTATAATAATCTCTTGTTGAGACAATTTACGACAGTCATAATAAGCACCTGTTCAGACAATTTACGACGGTTATAATAATCTCTTGTTCAGACAATTTACGACAGTTATAATAATCTCTTGTTGAGACAATTTACGACAGTCATGATAATATCTTGTTGAGACAATTTATGACAGTCATAATAATCTCTTGTTGAGACTATTTACGACAGTCATAATAATCATCTGTTCAGATTTTTTTACGACAGTGCTAACAATCTCAGGTTGACATAATTTACCACAGTCCTAATAATCTATTGTTCAGATAATTTACGACAGTCCTAATAAACTCTTGTTGCTATGGTTTACGACAGTGCTCCACTGTTGCAAATAATGTGGATAATGTATTGTATTCCCTTGCGTTATTATACTTTGAGGATGTATGTTCTTCGTTGTTATTAATTTCAATAATAATTATTTAGAGGCTCTAATGAGTTTCTTTAGGTTTCTTTTTCAATGACGAACACAGGTAAAGTCCACTTGTTGAATGCTTCCAACACTGTTATGTCTGCAGAATATGCAAGCCAACGATGGTCCGTGCGACGAGAGATGATTTTTTGGGAGGTATTTTTTATATGAGAATATGCAGGCCAACGATGGTCCGTGCGATAAGAGATGATTTTTTTTTTGGGGGGGGGGGTATTTTTTATATGAGAATATGCATGCCAACGATGGTCCGTGCGACGAGAGATGATCCCGTCTTTAGGGACGTGCGATAAGAGATGATCTTTTTTTGTATTTTTTTTAATATGAGGATATGCAGGCCAACGATGGTCCGTGCGATAAGAGATTTTTTGGGGGGAGGGGGTATTTTTTATATGAGAATATGCAGGCCAACGATGGTCCGTGCGACGAGAGATGATCCCGTCTTTAGGGACGTGCGATAAGAGATGATCTTTTTTTGTATTTTTTTTAATATGAGGATATGCAGGCAAACGATGGTCCGTGCGATAAGAGATTTTTTGGGGGGAGGGGGTATTTTTTATATGAGAATATGTAGGCCAACGATTGTCCGTGCGACGAGAGGTGATCCCGTCTTTAGGGACGTGCGATAAGAGATGATCTTTTTTGTATTTTTTTTAATATGAGGATATGCAGGCCAACGATGGTCCGTGCGATAAGAGAATTTTTTGGGGGAGGGGGTATTTTTTATATGAGAATATGCAGGCCAACGATGGTCCGTGCGACGAGAGATGATCCCGTCTTTAGGGACGTGCGATAAGAGATGATCTTTTTTTGTATTTTTTTTTATATGAAGATATGCAGGCCAACGATGGTCCGTGTGATAAGAGATGATTTTTGGGGGGCTATTTTTTATATGAGAATATGCAGGCCAACGATGGTCCGTGCGATAAGAGATGATATTTTGGGGGGTATTTTTTATATGAGAATATGCAGGCAAACGATGGTCTGTGCGATAAGAGATGATATTTTGGGGGGTATTTTTTATATGAGAATATGCAGGCCAACGATGGTCTGTGCGATAAGAGATGATATTTTGGGGGTATTTTTTATATGAGAATATGCAGGCAAACGATGGTCTGTGCGATAAGAGATGATATTTTGGGGGATATTTTTTATATGAGAATATGCAGGCCAACGATGGTCCGTGGGACGAGAGATGATCCCGTCTTTAGGTACGTGCAATAAGAGATGATCTTTTTTTGTATTTTTTTAATATGAGGATATGCAGGCCAACGATCTTCCGTATGATAAGAGATTTTTTTTTTGTTATGGGGGGGGGGGGTATTTTTTATATGAGAGTATGCAGGCCAACGATAGGCCGTGCGACGAGAGATGATTCCGTCTTTAGGGATGTGCAATAAAAGAAGATTTTTTTTTGTATTTTTTTTTTATATGAGAATATGCAGGCCAACGATGGTCTGTGCGATAAGAGATGATATTTGGGGGGTATTTTTTATATGAGAATATGCAGGCCAACGATGGTCTGTGCGATAAGAGATGATATTTTGGGGGGTATTTTTTATATGAGAATATGCAGGCCAACGATGGTCTGTGCGATAAGAGATGATATTTTGGGGGTATTTCTTATATGAGAATATGCAGGCCAACGATGGTCTGTGCGATAAGAGATGATATTTGGGGGGTATTTTTTATATGAGAATATGCAGGCCAACGATGGTCTGTGCGATAAGAGATGATATTTGGGGGGGTATTTTTTATATGAGAATATGCAGGCCAACGATGGTCTGTGCGATAAGAGATGATATTTTGGGAGGTATTTTTTATATGAGAATATGCAGGCCAACGATGGTTGTGCGATAAAAGATGATATTTTGGGGGGTATTTTTTATATGAGAATATTCAGGCCAACGATGGTCCGTGCGACGAGAGATGATCTTTTTTTGTATTTTTTTTTAATATGAGGATATGCAGGCGAACGATCTTCCGTATAATAAGAGATTTTTTTTAGGTGGGGGGGGGGGTATTTTTTATATGAGAATATGCAAGCCAACGATGGTCCGTGCGACGAGAGATGATCCCGTCTTTAGGGACGTGCGATAAAAGAAGATTTTTTTTTGTATTTTTTTTAATATGAGGATATGCAGGCCAACGATGGTCCGTGCGATAAGAGATGATATTTTGGGGGGTGTTTTTTATATGAGAATATGCAGGCCAACGATGGTCCGTGCGAAGAGAGATGATCCAGTCTTTAGGGACGTGCGATAAGAGATGATCTTTTTTTGTATTTTTTTTTTATATAAGGATATGCATGCCAACGATCTTCCGTATGATAAGAGATTTTTTTGGGGGGGGGGGTATTTTTTATATGAGAATATGCAGGCCAATGATGGTCCGTGCGACGAGAGATGATCCCGTCTTTAGGGACGTGCGATAAAAGAAGATTTTTTTTTTATATGAGAATATGCAGGCCAACGATGGTCTGTGCGATAAGAGATGATATTTTGGGGGGTATTTTTTATATGAGAATATGCAGGCCAACGATGGTCTGTGCGATAAGAGAGGATATTTTGGGGGGTATTTTTTATATGAGAATATACAGGCCAACGATGGTCCGTGCGACGAGAGATGATCCCGTTTTTAGGGACGTGCGATAAGAGATGATCTTTTTTTGTATTTTTTTTAATACGAGGATATGCAGGCCAACGATGGTCCGTGCGATAAGAGATGATATTTTGGGGGGGTGTTTTTTATATGAGAATAGGCAGGCCAACGATGGTCCGTGCGACGAGAGATGATCCTGTCTTTAGAGAGGTGCCATAAGAGATTTTTTTTATGAGAATATGAAGGCCAACGATGGTATGTGCGATAAGAGATTTTTTTTTGTATTTTTTTAATATGAGGATATGCAGGCCAACTATGGTCGGTGCGATAAGAGATTATTTGGGGGGGGGGTAATTTTTTATATGAGAATATGCAGGCCAACGATGGTCCGTGCGACGAGAGATGATCCCGTCTTTAGGGACGTGCGATAAGAGATGATCTATTTTTGTATTTTTTTTAATATAAGAATATGCAGGCCAACGATGGTCCGTGCGACGAGAGATGATCCCGTCTTTAGGGACGTGCGATAAGAGATGATCTTTTTTTGTATGTTTTTTAATATGAGGATATGCAGGCCAACGATGGTCCGTGCAATAAGAGATGATTTTTGGGGGGTATTTTTTATATGAGAATATGCAGGCTAACGATGGTCTGTGCGACGAGAGATGATCCCGTCTTTAGGGTCGTGCGATAAGAGATGATTTTTTTTGTTGTATTTTTTATATATGAGAATATGCAGGCCAACGATCGTCCGTGCGACGAGAGAGGATCCCGTCTTTAGGGACGTGCGATAAGAGATGATCTTTTTTGTATATTTTTAATATGAGGATATGCAGGCCAACGATGGTTGGTGCGATCAGAGATTATTTGGGGGGGTATTTTTTATATGAGAATATGCAGGCCAACGATGGTCCGTGCGACGAGAGATGATCCCGTCTTTAGATACGTGCGATAAGAGAGGATTTTTTTTTGTATTTTTTTTATATGAGGATATGCAGGCCAACGATGGTCCGTGCGATAAGAGATGATTTTTTGGGGGGTATTTTTTATATGAGAATATGCAGGCCAACGATGGTCCGTGCGACGAGAGATGATCACGTCTTTAGGGACGTGCGATAAGAGATGATTTTTTATTGTATTTTTTCATATGACGATATGCAAGCCAACGATGGCCCGTGCGATAAGAGATTATTTTTTTTTTCGGGGGGGGATGGGTTTTTTTTATATGAGAATATGCAGGCCAACGATGGTCAGTTCGACGAGAGATGATCCCGTCTTTAGAGAGATGCTTTTTGTTTTTCGTATTTTTTTTTAATATGAGGATATGCAGGCCAACGATGGTCCGTGCGATAAGAGATGATTTTTTTGGGGGGGGGGATTTTTTATATAAAAATATGCAGGCCAACGATGGTCCGTGCGACGAGAGATGATCCCGTCTTTACGGACGTGCGATAAGAGATGATTTGTTTTGTATTTCCATTTTATATGAGGATATGCAGGCCAACGATAGTCCGTGCGATAAGAGATGATTTTTTTTGTATCTTTTTTATATGAGAATATGCAGGCCAACGATGGTCCGTGCGATAAGAGATGATTTTTTTTGTATTTTTTTTATATGAGAATATGCAGGCCAACGATGGTCCGTGCGATAAGAGATGATTTTTTTTGTATCTTTTTTATATGAGAATATGCAGGCCAACGATGGTCCGTTCGATAAAAGATGATTTTTTTTGTATCTTTTTTATATGAGAATATGCAGGCCAACGATTGTCCGTTCAATAAAAGATGATTTTTTTTGTATCTTTTTTTATATGAGAATATGCAGGCCAACGATGGTCCGTTCGATAAAAGATGATTTTTTTTTGTATCTTTTTTATATGAGAATATGCAGGCCAACGATGGTCCGTTCGATAAAAGATGATTTTTTTTGTATCTTTTTTTTATATGAGAATATGCAGGCTAACGATGGTCCGTGCGATAAGAGATGATTTTTTTTGTATCTTTTTTATATGAGAATATGCAGGCCAACGATGGTCCGTTCGATAAAAGATGATTTTTTTTGTATCTATTTTATATGAGAATATGCAGGCCAACGATGGTCCGTGCGATAAGAGATGATTTTTTTTGTATCTTTTTTATATGAGAATATGCAGGCCAACGATGGTCCGTGCGATT
The DNA here is from genome assembly GCA_963556195.1 of Sepiola atlantica. Lineage (NCBI taxonomy): Eukaryota > Metazoa > Mollusca > Cephalopoda > Sepiida > Sepiolidae > Sepiola > Sepiola atlantica. The sequence continues at coordinate 38,747,061 of OY744552.1, forward strand.
AGAGATGATTTTTTTTGTATCTTTTTTTATATGAGAATATGCAGGCCAACGATGGTCCGTGCGATAAGAGATGATTTTTTTTGTGTCTTTTTTATATGAGAATATGCAGGCCAACGATGGTCCGTGCGATTAGAGATGATTTTTTTTGTATCTCTTTTATATGAGAATATGCAGGCCAACGATGGTCCGTGCGATAAGAGATGATTTTTTTTGTATCTTTTTTTATATGAGAATATGCAGGCCAATGATGGTCCGTGCGATTAGAGATGATTTTTTTTTGTATCTTTTTTATATGAGAATATGCAGGCCAACGATGGTCCGTTCGATAAAAGATGATTTTTTTTGTATCTTTTTTTATATGAGAATATGCAGGCCAACGATGGTCCGTGCGATAAGAGATGATTTTTTTTGTACCTTTTTTTATATGAGAATATGCAGGCCAACGATGGTCCGTGCGATAAGAGATGATTTTTTTTTGTATCTTTTTTATATGAGAATATGCAGGCCAACGATGGTCCGTTCGATAAAAGATGATTTTTTTTTGTATCTTTTTTTATATGAGAATATGCAGGCCAACGATGGTCCGTGCGATAAGAGATGATTTTTTTTATATCTTTTTTATATGAGAATATGCAGGCCAACGATGGTCCGTGCGATTAGAGATGATTTTGTTTGTATCTTTTTTATATGAGAATATGCAGGCCAACGATGGTCCGTGCGATAAGAGATGATTTTTTTTTATTATCTTTTTTATACGAGAATATGCAGGCCAACGATGGTCCGTGCGATTAGAAATGATTTTTTTGTATCTTTTTTATATGAGAATATGCAGGCCAACGATGGTCCGTTCGATAAAAGATGATTTTTTTTGTATCTTTTTTATATAAGAATATGCAGGCCAACGATGGTCCGTTCGATAAAAGATGATTTTTTTTGTATCTTTTTTTATATGAGAATATGCAGGCCAACGATGGTCCGTGCGATAAGAGATGATTTTTTTTTGTATCTTTTTTATATGAGAATATGCAGGCCAACGATGGTCCGTTCGATAAAAGATGATTTTTTTGTATCTTTTTTATATGAGAATATGCAGGCCAACGATGGTCCGTGCGATAAGAGATGATTTTTTTTGTATCTTTTTTATATGAGAATATGCAGGCCAACGATGGTCCGTGCGATATGAGATGATTTTTTTGTATCTTTTTTTATATGAGAATATGCAGCCCAACGATGGTCCGTGCGATAAGAGATGATTTTTTTTTGTATCTTTTTTATATGAGAATATGCAGGCCAACGATGGTCCGTTCGATAAAAGATGATTTTTTTTGTATCTTTTTTATATGAGAATATGCAGGCCAACGATGGTCCGTGCGATTAGAGATGATTTTTTTTGTATCTCTTTTATATGAGAATATGCAGGCCAACGATGGTCCGTGCGATAAGAGATGATTTTTTTTGTATCTTTTTTTATATGAGAATATGCAGGCCAACGATGGTCCGTGCGATAAGAGATGATTTTTTTTTGTATCTTTTTTATATGAGAATATGCAGGCCAACGATGGTCCGTTCGATAAAAGATGATTTTTTTTGTATCTTTTTTTATATGAGAATATGCAGGCCAACGATGGTCCGTGCGATAAGAGATGATTTTTTTTGTATCTTTTTTTATATGAGAATATGCAGGCCAACGATGGTCCGTGCGATAAGAGATGATTTTTTTTTGTATCTTTTTTATATGAGAATATGCAGGCCAACGATGGTCCGTTCGATAAAAGATGATTTTTTTTGTATCTTTTTTATATGAGAATATGCAGGCCAACGATGGTCCGTGCGATAAGAGATGATTTTTTTTGTATCTTTTTTATATGAGAATATGCAGGCCAACGATGGTCCGTGCGATTAGAGATGATTTTGTTTGTATCTTTTTTTATATGAGAATATGCAGGCCAACGATGATCCGTGCGATTAGAGATGATTTTTTTTGTATCTTTTTTATATGAGAATATGCAGGCCAACGATGGTCCGTGCGATAAGAGATGATTTTTTTTGTATCTTTTTTATATGAGAATATGCAGGCCAACGATGGTCCGTGCGATAAGAGATGATTTTGTTTGTATCTTTTTTTATATGAGAATATGCAGGCCAACGATGGTCCGTGCGATTAGAGATGATTTTTTTTGTATCTTTTTTATATGAGAATATGCAGGCCAACGATGGTCCGTGCGATAAGAGATGATTTTTTTTGTATCTTTTTTTATATGAGAATATGCAGGCCAACGATGGTCCGTGCGATAAGAGATGATTTTTTTTTGTATCTTTTTTATATAAGAATATGCAGGCCAACGATGGTCCGTTCGATAAAAGATGATTTTTTTTGTATCTTTTTTATATGAGAATATGCAGGCCAACGATGGTCCGTGCGATAAGAGATGATTTTTTTTGTATCTTTTTTTATATGAGAATATGCAGGCCAACGATGGTCCGTGCGATAAGAGATGATTTTTTTTTGTATCTTTTTTATATGAGAATATGCAGGCCAACGATGGTCCGTTCAATAAAAGATGATTTTTTTTGTATCTTTTTTATATGAGAATATGCAGGCCAACGATGGTCCGTGCGATAAGAGATGATTTTTTTTTGTATCTTTTTTATATGAGAATATGCAGGCCAACGATGGTCCGTTCGATAAGAGATGATTTTTTTTGTATCTTTTTTATATGAGAATATGCAGGCCAACGATGGTCCGTGCGATAAGAGATGATTTTTTTTGTATCTTTTTTTATATGAGAATATGCAGGCCAACGATGGTCCGTGCGATTAGAGATGATTTTTTTTGTATCTTTTTTTATATGAGAATATGCAGCCCAACGATGGTCCGTGCGATAAGAGATGATTTTTTTTTTGTATCTTTTTTATATGAGAATATGCAGGCCAACGATGGTCCGTTCGATAAAAGATGATTTTTTTTGTATCTTTTTATATGAGAATATGCAGGCCAACGATGGTCCGTGCGATTAGAGATAAATTTTTTTGTATCTCTTTTATATGAGAATATGCAGGCCAACGATGGTCCGTGCGATAAGAGATGATTTTTTTTGTATCTTTTTTTATATGAGAATATGCAGGCCAACGATGGTCCGTGCGATAAGAGATGATTTTTTTTTGTATCTTTTTTATATGAGAATATGCAGGCCAACGATGGTCCGTTCGATAAAAGATGATTTTTTTTGTATCTTTTTTATATGAGAATATGCAGGCCAACGATGGTCCGTGCGATTAGAGATGATTTTGTTTGTATCTTTTTTTATATGAGAATATGCAGGCCAACGATGATCCGTGCGATTAGAGATGATTTTTTTTGTATCTTTTTTATATGAGAATATGCAGGCCAACGATGGTCCGTGCGATAAGAGATGATTTTTTTTGTATCTTTTTTATATGAGAATATGCAGGCCAACGATGGTCCGTGCGATAAGAGATGATTTTGTTTGTATCTTTTTTTATATGAGAATATGCAGGCCAACGATGGTCCGTGCGATTAGAGATGATTTTTTTTGTATCTTTTTTATATGAGAATATGCAGGCCAACGATGGTCCGTGCGATAAGAGATGATTTTTTTTGTATCTTTTTTTATATGAGAATATGCAGGCCAACGATGGTCCGTGCGATAAGAGATGATTTTTTTTTGTATCTTTTTTATATAAGAATATGCAGGCCAACGATGGTCCGTTCGATAAAAGATGATTTTTTTTGTATCTTTTTTATATGAGAATATGCAGGCCAACGATGGTCCGTGCGATAAGAGATGATTTTTTTTGTATCTTTTTTTATATGAGAATATGCAGGCCAACGATGGTCCGTGCGATAAGAGATGATTTTTTTTTGTATCTTTTTTATATGAGAATATGCAGGCCAACGATGGTCCGTTCAATAAAAGATGATTTTTTTTGTATCTTTTTTATATGAGAATATGCAGGCCAACGATGGTCCGTGCGATAAGAGATGATTTTTTTTTGTATCTTTTTTATATGAGAATATGCAGGCCAACGATGGTCCGTTCGATAAGAGATGATTTTTTTTGTATCTTTTTTATATGAGAATATGCAGGCCAACGATGGTCCGTGCGATAAGAGATGATTTTTTTTGTATCTTTTTTTATATGAGAATATGCAGGCCAACGATGGTCCGTGCGATTAGAGATGATTTTTTTTGTATCTTTTTTTATATGAGAATATGCAGCCCAACGATGGTCCGTGCGATAAGAGATGATTTTTTTTTGTATCTTTTTTATATGAGAATATGCAGGCCAACGATGGTCCGTTCGATAAAAGATGATTTTTTTTGTATCTTTTTATATGAGAATATGCAGGCCAACGATGGTCCGTGCGATTAGAGATGATTTTTTTTGTATCTCTTTTATATGAGAATATGCAGGCCAACGATGGTCCGTGCGATAAGAGATGATTTTTTTTGTATCTTTTTTTATATGAGAATATGCAGGCCAACGATGGTCCGTGCGATAAGAGATGATTTTTTTTTGTATCTTTTTTATATGAGAATATGCAGGCCAACGATGGTCCGTTCGATAAAAGATGATTTTTTTTGTATCTTTTTTTATATGAGAATATGCAGGCCAACGATGGTCCGTGCGATAAGAGATGATTTTTTTTGTATCTTTTTTTATATGAGAATATGCAGGCCAACGATGGTCCGTGCGATAAGAGATGATTTTTTTTTGTATCTTTTTTATATGAGAATATGCAGGCCAACGATGGTCCGTTCGATAAAAGATGATTTTTTTTGTATCTTTTTTATATGAGAATATGCAGGCCAACGATGGTCCGTGCGATAAGAGATGATTTTTTTGTATCTTTTTTATATGAGAATATGCAGGCCAACGATGGTCCGTGCGATTAGAGATGATTTTGTTTGTATCTTTTTTTATATGAGAATATGCAGGCCAACGATGGTCCGTGCGATTAGAGATGATTTTTTTTGTATCTTTTTTATATGAGAATATGCAGGCCAACGATGGTCCGTGCGATAAGAGATGATTTTTTTTTATTATCTGTTTTATACGAGAATATGCAGGCCAACGATGGTCCGTGCGATTAGAGATGATTTTTTTTGTATCTTTTTTATATGAGAATATGCAGGCCAACGATGGTCCGTGCGATTAGAGATGATTTTTTTTGTATCTTTTTTATATGAGAATATGCAGGCCAACGATGGTCCGTGCGATAAGAGATGATTTTTTTTGTATCTTTTTTATATGAGAATATGCAGGCTAACGATGGTCCGTGCGATAAAAGATGATTTTTTTTGTATCTTTTTTATATGAGAATATGCAGGCCAACGATGGTCCGTGCGATAAAAGATGATTTTTTTTGTATCTTTTTTATATGAGAATATGCAGGCCAACGATGGTCCGTGCGATAAAAGATGATTTTTTGTGTATCTTTTTTATATGAGAATATGCAGGCCAACGATGGTCCGTGCGATAAAAGATGATTTTTTTTGTATCTTTTTTATATGAGAATATGCAGGCCAACGATGGTCCGTGCGATAAGAGAGGATTTTTTTTTTGTATCTTTTTTATATAAGAATATGCAGGCCAACGATGGTCCGTGCGATTAGAGATGATTTTTTTTGTATCTCTTTTATATGAGAATATGCAGGCCAACGATGGTCCGTGCGATAAGAGATGATTTTTTTTGTATCTTTTTTTATATGAGAATATGCAGGCCAACGATGGTCCGTGCGATAAGAGATGATTTTTTTTTGTATCTTTTTTATATGAGAATATGCAGGCCAACGATGGTCCGTTCGATAAAAGATGATTTTTTTTGTATCTTTTTTTATATGAGAATATGCAGGCCAACGATGGTCCGTGCGATAAGAGATGATTTTTTTTGTATCTTTTTTATATGAGAATATGCAGGCCAACGATGGTCCGTGCGATAAGAGATGATTTTTTTTTGTATCTTTTTTATATGAGAATATGCAGGCCAACGATGGTCCGTTCGATAAAAGATGATTTTTTTTGTATCTTTTTTATATGAGAATATGCAGGCCAACGATGGTCCGTGCGATAAGAGATGATTTTTTTTGTATCTTGTTTATATGAGAATATGCAGGCCAACGATGGTCCGTGCGATTAGAGATGATTTTGTTTGTATCTTTTTTTATATGAGAATATGCAGGCCAACGATGGTCCGTGCGATTAGAGATGATTTTTTTTGTATCTTTTTTATATGAGAATATGCAGGCCAACGATGGTCCGTGCGATAAGAGATGATTTTTTTTTATTATCTTTTTTATACGAGAATATGCAGGCCAACGATGGTCCGTGCGATTAGAGATGATTTTGTTTGTATCTTTTTTTATATGAGAATATGCAGGCCAACGATGGTCCGTGCGATTAGAGATGATTTTTTTTGTATCTTTTTTATATGAGAATATGCAGGCCAACGATGGTCCGTGCGATAAGAGATGATTTTTTTTTATTATCTGTTTTATACGAGAATATGCAGGCCAACGATGGTCCGTGCGATTAGAGATGATTTTTTTTGTATCTTTTTTATATGAGAATATGCAGGCCAACGATGGTCCGTGCGATTAGAGATGATTTTTTTTGTATCTTTTTTATATGAGAATATGCAGGCCAACGATGGTCCGTGCGATAAGAGATGATTTTGTTTGTATCTTTTTTATATGAGAATATGCAGGCTAACGATGGTCCGTGCGATAAAAGATGATTTTTTTTGTATCTTTTTTATATGAGAATATGCAGGCCAACGATGGTCCGTGCGATAAAAGATGATTTTTTGTGTATCTTTTTTATATGAGAATATGCAGGCCAACGATGGTCCGTGCGATAAAAGATGATTTTTTTTGTATCTTTTTTATATGAGAATATGCAGGCCAACGATGGTCCGTGCGATAAGAGAGGATTTTTTTTTTGTATCTTTTTTATATGAGAATATGCAGGCCAACGATGGTCCGTGCGATTAGAGATGATTTTTTTTGTATCTCTTTTATATGAGAATATGCAGGCCAACGATGGTCCGTGCGATAAGAGATGATTTTTTTTGTATCTTTTTTTATATGAGAATATGCAGGCCAACGATGGTCCGTGCGATAAGAGATGATTTTTTTTTGTATCTTTTTTATATGAGAATATGCAGGCCAACGATGGTCCGTTCGATAAAAGATGATTTTTTTTGTATCTTTTTTTATATGAGAATATGCAGGCCAACGATGGTCCGTGCGATAAGAGATGATTTTTTTTGTATCTTTTTTATATGAGAATATGCAGGCCAACGATGGTCCGTGCGATAAGAGATGATTTTTTTTTGTATCTTTTTTATATGAGAATATGCAGGCCAACGATGGTCCGTTCGATAAAAGATGATTTTTTTTGTATCTTTTTTATATGAGAATATGCAGGCCAACGATGGTCCGTGCGATAAGAGATGATTTTTTTTGTATCTTGTTTATATGAGAATATGCAGGCCAACGATGGTCCGTGCGATTAGAGATGATTTTGTTTGTATCTTTTTTTATATGAGAATATGCAGGCCAACGATGGTCCGTGCGATTAGAGATGATTTTTTTTGTATCTTTTTTATATGAGAATATGCAGGCCAACGATGGTCCGTGCGATTAGAGATGATTTTTTTTGTATCTTTTTTATATGAGAATATGCAGGCCAACGATGGTCCGTGCGATAAGAGATGATTTTTTTTTATTATCTTTTTTATACGAGAATATGCAGGCCAACGATGGTCCGTGCGATTAGAGATGATTTTTTTTGTATCTTTTTTATATGAGAATATGCAGGCCAACGATGGTCCGTGCGATAAGAGATGATTTTTTTTGTATCTTTTTTATATGAGAATATGCAGGCCAACGATGGTCCGTGCGATTAGAGATGATTTTTTTTGTATCTTTTTTATATGAGAATATGCAGGCCAACGATGGTCCGTGCGATAAGAGATGATTTTTTTTGTATCTTTTTTATATGAGAATATGCAGGCCAACGATGGTCCGTGCGATAAAAAATGATTTTTTTTGTATCTTTTTTATATGAGAATATGCAGGCCAACGATGGTCCGTGCGATAAAAGATGATTTTTTTTGTATCTTTTTTATATGAGAATATGCAGGCCAACGATTGTCCGTGCGATAAGAGAGGATTTTTTTTGTATCTTTTTTATATGAGAATATGCAGGCCAACGATGGTCCGTGCGATTAGAGATGATTTTTTTTGTATCTTTTTTATATGAGAATATGCAGGCCAACGATGGTCCGTGCGATTAGAGATGATTTTTTTTGTATCTTTTTTATATGAGAATATGCAGGCCAACGATGGTCCGTGCGATAAGAGATGATTTTTTTTTATTATCTTTTTTATACGAGAATATGCAGGCCAACGATGGTCCGTGCGATTAGAGATGATTTTTTTTGTATCTTTTTTATATGAGAATATGCAGGCCAACGATGGTCCGTGCGATAAGAGATGATTTTTTTTGTATCTTTTTTATATGAGAATATGCAGGCCAACGATGGTCCGTGCGATTAGAGATGATTTTTTTTGTATCTTTTTTATATGAGAATATGCAGGCCAACGATGGTCCGTGCGATAAGAGATGATTTTTTTTGTATCTTTTTTATATGAGAATATGCAGGCCAACGATGGTCCGTGCGATAAAAGATGATTTTTTTTGTATCTTTTTTATATGAGAATATGCAGGCCAACGATGGTCCGTGCGATAAAAGATGATTTTTTTTGTATCTTTTTTATATGAGAATATGCAGGCCAACGATTGTCCGTGCGATAAGAGAGGATTTTTTTTGTATCTTTTTTATATGAGAATATGCAGGCCAACGATGGTCCGTGCGATTAGAGATGATTTTTTTTGTATCTTTTTTATATGAGAATATGCAGGCCAACGATGGTCCGTGCGATAAGAGATGATTTTTTTTGTATCTTTTTTATATGAGAATATGCAGGCCAACGATGGTCCGTGCGATGAGAGATTATTTTTTTTGTATCTTTTTTATATGAGAATACGCAGGCCAACGATGGTCCGTGCGATGAGAGATGATTTTTTTTGTATCTTTTTTATATGAGAATATGCAGGCCAACGATGGTCCGTGCGATGAGAGATGATTTTTTTTGTATCTTTTTTATATGAGAATATGCAGGCCAACGATGGTCCGTGCGATAAGAGATGATTTTTTTTGTATCTTTTTTATATGAGAATATGCAGGCCAACGATGGTCCGTGCGATGAGAGATGATTTTTTTTGTATCTTTTTTATATGAGAATATGCAGGCCAACGATGGTCCGTGCGATGAGAGATGATTTTTTTTGTATCTTTTTTATATGAGAATATGCAGGCCAACGATGGTCCGTGCGATGAGAGATGATTTTTTTTGTATCTTTTTTATATGAGAATATGCAGGCCAACGATGGTCCGTGCGATGAGAGATGATTTTTTTTGTATCTTTTTTATATGAGAATATGCAGGCCAACGATGGTCCGTGCGATAAAAGATGATTTTTTTTGTATCTTTTTTATATGAGAATATGCAGGCCAACGATGGTCCGTGCGATAAGAGAGGATTTTTTTTGTATCTTTTTTATATGAGAATATGCAGGCCAACGATGGTCCGTGCGATGAGAGATGATTTTTTTTGTATCTTTTTTATATGAGAATATGCAGGCCAACGATGGTCCGTGCGATGAGAGATGATTTTTTTTGTATCTTTTTTATATGAGAATATGCAGGCCAACGATGGTCCGTGCGATGAGAGATGATTTTTTTTGTATCTTTTTTATATGAGAATATGCAGGCCAACGATGGTCCGTGCGATTAGAGATGATTTTTTTTGTATCTTTTTTATATGAGAATATGCAGGCCAACGATGGTCCGTGCGATGAGAGATGATTTTTTTTGTATCTTTTTTATATGAGAATATGCAGGCCAACGATGGTCCGTGCGATGAGAGATGATCCCGTCTTCAAGGACGTACCGATGGTTGAATTCTAGTGAAGCATTGGAGCAATGCGGTGTTGCTTCATCCTGCTGATGAATTATAGCGATAATTTTCGACTTCCTGTATATAAAGTCTTACGATATTGTGCATTATTTTCCTAATTCGATTAATGTCGATAACTTTTCAAAAGAAACAATCGATCAAAAGCTTCAATTGTGTTGTCGTCCCAATATTGAAATCAAACTCACATAAAATAATGGCTGACCATCGACCGGATGTGAAGAGACCGACCAGAAATAAATAAATAAATAAATAAATAACATCTGTTATTGTTATGAAGCCGTTGCCATCTTGTTGAATATCATTTGTTTAATAATTAAATGTGGAGGAATTTATAATAACTTGATAGACTACATATTATATTATGATCGAGATTATGCATCTGTCTGCCTGACGCCACAGCTATACTATTAACATACTATTGGAAAAGATTACTATGACTGTCGTAAATTATCTCAACAAAAAATTACTATGACTGTCGTAAATTATCTCAACAAAAGATTACTATGACTGTCGTAAATTATCTCAACAAAAGATTACTATGACATTGGTCTAAAGTAAAAAATAAAAAAATAAAAAAATGTACATTGTAACAAATAAGGCACACGGTCATCAAAAGTGTGGGGTATAGGCGTGGTTGTTCATCATTGGTCTAAAGTAAAAAAAAAAAAAAAAAAGATGTACATTGTAACAAATAAGGCACACGGTCATCAAAAGTGTGGGGTATAGGCGTGGTTGTTCATCATTGGTCTAAAGTAATAAAACAGTCATAGTAATCTTTTGTTGAGATAATTTACGACAGTCATAGTAATCTTTTGTTGAGATAATTTACGACAGTCATAGTAATCTTTTGTTGAGATAATTTACGACAGTCATAGTAATCTTTTGTTGAGATAATTTACGACAGTCTTTCTCCGTTGCAAATAACGTAGATAATGTATTGTATCTCCTTGCGCCTATTATACTTTGAGGATGTGTGTTTTTAGTTGCTATATATTTCAACAATAATTATTCCAAGGCTTTAATGAGATTTCTTTGGGTGCTTTTTCAATGCCAAATACCGTAAAGTCCGCTTGCTGAATACTTCCAACGGTCGTCTGTCTGGAGAAAGTGCACGCCAAGGATGGTCCGTGCGACGAGAGATGACCCCGTCTTTAGGGATGTACCGATGGCGGAATTCTAGTGAAGCATTGGAGCAATGCGGTGTTGTTTCATCCTGCTGATGAATGATAACGATAATGAAATGGATCCATCTTTTTCGACTTCCTGTATATAAAGTCTTACGATATTGTGCATTATTTTCCTAATTCGATTAATGTCGATAACTTTTCAAAAGAAAGAATGGATCAAAAGCTTCAATTGTGTTGTCGTCCCAATATTGAAATCAAACTCACATAAAATAATGGCTGACCATCGACCGGATGTGAAGAGACCGACCAGAAATAAATAAATAAATAACATCTGTTATTGTTATGAAGCCGTTGTCATCTTGTTGAATATCATTTGTTTAATAATTAAATGTGGAGGAATTTATAATAACTTGATAGACTACTAATTATATTATGATCGAGATTATGCATCTGACTGCCTGACGCCACAGCTATACTATTAATATACTATTGGATAAGGTCGTAGGTTCTAACTGGGCTGTAGGCAGACCAGTTGTAGAGCTGTATATATATATATATATATATATATATATATATATATATATATATATATATATATATATATATATATATCTGAAGCTCCTCGTTAAAAAGTAGAGCACTGTAAATGGTAGTAATAACACAGCGTGACGTCACTTGCTTTATATGCATCATTCCTTCACTTATAGAAGTAGAATGCCTGTACGTCTCGCCGCCTTTAAAAGTGTTAAAATTATCATTGTTTATAAGCTGTTCAGAACTGGCCTATCGGATTGGGGTTGAAAAACACTTGTAATCCAGGGTTTCGAATCGTGTGACCGGTGGTGAATAGTCGTACTTCTATGCTGATGAGTCTTGATTGAAAAGAGACGAAACGTATACGTCCATAGATAAATAAACAATAATATATATATATATATATATATATATATATATATATATATATATATATATATATATATACACTATTTTTTTTTATTCAGCTCAAGCATAGAATATTTCCCTTTAAGCGTGATGGTATATTATAAAATGCCATTATTACGTAGTCGGGGTACCAAGCGGAGTTACACTGATGGATAAGAAAAGAAAGACCAGCAGCGGATTGACGGTTTGTTCGAGTTTCAAGGTTGTTTTGGAACAACTACCAATTAGAAAAAAGTTGCAACGCAATTTCAAATAGAACAGATACTTCACTTTGTATTATTTAATTGATATAAAGTAAAAAAAAAAGAAAGAAAAAAAAGATGTACATTGTAACAAATAAGGCACACGGTCATCAAAAGTGTGGGGTATAGGCGTGGTTGTTCATCATTGGTCTGAAAAAAAATTAAAAAAAGATTGACTATCCTACTCTTGGCTAGAAACATCCCAGTCACCACTATACCACATTTACTCTAGCGGCCATCATACTTAGAGTATACTCGACTTTTGAATATTTAATTTTATATATATATATATATATATATATATATATATATATATATATATATATATATATATATGTACCAATTCATTGCAATAAAATGGGGAGTGGGAAAACAATAAGCGGTTAGTTGACAGCTTAACATTAGAACAAAGAATCACCAGAACAATGTAAGTAAGGAAAAGGGGGTGGAGTTTGGAGAATGTGTAGTGTACTTCCAAGATGAATTTCATATGCGGAGGTCCGGGACAAAAAATAAGAGTTGGGGAAGCATCTTGTATTAATGACGGGGATGGGACTCGTTTACTTGACTAGCTAAAGGGCTAACTTACCCAAAGTGCCGAGGCTCGACAGGACCGGGAACCGCGTGCACCATGCCCAGGGAACACGGACCCATACTTGGCTTTCTTTCGTAGACACAAGCTCCCTACTTGTATCTACCATTTTTCAAATCCCAAGGAATGTAATCTTTTTGTATCACATCTAATCTTGACCTTCAGCTGGTGCTTGAAGAACGAAATTCGATCTTAATCAGCGAAATATTCAACCCATCGGATTCCTCTCGACGCGACGTCCACACCACCATTCGTACCAGGACCAGGATCGTGAGACACATCAGTCGTCTCTTCCTGTCCGAGAGCGATCGTATGTTGCCGATCACGTAGGATGCGTTTAGCGGCATAGAATGCATCGATACGAGCCGTCACCTCGTTGGCATGCACACAGAAACGTTCGAGTTCGCAACATCTGAAGAAAGCGTTTCTTCCGCCTGTTTTGTAGCGAGAGAACTAAGACGAGTCCTCCATTCCTGAACTGCCTCGTATGACATTAAGGAGTAACGCGTCCCGGGCCAATCGGTAGGTCAGAGAGAACCCAGTTATTGAAATAACCTAACCTCCAACTCTATTCGAAACGGATCTCTTCTTTCGACCACCAAAACCGCTCGACGAACGTATCCAAACTACACCGTTTATTAATCCCCTGTGGAGTATCCTTTTAGAAGACTTGGACAGGTCACTGGACCGAGGAAGCTTTTTGAACGCAGTTCTGCACTCTGCGAAGAACTACTATTTGCCCCTCGGTCTACGAGGTGTCGAGAGAGAGGTCGGGAAAGGCGATATCGACGCGAAGTTCCACACATATTCGTTAGACTCAGGAATCCTAGCCTGAGAGAATGAACTATTTATTAATATATTTAAAGTCATGATTGGATATTTTATTTTTAGAATTATCTATCGTTGACCTATTATAGAATTTAATAATGATATGTTCTTTTCTACTGAAGTTATAGTATCTCCATATGTACCCCGAGCCCTCTGTACACGTCGGATGATGTGATGACGTCACCGGTCTTACCGTTCCCTAGATCGATCGGTCACTGGGCGTTGATCTGTTGAATTTGTTGTCTGGATGAAGGCCGCCGATGTCGAGCGTTTTTTGTCTAGTTACCAACACACTTCCCACATCGTGACTGTTTATAACAGTGAGCGATCATAGGGCGGGCAGTAACCGGTTATCTCTGCAGAAATAAGGGACATTCAAGCAAAAAAACAACAAAAAAAAAAACGAATATTCAACTCGGTCTGGGTTTTGTGTTTTCTTTAGGGAAAATAATTATTCAACCAAGAAATTACGATATCAATTTACACTTGGTTGGTTACAAAACAAGACCGTCCAGTACTGAAAAAGTTCACTCTGTGTATAAAACGAGTAAAACAAAATAGGAAGAGTCTAAATTACACTTCCTTAATCTTTTTATGTGTAAGCGACAAGTGACTGTTAATTGGCCGTGAAAAGAAAATCTTTAGGTCAGACAGCACGCGTTCTTTCTTTACGACGGGCGAGGGGGGCAGAATTTCTTTCGTGCGTTCCCGTTCACGGTCCTGTCCGGCTCTACTGACTGACTCGCTTCAACTGACACTGCTAACTAACTCTGCCGACTGGCGTGCGCGAATGCCTATCCCGTTTTATTGAAAAGCTCGTGGCTGATACATTTGTCTCCAGTCATCCCCACACTCTCTCTCTCTCAGCTCGTCCACGACGCGCTAAGATAATCTTTAGTTCCCTTTGTCGTGTCACAACTAATTAAATCCCTCCAACTCCATTTATCGGAGACGGTTTTATTAGACTTATCCTGGAAAAATGATAACAAAGCAACGAAACGAAACGACAAAAATTCATTTGTTGTTCTCAACAGCTGGACAATTTCCCTTTGGGCCCTTATACAAAATTGGGCATGACGGTTTACAAGGCTTTTGCCGACTTATAGGCACCTTGTCTTGCGGCTCTGATAATTCCAATTTTAAGCAAAATTCACACTAGTTTCATACCCTCGCTCCATTTCGTAGAGCTCTCTCTCTCTCTCTCTCTGTATAGCATTTTCATTACATGCATACTAGTGCACTATCGGAGTCTTCCTGACTCTCGTGGGGTCGGCGGATACTTGTCACACATAACTACATAAAATGTTATAATGGGGATTATTTGTCTGTTTCTTTCTGAAGCCAAAACTTAACTATTATACAATGTACATAATATATTATAATTTCAACTTTCGATTTTTTTTTTAATTGGTGTATGGATCGGATGCTCTTTGATAACCAATGAAAACTTCAGCCTGATCAGATTAATAGTTTTTTGAGTTATCAATGTTTTCATATCATATATTAAGTTAGCATTCTCCTTCATAGATTGCTGATATGTATTAGAATATACATTACATGTAATGAAAGGTTACGGTCGACTAAATTTAGATTTACTTATTGAAAAACAGAGTTTTGATGGACATATATTAATTATAATTCCCCTTCATAGATTGTTGATATGTATTAGAGTATAAATTACATGTTACGTCTAAATAATTAATAATGTTTAAGTTGGATGATACTTCAATTGTTTGTTCTATTATCTTAATTTGAAAAATAGTTTCCATATCATTTTCAAGTTTTGACTAATGGCATATTTTACTATTATTAGGCAATCGTTCCTATACAGACCAATCTAATCCTTATTAAAACGCATAGGTAAGTTATATAATTTATAAGTTCACATGTCGAGAAAATCCTCAAAAGAACATTTATAAGTTCACGTTCAGAAAAAAGTCTCAACATTTCCAAGATCCCGTCCCGATAAAAGCCTCAAAAAATATCTGCAAGATCCCGTCCTGAGAAATGCCTCAAGTGAACCCTCTCAAGCTCATGTCTCGAGAAAAGGCCGAGGAAACATCTTTAAAGTAACCGCCCGAGAAAAGTCTCAAAGAACATCTGCAAGTTAATTGTCCTGAAGAGAAAATTTACAGTTTCCCGTCCTGAGAAAAGTCTTAAGAGAACATCTCTGACGACTCGGTTTCGGCTAAACTGGGCAACATTTTCTGGAACATTTGGTCCTTAAAGGATAGTTTGTCGCATGTCATCAGTTTTGAAATAAAATTGCCCTGAAAAGGACAGTTTATTGCATTGTATTAATTTGAGAAATAAGATTTCATCTACGTTCATGAAACGCTGGAATCGATCATAGAGCTGTTGTGGTGATGATGATTATGACGTCGATTAACTGACTTAACATGTAATCCTCGGCAGGATTGCTGCCACTGTCGCCGTGTTCAATTCTATGAAACGTCGTGAAGTAGGTGCTAATGCTGTGGACTTCATCCGCTGTGTTGGTAGTAGCGATGGCGTTGGCAGCATTGACTGAGGTAGCAGGAGGGACGAAATTAATTAGGAGTAGAATATGACTGATTTTATGGTATTTGGTCAGGACGTTATTTGATTGGTCGAGACCGAGGGTGAAATGCGCTGCGTGAGACAAAATTAGCTATTTTTCTGTTACATGCGCTAGGTTTGTTGAAGTGATAACTTCCGGTTGATTTATTAGAGTAGGATTGATACGGATGTCTTATGATCTTTCACCACAATTGTGGTAAAATGTGTATGTTTGAACATAGACGCCGCAAGAATTATATGAAAGGGGATTAAAGATAGAATCATGAGACTAACGTCACACGTACGAGGCTAGGCACGGGATAAAAATTAAGTAGTTCTTCCAAATTTCTAATTTGATGATATGAAAATTATGAGTGATTAATAAGTAAGTAATCACAAAATATTTTAAATAAAATAAATTGCTGCGAGCAGGAATCGAACTCTTATATTAAACGGCTTTAGTTTCACAATCTAGGGTCGAAGTGACCTTCGTAAGGCTACACACCTATGTATTGACGGCTTAACATTAGAACAAAGAATCACCAGAACGCTGTAAATAATTTATTATTTCAATCAATAAAGAAAATTTTCATTGTATTTAACTAATCAATTTCATAAGACGAAAACAAGACTTGATGTAATTCAATCTGTTTTTCACATCCGGAATATATAATCAGATGTTCGATCAAGTTTTTACAAGTTTTTACAAGAAACTACAACAAACAAAACTACAAACAATACCAACAATGCGTTACATAAGACATATAAAAATGCGTAATATTTAGAATATAAAAGGGAGAAAATTGAGAGACAACAAGCGAATACAAGTCCATTTGATATTTGACTCCTGCTCTAAACGAACGGTCATCTTCTGAAAGACAACGACAATGAATCGGATTGGATTCTTTCTGCTTTTAATTACAACCGGTAAGTATAATACCGTTTTGAAATTAAGAGTTGGGACTTTATCGATATATATCTATGAGTCTACTTAGATTCAAGATCGGTTTTATTTGTTAAAATTTGCCCGGTCACACACTCTCTCACAGATCTTTTTTTATTTTGATTTTTTAACATAGTTCATCGCAAACAAGGCAGGCCGCCACTGTAGACGTAAGGGGCTACTGAGAAAACAAATGGTGAAGGTTTGGGGGGGGGTCACCTAATTTAGGAGCTGCGCAGCGAGATATCTGTTTACATTAGTTTTAAATTTCTGCATGTCAGTAACGTCCGGAAAGCAGGGGCAGGGAGGGAGTTCCAGAGTCCAGCAGCACGAGGAAAGAAGCTTTTGGAGTAGAAAGCTCTTCGGCATCTGGGGACCTCCACAGTGTATGGATGGGATTTGGCAGATTGTCGGGTTGGTCTAGTTAATCTACGTCGTGGGGGCACCAGAGCAGCAAGCTATGCTATGATTAATTAAAAAGTGTCCAACGTCCGGTTCGTTTTGATTTGTTTTACGGCATAACAACCCTACATGGGTTATTTAATGTCGAGTGTCCAGTGTGTACAAAGTTCTTTTATATTTTGACGAGAGTGAGACTCTTCATCTCTCACCGTATATTTATTTTTCAATGATTTATCACTATATGTTTAATGCAATATGTTTATTTCTATGTGTTTATTGTTTTGTGTTTATTGTCATGTGTTTATTATTATGTGTTTATTGTTATGTGTTTATTGTTATGTGTTTATTGCTTAGTGTTTATGTTACATTATGACGGGCCCTGTATTTTGAAAACGGGCAAAGTAGCTTGTATGAATTATGAACTGGGTGAAAGAAATAGGATGAAGTACAAATTAGGTGCATTGATAATTTGGGACAAACAAAATGATTAATTCTGGGAATCATAACATACTGGATGTATGCTGGCCGAGATGAAACGCTCGGATCAAAAAGGTTAGACAAAAAGCTATATTGAGTTCTGTTATGACATTCGTTGAAGGGTAAAAGGGCTCTGACGTAACAGATCCCTGGTGAGAAATTAGCTTTCTAGACAGTTCACCATGGAGGCGCTAGATGGACAGACGTCCATAAACTGAGCTCTGCAATGCACAGAGTTGGGTTGACATCGCCAGATATGGGCTAACGGCGGGACAAGAAAATAGCCGATTGCATCCGTCACATTTCCACAAAGCAGTATGAAAGAAGAAGAGAGTTTGAGTGAACGAACCGACGAATGGAAATCTCTCCGATTGAAGTGTGAAATAAACGAATGGAATCTCTCTCAAAAGTCTTGTCTTCGAACGTTTTTGTCTCCGTGCATGAAAACAGAGTTTAACCACAAGACAGATACACCACTACGATCACGAGCCAGCAACGGAGATGAGTGTGCGAGCAAACCCACGACCAACAGTGAGGCAGAAATCTGTAAGGCAACTTTTAATATTGATTTGAAACGTAAGAACAATTTGAAACATGTTAAGGACATTATAAGTTGAAAGACAGTTTAAAGGCTTAAAAACTATTGTTAAAATGTTAATTATTCTGCATGTAAATGAACGTTAAATTTACTAAGAGGCCCGGCCGACGTTTCTAACTTTCGCAGTGAGTTTCGTGTTGTTTCGATTTTTGGTGGTGCTGAGGAACGTTGACCCGGGCGTGCGCAAACGAGTTATAAAATCATATAGAATAAGAGAGTGTAAAGAACGTTTAAAATATTATTATGAAAAAAAAAACGATTATGTCACATTTATTGTTAAGTGTTTATTGTTATGTGTTTATTGTTATGTGTTTATTGTTAAGTGTTTATTGTTATGTGTTTATTGTTAAGTGTTTATTATTATTATGTGTTTATTGTTAAGTGTTTATTGTTATGTGTTTATTTTTATGTGTTTATTGTTAAGTGTTTATTATTATGTGTTTATTGTTAAGTGTTTATTGTTATGTGTTTATTATTATGTGTTTATTGGTAAGTGTTTATTGTTATGTGTTTATTGTTTGTGTTTATTGCTAAGTGTTTATTGTTATGTATTTATTGTTATGTGTTTATTGTTAAGTGTTTATTGTTATGTGTTTATTGTTATGTGTTTATTGCTGAGTGTTTATTGTTAAGTGTTTATTGTTAAGTGTTTATTATTATGTGTTTATTGTTAAGTGTTTATTGTTATGTGTTTATTATTATGTGTTTATTGTTAAGTGTTTATTGTTAAGTGTTTATTGTTATGTGTTTATTACTAAGTGTTTATTGTTATGTATTTATTGTTATGTGTTTATTGTTTTGTGTTTATTGTTTTGTGTTTATTGTTTATTGCTTTTTTATTTATTGTTGTATCGCTTTTAGTATTTCCCTTTTTAACTATCTTCTCAATCCAACTCTTAGAAATGTACACTATTAAGACATCATGAACATGAAGATCAGACACTGTAAAATATTTCACCCGACAGCTCCTAAAAATGTCTCTTTAATTAACTTTTACAGTTATTTCTGAATTCCTCTGATTCCGTCTTAAAATGTTTTACAAAATTGCGGTTCTAAATTTAATCTGAGAATATATTACTCTATTAGCAAACAATTTAATTACCTCTGCAAAGGAGGTTATGTTTTCATGTTTGCTTGTGAATATCCTAGCCTCAACATCGGTTGATAGATCGTCACACATTTGGAAAAAACTTCGGTTCTATTAACCGTAAAGATTCGCAACTAGACCGATAGTGTAGCCAACGAAATGTCACATCTCATACTAACATTGAGAATTCAGAAGAGGTCGAAATTTTTGACGGAATTTAAACTTCCGATTTTTTAAAATCTGATGCTCTTTGTTAAAAGTAACCAACATGCAAAATTTCGGACTTTTCAGCGTTATGTTTTCATGGCATAGCTTCAGGAATTGTTGATACAATATAGAAAAGTAATGTTTTCATGGCATAACTTCAGTAATTGTTGATACAATATAGAAAAGTAATGTTTTCATGCCATCACTTCAGTAATTGTTGATACAATATAGAAAAGTAATGTTTTCATGTCATAACTTCAGGAATATTTGATACAATATAGAAAAGTAATGTTTTCATGGCATAACTTCAGACATTTTTGATACAATATAGAAAAGTAATGTTTTCATGGCATAACTTCAGAAATATTTGATACAATATAGAAAAGTAATGTTTTCATGGCATAACTTCAGGAATTTTTGATACAATATAGAAAAGTAATGTTTTCATGGAATAACTTCAGAAATATTTGATACAATATAGAAAAGTAATGTTTTCATGGCATAACTTCAGGAATATTTGATACAATATAGAAAAGTAATGTTTTCATGGCATAACTTCAGGAATTTTTGATACAATATAGAAAAGTAATGTTTTCATGGCATAACTTCAGAAATATTTGATACAATATAGAAAAGTAATGTTTTCATGGCATAACTTCAGGAATATTTGATACAATATAGAAAAGTAATGTTTTCATGGCATAACTTCAGGAATTTTTGATACAATATAGAAAAGTAATGTTTTCATGGCATAACTTCAGGAATATTTGATACAATATAGGAAAGTAATGTTTTCATGGCATAACTTCAGGAATTTTTGATACAATATAGAAAAGTAATGTTTTCATGGCATAACTTCAGGAATTGTTGATACAATATAGAAAAGTAATGTTTTCATGGCATAACTTCAGAAATATTTGATACAATATAGAAAAGTAATGTTTTCATGGCATAACTTCAGGAATTTTGATACAATATAGAAAAGTAATGTTTTCATGGCATAACTTCAGAAATATTTGATACAATATAGAAAAGTAATGTTTTCATGGCATAACTTCAGGAATTTTTGATACAATATAGAAAAGTAATGTTTTCATGGCATAACTTCAGGAATATTTGATACAATATAGAAAAGTAATGTTTTCATGGCATAACTTCAGGAATTTTTGATACAATATTAAAAAGTAATGTTTTCATGGCATAACTTCAGGAATTTTTGATACAATATAGAAAAGTAATGTTTTCATGGCATAACTTCAGGAATTTTTGATACAATATAGAAAAGTAATGTTTTCATTGCATAACTTCAGAAATATTTGATACAATATAGAAAAGTAATGTTTTCATGGCATAACTTAAGGAATTTTTGATATAATATAGAAAAGTAATGTTTTTATGTCATAACTTCAGGAATATTTGATACAATATAGGAAAGTAATGTTTTCATGGCATACTTTCAGGAATATTTGATACAATATAAAAAAGTAATGTTTTCATGGCATAACTTCAGGAATTTTTGATACAATATAGAAAAGTAATGTTTTAATGCTATAACTTCAGGAATATTTGATACAATATAGAAAAGTAATGTTTTTATTGCATAACTTCAGGAATATTTGATACAATATAGAAAAGTAATGTTTTCATGGCATAACTTCAGGAATATTTGATACAATATAAAAATGTAATGTTTTCATGGCATAACTTCAGGAATTTTTGATACAATATAGAAAAGTAATGTTTTCATGGCATAACTTCAGGAATATTTGACACAATATAAAAAAGTAATGTTTTCATGGCCTAACTTCAGGAATTTTTGATACAATATAGAAAAGTAATGTTTTAATGCTATAACTTCAGGAATATTTGATACAATATAGAAAAGTAATGTTTTTATGGCATAACTTCAGGAATATTTGATACAATATAGAAAAGTAATGTTTTCATGGCATAACTTTAGGAATATTTGATACAATATAGAAAAGTAATGTTTTCATGGCATAACTTCAGGAATATTTGATACAATATAAAAATGTTATGTTTTCATGGCATAAATTCAGGAATTTTTGATACAATATAGAAAAGTAATGTTTTCATGGCATAACTTCAGGAATATTTGATACAATATAGAAAAGTAATGTTTTCATACCACAACTTCAGGTATATTTGATACAATATAAAAATGTAATGTTTTCATGGCATAACTTCAGGAATATTTGATACAATATAGAAAAGTAATGTTTTTATGGCATAACTTCAGGAATTTTTGATACAATATAGAAAAGTAATGTTTTAATGCTATAACTTCAGGAATATTTGATACAATATAGAAAAGTAATGTTTTTATTGCATAACTTCAGGAATATTTGATACACTATAGAAAAGTAATGTTTTCATGGCATAACTTCAGGAATATTTGATACAATATAAAAATGTAATGTTTTCATGGCATAACTTCAGGAATATTTGATACAATATAGAAAAGTAATGTTTTCATGGCATAACTTCAGGAATATTTGATACAATATAGAAAAGTAATGTTTTCATGGCATAACTTCAGGAATTTTTGATACAATATAGAAAAGTAATGTTTTCATTGCATAACTTCAGAAATATTTGATACAATATAGAAAAGTAATGTTTTCATGGCATAACTTAAGGAATTTTTGATATAATATAGAAAAGTAATGTTTTTATGCCATAACTTCAGGAATATTTGATACAATATAGGAAAGTAATGTTTTCATAGCATAACTTCAGGAATATTTGATACAATATAGAAAAGTAATGTTTTCATGGCATAACTTCAGGAATATTTGATACAATATAGAAAAGTAATGTTTTCATGGCATAACTTCAGGAATTTTTGATATAATATAGAAAAGTAATGTTTTCATGCCATAACTTCAGGAATATTTGATACAATATAGGAAAGTAATGTTTTCATGGCATAACTTCAGGAATATTTGATTCAATATAGAAAAGTAATGTTTTCATGGCATAACTTCAGGAATATTTGATACAATATAGAAAAGTAATGTTTTCATGGCATAACTTCAGGAATATTTGACACAATATAAAAAAGTAATGTTTTCATGGCATAACTTCAGGAATATTTGATACAATATAAAAAAGTAATGTTTTCATGGCATAACTTCAGGAATTTTTGATACAATATAGAAAAGTAATGTTTTAATGCTATAACTTCAGGAATATTTGATACAATATAGAAAAGTAATGTTTTTATGGCATAACTTCAGGAATATTTGATACAATATAAAAATGTTATGTTTTCATGGCATAAATTCAGGAATTTTTGATACAATATAGAAAAGTAATGTTTTCATGGCATAACTTCAGGAATATTTGATACAATATAGAAAAGTAATGTTTTCATACCACAACTTCAGGTATATTTGATACAATATAAAAATGTAATGTTTTCATGGCATAACTTCAGGAATATTTGATACAATATAGAAAAGTAATGTTTTTATGGCATAACTTCAGGAATTTTTGATACAATATAGAAAAGTAATGTTTTAATGCTATAACTTCAGGAATATTTGATACAATATAGAAAAGTAATGTTTTTATTGCATAACTTCAGGAATATTTGATACACTATAGAAAAGTAATGTTTTCATGGCATAACTTCAGGAATATTTGATACAATATAAAAATGTAATGTTTTCATGGCATAACTTCAGGAATATTTGATACAATATAGAAAAGTAATGTTTTCATGGCATAACTTCAGGAATATTTGATACAATATAGAAA
This sequence comes from Sepiola atlantica, assembly GCA_963556195.1. Taxonomy (NCBI): domain Eukaryota; kingdom Metazoa; phylum Mollusca; class Cephalopoda; order Sepiida; family Sepiolidae; genus Sepiola; species Sepiola atlantica. The sequence goes on from OY744552.1 coordinate 38,770,894, forward strand.
AGTAATGTTTTCATGGCATAACTTCAGGAATTTTTGATACAATATAGAAAAGTAATGTTTTCATTGCATAACTTCAGAAATATTTGATACAATATAGAAAAGTAATGTTTTCATGGCATAACTTAAGGAATTTTTGATATAATATAGAAAAGTAATGTTTTGATGCCATAACTTCAGGAATATTTGATACAATATAGGAAAGTAATGTTTTCATAGCATAACTTCAGGAATATTTGATACAATATAGAAAAGTAATGTTTTCATGGCATAACTTCAGGAATATTTGATACAATATAGAAAAGTAATGTTTTCATGGCATAACTTCAGGAATTTTTGATATAATATAGAAAAGTAATGTTTTCATGCCATAACTTCAGGAATATTTGATACAATATAGGAAAGTAATGTTTTCATGGCATAACTTCAGGAATATTTGATTCAATATAGAAAAGTAATGTTTTCATGGCATAACTTCAGGAATATTTGATACAATATAGAAAAGTAATGTTTTCATGGCATAACTTCAGGAATATTTGACACAATATAAAAAAGTAATGTTTTCATGGCATAACTTCAGGAATATTTGATACAATATAAAAAAGTAATGTTTTCATGGCATAACTTCAGGAATTTTTGATACAATATAGAAAAGTAATGTTTTAATGCTATAACTTCAGGAATATTTGATACAATATAGAAAAGTAATGTTTTTATTGCATAACTTCAGGAATATTTGATACAATATAGAAAAGTAATGTTTTCATGGCATAACTTCAGGAATATTTGATACAATATAAAAATGTAATGTTTTCATGGCATAACTTCAGGAATTTTTGATACAATATAGAAAAGTAATGTTTTCATGGCATAACTTCAGGAATATTTGACACAATATAAAAAAGTAATGTTTTCATGGCCTAACTTCAGGAATTTTTGATACAATATAGAAAAGTAATGTTTTAATGCTATAACTTCAGAAATATTTGATACAATATAGAAAAGTAATGTTTTTATGGCATAACTTGAGGAATATTTGATACAATATAGAAAAGTAATGTTTTCATGGCATAACTTCAGGAATATTTGATACAATATAGAAAAGTAATGTTTTCATGGCATAACTTCAGGAATATTTGATACAATATAAAAATGTAATGTTTTCATGGCATAAATTCAGGAATTTTTGATACAATATAGAAAAGTAATGTTTTCATGGCATAACTTCAGGAATTTTTGATACAATATAGAAAAGTAATGTTTTCATTGCATAACTTCAGAAATATTTGATACAATATAGAAAAGTAATGTTTTCATGGCATAACTTAAGGAATTTTTGATATGATATAGAAAAGTAATGTTTTTATGCCATAACTTCAAGAATATTTGATACAATATAGGAAAGTAATGTTTTCATAGCATAACTTCAGGAATATTTGATACAATATAGAAAAGTAATGTTTTCATGGCATAACTTCAGGAATATTTGATACAATATAGAAAAGTAATGTTTTCATGGCATAACTTCAGGAATTTTTGATATAATATAGAAAAGTAATGTTTTCATGCCATAACTTCAGGAATATTTGATACAATATAGGAAAGTAATGTTTTCATGGCATAACTTCAGGAATATTTGATTCAATATAGAAAAGTAATGTTTTCATGGCATAACTTCAGGAATATTTGATACAATATAGAAAAGTAATGTTTTCATGGCATAACTTCAGGAATATTTGACACAATATAAAAAAGTAATGTTTTCATGGCATAACTTCAGGAATATTTGATACAATATAGAAAAGTAATGTTTTCATGGCATAACTTCAGGAATATTTGATACAATATAGAAAAGTAATGTTTTCATGGCATAACTTCAGGAATTTTTGATACAATATAGAAAAGTAATGTTTTCATTGCATAACTTCAGAAATATTTGATACAATATAGAAAAGTAATGTTTTCATGGCATAACTTAAGGAATTTTTGATATAATATAGAAAAGTAATGTTTTGATGCCATAACTTCAGGAATATTTGATACAATATAGGAAAGTAATGTTTTCATAGCATAACTTCAGGAATATTTGATACAATATAGAAAAGTAATGTTTTCATGGCATAACTTCAGGAATATTTGATACAATATAGAAAAGTAATGTTTTCATGGCATAACTTCAGGAATTTTTGATATAATATAGAAAAGTAATGTTTTCATGCCATAACTTCAGGAATATTTGATACAATATAGGAAAGTAATGTTTTCATGGCATAACTTCAGGAATATTTGATACAATATAGAAAAGTAATGTTTTTATGGCATAACTTCAGGAATATTTGATTCAATATAGAAAAGTAATGTTTTCATGGCATAACTTCAGGAATATTTGATACAATATAGAAAAGTAATGTTTTCATGGCATAACTTCAGGAATATTTGATTCAATATAGAAAAGTAATGTTTTCATGGCATAACTTCAGGAATATTTGATACAATATAGAAAAGTAATGTTTTCATGGCATAACTTCAGGAATATTTGACACAATATAAAAAAGTAATGTTTTCATGGCATAACTTCAGGAATTTTTGATATAATATAGAAAAGTAATGTTTTCATGCCATAACTTCAGGAATATTTGATACAATATAGGAAAGTAATGTTTTCATGGCATAACTTCAGGAATATTTGATACAATATAGAAAAGTAATGTTTTTATGGCATAACTTCAGGAATATTTGATTCAATATAGAAAAGTAATGTTTTCATGGCATAACTTCAGGAATATTTGATACAATATAGAAAAGTAATGTTTTCATGGCATAACTTCAGGAATATTTGATTCAATATAGAAAAGTAATGTTTTCATGGCATAACTTCAGGAATATTTGATACAATATAGAAAAGTAATGTTTTCATGGCATAACTTCAGGAATATTTGACACAATATAAAAAAGTAATGTTTTCATGGCATAACTTCAGGAATATTTGATACAATATAAAAAAGTAATGTTTTCATGGCATAACTTCAGGAATTTTTGATACAATATAGAAAAGTAATGTTTTAATGCTATAACTTCAGGAATATTTGATACAATATAGAAAAGTAATGTTTTTATTGCATAACTTCAGGAATATTTGATACAATATAGAAAAGTAATGTTTTCATGGCATAACTTCAGGAATATTTGATACAATATAAAAATGTAATGTTTTCATGGCATAACTTCAGGAATTTTTGATACAATATAGAAAAGTAATGTTTTCATGGCATAACTTCAGGAATATTTGACACAATATAAAAAAGTAATGTTTTCATGGCCTAACTTCAGGAATTTTTGATACAATATAGAAAAGTAATGTTTTAATGCTATAACTTCAGAAATATTTGATACAATATAGAAAAGTAATGTTTTTATGGCATAACTTGAGGAATATTTGATACAATATAGAAAAGTAATGTTTTCATGGCATAACTTCAGGAATATTTGATACAATATAGAAAAGTAATGTTTTCATGGCATAACTTCAGGAATATTTGATACAATATAAAAATGTAATGTTTTCATGGCATAAATTCAGGAATTTTTGATACAATATAGAAAAGTAATGTTTTCATGGCATAACTTCAGGAATTTTTGATACAATATAGAAAAGTAATGTTTTCATTGCATAACTTCAGAAATATTTGATACAATATAGAAAAGTAATGTTTTCATGGCATAACTTAAGGAATTTTTGATATGATATAGAAAAGTAATGTTTTTATGCCATAACTTCAAGAATATTTGATACAATATAGGAAAGTAATGTTTTCATAGCATAACTTCAGGAATATTTGATACAATATAGAAAAGTAATGTTTTCATGGCATAACTTCAGGAATATTTGATACAATATAGAAAAGTAATGTTTTCATGGCATAACTTCAGGAATTTTTGATATAATATAGAAAAGTAATGTTTTCATGCCATAACTTCAGGAATATTTGATACAATATAGGAAAGTAATGTTTTCATGGCATAACTTCAGGAATATTTGATTCAATATAGAAAAGTAATGTTTTCATGGCATAACTTCAGGAATATTTGATACAATATAGAAAAGTAATGTTTTCATGGCATAACTTCAGGAATATTTGACACAATATAAAAAAGTAATGTTTTCATGGCATAACTTCAGGAATATTTGATACAATATAAAAAAGTAATGTTTTCATGGCATAACTTCAGGAATATTTGATACAATATAGAAAAGTAATGTTTTAATGCTATAACTTCAGGAATATTTGATACAATATAGAAAAGTAATGTTTTTATTGCATAACTTCAGGAATATTTGATACAATATAGAAAAGTAATGTTTTCATGGCATAACTTCAGGAATATTTGATACAATATAAAAATGTAATGTTTTCATGGCATAACTTCAGGAATTTTTGATACAATATAGAAAAGTAATGTTTTCATGGCATAACTTCAGGAATATTTGACACAATATAAAAAAGTAATGTTTTCATGGCCTAACTTCAGGAATTTTTGATACAATATAGAAAAGTAATGTTTTAATGCTATAACTTCAGAAATATTTGATACAATATAGAAAAGTAATGTTTTTATGGCATAACTTGAGGAATATTTGATACAATATAGAAAAGTAATGTTTTCATGGCATAACTTCAGGAATATTTGATACAATATAGAAAAGTAATGTTTTCATGGCATAACTTCAGGAATATTTGATACAATATAAAAATGTAATGTTTTCATGGCATAAATTCAGGAATTTTTGATACAATATAGAAAAGTAATGTTTTCATGGCATAACTTCAGGAATTTTTGATACAATATAGAAAAGTAATGTTTTCATTGCATAACTTCAGAAATATTTGATACAATATAGAAAAGTAATGTTTTCATGGCATAACTTAAGGAATTTTTGATATGATATAGAAAAGTAATGTTTTTATGCCATAACTTCAAGAATATTTGATACAATATAGGAAAGTAATGTTTTCATAGCATAACTTCAGGAATATTTGATACAATATAGAAAAGTAATGTTTTCATGGCATAACTTCAGGAATATTTGATACAATATAGAAAAGTAATGTTTTCATGGCATAACTTCAGGAATTTTTGATATAATATAGAAAAGTAATGTTTTCATGGCATAACTTCAGGAATATTTGATTCAATATAGAAAAGTAATGTTTTCATGGCATAACTTCAGGAATATTTGATACAATATAGAAAAGTAATGTTTTCATGGCATAACTTCAGGAATATTTGACACAATATAAAAAAGTAATGTTTTCATGGCATAACTTCAGGAATATTTGATACAATATAAAAAAGTAATGTTTTCATGGCATAACTTCAGGAATATTTGATACAATATAGAAAAGTAATGTTTTAATGCTATAACTTCAGGAATATTTGATACAATATAGAAAAGTAATGTTTTTATTGCATAACTTCAGGAATATTTGATACAATATAGAAAAGTAATGTTTTCATGGCATAACTTCAGGAATATTTGATACAATATAAAAATGTAATGTTTTCATGGCATAACTTCAGGAATATTTGATACAATATAGAAAAGTAATGTTTTCATGGCATAACTTCATGAATATTTGACACAATATAAAAAAGTAATGTTTTCATGGCATAACTTCAGGAATTTTTGATACAATATAGAAAAGTAATGTTTTAATGCTATAACTTCAGGAATATTTGATACAATATAGAAAAGTAATGTTTTTATGGCATAACTTCAGGAATATTTGATACAATATAGAAAAGTAATGTTTTCATGGCATAACTTCAGGAATATTTGATACAATATAGAAAAGTAATGTTTTCATGGCATAACTTCAGGAATATTTGATACAATATAAAAATGCAATGTTTTCATGGCATAACTTCAGGAATTTTTGATACAATATAGAAAAGTAATGTTTTCATGGCATAACTTCAGGAATATTTGATACAATATAGAAAAGTAATGTTTTCATACCAGAACTTCAGGTATATTTGATACAATATAAAAATGTAATGTTTTCATGGCATAACTTCAGGAATATTTGATACAATATAGAAAAGTAATGTTTTATGGCATAACTTCAGGAATTTTTGATACAATATAGAAAAGTAATGTTTTAATGCTATAACTTCAGGAATATTTGATACAATATAGAAAAGTAATGTTTTTATTGCATAACTTCAGGAATATTTGATACAATATAGAAAAGTAATGTTTTCATGGCATAACTTCAGGAATATTTGATACAATATAAAAATGTAATGTTTTCATGGCATAACTTCAGGAATATTTGATACAATATAGAAAAGTAATGTTTTCATGGCATAACTTCAGGAATATTTGATACAATATAGAAAAGTAATGTTTTCATGGCATAACTTCAGGAATATTTGACACAATATAAAAAAGTAATGTTTTCATGGCATAACTTCAGGAATTTTTGATACAATATAGAAAAGTAAAGTTTTAATGCTATAACTTCAGGAATATTTGATACAATATAGAAAAGTAATGTTTTTATGGCATAACTTCAGGAATATTTGATACAATATAGAAAAGTAATGTTTTCATGGCATAACTTCAGGAATATTTGATACAATATAGAAAAGTAATGTTTTCATGGCATAACTTCAGGAATATTTGATACAATATAAAAATGTAATGTTTTCATGGCATAACTTCAGGAATTTTTGATACAATATAGAAAAGTAATGTTTTCATGGCATAACTTCAGGAATATTTGATACAATATAAAAATGTAATGTTTTCATGGCATAACTTCAGGAATATTTGATACAATATAGAAAAGTAATGTTTTCATGGCATAACTTCAGGAATATTTGACACAATATAAAAAAGTAATGTTTTCATGGCATAACTTCAGGAATTTTTGATACAATATAGAAAAGTAATGTTTTAATGCTATAACTTCAGGAATATTTGATACAATATAGAAAAGTAATGTTTTTATGGCATAACTTCAGGAATATTTGATACAATATAGAAAAGTAATGTTTTCATGGCATAACTTCAGGAATATTTGATACAATATAGAAAAGTAATGTTTTCATGGCATAACTTCAGGAATATTTGACACAATATAAAAAAGTAATGTTTTCATGGCATAACTTCAGGAATATTTGATACAATATAAAAAAGTAATGTTTTCATGGCATAACTTCAGGAATTTTTGATACAATATAGAAAAGTAATGTTTTAATGCTATAACTTCAGGAATATTTGATACAATATAGAAAAGTAATGTTTTTATGGCATAACTTCAGGAATATTTGATACAATATAAAAATGTTATGTTTTCATGGCATAAATTCAGGAATTTTTGATACAATATAGAAAAGTAATGTTTTCATGGCATAACTTCAGGAATATTTGATACAATATAGAAAAGTAATGTTTTCATACCACAACTTCAGGTATATTTGATACAATATAAAAATGTAATGTTTTCATGGCATAACTTCAGGAATATTTGATACAATATAGAAAAGTAATGTTTTTATGGCATAACTTCAGGAATTTTTGATACAATATAGAAAAGTAATGTTTTAATGCTATAACTTCAGGAATATTTGATACAATATAGAAAAGTAATGTTTTTATTGCATAACTTCAGGAATATTTGATACACTATAGAAAAGTAATGTTTTCATGGCATAACTTCAGGAATATTTGATACAATATAAAAATGTAATGTTTTCATGGCATAACTTCAGGAATATTTGATACAATATAGAAAAGTAATGTTTTCATGGCATAACTTCAGGAATATTTGATACAATATAGAAAAGTAATGTTTTCATGGCATAACTTCAGGAATTTTTGATACAATATAGAAAAGTAATGTTTTCATTGCATAACTTCAGAAATATTTGATACAATATAGAAAAGTAATGTTTTCATGGCATAACTTAAGGAATTTTTGATATAATATAGAAAAGTAATGTTTTGATGCCATAACTTCAGGAATATTTGATACAATATAGGAAAGTAATGTTTTCATAGCATAACTTCAGGAATATTTGATACAATATAGAAAAGTAATGTTTTCATGGCATAACTTCAGGAATATTTGATACAATATAGAAAAGTAATGTTTTCATGGCATAACTTCAGGAATTTTTGATATAATATAGAAAAGTAATGTTTTCATGCCATAACTTCAGGAATATTTGATACAATATAGGAAAGTAATGTTTTCATGGCATAACTTCAGGAATATTTGATTCAATATAGAAAAGTAATGTTTTCATGGCATAACTTCAGGAATATTTGATACAATATAGAAAAGTAATGTTTTCATGGCATAACTTCAGGAATATTTGACACAATATAAAAAAGTAATGTTTTCATGGCATAACTTCAGGAATATTTGATACAATATAAAAAAGTAATGTTTTCATGGCATAACTTCAGGAATTTTTGATACAATATAGAAAAGTAATGTTTTAATGCTATAACTTCAGGAATATTTGATACAATATAGAAAAGTAATGTTTTTATTGCATAACTTCAGGAATATTTGATACAATATAGAAAAGTAATGTTTTCATGGCATAACTTCAGGAATATTTGATACAATATAAAAATGTAATGTTTTCATGGCATAACTTCAGGAATTTTTGATACAATATAGAAAAGTAATGTTTTCATGGCATAACTTCAGGAATATTTGACACAATATAAAAAAGTAATGTTTTCATGGCCTAACTTCAGGAATTTTTGATACAATATAGAAAAGTAATGTTTTAATGCTATAACTTCAGAAATATTTGATACAATATAGAAAAGTAATGTTTTTATGGCATAACTTGAGGAATATTTGATACAATATAGAAAAGTAATGTTTTCATGGCATAACTTCAGGAATATTTGATACAATATAGAAAAGTAATGTTTTCATGGCATAACTTCAGGAATATTTGATACAATATAAAAATGTAATGTTTTCATGGCATAAATTCAGGAATTTTTGATACAATATAGAAAAGTAATGTTTTCATGGCATAACTTCAGGAATTTTTGATACAATATAGAAAAGTAATGTTTTCATTGCATAACTTCAGAAATATTTGATACAATATAGAAAAGTAATGTTTTCATGGCATAACTTAAGGAATTTTTGATATGATATAGAAAAGTAATGTTTTTATGCCATAACTTCAAGAATATTTGATACAATATAGGAAAGTAATGTTTTCATAGCATAACTTCAGGAATATTTGATTCAATATAGAAAAGTAATGTTTTCATGGCATAACTTCAGGAATATTTGATACAATATAGAAAAGTAATGTTTTCATGGCATAACTTCAGGAATATTTGATACAATATAGAAAAGTAATGTTTTCATAGCATAACTTCAGGAATATTTGATACAATATAGAAAAGTAATGTTTTCATAGCATAACTTCAGGAATTTTTGATACAATATAGAAAAGTAATGTTTTCATAGCATAACTTCAGGAATATTTGATACAATATAGAAAAGTAATGTTTTCATAGCATAACTTCAGGAATATTTGATACAATATAGAAAAGTAATGTTTTCATAGCATAACTTCAGGAATATTTGATACAATATAGAAAAGTAATGTTTTCATAGCATAACTTCAGGAATATTTGATACAATATAGAAAAGTAATGTTTTCATGGCATAACTTCAGGAATTTTTGATATAATATAGAAAAGTAATGTTTTCATGCCATAACTTCAGGAATATTTGATACAATATAGGAAAGTAATGTTTTCATGGCATAACTTCAGGAATATTTGATTCAATATAGAAAAGTAATGTTTTCATGGCATAACTTCAGGAATATTTGATACAATATAGAAAAGTAATGTTTTCATGCCATAACTTCAGGAATATTTGATACAATATAGGAAAGTAATGTTTTCATGGCATAACTTCAGGAATATTTGATTCAATATAGAAAAGTAATGTTTTCATGGCATAACTTCAGGAATATTTGATACAATATAGAAAAGTAATGTTTTCATGGCATAACTTCAGGAATATTTGATACAATATAGAAAAGTAATGTTTTCATGGCATAACTTCAGGAATTTTTGATACAATATAGAAAAGTAATGTTTTCATTGCATAACTTCAGAAATATTTGATACAATATAGAAAAGTAATGTTTTCATGGCATAACTTAAGGAATTTTTGATATAATATAGAAAAGTAATGTTTTGATGCCATAACTTCAGGAATATTTGATACAATATAGGAAAGTAATGTTTTCATAGCATAACTTCAGGAATATTTGATACAATATAGAAAAGTAATGTTTTCATGGCATAACTTCAGGAATATTTGATACAATATAGAAAAGTAATGTTTTCATGGCATAACTTCAGGAATTTTTGATATAATATAGAAAAGTAATGTTTTCATGCCATAACTTCAGGAATATTTGATACAATATAGGAAAGTAATGTTTTCATGGCATAACTTCAGGAATATTTGATTCAATATAGAAAAGTAATGTTTTCATGGCATAACTTCAGGAATATTTGATACAATATAGAAAAGTAATGTTTTCATGGCATAACTTCAGGAATATTTGACACAATATAAAAAAGTAATGTTTTCATGGCATAACTTCAGGAATATTTGATACAATATAAAAAAGTAATGTTTTCATGGCATAACTTCAGGAATTTTTGATACAATATAGAAAAGTAATGTTTTAATGCTATAACTTCAGGAATATTTGATACAATATAGAAAAGTAATGTTTTTATTGCATAACTTCAGGAATATTTGATACAATATAGAAAAGTAATGTTTTCATGGCATAACTTCAGGAATATTTGATACAATATAAAAATGTAATGTTTCCATGGCATAACTTCAGGAATTTTTGATACAATATAGAAAAGTAATGTTTTCATGGCATAACTTCAGGAATATTTGACACAATATAAAAAAGTAATGTTTTCATGGCCTAACTTCAGGAATTTTTGATACAATATAGAAAAGTAATGTTTTAATGCTATAACTTCAGAAATATTTGATACAATATAGAAAAGTAATGTTTTTATGGCATAACTTGAGGAATATTTGATACAATATAGAAAAGTAATATTTTCATGGCATAACTTCAGGAATATTTGATACAATATAGAAAAGTAATGTTTTCATGGCATAACTTCAGGAATATTTGATACAATATAAAAATGTAATGTTTTCATGGCATAAATTCAGGAATTTTTGATACAATATAGAAAAGTAATGTTTTCATGGCATAACTTCAGGAATTTTTGATACAATATAGAAAAGTAATGTTTTCATTGCATAACTTCAGAAATATTTGATACAATATAGAAAAGTAATGTTTTCATGGCATAACTTAAGGAATTTTTGATATGATATAGAAAAGTAATGTTTTTATGCCATAACTTCAAGAATATTTGATACAATATAGGAAAGTAATGTTTTCATAGCATAACTTCAGGAATATTTGATACAATATAGAAAAGTAATGTTTTCATGGCATAACTTCAGGAATATTTGATACAATATAGAAAAGTAATGTTTTCATGGCATAACTTCAGGAATTTTTGATATAATATAGAAAAGTAATGTTTTCATGCCATAATTTCAGGAATATTTGATACAATATAGGAAAGTAATGTTTTCATGGCATAACTTCAGGAATATTTGATTCAATATAGAAAAGTAATGTTTTCATGGCATAACTTCAGGAATATTTGATACAATATAGAAAAGTAATGTTTTCATGGCATAACTTCAGGAATATTTGACACAATATAAAAAAGTAATGTTTTCATGGCATAACTTCAGGAATATTTGATACAATATAAAAAAGTAATGTTTTCATGGCATAACTTCAGGAATATTTGATACAATATAGAAAAGTAATGTTTTAATGCTATAACTTCAGGAATATTTGATACAATATAGAAAAGTAATGTTTTTATTGCATAACTTCAGGAATATTTGATACAATATAGAAAAGTAATGTTTTTATGGCATAACTTCAGGAATATTTGATACAATATAAAAATGTAATGTTTTCATGGCATAACTTCAGGAATTTTTGATACAATATAGAAAAGTAATGTTTTCATGGCATAACTTCAGGAATATTTGACACAATATAAAAAAGTAATGTTTTCATGGCCTAACTTCAGGAATTTTTGATACAATATAGAAAAGTAATGTTTTAATGCTATAACTTCAGAAATATTTGATACAATATAGAAAAGTAATGTTTTTATGGCATAACTTGAGGAATATTTGATACAATATAAAAATGTAATGTTTTCATGGCATAAATTCAGGAATTTTTGATACAATATAGAAAAGTAATGTTTTCATGGCATAACTTCAGGAATTTTTGATACAATATAGAAAAGTAATGTTTTCATTGCATAACTTCAGAAATATTTGATACAATATAGAAAAGTAATGTTTTCATGGCATAACTTAAGGAATTTTTGATATGATATAGAAAAGTAATGTTTTTATGCCATAACTTCAAGAATATTTGATACAATATAGGAAAGTAATGTTTTCATAGCATAACTTCAGGAATATTTGATACAATATAGAAAAGTAATGTTTTCATGGCATAACTTCAGGAATATTTGATACAATATAGAAAAGTAATGTTTTCATGGCATAACTTCAGGAATTTTTGATATAATATAGAAAAGTAATGTTTTCATGCCATAACTTCAGGAATATTTGATACAATATAGGAAAGTAATGTTTTCATGGCATAACTTCAGGAATATTTGATTCAATATAGAAAAGTAATGTTTTCATGGCATAACTTCAGGAATATTTGATACAATATAGAAAAGTAATGTTTTCATGGCATAACTTCATGAATATTTGACACAATATAAAAAAGTAATGTTTTCATGGCATAACTTCAGGAATATTTGATACAATATAAAAAAGTAATGTTTTCATGGCATAACTTCAGGAATATTTGATACAATATAGAAAAGTAATGTTTTAATGCTATAACTTCAGGAATATTTGATACAATATAGAAAAGTAATGTTTTTATTGCATAACTTCAGGAATATTTGATACAATATAGAAAAGTAATGTTTTCATGGCATAACTTCAGGAATATTTGATACAATATAAAAATGTAATGTTTTCATGGCATAACTTCAGGAATATTTGATACAATATAGAAAAGTAATGTTTTCATGGCATAACTTCATGAATATTTGACACAATATAAAAAAGTAATGTTTTCATGGCATAACTTCAGGAATTTTTGATACAATATAGAAAAGTAATGTTTTAATGCTATAACTTCAGGAATATTTGATACAATATAGAAAAGTAATGTTTTTATGGCATAACTTCAGGAATATTTGATACAATATAGAAAAGTAATGTTTTCATGGCATAACTTCAGGAATATTTGATACAATATAGAAAAGTAATGTTTTCATGGCATAACTTCAGGAATATTTGATACAATATAAAAATGCAATGTTTTCATGGCATAACTTCAGGAATTTTTGATACAATATAGAAAAGTAATGTTTTCATGGCATAACTTCAGGAATATTTGATACAATATAGAAAAGTAATGTTTTCATACCACAACTTCAGGTATATTTGATACAATATAAAAATGTAATGTTTTCATGGCATAACTTCAGGAATATTTGATACAATATAGAAAAGTAATGTTTTATGGCATAACTTCAGGAATTTTTGATACAATATAGAAAAGTAATGTTTTAATGCTATAACTTCAGGAATATTTGATACAATATAGAAAAGTAATGTTTTTATTGCATAACTTCAGGAATATTTGATACAATATAGAAAAGTAATGTTTTCATGGCATAACTTCAGGAATATTTGATACAATATAAAAATGTAATGTTTTCATGGCATAACTTCAGGAATATTTGATACAATATAGAAAAGTAATGTTTTCATGGCATAACTTCAGGAATATTTGATACAATATAGAAAAGTAATGTTTTCATGGCATAACTTCAGGAATATTTGACACAATATAAAAAAGTAATGTTTTCATGGCATAACTTCAGGAATTTTTGATACAATATAGAAAAGTAAAGTTTTAATGCTATAACTTCAGGAATATTTGATACAATATAGAAAAGTAATGTTTTTATGGCATAACTTCAGGAATATTTGATACAATATAGAAAAGTAATGTTTTCATGGCATAACTTCAGGAATATTTGATACAATATAGAAAAGTAATGTTTTCATGGCATAACTTCAGGAATATTTGATACAATATAAAAATGTAATGTTTTCATGGCATAACTTCAGGAATTTTTGATACAATATAGAAAAGTAATGTTTTCATGGCATAACTTCAGGAATATTTGATACAATATAAAAATGTAATGTTTTCATGGCATAACTTCAGGAATATTTGATACAATATAGAAAAGTAATGTTTTCATGGCATAACTTCAGGAATATTTGACACAATATAAAAAAGTAATGTTTTCATGGCATAACTTCAGGAATTTTTGATACAATATAGAAAAGTAATGTTTTAATGCTATAACTTCAGGAATATTTGATACAATATAGAAAAGTAATGTTTTTATGGCATAACTTCAGGAATATTTGATACAATATAGAAAAGTAATGTTTTCATGGCATAACTTCAGGAATATTTGATACAATATAGAAAAGTAATGTTTTCATGGCATAACTTCAGGAATATTTGATACAATATAGAAAAGTAATGTTTTCATGGCATAACTTCAGGAATATTTGATACAATATAGAAAAGTAATGTTTTCATGGAATAACTTCAGGAATATTTGATACAATATAAAAAAGTAATGTTTTCATGGCATAACTTCAGGAATTTTTGATACAATATAGAAAAGTAATGTTTTAATGCTATAACTTCAGGAATATTTGATACAATATAGAAAAGTAATGTTTTTATTGCATAACTTCAGAAATATTTGATACAATATAGAAAAGTAATGTTTTCATGGCATAACTTCAGGAATATTTGATACAATATAAAAATGTAATGTTTTCATGGCATAACTTCAGGAATTTTTGATACAATATAGAAAAGTAATGTTTTCATGGCATAACTTCATGAATATTTGACACAATATAAAAAAGTAATGTTTTCATGGCATAACTTCAGGAATTTTTGATACAATATAAAAAAGTAATGTTTTCATGGCATAACTTCAGGAATTTTTGATACAATATAGAAAAGTAAAGTTTTAATGCTATAACTTCAGGAATATTTGATACAATATAGAAAAGTAATGTTTTTATGGCATAACTTCAGGAATATTTGATACAATATAGAAAAGTAATGTTTTCATGGCATAACTTCAGGAATATTTGATACAATATAGAAAAGTAATGTTTTCATGGCATAACTTCAGGAATATTTGATACAATATAAAAATGTAATGTTTTCATGGCATAACTTCAGGAATTTTTGATACAATATAGAAAAGTAATGTTTTCATGGCATAACTTCAGGAATATTTGATACAATATAAAAATGTAATGTTTTCATGGCATAACTTCAGGAATATTTGATACAATATAGAAAAGTAATGTTTTCATGGCATAACTTCAGGAATATTTGACACAATATAAAAAAGTAATGTTTTCATGGCATAACTTCAGGAATTTTTGATACAATATAGAAAAGTAATGTTTTAATGCTATAACTTCAGGAATATTTGATACAATATAGAAAAGTAATGTTTTTATGGCATAACTTCAGGAATATTTGATACAATATAGAAAAGTAATGTTTTCATGGCATAACTTCAGGAATATTTGATACAATATAGAAAAGTAATGTTTTCATGGCATAACTTCAGGAATATTTGATACAATATAAAAATGTAATGTTTTCATGGCATAACTTCAGGAATTTTTGATACAATATAGAAAAGTAATGTTTTCATGGCATAACTTCAGGAATATTTGATACAATATAGAAAAGTAATGTTTTCATGGCATAACTTCAGGAATATTTGATACAATATAAAAATGTAATGTTTTCATGCCATAACTTCAGGAATATTTGACACAATATAAAAAAGTAATGTTTTCATGGCATAACTTCAGGAATTTTTGATACAATATAGAAAAGTAAAGTTTTAATGCTATAACTTCAGGAATATTTGATACAATATAGAAAAGTAATGTTTTTATGGCATAACTTCAGGAATATTTGATACAATATAAAAATGTAATGTTTTCATGGCATAACTTCAGGAATTTTTGATACAATATAGAAAAGTAATGTTTTCATGGCATAACTTCAGGAATATTTGATACAATATAAAAATGTAATGTTTTCATGGCATAACTTCAGGAATTTTTGATACAATATAGAAAAGTAATGTTTTCATGGCATAACTTCAGGAATATTTGACACAATATAAAAAAGTAATGTTTTCATGGCCTAACTTCAGGAATTTTTGATACAATATAGAAAAGTAATGTTTTAATGCTATAACTTCAGAAATATTTGATACAATATAGAAAAGTAATGTTTTTATGGCATAACTTGAGGAATATTTGATACAATATAGAAAAGTAATGTATTCATGGCATAACTTCAGGAATATTTGATACAATATAGAAAAGTAATGTTTTCATGGCATAACTTCAGGAATATTTGATACAATATAAAAATGTAATGTTTTCATGGCATAAATTCAGGAATTTTTGATACAATATAGAAAAGTAATGTTTTCATGGCATAACTTCAGGAATTTTTGATACAATATAGAAAAGTAATGTTTTCATTGCATAACTTCAGAAATATTTGATACAATATAGAAAAGTAATGTTTTCATGGCATAACTTAAGGAATTTTTGATATGATATAGAAAAGTAATGTTTTTATGCCATAACTTCAAGAATATTTGATACAATATAGGAAAGTAATGTTTTCATAGCATAACTTCAGGAATATTTGATACAATATAGAAAAGTAATGTTTTCATGGCATAACTTCAGGAATATTTGATACAATATAGAAAAGTAATGTTTTCATGGCATAACTTCAGGAATTTTTGATATAATATAGAAAAGTAATGTTTTCATGCCATAACTTCAGGAATATTTGATACAATATAGGAAAGTAATGTTTTCATGGCATAACTTCAGGAATATTTGATTCAATATAGAAAAGTAATGTTTTCATGGCATAACTTCAGGAATATTTGATACAATATAGAAAAGTAATGTTTTCATGGCATAACTTCAGGAATATTTGACACAATATAAAAAAGTAATGTTTTCATGGCATAACTTCAGGAATATTTGATACAATATAAAAAAGTAATGTTTTCATGGCATAACTTCAGGAATATTTGATACAATATAGAAAAGTAATGTTTTAATGCTATAACTTCAGGAATATTTGATACAATATAGAAAAGTAATGTTTTTATTGCATAACTTCAGGAATATTTGATACAATATAGAAAAGTAATGTTTTCATGGCATAACTTCAGGAATATTTGATACAATATAAAAATGTAATGTTTTCATGGCATAACTTCAGGAATATTTGATACAATATAGAAAAGTAATGTTTTCATGGCATAACTTCATGAATATTTGACACAATATAAAAAAGTAATGTTTTCATGGCATAACTTCAGGAATTTTTGATACAATATAGAAAAGTAATGTTTTAATGCTATAACTTCAGGAATATTTGATACAATATAGAAAAGTAATGTTTTTATGGCATAACTTCAGGAATATTTGATACAATATAGAAAAGTAATGTTTTCATGGCATAACTTCAGGAATATTTGATACAATATAGAAAAGTAATGTTTTCATGGCATAACTTCAGGAATATTTGATACAATATAAAAATGCAATGTTTTCATGGCATAACTTCAGGAATTTTTGATACAATATAGAAAAGTAATGTTTTCATGGCATAACTTCAGGAATATTTGATACAATATAGAAAAGTAATGTTTTCATACCACAACTTCAGGTATATTTGATACAATATAAAAATGTAATGTTTTCATGGCATAACTTCAGGAATATTTGATACAATATAGAAAAGTAATGTTTTTATGGCATAACTTCAGGAATTTTTGATACAATATAGAAAAGTAATGTTTTAATGCTATAACTTCAGGAATATTTGATACAATATAGAAAAGTAATGTTTTTATTGCATAACTTCAGGAATATTTGATACAATATAGAAAAGTAATGTTTTCATGGCATAACTTCAGGAATATTTGATACAATATAAAAATGTAATGTTTTCATGGCATAACTTCAGGAATATTTGATACAATATAGAAAAGTAATGTTTTCATGGCATAACTTCAGGAATATTTGATACAATATAGAAAAGTAATGTTTTCATGGCATAACTTCAGGAATATTTGACACAATATAAAAAAGTAATGTTTTCATGGCATAACTTCAGGAATTTTTGATACAATATAGAAAAGTAAAGTTTTAATGCTATAACTTCAGGAATATTTGATACAATATAGAAAAGTAATGTTTTTATGGCATAACTTCAGGAATATTTGATACAATATAGAAAAGTAATGTTTTCATGGCATAACTTCAGGAATATTTGATACAATATAGAAAAGTAATGTTTTCATGGCATAACTTCAGGAATATTTGATACAATATAAAAATGTAATGTTTTCATGGCATAACTTCAGGAATTTTTGATACAATATAGAAAAGTAATGTTTTCATGGCATAACTTCAGGAATATTTGATACAATATAAAAATGTAATGTTTTCATGGCATAACTTCAGGAATATTTGATACAATATAGAAAAGTAATGTTTTCATGGCATAACTTCAGGAATATTTGACACAATATAAAAAAGTAATGTTTTCATGGCATAACTTCAGGAATTTTTGATACAATATAGAAAAGTAATGTTTTAATGCTATAACTTCAGGAATATTTGATACAATATAGAAAAGTAATGTTTTTATGGCATAACTTCAGGAATATTTGATACAATATAGAAAAGTAATGTTTTCATGGCATAACTTCAGGAATATTTGATACAATATAGAAAAGTAATGTTTTCATGGCATAACTTCAGGAATATTTGATACAATATAAAAATGTAATGTTTTCATGGCATAACTTCAGGAATTTTTGATACAATATAGAAAAGTAATGTTTTCATGGCATAACTTCAGGAATATTTGATACAATATAGAAAAGTAATGTTTTCATGGCATAACTTCAGGAATATTTGATACAATATAAAAATGTAATGTTTTCATGCCATAACTTCAGGAATATTTGACACAATATAAAAAAGTAATGTTTTCATGGCATAACTTCAGGAATTTTTGATACAATATAGAAAAGTAATGTTTTAATGCTATAACTTCAGGAATATTTGATACAATATAGAAAAGTAATGTTTTTATGGCATAACTTCAGGAATTTTTGATACAATATAGAAAAGTAATGTTTTCATGGCATAACTTCAGGAATATTTGATACAATATAGAAAAGTAATGTTTTCATACCACAACTTCAGGTATATTTGATACAATATAAAAATGTAATGTTTTCATGGCATAACTTCAGGAATATTTGATACAATATAGAAAAGTAATGTTTTTATGGCATAACTTCAGGAATTTTTGATACAATATAGAAAAGTAATGTTTTAATGCTATAACTTCAGGAATATTTGATACAATATAGAAAAGTAATGTTTTTATTGCATAACTTCAGGAATATTTGATACAATATAGAAAAGTAATGTTTTCATGCCATAATATCAGGAATATTTGATACAATATAAAAATGTAATGTTTTCATGGCATAACTTCAGGAATATTTGATACAATATAGAAAAGTAATGTTTTCATGGCATAACTTCAGGAATATTTGATACAATATAGAAAAGTAATGTTTTCATGGCATAACTTCAGGAATATTTGACACAATATAGAAAAGTAATGTTTTCATGGCATAACTTCAGGAATATTTGATACAATATAGAAAAGTAATGTTTTCATGGCATAACTTCAGGAATATTTGATACAATATAGAAAAGTAATGTTTTCATGGCATAACTTCAGGAATTTTTGATACAATATAGAAAAGTAATGTTTTCATTGCATAACTTCAGAAATATTTGATACAATATAGAAAAGTAATGTTTTCATGGCATAACTTAAGGAATTTTTGATATGATATAGAAAAGTAATGTTTTTATGCCATAACTTCAAGAATATTTGATACAATATAGGAAAGTAATGTTTTCATAGCATAACTTCAGGAATATTTGATACAATATAGAAAAGTAATGTTTTCATGGAATAACTTCAGGAATATTTGATACAATATAAAAAAGTAATGTTTTCATGGCATAACTTCAGGAATTTGTGATACAATATAGAAAAGTAATGTTTTAATGCTATAACTTCAGGAATATTTGATACAATATAGAAAAGTAATGTTTTTATTGCATAACTTCAGAAATATTTGATACAATATAGAAAAGTAATGTTTTCATGGCATAACTTCAGGAATTTTTGATACAATATAGAAAAGTAATGTTTTCATGGCATAACTTCATGAATATTTGACACAATATAAAAAAGTAATGTTTTCATGGCATAACTTCAGGAATTTTTGATACAATATAAAAAAGTAATGTTTTCATGGCATAACTTCAGGAATTTTTGATACAATATAGAAAAGTAAAGTTTTAATGCTATAACTTCAGGAATATTTGATACAATATAGAAAAGTAATGTTTTTATGGCATAACTTCAGGAATATTTGATACAATATAGAAAAGTAATGTTTTCATGGCATAACTTCAGGAATATTTGATACAATATAGAAAAGTAATGTTTTCATGGCATAACTTCAGGAATTTTTGATACAATATAGAAAAGTAATGTTTTCATGGCATAACTTCAGGAATATTTGATACAATATAAAAATGTAATGTTTTCATGGCATAACTTCAGGAATAAATGATACAATATAGAAAAGTAATGTTTTCATGGCATAACTTCAGGAATATTTGACACAATATAAAAAAGTAATGTTTTCATGGCATAACTTCAGGAATTTTTGATACAATATAGAAAAGTAATGTTTTAATGCTATAACTTCAGGAATATTTGATACAATATAGAAAAGTAATGTTTTTATGGCATAACTTCAGGAATATTTGATACAATATAGAAAAGTAATGTTTTCATGGCATAACTTCAGGAATATTTGATACAATATAGAAAAGTAATGTTTTCATGGCATAACTTCAGGAATATTTGATACAATATAAAAATGTAATGTTTTCATGGCATAACTTCAGGAATTTTTGATACAATATAGAAAAGTAATGTTTTCATGGCATAACTTCAGGAATATTTGATACAATATAGAAAAGTAATGTTTTCATGGCATAACTTCAGGAATATTTGATACAATATAAAAATGTAATGTTTTCATGCCATAACTTCAGGAATATTTGACACAATATAAAAAAGTAATGTTTTCATGGCATAACTTCAGGAATTTTTGATACAATATAGAAAAGTAAAGTTTTAATGCTATAACTTCAGGAATATTTGATACAATATAGAAAAGTAATGTTTTTATGGCATAACTTCAGGAATATTTGATACAATATAGAAAAGTAATGTTTTCATGGCATAACTTCAGGAATATTTGATACAATATAGAAAAGTAATGTTTTCATGGCATAACTTCAGGAATATTTGATACAATATAAAAATGTAATGTTTTCATGGCATAACTTCAGGAATTTTTGATACAATATAGAAAAGTAATGTTTTCATGGCATAACTTCAGGAATATTTGATACAATATAAAAATGTAATGTTTTCATGGCATAACTTCAGGAATATTTGATACAATATAAAAAAGTAATGTTTTCATGGCATAACTTCAGGAATATTTGACACAATATAAAAAAGTAATGTTTTCATGGCATAACTTCAGGAATTTTTGATACAATATAGAAAAGTAATGTTTTAATGCTATAACTTCAGGAATATTTGATACAATATAGAAAAGTAATGTTTTTATGGCATAACTTCAGGAATATTTGATACAATATAGAAAAGTAATGTTTTCATGGCATAACTTCAGGAATATTTGATACAATATAGAAAAGTAATGTTTTCATGGAATAACTTCAGGAATATTTAATACAATATAAAAATGTAATGTTTTCATGGCATAACTTCAGGAATTTTTGATACAATATAGAAAAGTAATGTTTTCATGGCATAACTTCAGGAATATTTGATACAATATAGAAAAGTAATGTTTTCATACCACAACTTCAGGTATATTTGATACAATATAAAAATGTAATGTTTTCATGGCATAACTTCAGGAATATTTGATACAATATAGAAAAGTAATGTTTTTATGGCATAACTTCAGGAATATTTGATACAATATAGAAAAGTAATGTTTTTATGGCATAACTTCAGGAATATTTGATACAATATAGAAAAGTAATGTTTTCATGGCATAACTTCAGGAATATTTGATACAATATAGAAAAGTAATGTTTTCATACCACAACTTCAGGTATATTTGATACAATATAAAAAAGTAATGTTTTCATGCCATAATATCAGGAATATTTGATACAATATAGAAAAGTAATGTTTTCATGGCATACCGTCAGGAATATTTGATACAATATAGAAAAGTAATGTTTTCATGCCATAACTTCAGGAATATTTGATACAATATAGAAAAGTAATGTTTTCATGCCATAACTTCAGGAATATTTGATACAATATAGAAAAGTAATGTGTTCATGGCATAACTTCAGGAATATTGATACAATATAGAAAAGTAATGTTTTCATGGCATAACTTCAGGAATATTTTATACAATATAGAAAAGTAATGTTTTCATGGCATAACTTCAGGAATATTTGATACAATATAGAAAAGTAATATTTTCATGGCATAACTTCAGGAATATTTGAGAAAATTAGAAGGAATAAACGAACAAATAACTTTATTGCAGCAACGAAAAAATGTAAAAAAAATAATAATTCAATTCAATTAATAATGAAGTTTTCTTTCCGGTTAATTCAAGCAATAATACATTTCATCCAATGCGAAATAATTACAACATATTCTTTTCAATGAATTCAACCAATTTAATTCTTAAAAAAACTGTACATTCCAGTGAATTCAAACAATCATAAATTTTGCTTATCTCTGAATTGGCTACTATTATGTCTATCTCCACCTCAAGCTATCATCAAAAAAAAAAAATATAAGCCTAGACAGATTTAAAATTATGTCCTTTAGATTTTATTTTGATGTCCCTTGGCTCTAATGGTTTCTTTTCCTTTTGCTAATACGACATCTATGTATATTTTGTATATATATTTCGCCTACATATACAGGGTGACAAGAAATAACGGAGATAATTGTTTTAACGTTTATTACAATAAACAATGAAACTAAAGTCGCAAACATGGACGGTAATGAACTACTTAGTAACCGTAGTTTTCAAAATAGCCGCCTTTAGCTTTGACATAGAGCCTACAGTGTTTGCAAAAGTTTCTAGCTGTGGGCCGCATTACTGCCTCGCCTATTTTGACACATTCTCTCTACAAGGATTTTTTGAGAAAGTCCAAATTTTCGTGAGTATTGGCACAGGCTTTAGCCTCCAAGACTGAGCAAATGGAATAATCCATAGGATAAATGTCAGACGATTACGGAGGCCATTCTTGACTTTGTTTAGTAGTGATGTCCGCCTGACGATAAGCCCCGTTCAATGCAGATTGTTTCTCGACAAAAAAGGGGGTTGGCTATGTTTGGTATAAAAGAGTCATTACACGGGTTAAAACCACTGTCTTCTTTTATAGTGGCAGATGTTAAATTGTGCTCCTTAGTTCCCTTGGTCCTACTTGGAGAACGAGACGACGACGGTCTCAACGTTAAAACTAGATTGGTTTTGTAGCAGTCACCAATAGGGACTACTTTTGAATGCGTAATCACTGTCCCTGTGAGCTGGTTTGTCCAATCAAATCACAGGGCGCAATAATATCGTTAGTTCCCTAAGGGACTACTTATGTTCCCTTAGGGTTCGAGGAAAAAGATGAGACGACCTCCTGGCACCAGCTTGGACACATCGCACCAGTGAGGAACGAGGAAACGCTCTCTCTCCCGCCGCCGTCGCCACTTGACGACTACTACCATCTTCACCTGAAGAAAATCATGGGCAGCCCTAAGAACTCTTATATTCTTCTGCTTCCTCAGACGGACACTGTCCCACTCTCTTCTACCTATACCAAACGGTATAGGTAACCTTGAGTTAATAAAACCCCTTTTTGTTATAGTTACAGAAATACTTTTCGTTTTTCCGTTTCTTTACGAGAAGATGAAAGGATAACCCCTTTCATCATCCTGTTACAGATTTACTAAACTACATGGCGTTTCAATTCCTTAACTATTATGAATCTGATTCCTCTGATATGTTTGCAGGTCTGTGCTCAGCTAAATGGTTCCAAATCAATTCAACGTGTTTCCAAGTGAGTCAAACCCTAGTCAACCACGACGCGGCCATAAGATCATGTCAAGAAAAAGGAGCCATCTTACATTCGATTCAAAACATGGCAGAATTCGGTTCTTTAAGACCGTTGCTTACTGGAAACTGGTATAAGGTATCGGCGAAAAGAACTGCATCTGGTAAGAGGTTTATATATATATATATATATATATATATATATATATATATATATATATATATATATATATACAGTGTAACCCGGATATAAGTACCATTGTCTCTGGTCCCAAATTACAGCCTGTGTTAATATCTATAAATTAGACCCTGATATAAGAGACCCGGATATAAGAGAAACCCGGATATAAGATACTTCTTCTCTGGTCCTGTCCTCCCCAATATAAGAGAGTTCGTTTTGAGTGACAGTGTGATGTCGTAAATCAGTCAAAAGACGTTGCTAAATTTTCTCACCTCATTGGTGAGTCTTTCTATGACCTTCACTATAGCTATATCTATTAAATATTCGTAAAAAAGGTTTCTTTTGTTGTTGTTGTTAGAAGGCGAACCCGGGTATAAGAGACTTATTCTCCGGTCCCAACAGCTCTCTTATATCCGGGGTTAACAAAGAGATTTGTGTACAATAAAAACTGACTGCCTTTTTTTAAGAAAAAGTAATTTTTGACTGAATTATTTGTGAAAACTGTTTGAAAAGTATTTTTTTATGTCTATAACTGTTAAATAGACTAGTGTTCTGTGCATAAAAAGCGTTATATGTGGTGTTTCCATACTTACATAAACAAAATAGACCATACCCGGATATAAGAGGAACCCGGATATAAGAGACTTATTATCCGGTCCCAACAGCTCTCTTATATCCGGGTTACACTGTATATGTATATATACATTATATATATATATATATATATATATATATATATATATATAATGTTTTGCAGTATGTGATGGCAAATGACAATGATCATAGTCTGATAAACGATACTCATGTATATATACATATATATACAGGGTGGGCAAAAATAAGGGTCCTATTTTTAAAAATTCATAACTTTTTTATTTATTGATTTAAAAAAAATTTTTTTTTAGAATAAGTAAAGGACCCCTTCCGAAGCAAGCATGAGCCGTATTAGCCCTAAGGAACGTACCCTCATTTAGAAAACATGATTTTTGCTTAAAAAACTCAAAACAGTGTAAAAAACAATACTTTAGTTTTTGTAAGTTTTAAGAAGTGTTTTTCGGCTAAAATTTGTTTTGTTTATTTCAAAAAATCTCGGAAGGGTCAGTCTACACACACATAAAGTTTGGTGAGTTTAACTTTTATTTTGTGGAAGTTATTCAAATTCAAGTTATTCAAATTTAAAGATAGGACCCTTATTTTGGCCCACCCTGTATATATATATATATATATATATATACATATATATATACATATATATATACATATATATATATATATATATATATATATATATATATATATATATATATATATATATATATATACATATATATATACATACATATATATATATATACATATATATATATATATATATATATATATATATATATATATATATATATATATATATAGAGAGAGAGAGAGAGAGAGAGAGAGAGAGAGAGAGAGAGAGAGAGATATACATACTATCAGGGCGTTACGGAGCCCTCCAAAAAGGAGCGCGCTCCAGGAGCACGCTCTTTTTTGCTGGAGCGAAGGAGAGGATGGCTCATTTTATATTCTGCGGGAGTGGAGCGGGAGCAACTCCATTTGGGACTAAGGAGCGGTGATTTTAGCGCTCCGCGCTCCTCGCTCCAAAATTATTTGATATTTTTTTCTTTTAAACATTAGTTTTTTATTCAGCAATATAAAGGAAAAGAAAAAAATGTCTCAGAGTTTACTCTGAGTTATTTTTTTTAATTATATCTGGTAAATGTATATGAGATAGGGAGAGGGAGAGGGAGGGAGAGACAGGGAGAAAGAAGAATATTTGAAGTACTCAGATTTTTACATCTATGCGTTAAATTTTTGATGGGACATTTTCTTAAGGCAGAAGACAGACAATTTGTCACCAAATGTCTTTAAAGGCGCCAGTAAGTCTATAGACGTCTTTGAAGTTATTTTCTTATAGATTTGAATTTTTTTTATTTATGACAACGGGTTTTATTGTGATTGAATAAATAAGGCAATTTTTCTTTTAATTCGTGTTTTTAAATGAAGAATTTTAGGTTCAATTATACTATAGGGGCCGTTGGATTTTCTCACCCATTTCGCTCGGTATTCATCCAAATATTCGATAAAATCGATTTTTGGGGTGAAATGGTACATTTTGTCCTGACAAAAAATTCTAATTTATTTTTTAGCATATATCAAATTGAATTGTTATGCCGCATTTTTACCCGCTGTTGATGTTCTTTTTATGTTTGCTTTTAAATTCGTTAAATTCCGTTAAAACTTGCTTTTGTAAATAGAATGTTCAAAGTTTTTTTGTGTGTAATAAAATGTGAAAGCCGTAAAAATATCTTTAGTCCAAGGAAAAAATATATTTAGTCCAAGGAAAAAAAACATAAAAACCAACATGGCCGCCAGCGATTAAAACCTGGAATTAAAGTTAGATTCTCAACATTTTAAAAAGTAAATGAGAATTTTATTTCAGGACCAAAAATACAATTAATACCAGCAATCAGTTTCATCCTAAATTTGGGTGAAAACCAAGCGAATTGAGCGAAAGAAAACAGCGGTCCCTATTCTACAATTAAACCTATGTTTAAACTTACTTAAATTAAAGAAAATATCTTAAATTTTAATTTTAAAAAGCAAATAATTAGATTTTCTGGCAAATTTTGTGGGGTTTTTTAGAACCGAAAGTAGATTAGATATCTTTCTTTATCTTAAAACATCTATTATCGAATATTAAAATTGTAAACAGTTTGCTTTTGTTAGAGATTTCAAATATAGATGTTTTCACCTTTTTTTTCAAATTTTTCATTTTAATAAATGTTTTGCCCGACCCAGGAAAACTCGCTCCAGTTAATTTTTTTTTTTTGGGGGGGGGGGGGGGATTTGACCCGATATTTTTTCAACTCCCAAGGTTTAGGCCAGATATTTTGTATGAAATTTTAAGACATTAAATGGATCTCTGAATTGTTTATTGGCAATTTATTGATATTTTTGGGGCAACTTATGAAAACTATTTTTTTTATTCAATCCTTAAAAAATAAACTTCATTGGGTTTTTTTCGCCCCAAATTGTACTATAGAAAAAAATTGATGAATCGATTTGTTTGAAAGAACTTGCGCGTTTCTCTGTTATAAATAATAATATACATTATACGATATAGTTACGTTCGTAAAACAAACAAATATTAAACAACAACATGACGAGTAATGTTGCCCTGGCTGTCTCCCCTTTTCCAGAGAAATGTTTTCTTTAAAAAGAAAATAATCACTAATAATGTTTAAAAGTATAACTTTATTTACTTAAAACAAAAGAAAAAATATCGGGTCAAATTTTCCTTTCCTGAAAAAATAGGTTGTTAATGTAATGAAAATTAAAATTGTTTTAAAATGCTTCAGGGATGTCTCTATTTCTATTTTATACCTCAGGAAACGAAAATTTACGTATAATCCTATACTTCGTCCGACATGTTCTCCTATAACTCTCAAAATATTAGCGACATTTTGTTAAATATTATCTTACGGTCTTACACTTAAAGTGACATCCCAACACATATTGATGAGATCCTTTGACGCCCACCCCTATACTTCGACCATTCATTGGCAGAATAGAACGTTTATGAAAGAAGGTACATTTTCATTATGGAGCGCTGAAAAAGAGACGCTCATTTTTTATAGGAGTTGGAGCAGGAGCGGCTCCTTTTTGAAAATGGGAAGCGTGAGAGGAGCCAACTCCAATTTTCGGCGTTGGAGCAGGAGCGGGAGCAGCTCCAAAAGTAGTGGAGCGCGTAAAGCCCTGCATACTATGAATATTTTTATTAAATATTAAAGTATATTAACCTACAGACAACGTTGTTTCGCACTTACATCCTCATCAGTGCAGGAAGTGGTAGTTTCAGGCGGTCAGACGGGTTCGAATGCAGTTTGTAGATACAGAAGAGTCACGAACCTACACCCTAATCCATTAGGCCAACTGAAATCCCCACAGACATTACTGAAATTAATTAATTGATATATATATACATATATATATATATATATATATATATATATATGTGTGTGTGTGTGTGTGTGTGTGTCTGCGTGTGTGTGTCTGCGTGTGTGTGTGTGTATGTATATATATAAATATATATATATATATATATGTATATATATATAAATATATATATATATATATATATATATATATATATATATATATATATATATATATATATACATACACACACATATGTAGAAACATCCTGCTCTCCAAACAAAATAAAAATTGTCTCATTCTAGAAGGAACTTTTTTTGATTTTTTTTTTTTGATCAGGGGTCATTGTTTTTTTTGTTGTTGTTTTTTACAATAAAATAATGCGTTTAGGTTTTTCCGTATAAGAAATTATTGGGGGGTCATGCTTTAAAAATAAATTAAACATGTAAATAAATGCAAATAAACAGGGAACTTTTTTCTAAAACGGTGAAAAAACTTACATTTTCTTTATTTTTTAAGGGGTTACAGTCATAAATATACTGTAGGTATATCTTACCTAACCCTAACCCTAACCCTAACCCTTACCTAACCCTAAAACTAAACTAAAATTAACCTGTAGTCGGAAGTTTTGGTTTTTTTTCTGAAATTTAAATATAAAAAATAAAAAGACAAAATTGAAAATTAGCTTAATTCTTACTCGATGTATATTTTCTTTCTCTCTTTAACTACGGGTAAAATAGTATGCTTGACTATAGTGATATTCACTTTTGTATATAATTGTGTATTCCAATCTTTCTATTCTTTCATTTCTTAACTTCGACTGTTAAATTAACAGGGTGAGAAAGGGTGATTGAAGCGATGTATAGTATACGAGCAGGAGTCGAACAATGAAAGTCAGTAACAAACGAATTACTTGATGATTTATTTGCAAATTATAGTCAAAGAGACATTTTTCAAATAATTACATCCAAAAACTGGCGAATATTTCAGCATTTATTGTGTGTGATTCAAATATATAGGAAATTGATTAACTCAGCTTGATTCATATACATATACATGCTCTAATGTTATACTTTTCTGGTTACTATTGTACATTAACATTGTGGGGGGTGGGTTTTGTAAGCAGCCAATAATTCAATACTTCATTGTACATGTCATCAATTAACAACTGCTTGATTAAATGGAAGCTGATAGTTGGATGCCCAATTATGTTACTCCGGAATATTGATGCTCAACTGTTATACTTTTCTGGTTGCTGGTATACATTAACATCGTGGGGTCTGTGTTCGTGCCGGATAATCATAAACAGCAAATAATTCAATAGTTCAAGACTGAGCATGGAATTTCTTGAGTTAATCTACTTTCTCGGGTAATGCAGGGACAGATTTTTTCCAAGGTCAGCGATACTTATTTTCTAATAGGAACAATTGCCTCCACATTTTGGCCAAGTTTCAGAGAAATTGTTGAAATGAAAAGTTATGGGGCAAAAAATGTCATTTTTTGCCATTTCGGGGCCTTTTGACCCCCTGGGTTCTAACCAGATTTTTTTTCAATGTCACTTTCTAACCTGACCAAAGTTACAACTTCATGCAAAATTTCAGAGAAATTCAATGGATGGTTGCGGAGAAAAATCCGGACGGACGGACGGACGGACAGATGGACAGACGAATGAACGAACGGACGGACGGACGGACAGAAATGCCTCAAAACATGTCCCCGATTTTATAAATCGGGGGACCAATAAAATCTGCAAGAATTTGAAATACCAACAGTTATATGTGTTTGTACATATATAGGGATGTATATATACATGCCTATATATGTGTACATATATAGGCATGTATATACATATATATGTATAAAAGACAGAAAAGAGAACCCAATTAATCACAGGAAAAATAAAACGAGGTATTGACCGGTTTCGGTTGGATTAACGAACGTTTTCACCCCGCCTAATAAACCGGTATCGTCCGGGCCTTTGGGTCTGGATTTACGCCGGTCTATTTGGTGTTGTTGGCCATGTGCAGTTCTAGGAGGTGCACCCTCCCAGGCTTTGCCTTCCCTCTTTGGGGAGGAGTAAGTTTATTGCTTACTGTCTGAGGCGCCCCTACCGGGGAATGACGACGGGGCTGCCCAGGAAATTTTTAAACAGCCAGAGTGCTCAAATTCTAGAGCGCTGGTTCTTTCCTACTTTCCCGACCCTGTGTCACATCTTACCTTGTGGGAGGAAGATAAATAGAACGAACGTTTTCAGAAAAAGTCGTTGATCCGAACGAAACCGGTCAATCTCTCGTTTGATTACTTTTCTGTGTTTAATCGTTTTTCCTTTCTGTCTTTTATACATTCTGTCTCTACGACATTCTATTTTATGATATATCGTGTATTTTATCCTCATACATATATGCATATATATTGGTTTATAGTGTTGTGTGTTTATATTATATTTATAATAACAGACATCTTCTGTCGATTCACTTTTTAAATTCATCTTTCAAGTTGACGTGTCGTCCCCCTGTTTATTACTATAATAAATATGAATCGTTATTTTCAGGTTTCAAATGGGGCGATGGAAGGGATTGTTGTCCCGGCAGCTGGTGGCGGGATGGTGCACCTCGCGCTAGAGGGAATTGTGCTGTGTTACACATAAATAGTAATGACATTCGGCTCTACGTTGTCAATTGCTACACCAAATATAAATTTATTTGCTCCAAACCTGCTGGTATGTATTTGCTGATCTGGAAAGTCATAAATTATTATCCGCACTTTCGCCATAACAGTCTTTAGATTGGCTGCACTGTTTTCAATTCGTGTGTTCCTGAGTGACAAGCTAACAATACTTACGAAGGAAGAAAAACGAGCGGTGATCCAATTTCCCTCTCTTCGGATTCTGACTCAAACTGATGTATGCAATCGAGTAAGCATTGGCAGATTTCTAAGCGATTACGTTTATCTGCTATTGTCACAATATTGTCACAATATATTATCCCTATAGCTCTCTTGGCACCCGTCCTGCAATACATACTTTTTTCTTTTAACATGGTTCACCCCAAACAAGGCAGGCCGCCACTGTAGACGTAAGGGACTACTGAGAAAAAAGAAAAGGGGAGAAGGTTGGGGTTAGGGGTGGGGGGTCAGCCTAAATTGGGATCTGCGCAGCGAGATATCTGTTTACATTAGTTTTAAATTTCTGCATGTCAGTACTGTCGGGGAAACAGGGGGCAGGGAGGGAGTTCCAGAGGCCAGCAGCACGAGAAACGAAGCTATTTGAGTAGAAGGCTCTCCGGCATCTGGGGACCTCCACAGTGAATGAATGAGATTTAGTTGATTGTCGAGTTAGTCTAGTGAATTTACGTCGAGAATTTACGTAGAGAAGCCTAACTTGTTGCTAGTGATTTCGTATGCAAAAGCATGTCTAAATTTTCAGACAAGGTACCAGATCTTCGATTATCACTCACCAGTTTGTCAGAAGCATCTGTTATACTTGTTAAATTTAAACGTAATTTGTGGAGGTCGATGGCCGTCCTGACGCCTCTTCATGCTTCAAGATTGTTTGGTCATTTGTAAACTCATCCACTCACACATACACACACACACTTCTGCATGGTAAACCGCTGTACCTAAAAGCATGTGATGAACTTCCAGCTCTCACCCACCTTCAGACCAGACCAAACTGTTTTCTGCTCTAGCTTGGTGCACATTACCAGCAAAGATTTGACACAGATTTTACGGAAGCCTAACGTGTTGTTAATGAGTACGTATGCAAAATCATGACTAAATTTGTAGAGAATGTACCAGGCGTTTGGTGTTCACTCATCGGTTTCCCAGAACCATTTGATCAATTTATTAAATGTAAACGTCATTGATGGAGATTGATGGCCGTCCTGATGCCTCTTTATGTTTCATGATGTTCTAGTTATTTGTAAGGTTATTCACTTCTGCATGATAAACCGCTGTCCCTTAAACCCCTAACCTGCAATAAACTTCAACCTCTGACCCACTTTCAGAACTGACCAATCGGATCACTGTCTTCTGGTCTAGCTCGGTGCACACTACCAGCAAAGCGGCCATGTTTGTTACTCTGTAACTCAAGAAAGAAAACTTGTATTAAGATGAAACCTGGGTGACGTAACCAGAAAAGAACCACGTTTTAGTAAACGAGTATTGAAGATCGACATGAATATAAAGTGATGGCGAAAATGCAGATAATCAGCGACTTCCGCTCGTCAATTATGATTAATAAAGAAGAATATAAACAAAAAACAGTAAAAACACATTTAAACAACAAAATATAATAGCAAAAACTGTGACCTGAAAAGAAGAAATAATTTTTATTATAATTGAGTGTCTGTGTCTGTTTGTCAATTATAGATTTCCAAACCATTGAACAGATTTAGATCAAACTTGGTATGAAGAACCATTGAAATGCCGGGTTGGTGATAGGGGATAACAATGTAAACATCACTACTGATACATCAAAGTGTAGTATCTGTTCCGCGAGGATTAAATAAACATCTGCTGATACCAAAATCACAAAACACTTATAGTTTCGTTATCGACGATAAATGGAAATGAGCTGACTAGAATTTCAGCGAAATATATAATAAGGATTGTCGGTGTCTAAGATGTGGTTAATTCGATTAAACAATGAGAATTAAATTGAGGGCTGAATTTTTCTTCCTCGGTGTAAAACCTAAAACGGGAAGCGATTAGGAAGAAAGAAAGTGAACTGACGAATCGTGATGTTTGATAGGATTTTTTTTTCGATAAGCTGGTGATTGGTTGTGTGTAGAGAAATACCCTACCTCAACATGAGCTGGAACCAATTTTCATATAGGCCAGAAATATTCGGTTATTTGTGTGTAGTTATTTCAAGATTTTAACTATATCATCTTATAATAATTTATACCCTAACATCGAATGTCCAAACATACCAAATCATCGAATGTCCTAATATATCCCATTATCGAATGCCCCAATATACCCCATCATCGAATGCCCCAATATATCCCATCATCGAATGTTCTAATATACCCCATCATAGAATGTCCCAATATACCACATCATCGAATATTCCAGTATTTCCTAATCATCGAATGTCCCAATATACCCCACCATCAAATGTTCCAAAAGACCCCACAGTCGGGCATTTGGTTACATCAAATGAGGCCATTACGACAATTCATTTTTATAAAATGTTTGTTTGGCTAAATTTGTATCCCATAATGTACAGATTTTTAAATATGACCATTTTTTTATTGTTCTAATGATACCACTCTCCAATATACACACACGCATACGCACACACACACAGACACACATATATACACAGACACACATATATATATACACACACACACATATATATACACACACACACACATATATATATATACACACACACACATACATATATATATATATATATATATATATATATATATATATATATATATATATATATATATATATTCCAGAAGAAAATCCGGCTATGAGAGCTCAATGTAATAAACAGAGCAAGAATAAAATAAAATAAAATAACACGGAATCGCATAATCACCGGTGAAATAATTTATTTCAACCTTTCGGCATTGTCAAGCATCCAAGTGAGGTTATTACATTTTGAGGTGATTACGAAGTGAGTGTGAATTTCTCTTTTCTCATTTTCAAAAATGTAATCACCTCACTTGGACGCTTGACAATGCCGGAAGGTTGAAATAAATTATTGCACTGGTCATTATGTGATTCGGTGTTACTTTATTTTATTATCTCTCTCTCTCTCTCTCTCTCTCTCTCTCTCTCTCTCTCTATATATATATATATATATATATATATATATATATATATATATATATATATATATATATATATATATATATATATATATATTGTATTTCAAGATTTTATATATATCATCTTCGGGGTGAAGTTTTTTCCTCATCGATGAGGACGGTGTAAAACCTAAAACAAGGGACCACGAAGAAGAAAGGTAACCGACCAATCGCTTCATAGGGATTTCTCTGAGAAACTGATGATTTGTTGACCTTGAACCCGCTTCTCACATAAGCCAGACATATTTGCATTGTTTACATAGATTTAAAAGTCTTAAATAAAAAAAACTTGAAAAATAAGTTTTCTACACGATAACAAGTCTGTACAACATAACACTAGAATCGTATTTACTGTATTGATATCCCAAGAAAAATCCATTTCTCTCCTAGGTTGGTTATGGGGACAAACACCTGGTACATCTCAGACCCTAAGTTTTCTATAACATATGCTAGGGGTACAAAAAATGTCACAAGTATTATCTAGTGTATCACCAATTTGAGCTTAAAAACAAATTGGACAAATACACTATCAAACAATGAATCAACCAATTATAATTATACACTTTTTTGTTATTAAAATATTCCTTTTCTACACAATAACAAGTCTGTATAATATAACATTAAAATCATATTTACTGCAGTTTCCGAGGATTTTTATCTCTAGAAGAATCGACGATTGTTTCCCAAACATTTTAGAGGAGGTGAGAGGAATTCGTAGTAAACGTCCATCATTTTTGGTTCTAATTTTCTAATTTCAGTTGGCAAGTGGACACTGGTGAAATGCGAGGAATATTATTTTTTGGTTATTAAAAGATTCCTTTTCTACACAATAACAAGTCTGTATAACATAACATAAAAACAGCATATACTGCACTTTCCGAGTATTGTTATCTCTATAAGAATCGACGATTGTTTCCATAAAATAAGAATCGTATTTACTGTAGACAATGGAACTGTTATTTCAAATCGAACCCATTTCTCTCTTAGTTTGGTCATGAGGGCACAAGTCTCAGAATGGCTTTTGTACGACCATACTGCTTGACACCAACGTCCACTTAAGTAAAACAATTTCAAAGATGTCCCTTCTCCTACCACGTGGTATTAATACACAAATAAGACATCTGGTATCTCTAAGCCCCTCACTTATCGAAGGTATCGCCATTTTGAGTTTAAAACAAATTGAATTAATTGGATATTAACAAAAATCAAATAATTATAATTATATACTTGTTTGTTATTAAAACATTTCTCTCCTTACACAATTACAAGTCTGTATAACATAATATTAACATCTCATATACTGTAGTTTCCGAAGATTTTTATCTCAAGAAAAACCGACGATTGTTTCCCAAAGATTGGAAGAACAAACATTTTAGAGGAGGTGAGAGGAATTCGTAGTAAACGTCCATCATTTTTGGTTCTAATTTTCTAATTTCAGTTGCCAAGTGGACACTGGTGAAATGCGAGGAATATTATTGGCCGGATTTGTGTGGTGTGGCAATAATGCCGAACTGCGACGGACGGTCCTGCGAAGAGGTGTGCGATTCACATCCGGATTGCAACCAATTTGCAAAGATATCCAACCTATGCATAGACATTAAGAATGACGCGCCGTTAAACGAATGTGTCATAAAAATGAGCCAAAATGTAGAATTTTATAAACGAAGTAAATCGGAATTTTATTGTAAATTATGAATAAAAATATTGCAGACGATTAAAATGTCGGTGTTTGACAAATCGACAATCGCCATTAGAAAACAAATGGCAATGTAAATTTATAGTCGAAATCGAGTTATCGTCCTTGGCTATTACTCTTCCAATCCTAAGACAACATGGCAGTTGTCGGTCTGTATATTTGCACGATAACTTGAAAATTGTATTTATCTACCTCCCACAAGGTAAGATGTGACACAAGGTCGGGAAAGTGGGATTAGATAAGCCAGCGCTCGACAGATGAGCACTCTGGCCATTTAAAAATTGCCTGGGCAGCCCCGTCGGCATTCTCCGGTAAGGGCGCCTCAGGCAATAAGCAATAAACTTACTCCTCCCCAAAGAGGGGAGGCAAAGCCTGTGAGGGTGAACCTCCTAGAACTGCACAGGACCGGCAACCCCCAATAGACCGGCGTAAATCCAGACCCAAAGGCCCGGACGATACTGGTTTATGAAAATCTCAAACAAAAAAACTGCTTGTTTTCAATAAAACTTTTAATATTGCTTTTCTACACAATGACAATTCTGCATAAAATAAGCAATCTTATTTATATAATTTCAAAGATTTTAACTTCAATCAAATGTTCACACTAAACACGTCTCCGTTAATTTGCTAGTATAGTTAACAGCCGAGAAATCTAAAATGAAAAATTACAACTAACAAACGCATTCTAATTTAAATTTCTACCGATCCCTATAAGTTTAAAGTGCTGAAACGCAGTGTAAGACTTATTATCTCTGAAATTGTTATCTTTATATTAATGTATCGAAAAAAGATGCTTTCTTCTGCCTCTGTTGTTGTCTGTTGTCGACACCATTGTTTATTTTTCGATAAGTCAATTTAACGATAACAAATTTAGAGATAATAAATTTTACAAACAGTTTCCACACTTTAAAAGTATACGAGTCGGTAGATAATTACATTTTAATGCGTTTACTGAAAGTTATGAGTTGTCATTTTTTTATTTTCGATTTCTCGTCCGTTAATTATACTGCAAGATTAGCCACGTCTCTATTTCATAAAGAAATTGATTTTTTTTCTAAATTTGATGCATGTACATTCCCTTCCTCCTTTCCACTATTTCTGTCTGAATCAACAGATGATTTCATTTTTTCTATCTATCTACCTATCTATCTCTCTATTTACCTATCTATCTACCTTTTTATTATATCTCTTTCCACTTTATTTTATTTTATTTTATTTTATTTTATTTTATTTTATTTTATTCTTTATTCTATTCTATATTTTGATTCTGATTTTAACATTTTGATTCTTAACGGTCTCAACCACGTGACTTCAAAAATTTTGAAATTTTAAATTGTTTTTCTTCTTTTTCTCCCCATTTCATTATTTCCAAATATGATCTAATGTTTAGATAGAATTCTAACTCTGCCTGACGAGATCTCAGTTTATAATAACTGTTTATCGATAGCATCGACATGCCAGTGTCGCAGATTTTGTACATGTCTGTGTAAATAAAAAAATAATCATATATAAAAGCTCTATTTGATATTGAGCACTTTTTATAAACCCGGTTTAAATTCTGTGGATTACTACCCTGTGGATGTTTTACCTGGATAATTATTATTATTATTATTATTATTATTATTATTATTATTATTATTATTATTATTATTATTATTATTATTTATATATATATATATATATATATATATATATATATATATATATATATATATATATATATATATATATATATATATATATATATATATATTAACGAAAAACACGTCCTTTAAAGTTAACGGCGACTAATGATGCAATAGGAAACAATCGAAATAGTAGTAAGCAAAAAACGAACACTAATAACCAATAAAAACAATTACATAAAAATACATTAAATATTTGGGTGATAAAAATCGTACATATTTCCAAGCAAGGTGTCATAGCCTGGGGGTAAAACGCCAGACTATTGAGGGTTCGAAACTTGTCTAAGTTAGAAATGCTGATGACGGCTGTGTGTGCGATTCACATCCGGATTGCAACCAATTTGCAAAGATATCCAACCTATGTATCAACATTAAGAATGACGCACCGTTAAATGAGTGCGTCATAAAAATGAGATCAAACGTTGAATTATATAAACGAAGTGAATCGAACTGCAAATGATGAGTGAAAATATTACAAAAGATGAAAATGTCCGTCTATGAAAAATCGACAACTGTCATGATTAGAACTAGAAGATAAACGACTAAGGGAGATAACACGATAGTTTTTTAGTCGAAATCGAGTTATCGTCCTTAGTTGTTTTTTTTTGTTGTTTTTTTTTGTTGTTTTTTTTAAATTCTGAGACATGGCGGTTTTCAATCTGTATATTCCTACTCTAATTTGAAAATCGTAAACAAAAAAAAACCTGCTTATTTTCAGTAAAGCTTCAAATTTTACTTTTCTACGCAATAAAAATTCTGCATCAAATAAGCAATTATATTGACTTTAACAGATTTTAACTTGAATCAAAAGTTTACTATAACACACGTCTTCATTTAATAAGTAATTAATATATGTTGTTCTATTTTTAATAATTAGAACCCGTTGAAAAAAACCCATCTTAGTTTCATTGTATGGTATGCGTGCAGTTTACTGTTTAAATTCTGTCGAGATTTCCTTTTTGGTGAGGATATTCTGTGGTGAACACCAAAATTAGGTACTCTCTTTCTTTCTTTCTTTCTTTCTTTCTTTCTTTCTTTGTTTAACCCTTCTTCGTCGCTGAAGTGGAGAAACTCGTGAAATCTCGCAGAATCACGTTGGCCAAAGGATTTCGGCCAATAAAATACTGACTGACCAACTTGACCACGCGTCATTTGGGGTCAATAAAAGGACACGCGTCCCTTCCTCATCCTCTTTTTCCCCCTCAGCGTTCTGGGACGAACGCACACAAAGAACGCTCGTCGACAAACTACCCCCCCTTCCCCAACCGACGGCCTCGGCCGAGAAGGTTGGGGAGGAAGAGAAAGGTAATCACTTTTCTTCAGAAATCTATCTTCAATCCAAACGAACTCTTATTTCTTCATACGTATTGCATTCTACACACAAAAGACTTTCAGCCCGCTCGCATACATATACATATATTTACGCTTACAATTATGTTTAAGTAAATAAATTGTTGTTTCTGTTAATATAAATGTTTTCCGTTTTATTAACTTTATAAAATGCCTCTATGTTGTTTAGCTTCCTCATTTCTTCGCTTTCAAATAATATAAGTTTTTAATAATAATGTTTTCTTCCTTTCTTCTTTGTTTGTCTTAAATCCCTTTATTTAATCTACACGTGGCCAGGTGGAATTCTAAACAGTGAGATTACGTGCCGTTACAAAGGCATCTATCACACTACCTATGCCCCCCCCCCCGGCATCCTTCGCCACTGTGGTTAATATCCATAATCCTTTGTTCTTTATTCGAATCTCCCGCCATTAACAACACACTTCCACCCCGGCCATAATTGGTGACCTCTCCGACGTTAACACGCAAACTAAATCCTTCTACGATAAATAAATAAAAATCAATCTGATAATATAGAATTTCAAGATACAAATAAATAAATTTAAAAGAATAAAGATAACCATTTCTAAACTTAAAGACAAACGAATAAATTTAAATATTAATTTAATTTAGCGAAAGAAACTTAGTCACCCCGGCCATAATTTAAACGAAAAATGGAGGTTCCTCAGATTTATTTCTTTTGTTTATTCTTTCAACAAAATTTGAATTTTTGTATATGTGGCGATATTTTCTGCGTAGAAATGAAACTAAATGCTGGTTTTAACATCATTGGGTTTTTTTTTCAACTATTCAGTGGTCGTTTAATATTATTGGTATTATTAAGCGGAGTGAATTATAAGTGCCCTGTGATTGGATGAAAATCAGCCAATCGCAGACCACTGTTTTATTCACTGCAGAAAACACTCGAGAGCGCCGATTTTGAAAACCTCGGCCTCTTTGATTCCAGCAGCCCAGCGAGCAACACCGTTTGCCTTTAGCTGCGTAAGGGAACCCCCCTTTTTTAGCGTACGTTTACGCACATATGGCCTAAATGATAAGGCCCTTTCGAACATTTAGGCTAATCAACCCGTTCCGGGAGCCTCCATTCTTTCACACCTTGCATGTGCCCAGTCCCCTTTTTCTGCCATAAAGAAGCAACTTACAAGGACAATCCAGTGTGACCAGAACTAATCCCGTTAACAGATGACTGGCATTCAGTGAGTCCGCAAAAGACACTTCTTTTGCAAACAACTTTCTTCTCTTCTTTTTCCCCCTCTTTTTATATAAATATCCTTCTCAATCTATTACGTTGTTTGTCTTCTCTCTTCTTGTCCGGTCACGTACATTGCTGCTAAGTTCTCTTCCAGCGGACTTGAGGCTTCGTCCTCCATTTTCAGCGGGAAAAATCCCAACAATATGGTTAAAAATGTCTTTTTTCGATGTTACCATCTGAGAAGTAAAGTGGTTTAGAGAGATGAAACTGATAAACTTTGACATAATAACTTGAAGTTACAATAATACGCTCTATAAACCACAGTCAGTATTTAGACGTTAGTTGCTTCAAGAATATTACGTAAAGTGTGGACATTCTTGGAAAAGTTTTTGATCTTTAAAACTAATTAAAAATCAAATACATTTTTTTAACTAATCTATTTAAAGATAAATGAATAACTTTCGAGACCCTCTCGCCTTTTGCGAACCTAAATTCCGCTGCTTTTAGTATGAAAAAAGCCAACTAGTAAACAGGATGTGGTATTTCGTAAAGCCATTCAGTCATCTACAAACCTAAAAACGAAACTAAGATGACTTGTGTTTTCAACTTTAAATGAACCAAAAAAATCCATGCAAGAAAAAGAAAAGAACAAAACAATAAGCAGTTGAAATCAATTGTTAACCGAGTGCAACGTCATTCTTGCACGTGTTTCTAAATAACGGGCACGTCTCCACTGATTTTTTGTCATTTCGTATTTGGTTGACGATCTAATAACAATGAAGTCATCT
Source organism: Sepiola atlantica (assembly GCA_963556195.1). NCBI lineage: Eukaryota > Metazoa > Mollusca > Cephalopoda > Sepiida > Sepiolidae > Sepiola > Sepiola atlantica. The sequence continues at coordinate 38,812,223 of OY744552.1, forward strand.
AATATATTAAAAATTGCCTTCAATCTCGTCTCATCTTCCTCTAAAATATCATTTTAAATGACTTATGAGCTTTTTAATGTATTTCTTCATTAGCTAAAAGAACTTAAATAAAACATGGATTTTTATAAGTTTTCAAGAGGCCATCAAAAATAAATAACTTAACTAGGTTTTCTTCGAAGTCGCTAAATTTGGTATCTTGGTCATCATAAATAAAAAGCTTTATTATAGTCTTGGAAGTTGTTCAACCATTAAATATGCCAAATTCAAATTATTAAGAATGCGATGGATCATTTTGACTGCCCCATGTGTCTCAGGACCTGGGAGTACCTGAGTCTAAATAAGTCTAAGTAAGTGAGAATAAGTCAACTTTTGTTGCTATACTAAGAAAATGGAAGAAACACCAATTGACTATCAATCTCCCTCGATCTAGACCTCCATACAAAATCTGCCAATGTGGAGTGAATCTGATGAGGTGAGTGAACAACCTAGAACTACGCGGTAAGAGTTTGTTGATGATCTCAATACAAGTGAGACTGTAGCAATATGGACTACTTTTGAATGCGTAATCACTGTCCCTGTGAGCTGGCTTGTCCAATCAAATCACAAGGCCCAGTAATATCGTTAGTTTCCTAAGGGACTACTTATGTCCCCTTAGGGTTCGAGGACGAAGATCAGACGAACCCCTGGCACCAGCTTGGACACATCGCAGAGAGCACCAGCGAGGAACGAGGAAACGCTCTCTCTCCTGCCGCCGTCGCCACTTGACGACTACTACCATCTTCACCTGAAGAAATCCACGGGCGGCCCTAAGAACTCTTTTTTTCTTTCCTCTTCTTCAGACGGACACTGTCCCACTCTCTTCTACCTATACCAAACGGTATAGGTAACCTTGAGTTAATAAAACCCCTTTTTGTTATAGTTACAGAAATACTTTTCGTTGTTCTGTTTCTTTACGAGAAGATGAAAGGATAACCCCTTTCATCTACTCATCATCCCCTTACAAGTCAACTCTTGGAAATGGAAGAAACACCAATTGACTATCAATCTCCCTCGATCTAGAGCTCCATGCAAAATCTGCCAATGTGGAGTGAACCTGATGAGGTGAGTGAACAACCCAGAACTACGCGGTAAGAGTTATTGATGATCTCAAGGCAGGTGAGACTACTGTTCTTAAGTCTCGGGCAGTAGGTAGCAACCCGAAATAAAAATAAACTCCTCTTTCTCTCCTTCCCTTTCGTTCTCTCTCTTCTTCCCTCTATCACTTTAGACCACCTGTTGCTCAGGCAAATTGCTCGCCCCCTTACCCAAACATTGACTGCTTATATAGTGCAGCCTCCTTCCCACAATCCGTCTCCGCCGGAAGCACTTCCGTTTCTGACGGAAGTACTTCCGTTTTCGCCGGAAGTACTTCCTTCCCATAAAACGCATTGCTCCTTATCTTTCTTTTCCCTCTTTGTGCCCGGCTCCCCACACGAGGTAAGTCGTACGTTTGTCATTCAAATATACAACAACTACAATTACCGAGATGATCACTAGTAACACACTACGTCGTAGTGGACTGAAATCATGTAGTGCCTGCAAGGTCCACTTACTTAAGAAAAAAACAAACACTTGTAGTCCCAAGTCCGTCGGTGGAAAATTACTTTGCTTGTAAGTCAATTTACTTTTTACAATCACTATATTAGTTTTCTTCCAAGAAATGACTAATGGAATAGTTTACTACTATTAGGCAATCGTTCCTATACAGACCAATCTAATCCTTATTAAAACGCATAGGTCAGTTATATAATTTATAAGTTTGCATGCAGAGAAATCCTCAAAAGAACATTTATAAGTTCACGTTCCGAAAAAAGTCTCGACATTTCCAAGATCCCGTCCCGAAGAAAAGCCTCGAAGAACATCTGCAAGATCTTGTCCTGAGAAAAGCCTCCAGTGAACGTCCTTAAGTGCATGTCTCGAGAAAACGCTACGAAAACATCTTCAAGATAACCGCCCCTAAAAAAACTCAAAAACATCTGTAAGATAATTTTCCTGACAGAAGCCTGAAGAGAAAATATATAGGTTCCCGTCCTGAGAAAAGTCTTAGAAGAACATTTATGACTACTCGGTTTCGACTCACCTGGAAAATTAGGATCTTCATCTTGACCTTTCATTTTGACCTTAAAAAGTTCGGGTAGGGTCGAGATTTTGACAAAATTTCGCCTTCCGATTTGTCTAAATTTGATTATGGATTTGATGCTCTTTGATGACGTAAACACCATACACAACTTCAGCTTGATCAGATAAATAGTTTTTGAGTTATCAACGTTTTCATGTCATAACTTCGGGAATACCTGAGAAAAGACTGAAGAGAACATATACATGTTCCCGTCATGAGAAAAGTCCGAAAAGAACATCTATGACTACTTTGTTTCGGCTAACCTGAATAAAATCTTTCGGGAACATTGGTTTGTATTGTCCTGAAAAGGACAGTTTATCGCATGTCATAAGTTGAGAAATTGGATGTGGACCAATAACCGTTGGAGGGGAGAATGGCAACAGGATGACCAACACCGACTGCACAGGTTCATCACCGACCCAGACGACATACCAGGGGCTGAGCTGCCACGAAGGCAATGGACCAATCGGAACCGCTTGAGAACTGGTGTGGGCTGTTTTTCTGCCACAATGAGAGACTGGGGCCTGAGAGAGGCTGCTGCCTGTGAATGTGGCCACCCAGAACAGACAGTTACGCACGTCATAGAGGAATGTCCGCTGTTCAAACTACCCAATGGCGAGCAGGGCATAGCGGACCTTGATGACGAGACGAGAACCTGGCTTGCCAAGACCAAGCTGCAGCTTTGATGAAGCTGGCACAAGAAAGGAGAAGAAGAAGAAGAAGAAGAAGAAGAAGAAGAAGAAGAAGAAGAAGAAGAAGAAGAAGAAGAAGTTGAGAAATAAAATTGCCCTGAAAGGGACAATTTATTGCATTGTAGTAGTTTGAGCAATAAGATTCCAGCTGCTTTTATGAATCGCTGGAATCGATCATAGTCATTGTGGTGGGGTGTAGTATCCATCGGAACAGATACTACACTTTGATCTTGGCCCAAAGGCCAGGATCATAGTCATTGTGGTGATGGTGATTATGATGTCGAGTAAAAGAGTTAACAAGTAATTGTGGCGGAATTGATGATCTTGAGTCAGAACCGAGCGGTGGAGATGGCCCGGACTTACTTCATCCCCGCAGTAAGATGGTCCACCTTTGCCTGGCTTGCAGATGGAAAAGGAAATAAGTTTTGGCTTACTAGTTTTCTAGTGAGGATTGAACTCGCAACCTCGAAGTAACAAATCTATTAATTGCTGCACAATAATACGTGGATTCGCCTTGACGACAAATAGATTATGATTATGATTATGAAAATGATTATGTTTTTTCGAGGGAAAGATGAAATATGGGAATTCAGAAGTCTATGACTAGACTCCAAACGTTAAACAAACAAAAAAAACTCAGTTCGGTTCAATTCCTGTAGAAGCACAAAAACCATCTGTGTAACTTTGAGCTCCAATCAACGAAAAATAATTCGGCTCACCGTAGAATCTCACCCTCCTCTTCTCCTGATTTTCTTCTCTTTTTATTAGCAGATTTTCCTTCAGTTAATTCCGCTTAACCAACCAGAAAAAAACATCATCAATTCCGCCACAGTAATCAGCAGCAGCTGCTGTGTTCAATTCCATGGAAACGTCGTGAAGCAAGTGTTGCTGCTTTTGTTAATGCTGAAGGCAGTGGTCTTCATCCGCTGTGTTGGTAGTAGCAGTGGCGAGAATAGTGACGACAGCGTTAGAAGCTTGACTGCGGTATAGGGATAGAATATGCCTGCTTATTTGGTCAGTTATTGCTGTTATTTACTTGATGTTATTTGATTGGTCAAGACCGAGTGAAATGCACTACGCGAGACAAAATTAGATCTTTTTCTGTCACATGCCTGTTGAAATGATAACTTCCGGTTGATTTATTTAAGTATGATTGATACGGCAGGATTATAAATGTTAACAACAATTGTAGGAATATGTGTATGTTTTAAAATAGATGGTATGAACGGGAACGCAAGATAGAATCAGGAGACTAGCGTCACACATTCAAGGCTAGGCACGAGATAAAATTAAGTAGTTCTTCAAAATTTCTAATTTGATGATATGAAAATTTTAGTGGTTAATAAGTAACCGCAAGATTTTTTTTAAATAAAATAAATTGCTGCGATCGAGAATTGAACTCACCATCGCGGTCTTAATGTGACAATCTAGGGTCGAAGTGACCTTTTTCCATCTACGCACTTATGTATTCATAACTTAACATTAGAATAAAGAATCATCAGAACGTTGTGAATAATTTATTATTTTAATCAATAAGCAGACTATTCATTGTATTGAACTAATCCATTTTCTTAGACGAAAACAAGATTTGATGTAATTCGATATGTACTTCTCATGGGATATATAGGATCAATACTAACAATACGTGACATTAAACGATGTGTTCACCTTCCAGTGTGATACAAGTCAATGAAAGTTTGTTTCTTTTTTACATGGCCCTAAACCGACCTTGGGGATTTTTTTACAGTAAAGGTCACCGCTTATCAAGGCCCAAGGGCCATTCGAGGATAAAGGTTAAAGAGTTGGACTGGTAGACGGTGAGACAACATCGCGATCACCGACACGATGGTTGTAGCAGAGCAGAAAGTGACTATTTACGGGGACGGTTCAACAAGAACTTGTTTACATTGGACTCGAAGACGACCATATTGTAGTCGGCTGGGAAGCAGGCTCGCGACATTGTGTTCCACAGACGGGTAGTTCTAGGAAAGAAACTCTGTCCATGGAAGTTTCGCTTCGTCTTCAGCACACAGAGGGAGAAAGGGAAATCATTGGCAGTGGTTGTAGCTAGGCATAGATTTGATCTCAGACATGTACATAATCTGCGACAGTGGCATGTCGATGTTATTGATCAACAGCTGTTAGAAACTGATATCTCATCAGACAGAAAGAAAATCTGATCTTTACCTCACATAATATTTGGAAATAATGAAGTGGAAAAGAAAGGAAAAGAAAACAAAAACGGAATTCAAAATTTAAAATTTTAGATTGGAAAGTCACGTGGTCAGATTTTAAATTGTCGAAAACCAAATATAATATAAACTCATGTTGAAATATAGAAAAGAGAAAAGAAAAGGGGGTCACATTTCCCGTAGCATTTTTATGGAAATAACCGTAGAGCAAAGAAAGACTAGCAACATCTCTTCTGTGAGAGAATGACTGTATGGAAGAGAAGAGGACATCCCCCACTAGATTTCGAAGTCGGTTTTGGACTCTGTCAAGGTCAGAAACGGTGCTCTGAGCGGCACCTCCCCATATGTGGCGTGAAATACTTTTTAGAGCGGTAGAATGATCCAACCATTTTTTCCAGTGGTTTTAGCAACAGTTTTGATGTAAGTCTTCCATTTAAAGTCCGAAGAGAAGGTCAGTCCCAGGAGCTTATCAAAGCAGTGGGCTTCCTCAAGGGGAGAGACGTTCATTTCAACTGGGGCAAAGTGGGGATCAGAGCGTTAGTGGTGAAAGGAGAGGAGCTTGGTCTTTGACACCTTCTCCCCTTTGCACCACTTGCTCCAGGTCGGAAGAGAGAGAGAGAGAGAGCCAGAAAGAACCTGAATGCTCTTTGAGGTGTTTCAATAGATGGTTGTGTCATCAGCATAAATGTCAACGAATGATCTTAGAATGTGGTTTGGGAGATCATTTATGAAGATCAGGAAGAGGGTTGGCCCCAAAATGGAACCCTGAGGCACGCCGGTGTTGATACAGTGTGCCTCAGACTTCTGCCCATCAACGACTACTTTTATAAATCTATCAGAGATAAAGGATTTGATGGTTGAGAGTACATTTCTAGATATTCCATAGCTAGCAAGCTTGCGAATTAAACTTTCATGCCAAACCTTGTCAAAAGCCTTTGATATGTCAAGAGTTATTGCTTTAGAAACGAAGTCCCCGTCAATAGGACTAATGAAATATAACGTTGTTTTCGCAACCAAAATATCGTTGTAGCCGGTATTGAAAGGAGGTCTTGTCCATCAAATGTCTCCTCGCCTCTGCCGGCAGGTTTATTGTTAATAACCCAGGTCGTGTGGTGCCCTGAGATAGGTGATGGTAAAATTACCTGCAGCTTGATAGTTCTCGACACCAAGTTGTGTGGTTCGGTTGATAAATTACCACGAGTGACTTTTGTTCTTCTTTTCGTCACTTTCCGTTTGTTTATCCCTTTCTTCCGGTCTTTCTATTGTTGAGCTCTTCTTTATCTATCTCTTTTTTTTTCTCACGGGAGAGAAGCGCAGTGGTTCAAAAACCGTCAGACAGACAAGACGCGTTTTCTCAACTCAACGATTCACGTTTCATGATTTTCGAAAAGCAGTGATAAAAATGAATAATATTTTGTATATAAAAGACCTTGTCTACTTTGTTATTAAGTGTTCAATTTTCATCTTCTATGGTCCCTTTTCCCCGTAGTCTAGATGGTTAATTCTTCTGCAGAGAATTATTGACTTACATTAATGCGACTGATTATTACGCGTTCGGAAAAGCAGCAGATCACACACTTTTCATGATTTAAATACAACGTGGGGTCAAGACAATGGTCAACTGCTGCTCCAAACAGAGATGTGATTATCGTACTCCAGGGATTTGTGGCGCCGTCTAAGGACGATAAGATTCCACATTTAAATATCGCTTTCGGCGCAGCTACGTAAATATACACCTCGGGCCACAAGGGTTTTACACCAGTAGCAAGCGATATTGGGCTGATCTTAGCCCTACATTGACTCTTCTAATAAAGAATCGATCAACATAACTCGAGAATTGCACTAAATCAGAACCGTGCATACCACTCAAAGTCCAAACTATATCGCAGGGCTTCTCACTTCGAAACTTATCGACAAGATTAACCCATCGACAAATCCATGAAACAAAGTAGAATCCTGATCGTTATGAGTATCCCTTAAATGTTTACCCTGGCAATCTAAATCGGGATCCACGATCGCTTTCCAGTTTCCCACTAAGGTAAAAGTCTGAGAAACATCGATAACACGTTCAATTCACCGAAAGAAACAAACACTCATATTCACCCGATAAGTGGAAATTCGTGGTAGCATCCAGAACGCAAATTCTTTCTTTTGGATCCATGAAGCAAGACCCTTACACGACGAGCGCTTTACGAGTCACGTAACCCCCTAGAGTGAGAATCGAAATATGCTGTATAGATACGAAATCCTTAGTCAGAAAATCCCATAGTCACTTTGAATGAATTGGGTTTTCTGAATACTGCAGATATCCAATTTGAGAAACTGAAAGTCCCGTCAACTCAAAATTTACGTGTACCGGTTCTCAAGCCTCGAATTATCAAGCTTGATAAAATAAGAAACATTGTAGACCCTTGGAATTGAGTTTCCTCAACGAACATTGATAAGGTCAGGGTGTTGATTGTTCGCCACATAGAATATTGTCCCATCTCATCGAATAGAATGAGGCCATCTTGCGAGAAGCCACTAACATCCAGAGGGAAGGTTACTTTGGCTCTCCTGTATAGTGATTGGTGTATTTTTACGAGAACGTTTCGAAAATAATTTTTTTCTTAAATTTAGGGGTGTTACCTTTATATATAGCTAGAGGAGGCGATTTGTCGAAAGCAGGGTTAGCTTCTCCGAGCATCCTCCATACATAATATAACGAGCACTTTCTCTGTCTGTCTGTCTGTCTGTCTGTCCGCCCTGGAGAATTTTTGTAAACAGAAGAGAGAGGGGAGGGTGGCTCGAGTAATTACCATTTAATTAATTAATCTTTTCAAGTCAGCGTTCATAATATTTGTATACTTTTAGAATTAGGAAACTATTATTAATCAATTAATTTAGATTAGATAACATTAAATAGCATTAGATTACATATAAACAAAGAACGAAATTTCAAGACGAGGCTGCGATTAGAACGGAACACGTGTCAAGAATCGTACCTAAACTAACACTTCTTCGACTTCCTTATATACCGTTATTAAAAGTCGTTCAGACACTAGACGGGTTTCGTCATTTACATAATACATTCCTTTAAACCTTCAATTAAATTCATATTTACAAATATACACTTGTAACTGCTATTATCAAGTTTATATATGTATTTACATTAGGGAAATTAAGGGGTTTCTACCTCTCTAAGAGCTAGTTTTTCACTGAGGTTGTGATTTTGGGACTTTGTACCATGGTCTTCAGTGACCACACAACTTCCTTGCCTGTGAGGATTGAATATTTATTCCTCCAGTTTTTTAGGAAGATGCCTCTCTGACGCTTTTTGCTTTTTGTGAGGCTAGGTGCAGGGGGGGGAGCATATTTGTCTGCATGAGAGAGGAGGTATGAGTGTTTTTTTTTTTTGGTGTGTGTTAGTACTGGAGCAGATAGGAAGGTGTGGAGGTTTTGGTGGGGATAACTGGATTTGGGAGTTTGGTGTAGAGAAACCGTGAGGAGTTTGAATTTGTTTTATTTTTGTTAGGGCTTAGCGAGATCAGTTTGTATTATTTTTCAGCAATTGGATCAAACATAGGAGAGGGCATAACTTTTGGTGGAGAACGAGGGATGGACATTTTCATAATACAGCAACGGCTAGGCTTATTAAGGGTTCACTCGAACCTTGTTTTAGAAGTTGAGTTAAGGCTGTGCATTTTGAGAGATAGATTCGGGCTGATATTTGGGTAGGGGAAGTAGGATTGGATTTGGGGGGGGGGAGAAGAATAATGACTAAGCCTTTTCATGTCTTTCTTTTTTTCCCGTTGTTCGTCCAAACTTTTTAAAATTAAGGACCTCGGTATAATTATTTTTCCATAACCCTTTGACATTTTGATGCCATATTCCTCTTCTTTCTATATTTGCTCCAGAGCAATTCTGCCTGGTGTTTTTCCCCTACACCAACCTTCATTCGTTTTCGTTTCTTTTTTCTTCAATATTCAAAGGGATCCGGGTAAAAGGTTCATCGGGGTGCCCAGCAGGTTTCCCTGTTTTGGACGAAGCCAGATGTCTGGGTGGAGTCTTGATGGGATTGCCTACGTTAGTTCTTTTGGTGCTAAATGCTCCTCCACCTTTCTCTTTGGATTTGTTGGTTGAACCGCTTTTTTTCAGGGTTATTAAATCCTTAAGTTGCCCACCTTACCGCAAGGAGGTCTTGATTTCCCTGTACTAATCTACGGGGAAACCTAGACCTCCTAAATAACGCTATGAGAAAACACGAAATAAGGGAAAATACACCCAAGTACAATATACACATTTATTTACATATTGAGAAACATAAAAGGGCTACGACATAACATTACAAGTACATACAATATTTCGTTTACTCACCACGTGTGGCGGAGGCCTACTAGACTGGTAGGGCGTGCATCGTTTCGACCGCGTGGTATCCTGACCAACGCGGCGAACTTCAACCTTACTCTTCCGCTTTGTCCGTCGCTAGTCTCCTTTCTAAGGGGGCACCACCCACCGGTGCCCCTAGCAACCGGTGTCATTCATCTTATTCCCCTATAATGGTCTTCTTCCTGCAACATGCACTGGTAATTTCATTTTCTTGGCCTTTTGGCTAAGATCAAAGTGTAGTATCTGTTCCGATGGATACTGCACCCCATAGACTGGTATTGTCTTGGCCTTCTAGGCTTGATTACGCCCGTCTATGGGTCTGTCCTGTGCAGTTCTAGGATGTCCACCATCCCAGGCTTCGCCTCCCCTTTTTGGGGAGAAGTAAGTTTATTGCTTACTGCTTGAGGCGCCCCTACCGGGGAATGTCGACGGGGCTGCCCAGGCAATTTTTAATAGCCAGAGTGCTCACCTCTCGGGCGCTGGCTTTTCAAACCCCACTTTCCCGACCCGACCTTGAGTCACATCTTACTTGTGGGAGTAAGATAAAAACTGGCCTTGTGTCTAACTCCTGGAGAGGAGTAAATCAATACTTCCAAAAAGTATGGAAGCTCTGCAAATGCTTTCTTATTCAAAAGTCGAACTTCGATGTTTCCTATAATATGCCTCGATTAGTCGATGCTAGTTCTCCATATTTTAAAAGGTAGGCGCCTAAGTGTTGGCTTTGTACATGTGGAGGGACTTTACATATAGATACCGTCGTTCTTTCATGTCTTTATATTCTTCATCGGCAAGATATGGTCATTTATATACATATAATAAAGACTTATTTCCCCTTTATCTTTGACGATTATAGACTTTACACTAAAAACATAATATGCTACACATTTCTGATAATCCCCAATAGCAATTCCTAATGCGTGTTTTACGAAAAAAATAATTACGTTTTCATTTCTAACAATAAATATTACAAGTATTCCTACATTTCTACTTCTCCCAAAAACATCTTCCCAAAAAGGGTAGCAACCATTTCCTATTTATATACAAATAGTACTAACACGAAACTCATCAACACCAGGACATTTGTTTATAGAGTCGAAAGACTTTCACCGCACCGACAGATTCCATGATTCAGGGTTTTCTATTCTGAAATTTTGGATGATGCTTGATAATTATAGGTTTTCAGTAACCACTAATAATGTAGGGATTTATTTTCCATAGCAAAAAGAAAAGAAATTGTTAACTGCACTAAAAGAAAGAGTTATCGCCCTTGGATAAAAGAAGTCGTCTGCAATGACAGTAAAAGTAAACAGAACGGCTTTCCCGATCAGACTAAGCATCTTGCGTTCAGCGGTTTTCTACATTTATTTAATCGGTGTTTTTGTTAAAGGTTCTACTTCGCCCTTCCTTCATTTTTGAGTTGTAATTTTAACCGATAACAACATATAATTCAGACGTAACAGAAACTAATTAGCCCACCACTTAAATTCTAAAATTATTTATTTTTTATGTCGTTTTTTTTTCTTTATTCCAACAGATTATTTCGATCATCGATATTTATGTCTTTAAAATAAGATATTTAATTAGATAATTTTAAAGAAGTTATTTATTCGTTTTTTCACGTAAACAACTAAACCATTCAATTGCTTAAAGAAAAAAAGAAAAAGGGGACGTATTAGTTAAAAGAGTTAAAAGAAGTTATCCAGATTAGGACCCAAGCTAACCCTAACTTACTCTAACCCTACCCGACACCAAATCGATTTTAGCTTGGGTTCTAATTAGGATAAGTACCGTTAAAGGATATGATTTGTAAAAAAATAAAATATGTGTATATGAACAGGTTAACACACTCCGCTACCCCCCCCCATGAGATTCTGCTTTTTTACGTGTTGAACCCCTGGAAAACGGAGAGAAGTAAGAAAAAAACAATTATTTTAGAATTTAAAGTAGCGAATCAGGTTTATATATAGATTTAATGTTAAATGATCCCACATTTCCGGGCCATTCCAACTTTTCTAGAGCAGTCAACCAACCTTTTTTACTACTAACCCTAGGTTCGAGTGGCGAGATCATAAACCCACATGTAATCGCCAACAACAAAAAAATAAACGTATCGGATTTATCTACAGTAGCAAATAAAGAGAATTTGGTTAACTGCCATAAAACGCTACCATTATTTAAAAATTGGGGGGGTATTTTACATTCAATTTATATACGAAACTGAAAAAAATTTTTTTAACTCTTCAATATTAATTTTTACCTATTTCAAATATAAATGGGGGTACTTTTTAAACATTTTCAATTTTGTAAATATTTAGGGGAGTATTCCGAAATAAGCGACCACTAGACAAAAAAAAAAAATAGACCATGACGGAAAATACCTGTGTTAGGCTCAGTAAAAGTGACGATAACGAACGTTAACTAGCTTCATCAAACAATCTACACAATACCAACCAAACTGTTTTTTTACCCTAACATAACCCTAACCTAACACTAAAATAACCCTAACCCTACCCTAACCCTAAACTAAGTTTTAGATTAATTCGGTTTGTATTGTGTGAAGCATCGGAATTTTATTCGGCTTTCTCCGGAAAGTTTGGATTGCTTACGTTACAACTGCAAATTTCTGGATACCTACTCCGAAAAAGCACCAAGAAATTTAACCTCCCCCAAATAAAATAAAAATAAGCTTAGTTAATACAAACATACCTCCATCTCATTTTATGTTAACTTTATTTGTATAGGAAAGTGATCCCTCACTGTAAATACTGAAATATTTTTTTTAATTTTGGCAATTTCTTTTTTTGCAGATATTTTTTTTCATAGTTAAATCTTTCTTTTATTTCCCCGGGCAACGCCGGGACATGGGTCCTGCTAGTTTATAATAATCTCCTGTTGTGATAACTTACAACAGTCCTAATAATCTATGGTTGAGATAATTTACGACGGTGATAATAATCTCTTGTTGAGATAATTTACGACAGTCATAGTAATCTTTTGTTGAGATAATTTACGACAGTCATAGTAATCTTTTGTTGAGATAATTTACGACAGTCATAGTAATCTTTTGTTGAGATAATTTACGACAGTCATAGTAATCTTTTGTTGAGATAATTTACGACAGTCATGGTAATCTTTTGTTGAGATAATTTACGACAGTCATAGCAATCTTTTGTTGAGATAATTTACGACAGTCATAGTAATCTTTTGTTGAGATAATTTACGACAGTCATAGTAATCTTTTGTTGAGATAATTTACGACAGTCATGGTAATCTTTTGTTGAAATAATTTACGACAGTCATAGTAATCTTTTGTTGAGATAATTTACGACAGTCATAGTAATCTTTTGTTGAGATAATTTACGACAGTCATGGTAATCTTTTGTTGAGATAATTTACGACAGTCATAGCAATCTTTTGTTGAGATAATTTACGACAGTCATGGTAATCTTTTGTTGAGATAATTTACGACAGTCATAGTAATCTTTTGTTGAGCTAATTTACGACAGTCATAGTAATCTTTTGTTGAGATAATTTACGACAGTCTTTCTCCGTTGCAAATAACGTAGATAATGTATTGTATCCCCTTGCGCCTATTATACTTTGAGGATGTGTGTTTTTAGTTGCTATATATTTCAACAATAATTATTCCAAGGCTCTAATGAGATTTCTTTGGGTGCTTTTTCAATGCCAAATACCGTAAAGTCCGCTTGCTGAATACTTCCAACGGTCGTCTGTCTGGAGAAAGTGCACGCCAAGGATGGTCCGTGCGACGAGAGATGACCCCGTCTTTAGGGATGTACCGATGGCGGAATTCTAGTGAAGCATTGGAGCAATGCGGTGTTGTTTCATCCTGCTGATGAATGATAGCGATAATGAAATGGATCCATCTTTTTCGACTTCCTGTATATAAAGTCTTACGATATTGTGCATTATTTTCCTAATTCGTTTAATGTCGATAACTTTTCAAAAGAAAGAATGGATCAAAAGCTTCAATTGTGTTGTCGTCCCAATATTGAAATCAAACTCACATAAAATAATGGCTGACCATCGACCGGATGTGAAGAGACCGACCAGAAATAAATAAATAAATAAATAACATCTGTTATTGTTATGAAGCCGTTGTCATCTTGTTGAATATCATTTGTTTAATAATTAAATGTGGAGGAATTTATAATAACTTGATAGACTACTAATTATATTATGATCGAGATTATGCATCTGACTGCCTGACGCCACAGCTATCCTATTAACATACTATTGGATAAGGTCGTAGGTTCTAACTGGGCTGTAGGCAGACCAGTTGTAGATCTGTATATATATATATATATATATATATATATATATATATATATATATATATATATATATATATATATATATATATATATATATACTAGCTGTACCCGGCCACGCGTTGCTGTGGCTGTTAGTTGAAATGAAGAGGTGGCCTTTTGGAGTTCATTTTGATCCAGTTCCTTAAGTTGCCATTTAATATGAATGGTTTAATTTTCCAATACTTGTGGATACACAATATTCTTAGTGGTTCCCGTTTCAGTGTAGATGAAGAGATTGCCCGGTTTTTAATTGTTCTGGTGGATCTGCCAGTTGAGGTAGTTTAATTTTCCATGCGGCACAACACAATCCTTTAGTTTCTCCCTTAAATTTCAGAGCTTTGCAATAGGGACACACTTCAGTTATAGTGCCTATGTGAACATGGTGGCTTAAACTATAATCCTAATGAGGGTTGTAATGAAATGCTAGGCGATCCCAATCCAAGGATTGTTGAGCCTTGTTTGATGCCGATCTGCTAGTCTCAGCCTCTCGCGTTCGTTACGTTGTGAACGAAGCAGATCTGAAGATGCCTGACGGGATTGTTGTACCCGCAACCGTTCCTCTTCAAGTCTGGCTGCACGTCGCTGTGCTGATTCATTCGCACGTACTTGAATCATCCTTTGTCTAGCTTGTTGGTCTGCAGATGCCAGTTGTTCATGAGTTTGATTTGTAAGTAATCGACGCCTTGTTTCTGCATGGCGAGTATGACGACCTAAGTTTGATCTTCGGGGGGGGGGGGGGCATGTTTACCTGTATAAATGTAACAGTAGGAAAGAATAATTGTATAAAGGTAAATGGATTAAAAAAAACAATCAATTATAACCCGCTTCAGGGTTGTCGAAGAAATGCAAGTATGTTTTTTTTATAGATGAAACATGTTAAAAGTAAGAAAATGCGGAAGAAGGCAGGTTTAAAAAACAACGAAGTAGATACGAAATGAAATTAAAGCACGTCTGTTAAGTATTAAATCGTACCTGAAGGATGGTTAAAGTCTAAAAAATGGGTTATGTATTAAATCCTACCTGTAAAAATGAAACAGTAGGAATGAATAATTTTATAAAGATAACTGGTTTTAAAACCAGTTATCTTTATAAAATTATTCATTTATTCATTATAAACAATCAATTATAACGCGCGGGTAAGGGTTGTGTAAGAAATGCAAGTAGTGTTGTTTTTTTTTTTAGAGATGAAGCATGATTAAATGGAAGAAAATGAGGAAGGAAGCAGGTTTTAAAAACATCGAAGTAGAGAGGAAATGAAATTAACGCACGTTTGTTAGGTAAGTATTAGTGTAAACGTTTGTTTAGGGAAACAAACAACGAATAAGGAAAACACTTTTTACGTATGAAGTAGATACGTGACAGCGGGAGGAGGAAGGTCAATCCGGAAGTGAAGTTGGACATGCAGGTTCGCAGAAACGGATTGTAAACCGGAAGTGCAACTTAGTAGGAACGAATTGTAATAAAAAGTGTTTTCTAATGTGTAAAGTAAAAATTATGTTAATAACATAAAAACATAGCTCGGATGTAAGGATTTGCTATAAAAAAATTTCAGTGGTATAGTGGAAGTATATTTCCATGGGAAACGAACAAACCAATTTTACATTTTTATATATATAGATTTAAGGCGATTACATGTAAACAGCTTGAAAAAAATATCCGCAATAAAATAATTTAAAAAATATTAGACCTTAGGGTACTTATCCAGATTAGGACCCAAGCTAACCCTAACCGACGCCAAGTCGATTTTAGCTTGGGTCCTAATTTGGATAAGTACCGACTTTAGAGTAGGGCATCACTTTCCTGTATCAATTTAACGTAAAATGATCACACCTTTCAGACCAGTTTGTGGCAAGAAGGGACATATGACCAATTTTCTTTTTTAATTTATGAAAAAAAAAAAAATATATATATATATATATTTCAAATCGTAAACTGCTTCGACCATTTTTGGGATTGCCTCGGGATTCTCCGTCAAAGTATTGAAATACTCTGGATGCTCATTCTTTATAAGAAACCCCTTTTGTCATAAAAACTGATTAATAAATTTAAACAAAAATAAACAAAAAACGCAGACAAAAAAAATGTTTAACAATTTTGTGTTTATTTTTAATAAAATATTTAACTTCACACAAAACAAAATAACATTCGTGTTTACTGTTTGGTGCTAGAAAAATATTTAATTCAGCCGACGAAAAAGAAAAAAATAATAATTTCCCTTTTGCCACCGAAATGTCAAAAAATCCATAACAGCTGTAAGTTACAGCCTGTAACTGTAGTAAACACACAAACAGAAAAGAAATTCCGTTTCGTTTTTATCAAGAAACATTACAATCTCATTACAAGCATAAAAAGGGTGTACTATATTATATACTCATTCACGTGATGAGCAGGTTGAGATTGCGCAACACTTGCTTAACTGTAGACAGACACCCATACAGGGGGTATCCATTGTCTTTCGAGACTGAAGAGGTCTTTATTACATATTTCATTATTTCTTGTGCGGTGAAGGAAAAAAAGGACAAATATTAACAACGAAAAACGAATTAACACATTTTTAACAAAAAAATTGACATTCACACAACTTCCTGTTTTTTGTTTTGTTGTTGTTTAAAATAAAGATCGTCTCTCGAAGTTAGATTATTTAAAAATAAACAAAAAACGCAGACAAAAAAAATGTTTAACAATTTTGTGTTTATTTTTAATAAAATATTTAACTTCACACAAAACAAAATAACATTCGTGTTTACTGTTTGGTGCTAGAAAAATATTTAATTCAGCCGACGAAAAAGAAAAAAATAATAATAACACTTTTTACGTACGAAGTAGATACGTGACAGCGGGAGGAGGAAGGTCAATCCGGAAGTGAAGTTGGACATGCATGTTCGCAGAAACGGATTGTAAACCGGAAGTGCAACTTAGTAGGAACGAATTGTAATAAAAAGTGTTTTTTTATGTGTGAAGTAAAAATTATGTTAATAACATAAAAACATAGCTCGGATGTAAGGAATTGCTATACAAAAATTTCAGTGGTAATGGTATAGTGGAAGTATATTTCCATGGGAAACGAACAAACCAACTTTACATTTTTATATATATAATATATATATATATATATATATATATATATATATATATATATATATATATATATATATATATATATAGAGAGAGAGAGAGAGAGAGAGAGAGAGAGAGAGAGAGAGAGCACTGTAAATGGTAGTAATAACACAGCGTGACGTCACTTGCTTTATATGCATCATTCCTTCACTTATAGAAGTAGAATGCCTGTACGTCTCGCCGCCTTTAAAAGTGTTAAAATTATCATTGTTTATAAGCTGTTCAGAACTGGCCTATCGGATTGGGGTTGAAAAACACTTGTAATCCAGGGTTTCGAATCGTGTGACCGGTGGTGAATAGTCGTACTTCTATGCTGATGAGTCTTGATTGAAAAGAGACGAAACGTATACGTCCATAGATAAATAAACAATAATATATATATATATATATATATATATATATATATATATATATATATATATATATATATATATATATACACTATTTTTTTTATTCAGCTCAAGCATAGAATATTTCCTTTTAAGCGTGATGGTATATTATAAAATGCCATTATTACGTAGTCGGGGTACCAAGCGGAGTTACATTGATGGATAAGAAAAGAAAGACCAGCAGCGGATTGACGGTTTGTTCGAGTTTCAAAGTTGTTTTGGAACAACTACCAATTAGAAAAAAGTTGCAACGCAATTTCAAATAGAACAGATACTTCACTTTGAATTATTTAATTGATATAAAGTAAAAAAAAAAGAAAGAAAAAAAAGATGTACATTGTAACAAATAAGGCACACGGTCATCAAAAGTGTGGAGTATATGCGTGGTTGTTCATCATTGGTCTAAAGTAAAAAATAAAAAAAAGATTGACTATCCTACTCTTGGCTAGAAACATCCCAGTCACCACTATACCACATTTACTCTAGCGGCCATCATACTTAGAGTATACTCGACTTTTGAATATTTAATTTTAGTTATATATATATATATTCAAATTATTTTCGTTCTTTTTTTTTTAAGCATTGGTGATAGGTAATAAGTGTCAATAGGAAGCCCTTACAATGCAAGGTAGTTTTTTTTTTTACTGTTGTCTTATATATTTCGGAGAAACACTCCATATATATATATATATATATATATATATATATATATATATCAGAATAAACATTTTTTATAATCAATGAAACGGGCGGGTGGGAAAAAAAGAAAATTGCTAAAATGTTCCTCAAGGCCTTATCGTCTGACCCTCTAAGAGGAAACGTCAGAATGATAAATTAAAAACTAAGAAAATCGAATGAGATATAAGGTGAATAATTGTTTCAGTTGGAGAAAACGATTGAGAGAAAAAAAGTAAATCTCTCAACATTATGCTGGCTTTGAATCATTAAAGATCTCCAACTGATGCTTCAAAATCTTTTGTCTACACAGGCTAGGTCGAGAATTGTTAATAACTAACGCCTCAATAATATTGAGATGGTAGTTCGATCAAGCACTGTGTAAAACAGAAAACCACCCATCGGAATAGTTGTTAGAACAACTATTTGTACTAACGATGGCTGATTCCTGTGCTTGAAAGTTCCCGGATGATCTCGAAACCTTGTGTATGCGAATATCACGTGGTATGTGTTGGGATATTCTTTCCTCTGAAATTTATCCTACGATTTTGTTGTACGCGAAATGTACTTATATATATATATATATATATATATATATATATACCAATTCATTGCAATAAAATGGGGAGTGGGAAAACAATAAGCGGTTAGTTGACAGCTTACAATTAGAACAAAGAATCACCAGAACAATGTAAGTAAGGAAAAAGGGGTGGAGTTTGGAGAATGTGTAGTGTACTTCCAAGATGAATTTCATATGCGGAGGTCCGGGACAAAAAATAAGAGTTGGGGAAGCATCTTGGATTAATGACGGGGATGGGACTCGTTTACTTGACTAGCTAAGAGGCTAACTTCCCCAAAGTGCCGAGGCTCGACAGGACCGGGAACCGCGTGCACCATGCCCAGGGAACACGGACCCATACTTGGCTTTCTTTCGTAGACACAAGCTCCCTACTTGTATCTACCATTTTTCAAATTCCAAGGAATGTAATCTTTTTGTATCACATCTAATCTTGACCTTCAGCTGGTGCTTGAAGAACGAAATCCGATCTTAATCAGCGAAATATTCAACCCATCGGATTCCTCTCGACGCGACGTCTACACCACCATTCGTACCAGGACCAGGATCGTGAGACACATCAGTCGTCTGTTCCTGTCCGAGAGCGATCGTATGTTGTCGATCACGTAGGATGCGTTTAGCGGCATAGAATGCATCGATACGAGCCGTCACCTCGTTGGCATGCACACAGAAACGTTCGAGTTCGCAACATCTGAAGAAAGCGTTTCTTCCGCCTGTTTTGTAGCGAGAGAACTAAAACGAGTCCTCCATTCCTGAACTGCCTCGTATGACATTAAGGAGTAACGCGTCCCGGGCCAATCGGTAGGTCAGAGAGAACCCAGTTATTGAGATAACCTAACCTCCAACTCTATTCGAAACGGATCTCTTCTTCCGACCACCAAAACCGCTCGACGAACGTATCCAAACTACACCGTTTATTAATCCCCTGTGGAGTATCCTTTTAGAAGACTTGGACAGGTCACTGGACCGAGGAAGCTTTTTGAACGCAGTTCTACACTCTGTGAAGAACTACTATTTGCCCCTCGGTCTACGAGGTGTCGAGAGAGAGGTCGGGAAAGGCGATATCGACGCGAAGTTCCACACATATTCGTTAGACTCAGGAATCCTAGCCTGAGAGAATGAACTATTTATTCATATATTTAAAGTCATGATTGGATATTTTATTTTTAGAATTATCTCTCGTTGACCTATTATAGAATTTAATAATGATATGTTCTTTTCTACTGAAGTTATAGTATCTCCATATGTACCCCGAGCCCTCTGTACACGTCGGATGATGTGATGACGTCACCGGTCTGACCGTTCCCTAGATCGATCGGTCACTGGGCGTTGATCTGTTGAATTTGTTGTCTGGATGAAGGCCGCCGATGTCGAGCGTTTTTTGTCTAGTTACCAACACACTTCCCACATCGTGACTGTTTATAACAGTGAGCGATCATAGGGCGGGCAGTAACCGGTTATCTCTGCAGAAATAAGGGACATTCAAGCAAAAAAACAACAAAAAAAAAAACGAATATTCAACTCGGTCTGGGTTTTGCGTTTTCCTTAGGGAAAATAATTATTCAACCAAGAAATTACGATATCAATTTACACTTGGTTGGTTACAAAACAAGAGCGTCCATTACTGAAAAAGTTCACTCTGTGTATAAAACGAGTAAAACAAAATAGGAAGAGTCTAAATTGCACTTCCTTAATCTTTCTATGTGTGAGCGACAAGTGACTGTTAATTGGCCGTGAAAAGAAAATCTCTAGGTCAGACAGCACGCGTTCTTTCTTTACGACGGGCGAGGGGGGGGGGCAGAATTTCTTTCGTGCGTGCCCGTTCACGGTCCTGTCCGGCTCTACTGACTGACTCGCTTCAACTGACACTGCTAACTAACTCTGCCGACTGGCGTGCGCGAATGCCTATCTCGTTTTATTGAAAAGCTCGTGGCTGATACATTTGTCTCCAGTCATCCCCACACTCTCTCTCTCTCAGCTCGCCCACGACGCGCTAAGATAATCTTTAGTTCCCTTTGTCGTGTCACAACTAATTAAATCCCTCCAACTCCATTTATCGGAGAGGGTTTTATTAGACTTATCCTGGAAAAATGATAACAAAGCAACGAAACGAAACGACAAAAATTCATTTGTTGTTCTCAACAGCTGGACAATTTCCCTTTGGCCCTTATACAAAATTGGGCATGACGGTTTACAAGGCTTTTGCCGACTTATAGGCACCTTGTCTTGCGGCTCTGATAATTCCAATTTTAAGCAAAATTCACACTAGTTTCATACCCTCGCTCCATTTCGTAGAGCTCTCTCTCTCTCTCTCTCTCTCTCTCTCTCTCTGTATAGCATTTTCACTACATGCATACTAGTGCCCTATCGGAGTCTTCCTGACTCTCGTGGGGTCGGCGGATACTTGTCACACATAACTACATAATATGTTATAATGGGGATTATTTGTCTGTTTCTTTCTGAAGCCAAAACTTAACTATTATACAATGTACATAATATATTATAATTTCAACTTTCGATTTTTTTTAATTGGTGTATGGATCGGATGCTCTTTGATAACCAATGAAAACTTCAGCCTGATCAGATTAATAGTTTTTTGAGTTATCAATGTTTTCATATCATATATTAAGTTAGCATTCTCCTTCATAGATTGCTGATATGTATTAGAATATACATTACATGTAATGAAAGGTTACGGTCGACTGAATTTAGATTTACTTATAGAAAAACAGAGTTTTGATGGACATATATTAATTATAATTCCCCTTCATAGATTGTTGATATGTATTAGAGTATAAATTACATGTTACGTCTAAATAATTAATAATGTTTAAGTTGGATGATACTTCAATTGTTTGTTCTATTATCTTAATTTGAAAAAAAGTTTCCATATCATTTTCAAGTTTTGACTAATGGCATATTTTACTATTATTAGGCAATCGTTCCTATACAGACCAATCTAATCCTTATTAAAACGCATAGGTAAGTTATATAATTTATAAGTTCACATGCCGAGAAAATCCTCAAAAGAACATTTATAAGTTCACGTTCAGAAAAAAGTCTCAACATTTCCAAGATCCCGTCCCGATAAAAGCCTAAAAAAATATCTGCAAGATCCCGTCCTGAGAAATGCCTCAAGTGAACCCTCTCAAGCTCATGTCTCGAGGAAGGTCGTGCAGAAAGTAGTCCAGCAATGCGTGCGGTGTCAATCGATAGATCCGGCACCGGCGTCACATCATCACGGAGAGCTCCAGGTGGGCGAAAATTGGAAGAGACTTGCCGTTGATGTCACCCACTATCGAGGGGCTCAATATCTAACCATGATTGACTGCGGACCAAGTAGGTTCGCGATTTGGAGGGAGTTGAGGAGAGAGACGGCTAGTGAGGTGGCAAACACAATGAATACAGTGTTTCTGGAACGTGAACCTGTAGACGAAGTCTTGATGGACAATGGGGCGGCTTTCCGATCAGGAACAGTCAGAGAGATGCTGGAGAGATGGAACATCAGACCATACTTCAGAGCCGCGTATAGGCCGGAAGGAAACGGCATAGTGGAAAGGAACCACAGGACCATCAAAGCGTTGGCTGAGAGAGGGGGAACCGCACCAGGAGAGGCCCTGTTCTGGTACAACATGACTCCCAGATCAGTGCAGGTGAGGGAGACGGTGCCACAAGAACAGATATATCGATATGTCTGGCGGCATCCAAGCGTTCCGCCACCGGAACAGAGTCGAGCAACCAGGATCACAGTGCGACTAGAAGATGAAGTGTGGGTAAAGCCGCCTGGTGCGCGATGTACGACACAATGGGCGCGAGGAACAGTTACAGCCAGGAATTCGGACAGTAATGTGTCTGTCGATGGCATGCCGAGACACGTTCTGGACCTAAGACCTGTGGAGAGGCATGAGACGGAGTTGCGAGAGATGCCAACAGCGACCTATCTGAATGAAGGTGTGCGTGAAGGGTGGCCACGGAGATCACAGCGAAGCCGGCGATCTCCAGTGTGGACTTCAGACTTTGCCTTGAGATCATCAACAAACTCTTACCGCGTAGTTCTGGGTTGTTCACTAACCTCATCAGGTTCACTCAACATTGGCAGATTTTGCATGGAGCTCTAGATCGAGGGAGATTGATAGTCAATTGGTGTTTCTTCCATTTTCTTAGTATAGCACCAAGAGTTGACTCGTAAGGGGATGATGAGTGGATGAAAGGGGTTATCCTTTCATCTTCTCGTAAAGAAACAGAACAACGAAAAGTATTTCTGTAACTATAACAAAAAGTGGTTTTATTAACTCAAGGTTACCTATACCGTTTGGTATAGGTAGAAGAGAGTGGGACAGTGTCCGTTTGAAGAAGAGGAAAGAAAAAAAGAGTTCTTATGGCCGCCCGTGGATTTCTTCAGGTGAAGATGGTAGTAGTCGTCAAGTGGCGACGGCGGCAGGAGAGAGAGCGTTTCGTCGTTCCTCGCTGGTGCTCTCTGCGATGTGTCCAAGCTGGTGCCAGGGGTTCGTCTGATCTTCGTCCTCGAACCCTAAGGGGACATAAGTAGTCCCTTAGGAAACTAACGATATTACTGGGCCTTGTGATTTGATTGGACAAGCCAGCTCACAGGGACAGTGATTACGCATTCAAAAGTAGTCCATATTGCTACAGTCTCACTTGTATTGAGATCATCAACAAACTCTTACCGCATAGTTCTGGGTTGTTCACTCACCTCATCAGATTCACTCCACATTGGCAGATTTTGAATGGAGGTCTAGATCGAGGGAGATTGATAGTCAATTGGTGTTTCTTCCATTTTCTTAGTATAACACCAAGAGTTGACTTATTCTCACTTACTTAGACTTATTTAGACTCAGGTACTCCCAGGTCCTGAGACACATGGGGCAGTCAAAATGATCCATCGCATTCTTAAGAATTTGAATTTGGCATATTTAATGGTTGAACAACTTCCAAGACTATAATAAAGCTTTTTATTTATGATGACCAAGATACCAAATTTAGCGACTTCGAAGAAAACCTAGTTAAGTTATTTATTTTTGATGGCCTCTTGAAAACTTATAAAAATCCATGTTTTATTTAAGTTCTTTTAGCTAATGAAGAAATACATTAAAAAGCTCATAAGTCATTTAAAATGATATTTTAGAGGAAGATGAGACGAGATTGAAGGCAATTTTTAATATATTAGATGACTTCATTGTTATTAGATCGTCAACCAAATGCGAAATGACAAAAAATCAGTGGAGACGTGCCCGTTATTTAGAAACACGTGCAAGAATGACGTTGCACTCGGTTAACAATTGATTTCAACTGCTTATTGTTTTGTTCTTTTTTTTTTTCTTGCATGGATTTTTTTGGTTCATTTAAAGTTGAAAACACAAGTCATCTTAATTTCGTTTTTAGGTTTGTAGATGACTGAATGGCTTTACGAAATACCACATCCTGTTTACTAGTTGGCTTTTTTCATACTAAAAGCAGCGGAATTTAGGTTCGCGAAAGGCGAGAGGGTCTCGAAAGTTATTCATTTATCTTTAAATAGATTAGTTAAAAAATTTTATTTGATTTTTAATTAGTTTTAAAGATCAAAAACTTTTCCAAGAATGTCCACACTTTACGTAATATTCTTGAAGCAACTAACGTCTAAATACTGACTGTGGTTTATAGAGCGTATTATTGTAACTTCAAGTTATTATGTCAAAGTTTATCAGTTTCATCTCTCTAAACCACTTTACTTCTCAGATGGTAACATCGAAAAAAGACATTTTTAACTATATTAAACGACCACTGAATAGTTGAAAAAAAAAACCCAATGATGTTAAAACCAGCATTTAGTTTCATTTCTACGCAGAAAATATCGCCACATATACAAAAATTCAAATTTTGTTGAAAGAATAAACAAAAGAAATAAATCTGAGGAACCTCCATTTTTCGTTTAAATTATGGCCAGGGTGACTAAGTTTCTTTCGCTAAATTAAATTAATATTTAAATTTATTCGTTTGTCTTTAAGTTTATTCTTTTAAATTTATTTATTTGTATCTTGAAATTGTATATTATCAGAAGGATTTTTATTTATTTATCGTAGAAGGATTTAGTTTGCGTGTTAACGCCGGAGAGGTCACCAATTATGGCCGGGGTGGAAGTGTGTTGTTAATGGCGGGAGATTCGAAAGAAGAACAAAGGATTATGGATATTAACCACAGTGGCGAAGGATGCCGGACAAATGGTTTTGCGATAATCAATCCCCCGGCCATAGGTAGTGTGATAGATGCCTTTGTAACGGCACGTAATCTCACTGTTTAGAATTCCACCTGACCACGTGTAGATTAAATAAAGGGATTTAAGACAAACAAAGAAGAAAGGAAGAAAACATTATTATTAAAAACTTATATTATTTGAAAGCGAAGAAATGAGGAAGCTAAACAACATAGAGGCATTTTATAAAGTTAATAAAACGTAAAACATTTATATTAACAGAAACAACAATTTATTTACTTAAACATAATTGTAAGCGTAAATATATGTATATGTATGCGAGCGGGCTGAAAGTCTTTTGTGTGTAGAATGCAATACGTATGAAGAAATAAGAGTTCGTTTGGATTGAAAATAGATTTCTGAAGAAAAGTGATTACCTTTCTCTTCCTCCCCAACCGACGGCCTCGGGGGGGGGGGGTAGTTTGTCGACGAGCGTTCTTTGTGTGCGTTCGTCCCAGAACGCTGAGGGGGAAAAAGAGGATGAGGAAGGGACGCGTGTCCTTTTATTGACCCCAAATGACGCGTGGTCAAGTTGGTCAGTCAGTATTTTATTGGCCGAAATCCTTTGGCCAACGTGATTCTGCGAGATTTCACGAGTTTCTCCACTCCAGCGACGAAGAAGGGTTAAACAAAGAAAGAAAGAAAGAGGGAAAGAAAGAAAGAAAGAGGGAAAGAAAGAAAGAAAGAAAGAGAGTACCTAATTTTGGTGTTCGCCACAGAATATCCTCACCAAAAAGGAAATCTCGACAGAATTTAAACAGTAAAATGCACGCATACCATACAATGAAACTAAGATGGTTTTTTTTCAACGGGTTCTAATTATTAAAAATAGAACAACATATATTAATTACTTATTAAATGAAGACGTGTGTTATAGTAAACTTTTGATTCAAGTTAAAATCTGTTAAAGTCAATATAATTGCTTATTTGATGCAGAATTTTTATTGCGTAGAAAAGTAAAATTTGAAGCTTTACTGAAAATAAGCAGGTTTTTTTTTTTGTTTACGATTTTCAAATTAGAGTAGGAATATACAGATTGAAAACCGCCATGTCTCAGAATTTAAAAAAAACAACAAAAAAAACAACAAAAAAAAACAACTAAGGACGATAACTCGATTTCGACTAAAAAACTATCGTGTTATCTCCCTTAGTCGTTTATCTTCTAGTTCTAATCATGACAGTTGTCGATTTTTCATAGACGGACATTTTCATCTTTTGTAATATTTTCACTCATCATTTGCAGTTCGATTCGTTTCGTTTATATAATTCAACGTTTGATCTCATTTTAATGACGCACTCGTTTAACGGCGCGTCATTCTTAATGTTGATGCATAGTTTGGATATCTTTGCAAATTGGGTGCAATCCGGATGTGAATCGCACACCTCTTCGCAGGACCGTCCGTCGCAGTTCGGCATTATTCCCACACCGCATAAATCCTGCCAATTATATTCCTCGCATTTCACCAGTGTCCACTTATCAACTGAAATTAAAAAATTAAAACAAAAAATAATGGACGTTTACTACGAATTCCTCTCACCTCCTCTAAAATATTTGTCCTTCCATTCTTTGGAAAACAATCGTCAATTCTTCTAGAGATAAAAATCCTCGGAAACTGCAGTAAATATGATTTTAATGTTATATTATACAGACTTGTTATTGTGTAGAAAAGGAATCTTTTAATAACAAAAAAGTGTATAATTATAATTGGTTGATTTATTGTTTGATAGTTGATTTGTCCAATTTGTTTTTAAGCTCAAATTGGTGATACACTAGATCAGTGGTTTTCAACCAGGGTTCCGCGGAACCTTAGGGTTCCGCCAGTACAGTGCAGGGGTTCCGCAATTTCTAAATTAGAACAACGAACAAATAAACAACATATTAATTTCAATTTCGACAATCTATTTTATTAATATATGCATATCTTTTAACCCTATACGGTCAGACATATGAAAACATGCTTTAAAATTTTTTATATTTATACAAATACAAGTATACAAATATTATTATTATTTAGTGTATGTAGTTATAAAATAAATTGTCTATATGTAATTTCCAAGAAAACTATTGCTTAAATATGATTAGCTGATAGCTTCCACTAATTATAAGTATTTTTCATTCTAAGTATGTATATTTTATTAGTTGATTTGTCCAATTTGTTTTTAAGCTCAAATTGGTGATACACTAGATAATACTTGTGACATTTTTTGTACCCCTAGCATATGTTATAGAAAACTTAGGGTCTGAGATGTACCAGGTGTTTGTCCCCATAACCAACCTAGGAGAGAAATGGATTTTTCTTGGGATATCAATACAGTAAATACGATTCTAATGTTATGTTGTACAGACTTGTTATCGTGTAGAAAACTTATTTTTCAAGTTTTTTATTTATTTATTTATTTAAGGCTTTTAAATCTATGTAAACAATGCAAATATGGCTGACTTATGTGAGAAGCGGGTTCAAGGTGAACGAGGCTAATGTGGAGTTTGGGTATTTCTCTACACACAACAAATCATCAGTTTTCAGAGAAATCCCTATGGAGCGATTCGTCGGTTACCTTTCTTCTTCGTGGCCTCTTGTTTTAGGTTTTACACCGTCCTAATCGATGAGGAAAAAAACTTCACCCCGAAGATGATATATATAAAATCTTGAAATACAATGTATATATATATATATATATATATATATATATATATATATATATATATATATATATATATATATATATATATATATATATATAGAGAGAGAGAGAGAGAGAGAGAGAGAGAGAGAGAGAGAGAATAAAATAAAGTAACACCGAATCACATAATGACCAGTGCAATAATTTATTTCAACCTTCCGGCATTCAAGCGTCCAAGTGAGGTGATTACATTTTTGAAAATGAGAAAAGAGAAATTCACACTCACTTCGTAATCACCTCAAAATGTAATAACCTCACTTGGATGCTTGACAATGCCGAAAGGTTGAAATAAATTATTTCACCGGTGATTATGCGATTCCGTGTTATTTTATTTTATTTTATTCTTGCTCTGTTTATTACATTGAGCTCTCATAGCCGGATTTTCTTCTGGAATATATATATATATATATATATATATATATATATATATATATATATATATATATATATATATGTGTGTGTATATATATATATGTGTGTGTGTGTATATATATATATGTGTGTGTGTATATATATGTGTGTCTGTGTATATATGTGTGTCTGTGTGTGTGCGTATGCGTGTGTGTATATTGGAGAGTGGTATCATTAGAACAATAAAAAATGGTCATATTTAAAAATCTGTACATTATGGGATACAAATTTAGCCAAACAAACATTTTATAAAAATGAACTGTCGTCATGGCCTCATTTGATGTAACCAAATGCCCGACTGTGGGGTCTTTTGGAACATTTGATGGTGGGGTATATTGGGACATTCGATGATTAGGAAATACTGGAATATTCGATGATGTGGTATATTGGGACATTCTATGATGGGGTATATTAGAACATTCGATGATTGGAGAATACTGGAATATTCGATGATGGGGTATATTGGGGCATTCGATGATGGGGTATATTGGGGCATTCGATAATGGGATATATTAGGACATTCGATGATCTGGTATGTTTGGACATTCGATGTTAGGTTATAAATTATTATAAGATGATATAGTTAAAATCTTGAAATAACTACACACAAATAACCGAATATTTCTGGCCTATATGAAAATTGGTTCCAGCTCATGTTGAGGTAGGGTATTTCTCTACACACAACGAATCACCAGCTTCTCGAAAAAAATCCTATCAAACATCACGATTCGTCAGTTGACTTTCTTTCTGCCTAATCGCTTCCCGTTTTAGGTTTTACACCGAGGAAGAAAAATTCAGCCCTCAATTTAATTCCCATTGTTTAATCCAATTAACCACACCTTAGACACCGACAATCCTTATTATATTTTCCTATCCCCTCCACCGTCGCTCAAATTCTAGTCAGCTCATGATTCAATAATCAATTTCCATTTATCGTCGATAACGAAACTATAAGTGTTTTGTGATTTTGGTATCAGCAGATGTATCAGTAGTGATATTTACATTGTTATCCCCTATCACCAACCCGGCAGTTCAATGGTTCTTCATACCAAGTTTGATCTAAATCTGTTCAATGGTTTGGAAATCTATAATTGACAAACAGACACAGACACTCAATTATAATAAAAAATATTTCTTCTTTTCAGGTCACAGTTTTTGCTATTATATTTTGTTGTTTAAATGTGTTTTTACTGTTTTTTGTTTATATTCTTCTCCATTAATCATAATTGACGAGCGGAAGTCACAGATTATCTGCATTTTCGCCATCACTTTATATTTATGTTGATCTTCAATACTCGTTTACTAAAACGTGATTCTTTTCTGGTTACGTCACCCAGGTTTCATCTTAATACAAGTTTTCTTTCTTGAGTTACAGAGTAACAAACATGGCCGCTTTGCTGGTAGTGTGCACCGAGCTAGACCAGAGGACAGTGATCCGATTGGTCAGTTCTGAAAGTGGGTCAAAGGTTGAAGTTCATTGCTGGTTAGGGGTTTAAGGGACAGCGGTTTATCATGCAGACGTGAATGATCTTCCAAATAACTAGAAAATCTTGAAAGATAAAGAGGCATCAGGACGGCCATCAATCTCCATCAATGACGTTTAGATTTAATAAATTGATCAAATGGTTCTGGGAAACCGACGAGTGACCACCAAACGCCTGGTACGTTCTCTACAAATTTAGTCATGGTTTTGCATACGTACTCATCAACAACACGTTAGGCTTTCGTAAAATCTGTGTAAAATCTTTGCTGGTAATGTGCACCAAGCTAGAGCAGAAAACAGTTTGGTCTGGTCTGAAGGTGGGTCAGAGGTTGAAGTTCATCACATGCTTTTAGGTACAGCGGTTTACCATGCAGAAGTGTGTGTGTGGGTATGTGTGAGTGGATGAGTTTACAAATGACCAAACAATCTTGAAGCATGAAGAGGCGTCAGGACGGCCATCGATCTCCACAAATTACGTTTAAATTTAACAAGTATAACAGATGCTTCTGACAAACTGGTGAGTGATAATCGAAGATCTGGTACCTTGTCTGAAAATTTAGACATGCTTTTTGCATACGAAATCACTAGCAACAAGTTAGGCTTCTCTACGTAGATTCTCGACGTAAATTCACTAGACTAACTCGACAATCAACTAAATCTCATTCATTCACTGTGGAGGTCCCCAGATGCCGGAGAGCCTTCTACTCAAATAGCTTCGTTCCTCGTGCTGCTGGCCTCTGGAACTCCCTCCCTGCCCCCTGTTTCCCCGACAGTACTGACATGCAGAAATTTAAAACTAATGTAAACAGATATCTCGCTGCGCAGATCCCAATTTAGGCTGACCCCCCTAACCCCAACCTTCTCCCCTTTTCTTTTTTTCTCAGTAGCCCCTTACGTCTACAGTGCCGGCCTGCCTTGTTTAGGGTGAACCATGTTAAAAGAAAAAAGTATGTATTGCAGGACGGGTGCCAAGAGAGCTATAGTGATAATATATTGTGACAATGTTGTGAGAATATTGTGACACTAATGTGACAATATTGTGACAATATTGTGACAATATTGTCACAATAGCAGATGAACGTAATCGCTTAGAAATCTGCCAATGCTTACTCGATTGCATACATCAGTTTGAGTTAGAATCCGAAGAGAGGGAAATTGAATCACTGCTCGCTTTTCTTCCTTCGTAAGTATTGCTAGCTTGTCACTCAGGAACACAAGAATTGAAAACAGTGCAGCCAATCGAAAGACTGTTATGGCGAAAGTGCGGATAATAATTTATGACTTTCCAGATCAGCAAATACATACCAGCAGGTTTGGAACAAATAAATTTATATTTGATGTAGCATTTGACAACGAAGAGCCGAATGTCATTACTATTTATGTGTAACAGAGCACAATCCCCTCTAGCGCGAGGTGCACCATACCGCCACCAGCTGCCGGGACAACAATCCCTTCCATCGCCCCATTTGAAACCTGAAAATAACGATTCATATTTATTATAGTAATAAACAGGGGGACGACACGTCAACTTGAAAGATGAATTTTAAAAGTGAATCGACAGAAGATGTCTGTTATTATAAATATAATATAAACACACAACACTATAAACCAATATATATGTATATATGTATGAGGATAAAATACACGATATATCATAAAATAGAATGTCGTAGAGACAGAATGTATAAAAGACAGAAAGGAAAAACGATTAAACACAGAAAAGTAATCAAACGAGAGATTGGCCGGGTTCGTTCGGATCAACGACTTTTTCTGAAAACATTCGTTCTATTTATCTTCCTCCTACAAGGTAAGATGTGACACAAGGTCGGGAAAGTGGGAAAGAACCAGCGCTCTAGAATTTGAGCACTCTGGCTGTTTAAAAATTGCCTGGGCAGCCCCGTCGTCATTCCCCGGTAGGGGCGCCTCAGACAGTAAGCAATAAACTTACTCCTCCCCAAAGAGGGAAGGCAAAGCCTGGGAAGGTGCACCTCCTAGAACTGCACATGGCCGACAACACCAAATAGACCGGCGTAAATCCAGACCCAAAGGCCAGGACGATACCGGTTTATTAGGCGGGGTGAAAACGTTCGTTAATCCAACCGAAACCGGTCAATACCTCGTTTTATTTTTCCTGTGATTAATTGGGTTCTCTTTTCTGTCTTGTATACATATATATGTATATACATGCCTATATATGTACAAACACATATAACTGTTGGTATTTCAAATTATTGCAGATTTTATTGGTCCCCCGATTTATAAAATCAGGGACTTATGTTTTGAGGCATTTCTGTCCGTCCGTTCGTTCGTTCGTCTGTCCATCTGTCCGTCCGTCCGTCCGTCCGTCCGGATTTTTCTCCGCAACCATCCATTGAATTTCTCTGAAATTTTGCATGAAGTTGTAACTTTGGTTAGGTTAGAAAGTGACATTGAAAAAAAATCTGGTTAGAACCCAGGGGGTCAAAAGGCCCCGAAATAGCAAAAAATGACATTTTTTGCCCCATAACTTTTCATTTCAACAATTTCTCTGAAACTTGGCCAAAATGTGGAGGCAATTGTTCCTATTAGAAAATAAGTATCGCTGACCTTGGAAAAAATCTGTCCCTGCGTTACCCGAGAAAGTAGATTAACTCAAGAAATTCCATGCTCAGTCTTGAACTATTGAATTATTTGCTGTTCATGATTATCCGGCACGAACACAGACCCCACGATGTTAATGTATACCAGCAACCAGAAAAGTATAACATTTGAGCATCAATATTCCGGAGTAACATAATTGGGCATCCAACTATCAGCTTCCATTTAATCAAGCAGTTGTTAATTGATGACATGTACAATGAAGTATTGAATTATTTGCTGCTTACAAAACCCAGACCCAACAATGTTAATGAACAATAGTAACCAGAAAAGTATAACATTAGAGCATGTATATATATATGAATCAAGCTGAGTTAATCAGTTTCCTATATATTTGAATCACACACAATAAATGCTGAAATATTCGTCAGTTTTTGGATGTAATTATTTGAAAAATGTCTCTTTGACTATAATTTGCAAATAAATCATCAAGTAATTCGTTAGTTACTGACTTTCATTGTTCGACTCCTGCTCGTATACTATACATCGCTTCAATCACCCTTTCTCACCCTGTTAATTTAACAGTCGAAGTCAAGAAATGAAGGAATAGAAAGATTGGAATACACAATTATATACAAAAGTGAATATCACTATAGTCAAGCATACTATTTAACCTGTAGTTAAAGAGAGAAAGAAAATATACATCGAGTAAGAATTAAGCTAATTTTCGATTTTGTCTTTTTATTTTTTATATTTAAATTTCAGAAAAAAAAAAAAAACTTCCGACTACAGGTTAATTTTAGTTTAGTTTTAGGGTTAGGTAAGATATACCTACAGTATATTTATGACTGTAAATCCCTGAAGCATTTTAAAACAATTTTAATTTTCATTACATTAACAACCTATTTTTTCAGAAAAGGAAAATTTGACCCGATATTTTTTCTTTTGTTTTAAGTAAATAAAGTTATACTTTTAAACATTATTAGTGATTATTTTCTTTTTAAAGAAAACATTTCTCTGGAAAAGGAGAGACAGCCAGGGCAACATTACTCGTCATGTTGTTGTTTAATATTTGTTTGTTTTACGTATAATGTATATTATTATTTATAACAGAGAAACGCGCAAGTTCTTTCAAACAAATCGATTCATCCATTTTTTTCTATAGTACAATTTGGGTCGAAAAAAACCCAATGAAGTTTATTTTTATCATTATCAAATGAAAAATTTGAAAAAAAAGGTGAAAACATCTATATTTGAAATCTCTAAAAGCAAACTGTTTACAATTTTAATATTCGATAATAGATTTTTTAAGATAAAGAAAGATATATAATCTACTTTCGGTTCTAAAAAAAACACAAAATTTGCCAGAAAATCTAATTATTGCTTTTTAAAATTAAAATTTAAGATATTACGTAAGTTGTTAGAAGGCGAACCCGGGTATAATAGGCTTATTCTCCGGTCCCAACAGCTCTCTTATATCCGGGTTTAACAAAGAGATTTGTGTACAATAAAAAATGACTGCCTTTTTAAAGAAAAAGTAATTTTTGACTGAATTATTTGTGAAAACTGTTTGAAAAGTATTTTTTATGTCTATAACTGTTAAATAAACTAGTGTTCTGTGCGTAAAAAAGCGTTATATGTGGTGTTTCCATACTTACATAAACAAAATAGACATACCCGGATATAAGAGGAACCCGGATATTAGAGACTTATTCTCCGGTCCCAACAGCTCTCTTATATCCGGGTTACACTATATATATATATATATATATATATATATATATATATATATATATATATATATATATATATATATATATATATATATATATATATATATATATATATATATATATATATATATATATATATATATATATATATATATATATATATATATATATATATATAGTCTAAAGAAGCTTTGAGTTATTTTAAACAAAAAGACAAAAAAAAAAAAAAGGAAAATGCAGTTTAAATTCCCAGTTTAAATTTCATATATATATATATATATATATATATATATATATATATATAATGTTTTGCAGTATGTGATGGCAAATGACAATGATCATAGTCTGATAAACGATACTCATGTATATATACATATATATATATATATATACATATATATATACATATATATATATATATATACATATATATATATACATATATATATATATATATACATATATATATATATATATATATATATATATATATATATATATATATATATATATATATATATATATATATATATATATATATATACTATCAGGGCGTTACGGAGCCCTCCAAAAAGGAGCGCGCTCCAGCAGCACGCTCCTTTTTGCTGGAGCGAAGGAGAGGATGGCTCATTTTATATTCAGCGGGAGTGGAGCGGGAGCAATTCCATTTGGGACTAAGGAGCAGTGATTTTAGCGCTCCGCGCTCCTCGCTCCAAAATTATTTGATATTTTTTTCTTTTAAACATTAGTTTTTTATTCAGCAATATAAAGGAAAAGAAAAAAATGTCTCAGAGTTTACTCTGAGTTATTTTTAAAAATTATATCTGGTAAATGTATACATTTACCAGATATAATAAGGGAGGGAGAGACAGGGAGAAAGGAGAATATTTGAAGTCCTCAGATTTTTACATCTATGTGTTAAATTTTTGATGGGACATTTTCTTAAGGCAGAAGACAGACAATTTGTCACCAAATGTCTTTAAAGGCGCCAGTAAGTCTATAGACGTCTTTGAAGTTATTTTCTTATAGATTTGAATTTTTTTATTTATGACAACGGGTTTTATTGTGATTGAATAAATAAGCCAATTTTTCTTTTAATTCGTGTTTTTTAATGAAGAATTTTAGGTTCAATTATACTATAGGGGCCGTTGGATTTTCTCGCCCATTTCGCTCGGTATTCACCCAAATGTTAGGGAACTAACGATATTATTGCGCCCTGTGATTTGATTGGACAAACCAGCTCACAGGGACAGTGATTACGCATTCAAAAGTAGTCCCTATTGGTGACTGCTACAAATCCAATCTAGTTTTAACGTTGAGACCGTCGTCGTCTCGTTCTCCAAGTAGGACCAAGGGAACTAAGGAGAACAATTTAACATCTGCCACTATAAAAGAAGACAGTGGTTTTAAACCGTGTAATGACTGTTTTATACCAGACATGGCCAACCCCCTTTTTTGTCGAGAAACAATCTGCATTGAACGGGGCTTATCGCCAGGCGGACATCACTACTAAACAAAGTCAAGAATGGCCTCCGTAATCGTCTGACATTTATGGATTGTTCTATTTGCTCAGTCTTGGAGGCTAAAGCCTGTGCCAATACTCACGAAAATTTGGACTTTCTCAAAAAATCCTTGTAGAGAGAATGTGTCAAAATAGGCGAGGCAGTAATGCGGCCCACAGCTAGAAACTTTTGCAAACACTGTAGGCTCTGTGTCAAAGCTTAAGGCGGCTATTTTGAAAACTACGGTTACTAAGTAGTTCATTACCGTCCATGTTTGCGACTTTAGTTTCATTGTTTATTGTAATAAACGTTAAAACAATTATCTCCATTATTTCTTGTCACCCTGTATATGTAGGCGAAAAATATATACAAAATATACATAGATGTCGTATTAGCAAAAGGAAAAGAGACCATTAGAGCCAAGGGAGACCAAAATAAAATCTAAAGGACATAATTTTAAATCTGTCTAGGCTTATATTTTTTTTTATTGATAATAGCTTTTGGTGGAGATAGACATAATAGTAGCCAATTCAGAGATAAGCAAAATTCATGATTGTTTGAATTCACTGGAATGTACAGTTTTTTTAAGAATTAAATTGGTTGAATTCATTGAAAAGAATATGTTGTAATTATTTCGCATTGGATGAAATGTATTATTGCTTGAATTCACCGGAAAGAAAACTTCATTATTAATTGAATTGAATTATTATTTTTTTTACATTTTTTCGTTGTAGCAATAAAGTTATTTGTTCGTTTATTCCTTCTAATTTTCTCAAATATTCCTGAAGTTATGCCATGAAAATATTACTTTTCTATATTGTATCAAATATTCCTGAAGTTATGGCATGAAAACATTACTTTTCTATATTGTATCAAATATTCCTGAAGTTATGCCATGAAAACATTACTTTTCTATATTGTATACAATATTCCTAAAGTTATGCCATGAAAACATTACTTTTCTATATTGTATCAAGTATTCCTGAAGTTATGGCATGAAAACATTACTTTTCTATATTGTATCAAATATTCCTGAAGTTATGGCATGAAAACATTACTTTTCTATATTGTATCAAAAATTCCTAAAGTTATGCCATGAAAACATTACTTTTCTATATTGTATCAAATATTCTTTAAGTTATGGCATGAAAACATTACTTTTCTATATTGTATCAAATATTCCTGAAGTTATGCCATAAAAACATTACTTTTCTATATTGAATCAAAAATTCCGGAAGTTATGGCATGAAAACATTCATTTTCTATATTGTATCAAATATTCTTGAAGTTATGCTATGAAAACATTACTTTTTAATATTGTATCAAATATTCCTGAAGTTATGGCAAGAAAACATTACTTTTCTATATTGTATCAAATATTTCTGAAGTTATGGCATGAAAACATTCATTTTCTATATTGTATCAAATATTCCTGAAGTTATGCTATGAAAACATTACTTTTTAATATTGTATCAAATATTCCTGAAGTCATGCCATGAAAACATTACTTTTCTATATTGTATCAAATATTCCTGAAGTTATGCCATGAAAACATTACTTTTCTATATTGTATCAAATATTCCTTGAGTTATTGCATGAAAACATTACTTTTCTATATCGTATCAAATATTCCTGAAGTTATGCCATGAAAACATTACTTTTCTATATTGAATCAAAAATTCTTTAAGTTATGGCATGAAAACATTCATTTTCTATATTGTATCAAATATTCCTGAAGTTATGCTATGAAAACATTACTTTTTAATATTGTATCAAAAATTCCTGAAGTTATGCTATGAAAACATTACTTTTTAATATTGTATCAAAAATTCCTGAAGTTATGGCAAGAAAACATTACTTTTCTATATTGTATCAAATATTTCTGAAGTTATGCCATGAAAACATTACTTTTCTATATGGTATCAAATATTTCTGAAGTTATGCCATGAAAACATTACTTTTCTATATTGTATCAAATATTCCTGAAGTTATTGCATGAAAACATTACTTTTCTATATTGTATCAAATATTTCTGAAGTTATGCCATAGCAACATTACTTTTCTATATTGAATCAAAAATTCTTTAAGTTATGGCATGAAAACATTCATTTTCTATATTGTATCAAATATTCCTGAAGTTATGCCATAAAAACATTACTTTTCTATATTGTATCAAATATTCCTGAAGTGATGGCATTAAAACATTACTTTTCTATATTGTATCAAATATTCCTGAAGTTATTGCATGAAAACATTACTTTTCTATATTGTATCAAATATTCCTGAAGTTATGGCATGAAAACATTACTTTTCTATATTGTATCAAATATTCCTGAAGTGATGGCATTAAAAAATTACTTTTCTATATTGTATCAAATATTCCTGAAGTTATGGCATGAAAACATTACTTTTCTATATTGTATCAAAAATTCCTGAAGTTATGGCATGAAAACATTACTTTTCTATATTGTATCAAATATTTCTGAAGTTATGCCATGAAAAC
Organism: Sepiola atlantica; assembly: GCA_963556195.1. Lineage (NCBI taxonomy): Eukaryota > Metazoa > Mollusca > Cephalopoda > Sepiida > Sepiolidae > Sepiola > Sepiola atlantica. The sequence continues at coordinate 38,849,869 of OY744552.1, forward strand.
ATTACTTTTCTATATTGTATCAAATATTTCTGAAGTTATGCCATGAAAACATTACTTTTCTATATTGTATCAAATATTCCTGAAGTTATTGCATGAAAACATTACTTTTCTATATTGTATCAAAAATTCCTGAAGTTATGGCATGAAAACATTACTTTTCTATATTGTATCAAATATTTCTGAAGTTATGCCATGAAAACATTACTTTTCTATATTGTATCAAATATTTCTGAAGTTATGCCATGAAAACATTACTTTTCTATATTGTATCAAATATTTCTGAAGTTATGCCATGAAAACATTACTTTTCTATATTGTATCAAATATTCCTGAAATTATTGCATGAAAACATTACTTTTCTATATTGTATCAAATATTCCTGAAGTTATGCCATGAAAACATTACTTTTCTATATTGTATCAAATATTCCTGAAATTATTGCATGAAAACATTACTTTTCTATATTGTATCAAATATTCCTGAAGTTATGGCATGAAAACATTACTTTTCTATATTGTATCAAATATTCCTGAAGTTATGCCATTAAAACATTACTTTTCTATATTGTATCAAATATTTCTTAAGTTATGCCATAGCAACATTACTTTTCTATATTGAATCAAAAATTCTTTAAGTTATGGCATGAAAACATTCATTTTCTATATTGTATCAAATATTCCTGAAGTTATGCTATGAAAACATTACTTTTTAATATTGTATCAAAAATTCCTGAAGTTATGCTATGAAAACATTACTTTTTAATATTGTATAAAAAATTCCTGAAGTTATGCTATGAAAACATTACTTTTTAATATTGTATCAAAAATTCCTGAAGTTATGGAAAGAAAACATTACTTTTCTATATTGTATCAAATATTTCTGAAGTTATGCCATGAAAACATTACTTTTCTATATGGTATCAAATATTTCTGAAGTTATGCCATGAAAACATTACTTTTCTATATTGTATCAAATATTCCTGAAGTTATGCCATAGCAACATTACTTTTCTATATTGAATCAAAAATTCTTTAAGTTATGGCATGAAAACATTCATTTTCTATATTGTATCAAATATTCCTGAAGTTATGCTATGAAAACATTACTTTTCTATATTGTATCAAATATTCCTGAAGTTATGCCATGAAAACATTACTTTTCTATATTGTATCAAATATTCCTTGAGTTATTGCATGAAAACATTACTTTTCTATATCGTATCAAATATTCCTGAAGTTATGCCATGAAAACATTACTTTTCTATATTGTATCAAATATTCCTGAAGTTATGCCATGAAAACATTACTTTTCTATATTGTATCAAATATTCCTGAAGTTATTGTATTAAAACATTACTTTTCTATATTGTATCAAATATTCCTGATTTATGCCATAAAAACATTACTTTTCTATATTGTATCAAATATTCCTGAAGTGATGGCATTAAAACATTACTTTTCTATATTGTATCAAATATTCCTGAAGTTATGGCATGAAAACATTACTTTTCTATATTGTATCAAATATTCCTGAAATTATGGCATGAAAACATTACTTTTCTATATTGTATCAAATATTCCTGAAGTGATGGCATGAAAACATTACTTTTCTATATTGTATCAAATATTCCTGAAGTTATGGCATGAAAACATTCATTTTCTATATTGTATCAAATATTCATGAAGTTATGGTATGAAAACATTACTTTTCTATATTGTATCAAATATTCCTGAAGTTATGGCATGAAAACATTACTTTTCTATATTGTATCAAATATTCCTGAAGTTATGCCATAAAAACATTACTTTTCTATATTGTATCAAATATTCCTGAAGTTATGGCATGAAAACATTACTTTTCTATATTGTATCAAATATTCCTGAAGTTATGGCATGAAAACATTACTTTTCTATATTGTATCAAAAATTCCTGAAGTTATGGCATGAAAACATTACTTTTCTATATTGTATCAAATATTTCTGAAGTGATGGCATTAAAACATTACTTTTCTATATTGTATCAAATATTCCTGAAGTGATGGCATTAAAACATTACTTTTCTATATTGTATCAAATATTCCTGAAGTTATGCCATAAAAACATTACTTTTCTATATTGTATCAAATATTCCTGAAGTTATGGCATGAAAACATTACTTTTCTATATTGTATCAAATATTCCTGAAGTTATGGCATGAAAACATTACTTTTCTATATTGTATCAAAAATTCCTGAAGTTATGGCATGAAAACATTACTTTTCTATATTGTATCAAATATTCCTGAAGTGATGGTATTAAAACATTACTTTTCTATATTGTATCAAATATTCCTGAAGTTATGGCATGACAACATTACTTTTCTATATTGTATCAAATATTCCTGAAGTTATGGCATTAAAACATTACTTTTCTATATTGTATCAAATATTCCTGAAGTTATGCCATAAAAACATTACTTTTCTATATTGTATCAAATATTCCTGAAGTGATGGCATTAAAACATTACTATTCTATATTGTATCAAATATTCCTGAAGTTATGGCATGAAAACATTACTTTTCTATATTGTATCAAAAATTCCTGAAGTTATGGCATGAAAACATTACTTTTCTATATTGTATCAAATATTTCTGAAGTTATGCCATGAAAACATTACTTTTCTATATTGTATCAAATATTTCTGAAGTTATGCCATGAAAACATTACTTTTCTATATTGTATCAAATATTCCTGAAGTTATTGCATGAAAACATTACTTTTCTATATTGTATCAAATATTCCTGAAGTTATGCCATAGCAACATTACTTTTCTATATTGAATCAAAAATTCTTTAAGTTATGGCATGAAAACATTCATTTTCTATATTGTATCAAATATTCCTGAAGTTATGCTATGAAAACATTACTTTTTAATATTGTATCAAAAATTCCTGAAGTTATGCTATGAAAACATTACTTTTTAATATTGTATCAAATATTCCTGATGTTATGGCAAGAAAACATTACTTTTCTATATTGTATCAAATATTTCTGAAGTTATGCCATAGCAACATTACTTTTTTATATTGAATCAAAAATTCTTTAAGTTATGGCATGAAAACATTCATTTTCTATATTGTATCAAATATTCCTGAAGTAATTGCATAAAAACATTACTTTTCTATATCGTATCAAATATTCCTGAAGTTATGCCATAGCAACATTACTTTTCTATATTGAATCAAAAATTCTTTAAGTTATGGCATGAAAACATTCATTTTCTATATTGTATCAAATATTCCTGAAGTTATGCTATGAAAACATTACTTTTTAATATTGTATCAAATATTCCTGAAGTTATGCTATGAAAACATTACTTTTTAATATTGTATCAAATATTCCTGAAGTTATGGCAAGAAAAAATTACTTTTCTATATTGTATCAAATATTGCTGAATTTATGCCATGAAAACATTACTTTTCTATATTGTATCAAATATTCCTGAAGTTATTGCATGAAAACATTACTTTTCTATATTGTATCAAATATTTCTGAATTTATGCCATGAAAACATTGATATGTGAGATGTGAGATTTCATTGGTCAAGGTCAAACTTATATGAGATGTGAGATTTCATTGGTCAAGGTCAAACTTATATGAGATGTGAGATTTCATTGGTTAAGGTCAAACTTATATGAGATGTGAGATTTCATTGGTCAAGGTCAAACTTATATGAGATGTGAGATTTCATTGGTCAAGGTCAAACTTATATGATATGTGAGATTTCATTGGTCAAGGTCAAACTTATATGAGATGTGAGATTTCATTGGTCAAGGTCAAACTTATATGAGATGTGAGATTTCATTGGTCAAGGTCAAACTTATATGAGATGTGAGATTTCATTGGTCAAGGTCAAACTTATATGAGATGTGAGATTTCATTGGTCAAGGTCAAACTTATATGATATGTGACATTTCATTGGCTACACTATCGGTCTAGTTGCGAATGTTTATGGTTAATAGAACCGAAGTTTTGGCCAAATGTGTGACGATCTATCAACCGATGTTGAGGCTAGGATATTCACAAGCAAACATAACCTCCTTTGCAGAGGTAATGAAATTGTCTGCTAATAGAGTAACATATTCTCAGATGAGATTTAGAACCGCAATTTTGTAAAACATTTTAAGACGGAATCAGAGAAATTCAGAAATAACTGTAAAAGTCAATTAAAGGGACATTTTTAGGAGCTGTCGGATGAAATATTTTACAGTGTCTGATCTTCATGTTCATGATGTATTAATAGTGTACATTTCTAAGAGTTGGATTGAGAAGATAAGTAAAAAGGGAAATACTAAAAGTTGCACAACAATAAATAAAAAAGCAATAAACAATAAACACAAAACAATAAACACATAACAATAAATACATAACAATAAACACTTAGCAATAAACACATAACAATAAACACTTAACAATAAACACATAATAATAAATACATAACAATAACACTTAACAATAAACACATAATAATAAACACTTAACAATAAACACTTAACAATAAACACTTAGCAATAAACACATAACAATAAACACATAACAATAAACACATAACAATAAACACAAAACAATAAACACATAACAATAAACACTTAACAATAAACACAAACAATAAACACATAACAATAAATACATAACAATAAACACTTAGCAATAAACACATAACAATAAACACTTAACAATAAACACATAACAATAAATTAAACAATAGACACATAACAATAAATACATAACAATAAACACTTAGCAATAAACACAAACAATAAACACATAACAATATACACTTAACAATAAACACATAATAATAAACACTTAACAATAAACACATAACAATAAACACATAATAATAAACACTTAACAATAAACACATAACAATAAACACATAACAATAAACACTTAACAATAAACACATAACAATAAACACTTAACAATAAATGTGACATAATCGTTTTTTTTTCATAATAATTTTTAAAACGTTCTTTACACTCTTTTATTCTATATCTTTTTATAACTCGTTTGCGCACGCCCGGGTCAACGTTTCTCGGCACCACCAAAAATCAAAACAACACGAAACTCACTGCGAAAGTTAGAAACGTCGGCCGGGCCTCTTAGTAAATTTGGCGTTCATTTATATGCAGAATAATTAACATTTTAGCACTTGTTCTTTAAGCCTTTAAACTGTCTTTAAACTTATAATGTCCTTAACATGTTTCAAATTTTTCTTACGTTTCAAATCAATATTAAAAGTTACCTTACAGATTTCTGCTTCACTGTTGGTCGTGGGTTTGCTCGCACACTCATCTCCGTTGCTGGCTCGTGATCGTAGTGGTGTATCTGTCTTGTGGTTAAACTCTGTTTTCATGCACGGAGACAAAAACGTTCGAAGACAAGACTTTTTGAGAGAGAGATTCCATTCGTTTATTTCACACTTCAATCGGAGAGATTTCCATTCGTCGGTTCGTTCACTCAAACTCTCTTCTTCTTTCATACTGCTTTGTGGAAATGTGACGGATGCAATCGGCTATTTTCTTGTCCCGCCGTTAGCCCATATCTGGCGATGTCAACCGAACTCTGTGCATTGCAGAGCTCAGTTTATGGACGTCTGTCCATCTAGCGCCTCCATGGTGAACTGTCTAGAAAGCTAATTTCTCACCAGGGATCTGTTACGTCAGAGCCCTTTTACCCTTCAACGAATGTCATAACAGAACTCAATATCGCTTTTTGTCTAACCTTTTTAATCCGAGCATTTCATCTCGGCCAGCATACATCTAGTATGTTATGATTCCCAGAATGAATCATTTTGTTTGTCCCAAATTATCAATGCACCTAATTTGTACTTCATCCTATTTCTTTCACCCAGTTCATAATTCATACTAGCTACTTTACCCGTTTTCAAAATACAGGGCCCGTCATAATGTAACATAAACACTAAGCAATAAACACATAACAATAAACACATAACAATAAACACAAAACAATAAACACAAAACAATAAACACATAGAAATAAACATATTGCATTAAACATATAATGATAAATCATTGAAAAATAAATATACGATGAGAGATGAAGGGTCTCACTGTCGTCAAAATATAAAAGAACTTTGTACACACTGGACACTCGAAATTAAATAACCCATAGAGGGTTGTTTAAAAATGCCGTAAAACAAATCAAACCGAACCGGACGTTGGACACTTTTTAATTAATCATAGCATAGCTTGCTGCTCTGGTGCCCCCACGACGTAGATGCACTAGACCAACCCGACAATCTGCCAAATCCCATCCATACACTGTGGAGGTCCCCAGATGCCGAAGAGCTTTCTACTCCAAAAGCTTCTTTCCTCGTGCTGCTGGACTCTGGAACTCCCTCCCTGCCCCTGCTTTCCGGACGTTACTTACATGCAGAAATTTAAAACTAATGTAAACAGATATCTCGCTGCGCAGCTCCTAAATTAGGTGACCCCCCAAACCTTCACCATTTGTTTTCTCAGTAGCCCCTTACGTCTACAGTGGCGGCCTGCCTTGTTTGCGATGAACTATGTTAAAAAATCAAAATAAAAAAAAAATCTGCGAGAGAGTGCGTGACCGGGCAAATTTTAACAAATAAAACCGATCTTGAATCTAAGTAGACTCATAGATAAAGTCCCAACTCTTAATTTCAAAACGGTATTATACTTACCAGTTGTAATTAAAAGCAGAAAGAATCCAATCCGATTCATTGTCGTTGTCTTTCAGAAGATGACCGTTCGTTTAGAGCAGGAGTCAAATATCAAATGGACTTGTATTCGCTTGTCGTCTCTCAATCTTCTCCCTTTTATATTCTAAATATTACGCATTTTTATATGTCTAATGTAACGCATTGTTGGTATTGTTTATAGTTTTGTTTGTTGTAAAAACTTGTAAAAACTTGATCAACCATCTGATTATATATTCCGGATGTGAAAAACAGATTGAATTACACCAAGTCTTGTTTTCGTCTTATGAAATTGATTAGTGTTGTAGACCCGTGCTAGGGGTCACAAAGATAACAACCACAAATTGTGACAGGTTAAAATATACAATGTATTTATTCATAGCAATACAGTAACGCCACTAAATGTGGTAGGAAATGACCGGATTCCTACCATGCGGTAAAACATGAATAGGAATGTCCTCTGTTGAGTCTTTGCAACCATGGTATTTATTATAGATGGTTGCTTCCATTAGTTTTTCAATAGGGGTGATTTGTACCCCACAACACCCCCCTCCCGAGCTTTTCATTTCCCTGGAATGATCGTATAGCTCTTTTTCCTGGGATTTATCTCTATGGGATCGATCCTTTTTCTTTTTCTGGAAGACCGGCATTGTCCGGCTGCTTGTGGTGTTACCAGGTCGAACGTGTCATATATATGGTCCATTACTTCTTGTTCAACAGGAGGTTGTCTGTCGTCATCAGTGACACGTTTCCGAATTTGGTTCAAATGCTTCTTGTGAGTGAATTTTGGACCTTCGATTATGTAAACCATCCGCCCGATCCTCTGCTTGACCTTTCCTAGTTCCCACATCATACTATTATTTTTATGTACCTGGAAAAATACCTTTTCCCCAGGTAAATACATCTTTTTAGGAACTGTAGTATTCGGCGGTTTTACCTGTTTAGGCAAAAGTTTCTCGAAGACCGGCTTAATTTTCCTCGCAAACATTAACTCTGCCGGCGACATCTTTGATGGAGCGCTTTCATTTGGCGTAATTCGGTACACCTGTAAAAACTGTTGTAACGCCTTTCCTGAGGGCGTTCCTTTAGCTTTTTTCAGAGCTCTTTTTAGCGTGTCCACGAACCTCTCTGCCTGACCGTTCGATCGAGGATGATAGGTTGGCGTTGTTATGTGGTTGACCTGGAAATCCTCGCAGAAACTTTTAAAATCTGCTGACGTGAATTGCGTGCCATTGTCCGACACCAAACAATCGACCACACCAAACCTAGCATACAATTCATGAAGAGCACTGATTGTAAAATCCGTCGTTGGACTCTTGCATCTAAATACCTGAGGCCATTTTGAAAAGCTATCAACAACTATTAAGTAATAGTTTCCCTCCAATGGACCTGCAAAGTCTACGTGTATCCTTGACCATGGATGGTCAGCTTTAGGCCACGGGCTAAATTGTATTGGGGGCGCTTTTGCAGCCAATGCGCATCCCTTACACGACTTTACCATGTCTTCAATATCAGTGTCCATGCTCTTCCAGTAAACGTAGGACCTCATGAGGCTCTTCATTCTAGTAGCCCCATGGTGCCCCGTATGAAAATCCTTTAAAAATTTTTTCATCAGCGTGGCTGGGATTATCACCCTTTCTCGGTGCAACAGTACCTCATTGCACATAGAATAAACTTCCGCCGCCGATTCATCTGATTGCATTTTTTGTTTCGTTTCTTTGATGAAACTATCTTCTTCAGCCTCCCTTATTATATCTTTCAAAGTCACTGGTAATTCCCTGATCGTATTGCACAGAATTTGTGTATAGTCCTTTTCACTTTGTAGTGACGCTATTACTGTGTCCTCCAGCGGTTCCCTTGATTTCGGGATTAATCGCGACAATCCGTCAGCGTGACCTAACTTCGCAGATGCAAGAAATTCCATACTGAAATCGTAATTTAGCAGGATGGTCGCCCATCTTTGCAGTCTGTTGGCTGAGTAAGTTGGTATCCCTTTTTTTGAAACGAAAATGGTTATAAGCGGCTTGTGATCAGTTTGTAGTTTGAATTTTCGACCATGTAAAAAACGGTGGAATTTTGTAACTCCGAATATGATCTCCAGTGCTTCCTTCTCAATTTGGGAATAATACTTCTCGGCTGGCAGTAAGATTTTTCCGCCATTTAACTTAGCGAATACTTCCTCTGGGTTTGGTAACGGATAGTGGTGGTCCTTGAGCGATGCATTCAATCCGGTAGAGAAATCTGCGCATACTCTGATTTCTTTTGATTTTTTTTTTATGTATACGGTGGGGGCTGCCCACTCACTATAGTTAATATGGGTCAAAATCCCTGTGTTAACTAGTCTTTCCAATTCTTCTTCAATTTTTTCTCTTGAAGCGAACGGTACGCTATGTGGTTTTTTGAATATTGGTTTTGCTTCATCCAGCAATTCGAATCTCGCTTTTATTTTCGTGCAGCATCCAAGCTTTTCAGAAAAAACACTTGGAAAAGATGTTTTTAGATCCTTTTTTAGTTTGTCGGCTTCGGCCGTTAAATTTTCGACTTTTTGACAAAAATCACTCATTGGCGAGTCCCATAATTCAAATTCTTGGATCCAGTCAGATCCAAATAAATTTGATGTGTTCCTAAGAACGAATACTTTTAACTTTTTTGTCTTTCTTTTTAGTGAAACATTAATAATTAATTCACCTTCAAAATGTATCTTTTCACCAGTTACCGATCTTGCGATTTTATTCGTCTTCATCATCGTGGGCTTACCTAATTTCTTCCACGTGTGAACATTTATAATCGATATATCCGCCTCTGAATCGAGTTGCAGATTTACTTCTCTATTTCCAATTCTCACCGTAACATATTTCCTTATGTTCTCTGTTGGTGAAGGGTCCCTTTTTGCAGTTTTTATGTAGTTCTTTTTTCCTACTTTTGCTCTGCAATATGAGGCCTTGTGCCCTGCTCGTTTGCATAGGTCACACGTTATTTTCTTATGGTACCAACATGCATTGTACCCATGAGGTCCTCCACATTTACTACAAGGGGTCCTAGGCTTTTGTCTATCCTGATAATTTTGTGAAGGGTTCTTTTTGCCTCTTGGTTGGTAATAGCTGGCGGGTGAGTGTCCTTTATTTTTGGAGCGTATCTTTTTAATGTGAGCGATACCTGCTTCCTCTATGTTTCGGGAATCTTGTTTCACTGCCACGAACCGTTGACAATCTTCAGCCAGTTTCTGAAGCGTTAAATCAGGTTATAAATCCAGTTTATTTAGAGCACGACGTCTTATATCGGCGTCTTTTGTGGCTATCAAACCTTGTGTGAATATTAGGCATCTAAAATTATCTGCCGTTAATGATGACAACTTGAAGTCTCACAGTTTTTATTAACTATAGACGCAAAAGTCGTATAATCCTGATTTTCCTTATGTGTAATATTCATACATTTCCATCTTTTATGGAAAAGGCTTGTCTTTGGACAGTATAACTCCATTAACAGTTTGACTGCCTCGTCAAACGACAATTCGTTGGTTTTTCTTGGCAAAATATAATCCACGAATTTGTTATGTTCGGATGCACCCAACTTCCGTAGTAATAAACGAACCTTCTTTTGATCCGTCCATGAACCACAATCAATCTTGAATAAGTCTTCAAATCTTCTGAAGTATGCTTCAAACGTTAGGTCTTCCTCAGGAGCATAGCGAAATGTATCAATGGCTGACCAGATCGCATTTTGCGAAAAAGCCGTACTGTTTTCCTGTCCGTTGTCCTTATTCATTAAAACTTGCGTTAACAAATCCATTTTTTTATCTGATTGGTTTTGATGCTCTAAATGTAATTTTTTCAATTCCAATATTTGTTCGTTCATTTCTTTCTTTTCTTCCGCGGCGTATTTCATCATTTCTTTCTTTTCTCTTCCCTGTTTTTCCTCGAAGTATTTCATTAAACTTAACTGCTTCTCGTCATTTTGTTTCTGTACTATCAATTGTTCTTCTCGAAACCTTTTTTCAAGTTCTAATTGTTAGTTTTGTTGAAGTTTTATAATTTCCAAAATCTGTTTTGAAAAATTCTCCATTTTTTTTTATGACAAAAAAAGCGTTTTCAGAAACAAACCAATTCTTTTTCTATAGTACCAACTCTACAAAAAAAACTTTTACAATTTTTTGTATCTGGTTATATTGACGAGTATTTCCTTAATTTATTTTTTCCTTGTGTGGCAATTTTTCACTAGAAAATAATTCAGCGTTTGTGTTTATACAGAAAAAAGTTTGACCATTTTTTTTTTCTTCAATTTTCTTTTCGAAACGTGTAAGTATTTAGTTCAAATCCTTGTTGAACGTACACTTTTTTTCTTTTACAAAGAATTAGTTTTTTTTTTGTGAAAAAAAACGAGTTCATAGCATTTATTTAAATATTGGCCATAATTTCCGCTTTAAGTGCGTAACAGAATATCATATTTTCTCATTAACACAAAGTGTTATGCCGTACCTGCTTGTCGAAAGTGTTTTTTTTTTCAACGTGCCAGTCAGCCAGAGAAAAATTTATTTTAATCGGAAAAATCCGACGTAACTTTTTAATTTTGTTTTTCAATGTTAATGCCTTTTTAAGACAATCTTTTTAGAACGAACATTTTTTTTTGTACTTACTGAAACTTTGAGTCGTTTTTTTGTTGTTGTTTTTTCAGTTGTCGTAAATCCACGCCATTTATGAGTTCCGTTTTAACTCGTAGTTTAGGCTTCTTGTGGCCTTTTTTTTCCAACAGCAAGATAAGACTTTTTTGACGACGTCTTTTGTTGTTTGAGGGTTTTTTTTCAAGTAAATCCTTGCCCGAATCTTCGTTATTCAGTTTTTTGTCGAATGATCCCGTAACTTTCTTGAGTAATCCTGGTAGCCAGTATTCGTGACTGGTATAAAATCAAAATCCTCACGTATGTTCTTTACTAAATTTCTCGTCGCCAGTGTTGTAGACCCGTGCTAGGGGTCACAAAGATAACAACCACAAATTGTGACAGGTTAAAATATAAAATGTATTTATTCATAGCAATACAGTAACGCCACTAAATGTGGTAGGAGATGACCGGATTCCTACTATGCGGTAAAACATGAATAGGAATGTCCTTTGTTGAGTCTTTGCAACCATGGTATTTATTATAGATGGTTGCTTCCATTAGTTCTTCAATAGGGGTGATTTGTACCCCACAACAATTAGTTAAATACAATGAACATTTTCTTTATTGATTGAAATAATAAATTATTTACAGCGTTCTGGTGATTCTTTGTTCTAATGTTAAGCCGTCAATACATAGGTGTGTAGCCTTACGAAGGTCACTTCGACCCTAGATTGTGAAACTAAAGCCGTTTAATATAAGAGTTCGGTTCCTGCTCGCAGCAATTTATTTTATTTAAAATATTTTGTGATTACTTACTTATTAATCACTCATAATTTTCATATCATCAAATTAGAAATTTGGAAGAACTACTTAATTTTTATCCCGTGCCTAGCCTCGTACGTGTGACGTTAGTCTCATGATTCTATCTTTAATCCTCTTTCATATAACTCTTGCGGCGTCTATGTTCAAACATACACATTTTACCACAATTGTGGTGAAAGATCATGAGACATTCGTATCAATCATACGTCAATAAATCAACCGGAAGTTATCACTTCAACAAACCTAGCGCATGTAACAGAAAAAATAACTAATTTTGTCTCACGCGGCGCATTTCACCCTCGGTCTCGACCAATCAAATAACGTCCTGACCAAATACCATGAAATCAGTCATATTCTACTCCTAATTAATTTCGTCCCTCCTGCTACCTCAGTCAATGCTGCCAACGCCATCGCTACTACCAACACATCGGATTAGCAGCAGCAGTAGCACTTGCTTCACGACGTTTCATAGAATTGAACACGGCGACAGTGGCAGCAATCCTGCCGAGGATTACATGTTAAGTCAGTTAATCGACGTCATAATCATCATCACCACAACAGCTCTATGATCGATTCCAGCGTTTCATGAACGTAGATGAAATCTTATTTCTCAAACTAATACAATGCAATAAACTGTCCCTTTCAGGGCAATTTTATTTCAAAACTGATGACATGCGACAAACTATCCTTTAAGGACCAAATGTTCTAGAAAATGTTGCCCAGTTTAGCCGAAACCGAGTCGTCAGAGATGTTCTCTTAAGACTTTTCTCAGGACGGGAAACTGTAAATTTTCTCTTCAGGACAATTAACTTGCAGATTTTCTTTGAGACTTTTCTCAGGACGGGAAACTGTAAATTTTCTCTTCAGGACAATTAACTTGCAGATGTTCTTTGAGACTTTTCTCGGGGCGGTTACTTTAAAGATGTTTCCTCGGCCTTTTCTCGAGACATGAGCTTGAGAGGGTTCACTTGAGGCATTTCTCAGGACGGGATCTTGCAGATATTTTTTGAGGCTTTTATCGGGACGGGATCTTGGAAATGTTGAGACTTTTTTCTGAACGTGAACTTATAAATGTTCTTTTGAGGATTTTCTCGGCATATGAACTTATAAATTATATAACTTACCTATGCGTTTTAATAAGGATTAGATTGGTCTGTATAGGAACGATTGCCTAATAATAGTAAAATATGCCATTAGTCAAAACTTGAAAATGATATGGAAACTTTTTTTCAAATTAAGATAATAGAACAAACAATTGAAGTATCATCCAACTTAAACATTATTAATTATTTAGACGTAACATGTAATTTATACTCTAATACATATCAACAATCTATGAAGGGGAATTATAATTAATATATGTCCATCAAAACTCTGTTTTTCTATAAGTAAATCTAAATTCAGTCGACCGTAACCTTTCATTACATGTAATGTATATTCTAATACATATCAGCAATCTATGAAGGAGAATGCTAACTTAATATATGATATGAAAACATTGATAACTCAAAAAACTATTAATCTGATCAGGCTGAAGTTTTCATTGGTTATCAAAGAGCATCCGATCCATACACCAATTAAAAAAAATCGAAAGTTGAAATTATAATATATTATGTACATTGTATAATAGTTAAGTTTTGGCTTCAGAAAGAAACAGACAAATAATCCCCATTATAACATATTATGTAGTTATGTGTGACAAGTATCCGCCGACCCCACGAGAGTCAGGAAGACTCCGATAGTGCACTAGTATGCATGTAGTGAAAATGCTATACAGAGAGAGAGAGAGAGAGAGAGAGAGAGAGAGAGCTCTACGAAATGGAGCGAGGGTATGAAACTAGTGTGAATTTTGCTTAAAATTGGAATTATCAGAGCCGCAAGACAAGGTGCTTATAAGTCGGCAAAAGCCTTGTAAACCGTCATGCCCAATTTTGTATAAGGGCCAAAGGGAAATTGTCCAGCTGTTGAGAACAACAAATGAATTTTTGTCGTTTCGTTTCGTTGCTTTGTTATCAATTTTCCAGGATAAGTCTAATAAAACCCTCTCCGATAAATGGAGTTGGAGGGATTTAATTAGTTGTGACACGACAAAGGGAACTAAAGATTATCTTAGCGCGTCGTGGGCGAGCTGAGAGAGAGAGTGTGTGGGGATGACTGGAGACAAATGTATCAGCCACGAGCTTTTCAATAAAACGGGATAGGCATTCGCGCACGCCAGTCGGCAGAGTTAGTTAGCAGAGTCAGTTGAAGCGAGTCAGTCAGTAGAGCCGGACAGGACCGTGAACGGGCACGCACGAAAGAAATTCTGCCCCCCCCCTCGCCCGTCGTAAAGAAAGAACGCGTGCTGTCTGACCTAGAGATTTTCTTTTCACGGCCAATTAACAGTCACTTGTCGCTTACACATAAAAAGATTAAGGAAGTGTAATTTAGACTCTTCCTATTTTGTTTTACTCGTTTTATACACAGAGTGAACTTTTTCAGTAATGGACGGTCTTGTTTTGTAACCAACCAAGTGTAAATTGATATCGTAATTTCTTGGTTGAATAATTATTTTCCCTAAAGAAAACACAAAACCCAGGCCGAGTTGAATATTCGTTTTTTTTGTTGTTGTTTTTTTGCTTGAATGTCCCTTATTTCTGCAGAGATAACCGGTTACTGCCCGCCCTATGATCGCTCACTTTTATAAACAGTCACGACGTGGGAAGTGTGTTGGTAACTAGACAAAAAACGCTCGACATCGGCGGCCTTCATCCAGACAACAAATTCAACAGATCAACGCCCAGTGACCGATCGATCTAGGGAACGGTCAGACCGGTGACGTCATCACATCATCCGACGTGTACAGAGGGCTCGGGGTACATATGGAGATACTATAACTTCAGTAGAAAAGAACATATCATTATTAAATTCTATAATAGGTCCACGAGAGATAATTCTAAAAATAAAATATCCAATCATGACTTTAAATATATGAATAAATAGTTCATTCTCTCAGGCTAGGATTCCTGAGTCTAACGAATATGTGTGGAACTTCGCGTCGATATCGCCTTTCCCGACCTCTCTCTCTCGACACCTCGTAGACCGAGGGGCAAATAGTAGTTCTTCACAGAGTGTAGAACTGCGTTCAAAAAGCTTCCTCGGTCCAGTGACCTGTCCAAGTCTTCTAAAAAGATACTCCACAGGGGATTAATAAACGGTGTAGTTTGGATACGTTCGTCGAGCGGTTTTGGTGGTCGGATGAAGAGATCCGTTTCGAATAGAGTTGGAGGTTAGGTTATCTCAATAACTGGGTTCTCTCTGACCTACCGATTGGCCCGGGACGCGTTACTCCTTAATGTCATACGAGGCAGTTCAGGAATGGAGGACTCGTTTTAGTTCTCTCGCTACAAAACAGGCGGAAGAAACGCTTTCTTCAGATGTTGCGAACTCGAACGTTTCTGTGTGCATGCCAACGAGGTGACGGCTCGTATCGATGCATTCTATGCCGCTAAACGCATCCTACGTGATCGACAACATACGATCGCTCTCGGACAGGAAGAGACGACTGATGTGTCTCACGATCCTGGTCCTGGTACGAATGGTGGTGTGGACGTCGCGTCGAGAGGAATACGATGGGTTGAATATTTCGCTGATTAAGATCGGATTCGTTCTTCAAGCACCAGCTGAAGGCCTAGATTAGATGTGATACAAAAAGATTACATTCCTTGGAATTTGAAAAATAGTAGATACAGGTAGGGAGCTTGTGTCTACGAAAGAAAGCCAAGTATGGGTCCGTGTTCCCTGGGCATGGTGCACGCGGTTCCCGGTCCTGTCGAGCCTCGGCACTTTGGGTAAGTTAGCCTCTTAGCTAGTCAAGTAAACGAGTCCCATCCCCGTCATTAATCCAAGATGCTTCCCCAACTCTTATTTTTTGTCCCGGACCTCCGCATATGAAATTCATCTTGGAAGTACACTACACATTCTCCAAACTCCACCCCCTTTTCCTTACTTACATTGTTCTGGTGATTCTTTGTTCTAATGTTAAGCTGTCAACTAACCGCTTATTGTTTTCCCACTCCCCATTTTATTGCAATGAATTGGTACATACATATATATATATATATATATATATATATATATATATATATATATATATATATATATATATATATATATATATATATATATGTAAGTACATTTCGCGTACAACAAAATCGTAGGATAAATTTCAGAGGAAAGAATATCCCAACACATACCACGTGATATTCGCATACACAAGGTTTCGAGATCATCCGGGAACTTTCAAGCACAGGGATCAGCCATCGGTAATCACCTCGTTAGTACAAATAGTTGTTCTAACAACTATTCCGATGGGTGGTTTTCTGTTTTACCCAGTGCCAGATCGAACTACCATCTCAATATTATTGAGGCGTTAGTTATTAACAATTCTCGACCTAGCCTGTGTAGACAAAAGATTTTGAAGCATCAGTTGGAGATCTTTAATAATTCAAAGCCAGCATAATGTTGAGAGATTTACTTTTTTTTTCTCTCAATCGTGTTCTCCAACTGAAACAATTATTCCCCTTATATCTCATTCGATTTTCTTAGTTTTTAATTTATCATTCTGACGTTTCCTCTTAGAGGGTCAGACGATAAGGCCTTGAGGAACATTTTAGCAATTTTCTTTTTTTCCCACCCGCCCGTTTCAATGATTATAAAAAATGTTTCCTCTGATATATATATATATATATATATATATATATATATATATATATATATATATATATATATATATATATATATATATATATGGAGTGTTTCTCCGAAATATATAAGACAACAGTAAAAAAAACAAACTACCTTGCATTGTAAGGGCTTCCTATTGACACTTATTACCTATCACCAATGCTTAAAAAAAAAAAAAAGAACGAAAATAATTTGAATATATATATATATATATATATATATATATATATATATATATATATATATATATATATATATATATATAAAATTAAATATTCAAAAGTCGAGTATACTCTAAGTATGATGGCCGCTAGAGTAAATGTGGTATAGTGGTGACTGGGATGTTTCTAGCCAAGAGTAGGATAGTCAATCTTTTTTTTATTTTTTACTTTAGACCAATGATGAACAACCACGCCTATACTCCACACTTTTGATGACCGTGTGCCTTATTTGTTACAATGTACATCTTTTTTTTCTTTCTTTTTTTTTTTACTTTATATCAATTAAATAATACAAAGTGAAGTATCTGTTCTATTTGAAATTGCGTTGCAACTTTTTTCTAATTGGTAGTTGTTCCAAAACAACTTTGAAACTCGAACAAACCGTCAATCCGCTGCTGGTCTTTCTTTTCTTATCCATCAATGTAACTCCGCTTGGTACCCCGACTACGTAATAATGGCATTTTATAATATACCATCACGCTTAAAGGGAAATATTCTATACTAAAATATTTTTTTTAAATTTGGCAATTCCTTTTTTGCAGATTTTTTTTTCATAGTTAAATCTTTCTTTTATTTCCCCGGGCAACGCCGGGACATGGGTCCTGCTAGTTTATAATAATTTCCTGTTGTGATAACTTACGACAGTCCTAATAATCTATGGTTGAGATAATTTACGACGGTGATAGTAATCATTTGTTGAGATAATTTACGACAGTCATAGTAATCTTTTGTTGAGATAATTTACGACAGTCATAGTAATCTTTTGTTGAGATAATTTACGACAGTCATAGTAATCTTTTGCTGAGATAATTTACGACAGACAGTAATCTTTTGTTGAGATAATTTACGACAGTCATAGTAATCTTTTGTTGAGATAATTTACGACAGTCATAGTAATCTTTTGTTGAGATAATTTACGACAGTCATAGTAATCTTTTGTTGAGATAATTTACGACAGTCATAGTAATCTTTTGTTGAGATAATTTACGACAGTCATAGTAATCTTTTGTTGAGATAATTTACGACAGACATAGTAATCTTTTGTTGAGATAATTTACGACAGTCATAGTAATCTTTTGTTGAGATAATTTACGACAGTCATAGTAATCTTTTGTTGAGATAATTTACGACAGTCATGGTAATCTTTTGTTGAGATAATTTACGACAGTCATAGTAATCTTTTGTTGAGATAATTTACGACAGTCATAGTAATCTTTTGTTGAGATAATTTACGACAGTCATAGTAATCTTTTGTTGAGATAATTTACGACAGTCATGGTAATCTTTTGTTGAGATAATTTACGACAGTCATAGCAATCTTTTGTTGAGATAATTTACGACAGTCATAGTAATCTTTTGTTGAGATAATTTACGACAGTCTTTCTCCGTTGCAAATAACGTAGATAATGTATTGTATCCCCTTGCGCTTATTATACTTTGAGGATGTGTGTTTTTAGTTGCTATATATTTCGACAATAATTATTTCAAGGCTTTAATGAGATTTCTTTGGGTGCTATTTCAATGCCAAATACCGTAAAGTCCGCTTGCTGAATGCCTCCAACGGTCGTCTGTCTGGAGAAAGTGCACGCCAAGTATGGTCCGTGCGACGAGAGATGATCCCGTCTTTAGGGATGTACCGATGGCGGAATTCTAGTGAAGCATTGGAGCAATGCGGTGTTGTTTCATCCTGCTGATGAATGATAGCGATAATGAAATGGATCCATCTTTTTCGACTCCCTGTATATAAAGTCTAACGATATTGTGCATTATTTTCCTAATTCGATTAATGTCGATAACTTTTCAAAAGAAAGAATGGATCAAAAGCTTCAATTGTGTTGTCGTTCCAATATTAAAATCAAACTCACATAAAATAATGGTTGACAATCGGCCAGATGTGAAGAAACCGACCAGAAATAAATAGCGTCTCGCATTGTTATGAAGCAGTCGCCATCTTTTTTTATCTTGTAGAATATCATTTGCTTAATTATCCCTTTCTTGTTTATCAATCTCACCGTTTGAAATGTGGAGGAAGTTATAATAACAATATAATAATAGACTACATATTATATTATAATGGAAGTTATGCATTTATCAGCCTGGCGCCACAACTATACTATAGACATGCTATTGTATAAGGTCTGAGGGTCTAACTTGGTTGTAGGGACATCAGTTGTAGATCCGCACTGACGAGCCTTCAAAAGGTGAAACAAGCTTTATGTTGATAAAAATAATATTTGATTATTAAATTTTATAATTAACATATCCCCTTGAAAGTGAACGCACTTTGTTGTGATCGATTAATTGTATCTGTCGAGTTACAAAACTCGAGGTCTGAGGTTCGAATCGGACGGGCGGCATATCAGTTGTAGATCCGTACTGATGAGCCTTCAAAAGGCGAAAGAAGCTTGTATGTGGATATAAATAAAATTTAATTACTACCGGACCCGTGTCCCGACGTTGCCCGGGGGTAGATATAAAATAAAAAATTAATTTTATAGATATATGTATTATAGTATTTATTCTGAAAATAAAAATTCAGAAAATAACCCATTTCATTGTAAGTTATTTAGGTGACTAAAATAGGATTTATCTATGTTTTGACCGGGAAAATATAAGATGTTGATTTAATTTAATAAAAAGAAATGGTCGAGTATCAATTTTCTAAAAAAACAACATAAAAGAACCTATTTCACTGTAAATAATTAAGATGATCAAAATAGGATTTTGTAAATAAGCATTTATTGTTTGCCGTGCGCTTTTATCGATTCGTTTTTGTTGTGTTCCTTTAAAGAGATTTTAATAAATGAGTAATCGCAAGTTCGAACCGAAAACAGAAAACAATTTTATTGAGATTATAAATTTTCGCCAAAGAAAATACAAACAAACAATAATTTATCTTTATAAATAGAATATTGTGTAAAAATTCGTCTTAGTATTCCCGGTTTGTTTGGGGTTTTTTTTTTGGGGGGGGGGGTCGAACTAATATTAGAATGTATTAACGCCCCCCTCACTAACTGGCTGCAGCCTTGTCCCTTAAGGGTCTCACGGATTAGCTGTCAGGCATCCCAACCCCTACTCCCTTAGGGTTCACGTGAGTCAGCCCATAAAAACGCTTGCATGCTGTGTCCCGGCCTCTTTTCGACCTACCTTTTGGACCTGGTAGGACCGCGGCTGGATGCTTCTGAAACAAAGCCTACGACGGCAGTCGCAGAGAGCCCTCACTCCTTCCTGTTACCAACCATCTTGGACTGAAGTGACTACATCTCGACAAAAGCCAGAATTGGAGGCGGGCGCACTTGCAACCTGTTAGCAGAACTCCCACAAGTTAAGTTCGCGAAGCACGTTTTCGCAAACCTAAATTAAACTTCTTTCTTTCTGAACTTTGAACTCACCATTTGTTATATATATATATATATATATATATATATATATATATATATATATATATATATATATATATATATATATATGCCCTCATTTTTTTCTCACGAGTAAAACTGTTTTAAACTTATATACAATTGTTGTTGTGCTCCTTCTCACAAAAGCTGTTGCCCTGTTTCTATTTTACACTTATCTACGGAATTGTTACTGCATTCTCACGTGCGAGAATTGAACTTTCTTCCAGGGATATTTAATCCCAACACTAAACCTAAAAATTACATTACGGTTAGGGAAAAAACGCACCCACCTAATAAACGGCTGTATGGCAACTTGTCTAAAATATCATCAGTAATAAAAGAAAGAAAAGAGAATGAGATTCGCTGGACATTGTTATAGAAGCAAAGAAGAGGTTATCAGTGATCTTCGCAATACAGGCTTGGTAATCTGGTACGCGTGTGTTACCAAGGAAGTCACTACAAACTGACTCGAATGCTTCCGATGCTCTCAGTTCCCTTCAAAATCAGTATCATTCTGCACTTCTCGGATCTGACAAACATGCCCCCTTTGAGCTTAGCAGCACTAAGACCTAGGAACACAGTAGGCAAGTGTTTTTGTCCATTCGTCATCAAACCAAGCTTGGTGTGAAGAGGACGAAGAAGCACCTTATTCATGTCCACCAGAGGATTCTCCTTAACGGTGTGTTTGTCAGAAACAAAAGTGCTTCTAGATCCCCAGTCTTTCTGTTTGACTATCCCATAGACAATAAAAACAACAGTACTTTGTGAAGCCCGCTAGCATACCCATAAGAAGACTAATGACCTTGAGGTCCCCACACAGACTCCACTGGTACTCGTTGTACTTAATAGCTTCTAAAAGAAGCTCCATACTTACCTGGCACACGCTAGGAAGTAAGTGTAGTATCTGTTCCGATGGATACTGCACCCCATAGACTGGTATTGTCTTGGCCTCCGGGGCTTGATTTACGCCGGTCTATGGGATTGTCCTGTGCAGTTCTAGGAGGTCCACCCTCCCAGGCTTCGCCTCCCCTCTTTGGGGAGGAGTAAGTTTATTGCTTACTGTCTGAGGCGCCCCTACCGGGGAATGCCGACGGGGCTGCCCAGGCAATTTTTAAATGGCCAGAGTGCTCACCTCTCGAGCGCTGGCTTTTAACCCCACTTTCTCGACCCAATCTGTGGTCACATCTTACTTGTGGGAGTAGGATAAAACTGGCCTTGTGCCTAACTCCTGAGGTGGAGTAAATACCTTACCTGGCACACGCTAGGAAGTAAGTGTAGTATCTGTTCCGATGGATACTGCACCCTGTCCTGTGCAGTTCTAGGAGGTCCACCCTCCCAGGCTTCGCCTTCCCTCTTTGGGGAGGAGTAAGTTTATTGCTTACTGCTTGAGGCGCCCCTACCGGGGAATGCCGACGGGGCTGCCCAGGCAATTTTTAAATGGCCAGAGTGCTCACCTCTCGAGCGCTGGCTTTTAACCCCACTTACTCGACCCAAGCTGTGGTCACATCTTACTTGTGGGAGTAAGATAAAACTGGCCTTGTGCCTAACTCCTGCAGAGGAGTAAATAAATATATAAGAAAATGGGTCGTTCATTTCAAAGCATTGGTGGGTCAGTTTTATAAAATTGAAAATAGAAGCCTTTATCAATGCAAGATTAATTAATTTATTTTTTACTTTAATCTTATTAGTTTCGGAATAATATTCCATCATCAGAGTTGACCAGTATGGTGTCATTTTTTTTCATCAAAACACACAAAAACAAAAATAAACAAACTTTTTTCCTTTGTTTTTTCGATAAAAGTCCTTGTGATGGTGTATCCGTACCGATGTCGTTGGCAGTTATGAAGCCTCTGTGTAGCTTAATTGCCATAAATATATTTTCATAGCTTACTACCTAGCTCTACTCACGTATCGAGCACTGTTGAAGTAAATACTGAAAATTGATACACATAAAAAATTATATCTCCTTATAACATTTTATGTGGATACATGAAATAATAATAATAATAATATATATATATATATATATATATATATATATATATATATATATATATATAGTCTAAAGAAGCTTTGAGTTATTTTAAACAAAAAGACAAAAAAAAAGGAAAATGCAGTTTAAATTCCCACAGAAACTAACTAAATCCAAAATAGTGCAGACTTAACATTCGTTGGAAAATATCATAAATAAATAAAATATATAATAGTAAGTAAATAAAATAAAAAGGGGGATTAAGTATCTAACAGTGAAACAAAAACAGGAGACCTTAACGTAAGCATCTAATATATATAATATATATATATATATATATATATATATATATATATATATATATATATATATATATATATATATATACATATATAAATTTATTTACTATTTTTTGTTCACCTCAAGCAAGGCATATTGCAACTGAAGCGTAATGGTATATTATAATATGGCATTATTACCTACTCGGAGAAGCCGGTATTGCCCGGGATGGATAGGAGAACAATAACCAAAAACTTATTGACGGTTTGTTCGAGTATCCAAATTGTTTTTGGAACAACTAGAAGCTAGAAACATTTGTAACGCAATTTCAAATCGAACAGATACTACACTTATAATTACGTAATTGCTATAAAGTAAAAAGTATACATTCTAACAAATAAGGCGCAAGGTCATCAAAAGTGGTGGAAATGGGGGTTCTTCGTCATCCTTGGTCTGAAGTAATAAAAGTGACTATCCTACTCTTGGCTAGAAACATCTCAGTCACCACAATACCACATTTGCTCTAGGGGCCATTCTACTTAAAGTATCTCCGATTGTTGAATATTCAATTTTATTTATACATATTTATGAATGTACAAATTCATTGGAATACAATATGGAGTGGGAGAACACAAAAGAAACGGTTAGTAAGACCTTCCCAGCCCTTTCTAAAGAATAGAAATCACAATGTGTTCCGTCCCTTCGTTGACATGCACACACAGAACCGTTCGAGCTTGCAGCGTCTGAAGATTTATTTACTCCTCCCCAGGAGTTAGGCACAAGGCCAGTTTTATCTTACTCCCACAAGTAAGATGTGACCCAAGATCGGGTCGAGAAAGTGGGGTTTGAAAAGCCAGCGCTCGAGAGGTGAGCACTCTGGCCATTTAAAAATTGCCTGGGCCGCCCCGTCGGCATTCCCCGGTAGGGGCGCCTCAGACAGTAAGCAATAAACTTACTCCTCCCCAAAGAGGGGAGGCAAAGCCTGGGAGGGTGGACCTCCTAGAACTGCACAGGACAGGCGTGCAGTATCCATCGGAACAGATACTACACTTTGATCTTAGCCAAAAGGCCAAGAAGTTATTTAGGCCGGTGAATTCCCTCGGACAACCTCCATCTTTATCTACAGATGGAGATTTTACAAACCTTGGGAACTCACCAGACCTTAGGCATAGCGCCCGGGATGTAGGGGGAGGGGGGTCGGGGATAAGTGAGACAAGCTTTTAACATTTTTTATTTCCATTAAAAAATACAACACAAACAGAAAATAAAACTTTTGCTTACTCTTAACCAGATTCTTGCACCAAAATACCGCATTCACTCTGTGGATGGATCCCTACTTAACATATCCCAAAAATTGACGTTAGCCAAAAGGCCAAGAAGCCCAATTTATTTATCTGAAGATGACACTCGGGCGAGTTCTCAGTTCTTTAACTGGCTTGTATGACATTAATTGATAACGAGTTCCCGGCCAATCACCAGATCAGAGAGAACTCAGACTTGTTGAGATAACCTGGCGTTCAACTCGACTCAAACCGCTTGACGAGAGGATCCAAACCTGCATTCATCATTAATCCCCCGTGGAGTTACCTTCTAGAAGAGTGAAAAATGTCACTGGGTCGAGGAAGCTTTTTGAACGCGGATCTGCACTGTCTGGCGAACTGCGATTTGTATCATGACCTACGAGAAGTCAGCGGCGAGCTCGGAAAAGAGGCTCTCGATCGCGGAGTTGTACGCAGGTTCCTCCGTCAAAGTTAGACCAAGAAATACTAGAGAGAATGAAATATTTATTCATATATTTAATTTAAAGTTTTGATTGGAAATTCTATTTTTAGAATTATCTCTCGTACAACGATTATAAAAAGACGTCACACGTTCGAGGCTAGGCACGGGATAAAATATGCCTGTTTATATGGTATTTGGTCAGCCATTGCTGTTATTTCCTTGGTGTTATTTGATTGGTCGAGACTGAGAGTAGAATACGCCGCTTGAGACGAAATGACGTATTTTTTCTGTCATATGCGTTAGGTCTGTTGAAGTGATAACTTCCAGTTGATTTATTGAAGTATGATTGATACCGCAGTCTTATGAATGTTGACAACAATTGTGAGAAATGTGTGTGTTTGAAAATGGACACCGCGAGAGTTTGTGTGAAAGGGGACGCAAGACAGAATCAGGAGACTAACGTCACTCATTCAAGGCTAGGCACGAGATAAAATTAAGTAGATCTTCAAAATTTCTAATTTGATGATATGAAAATTTTAGTGGTTAATAAGTAACCGCAAGATTTTTTAAAAATAAAATAAATTGCTGCGATCGAGAATTGAACTCACCATCACTTACATTAAACGGCCTTAGTGTAACAATCTAGGGTCGAAGTGACCTTTGTTAATCTACGCACTTAACATTAGAATAAAGAATCATCAGAACGTCGTAAATAATTTATTATTTCAATCAATAAGCAAAATGTTCATTGTATTGAACTACTCAATTTCCTTAGACAAAAACAAGATTTGATCCGTTTTTCACATCCGGAATATATAATCAGATATTCGATTAAGTGAACAGGATGGGTTTTCAATTCCAGTTTTACAAAAAAATATAACAAATAAAAAATATGATCAATACCAACAATGCGTAACATTAAACATATAAAAATGCGTAACATTAAACATAAAAATGCGTAACATTAAACATATAACAATGCGTAACATTAAACATATAACAATGCGTAACATTAAACATATAAAAATGCGTAACATTAAACATATAACAATGCGTAACATTAAACATATAAAAATGCGTAACATTAAACATATAACAATGCGTAACATTAAACATATAAAAATGCGTAACATTAAACATATAAAAATGCTTGACATTAAACATATAAAAATGCGTAACATTAAACATATAAAAATGCTTGACATTAAACATATAAAAATGCGTAACATTAAACATATAAAAATGCGTAACATTAAACATATAACAATGTATAACATTAAACATATAACAATGCGTAACATTAAACATATAAAAATGCTTGACATTAAACATATAACAATGTATAACATTAAACATATAACAATGCGTAACATTAAACACATAGATATCAAACAATTGTAAATCCGTTGAGTTGTTTTGAGTATAAATTATTATAAAATTATATAATAATAAAAATATTGAAATAACCACACACACACACACATTATATATATATATATATAGGTATTTACTCCTCCCCAGGAGTTAGGCACAAGGCCAGTTTTATCTTACTCCCACAAGTAAGATGTGACCACAGCTTGGGTCGAGAAAGTGGGGTTAAAAGCCAGCGCTCGAGAGGTGAGCACTCTGGCCATTTAAAAATTGCCTGGGCAGCCCCGTCGGCATTCCCCGGTAGGGGCGCCTCAGACAGTAAGCAATAAACTTACTCCTCCCCAAAGAGGGGAGGCGAAGCCTGGGAGGGTGGACCTCCTAGAACTGCACAGGACAATCCCATAGACCGGCGTAAATCAAGCCCCGGAGGCCAAGACAATACCAGTCTATGGGGTGCAGTATCCATCGGAACAGATACTACACTTTGATCATCAGCCAAAGGCCAAACAGGGTGGGCCAAAATAAGGGTCCTATCTTTAAATTTGAATAACTTGAATTTGAATAACTTCCACAAAATAAAAGTTAAACTCACCAAACTTTATGTGTGTGTAGACTGACCCTTCCGAGATTTTTTGAAATAAACAAAACAAATTTTAGCCGAAAAACACTTCTTAAAACTTACAAAAACTAAAGTATTGTTTTTTACACTGTTTTGAGTTTTTTAAGCAAAAATAATGTTTTCTAAATGAAGGTACATTCCTTAGGGCTAATACGGCTCATGCTTGCTTGGGAAGGGGTCCTTTACTTATTCTAAAAAAAAAAAAAAAAAATCAATAAATAAAAAAGTTATGAATTTTTAAAAATAGGACCCTTATTTTTGCCCACCCTGTATATATATAAATTGATAATATTTAATTATATAAATCCGCATACATGTCGTGTTTCTGTAGCAATTCACGTTCAAATGTAACTTTTTTGGTAAATTTATAGAAGTGCACCTTTCGTATTTCGACCCCTAAAAAAAAAGTTTCTACTTTTTTGGGCAAATTACATGTAAACAGCCTCAACAAATATCCGCTATGAAAAAAAATTATGAAATTTTTTTTATTTTAGATTTTAGGAGGGGGGGGGGTCACTTTCCTATAATAAGTTATACGTAAAGTAAGCACGCATTTCTTGGCCACCGAATCTCACCTCTCGTATTTCGACCCCTAAAAAAAAAAGTTTCTACTTTTTGGGGCAAGTTACATGTAAATATGAAAAGCGTCTAAGTATTTGAACAGGTCTGTGCTCAGCGAAATGTTTCCGAATCAATTCAACGTGTTTCCGATCCGAGAGGATTGAAGGAAAGTCGTCCAAAGCGGTGCTAACAAATTCGGTTCAAAACGAGGTAGCATTGTAATCTTTAACAACTGCTTTTCCTGAATGATCTCGTTACTGGTTGTCCGCGAACAAGACTACATCCGGTAAGATGATATATATATATATATATATATATATATATATATATATATATATATATATATATATATATATATATATATATATATAGTAAGCAATGAAAATATATATGGCAATCAAGCTATACAGAGGCTCCCGTGTTTCATCCCCGGGGGCTAAATGCATGGAGTTATTATAGAAAATTATACATATGGAAATGAAAAAACTAGGCCTAAAAGTAGAAGTAATGGCTAACATAAAAACAACGAACTTTCTAGACGTCACATTAAACTTAAGTAAAAACACCTACGAACCATACCTAAAAGATAACGCCAACCCAATATACGTACACCCAAAGTCTAATCCCCCCCATCAATCATAAAACATATCCCGAATTCGATTGAAAGTAGGCTTATCAACAATTCTAGCAACGAAAGCGTTTTTAAAAAATCAATCAACATTTACAATACAGCTCTAAAAAATAGTGGTTACCATAATACCGAAATTAAATATAATAAACAGGACACCAATAATTACAACAAAATTAAAAAGAAAAACAAAAGAAAAAGAAATATAATCTACTATACCCCTCCCTATAACCAGATGCTAAAAACTAAACTAGGCAAAAAATTCCTAAATCTGATTGAAAAACACTTCCCCGTAACCAACCCTCTGCATAAAATATTCAATAAAAATAATCTAAAACTATCCTACAGCTGCTGTGATAACCTAGAAATGATAATTAAGGCACACAACAACAAAATACTAAAAGACAACAATAGAGAAGAAAAAAATAAACAAAGTGGAAAATATAACAAAAATAACACTACGAAGAACAAAAATATAAACAATACTAATAGAAATAAACAAAACACTAATAATAACCACCCGAATAGAAACGAAAAAGTTAGCAATGAAGAGAAAAGATGTAACTGCATAAATCGCAAACTTTGTCCACTACAAAATAAATGCCTAACTAAAAGTGTTGTATACCAAGCAACGATATTTGCCAACGAAAGACCAAATAACAAGAAATACTACGTGGGTATGACATCCCTAGACTTTAAGACCAGATACTATGACCATAAAAGCACATTTAAAAACAAAGAACGTCGAACTAAAACAGCACTAGCTAACCATTATTGGGAGCTCAAAGAAAATGGACACGCACCAATAATTGAATGGAAACTAGTAAGACAGGCCAGTACATGTAGAAACTTAGACGACTCGTGTAGATTATGCCTGAATGAAAAATATGAAATCCTAAATTTTAAAGATCTCCGAAACCTATTAAACTCTAGAAGTGAAATAGCAAACAGCTGTTTACACAGAAATAAATTTACCATAGGATGATATATAATAAATATAAAATAAATAAATAAATAAATAAATAAAAATAAATAAATAAATATATAAATAAAAAACTGAATTAGTTAAAATTTAAAACCTAAGATAGAAACACAAGAAACGACGTGTTAAAATAAATTCGCCCACTGTATTGACAAAACAAAGGAAACAGGATATAGCAAAATCAATTGTTAACAAAAAATAGGATAGGCATAGGAGCATCACTAACAAAGCCTTTGTTCGAGGGAAGCCCAACGATTGGCTGAGGGAACAAAGAATCTGATTGGTTAACTAGCAAGCCATGTATATAAAAACACCTGACAAAAATAACTCCATGCATTTAGCCTGACGATTCCCCCTGGGGATGAAACACGGGAGCCTCTGTGTAGCTTGATTGCCATATATATTTTCATTGCTTATTACCCAGCTCTACTTACGTAAATACTGAAAACCGACACATAAAAATTATATCTCCTTATAATATTTTATGTGGGTACATGAAGTACTAATGTATATATATATATATATATATATATATATATATAATATTAATTATTGAAAATAATAATGAGCCATTAGAACGCCATACAATGCATTTTAGTTTTATTAACTTCTTTTTTTTTAATATATATATATATATATATAATAAATATTTTTATTGTTTATTATCTATGTACGTATACGTTTCGTCCTTTATAATCGGGACTCATCAGCATAGAGATATGACTATTCACTACCGGTCATGCGATTCGAAACTCCGGATTACGAGTATTTTACAACTCAAATCCCGACGCCTGAACCACTCGGCCAATGTAGAACAGTGAATAAACGGTGATAATTTTAACACTTTGTGTGGCGGCTTGACGTCATAAGAGCGTTCTACTTAATGAAAGGAATGATGCAGTTATAGCTAACGATAGCGGAGAAACGCCTTCCCTCCGATTTAAGACAAATTCTAGTTAATAACACTAACATTATACATTCCGAAATTAATTTGAAAAAATTAAAAATACTGGAAGCTATCTACATAAAATCACGACATCACATATGAAACCAGTGGTAACATTTTAAAATGCTTAACGTAATACGATTTTGTCCTGTAATGCCATCCAGCGTTACTGAATTTAAATCGTCAACGACTTCCTGGAACAATACGGAAATCGTTCTATGTGCGTTTCTCCGCTGTCTTTTTAAAATTCTCTTCTTTCTCCAGCTTTTTTGTTCATTTGTTTTTTGACACGTGAGTATGATTCGACGAAAAATCGAAAACGTTTGTGAAACGGCTTTGACCTGAAACAATTCCCCTCAACCAACACTTTGCATACAAGAGGCGGATCCAGGAGAAAAAACTGTAGGCCAAATCTGGCCGAAATAAGACAACCTCAGAGTAACGATGAACCACCGTATTGAATTTTCAGCACGTATTCTGAATCGACTTATTCAATGCTCAAGCGTATCATGTACAAATTATACTGAATAATCATACCCTTCACAGCGCAAGTGTTTTCCAGGCTAATCGGATCAGGCAGACGATTGACTAATATCTTGGGCAATATTTTTAACTCTGCGTTTAACGTCATTAAGGGTCGAAAGTTACGTATTCCATTATGGCCGGGGTGGAAGTGGTGTTAATGGCGGGAGATTCGAAGGAAGAACAAAGGATTATGGATATTAACCACAGTGGCGAAGGATGCCGGACATATGGTTTTGCGATAATGAATCTCCCGGCCATAGGTAGTGTGATACATGCCTTTGTAACGGCACGTAATCTCACTGTTAGGATTCCACCATCGGACCACGTGTAGATTAAATAAAGAGATTTAAGACAAACAAAGAAGAAAGGAGGAAAACATTATTATTAAAAACTTATATTAAAAACGAAAGCGAAGGAATGATGAAGCTAAACAACATATAAGAATAGGCATTTTATAAAGTAAATAAAACGTAAAACATTTATATTAACAGAAACAACAATTTATTTACTTAACATTTTTGTAAGCGATATATACGAGCGAGATGAATGTGTTTTTGTGTTGCAAATTTGTGAATGTGCGAAGAAATGTTTGTCAAATTGAAAGATTGTTGAATGTTCGTCAAATTGAAAGATTACCTTTTCTTCTTCCTCCCTCCCTACACAACTCGTTCGAGCTGGTAGGGGGGGGGGGAGAGTCAACGAGAGTTCTTTGTGTGTTCGTTCGTCTCAGAGGCAAAAAGAGAGCGAGAAACAAAGGAGTGTGCTCTTTTATTGACTTCAAATCTCGCGTGGTCAAGCTGGTCAGTCAGTATTTTATTGGCCGAAATCCTTTGGCCAACGTGATTCTGCGAGATTTCGCGAGTTTCTCCACTTCATAGACGAAGAAGGGTTAAAGAAAGAAAGAAAGAAAGAAAGAGAGTACCTAATTGTGGTGTTCACCACACCATTACCACCATTTTTGCAACTTTATAACCCCCTTGTAAATTATGGAAGAATAGACCCGTTCCTAAATTAGGCGTTAAACAATACTGCCAGCAATGGGACAAAAATGTGTGACATCTTTAAATAAACTTCGTACGGGCAAACCATAGACTCATCCTTTATTCAACCTTTCCACCCAGCCGATTCGGTCGCTTTTAGACGAGAAAAGTCATCTAAATAAATGTCGAAATGCTCAAAAAAACAAATCAGGCTGAAGAGTTCGTGAAGATGAGAACGAAATTCCCCCCAAATATCTTTGTTTGTCATCACAAGACGTCCATCCGGCAATGTGATACGGGCGATACGTTAATCTGTAGCAAGTCGGCGGCCATATTTGTTGCTTCTTGGGGCATATTTTTAACCTAGCGTTAATTACAAATGTTTGGTCCTCCTTGGTAGCCAAGGTAGCCAGTTAAGCTTTAATTATAGTAACATTAGTGCTATCCCACCGCCTGATCTAATCTAGACTCTAGTGTTGCTTTTGCTGTCCTACATTTTAGGTTGAGTCGACATATAAATTCAGCAGAAAAAATCTTAATTACCACAACCTATTCCCAATCACGGCTCAATCCCCGCTTTATTGTTAGTATTAGCTGTTCGTGGTAGTCCTTCACTTCGAATAACAATGTGTTGAGCTTCCAGTAACAAGCAATATTAAGCTGATCTTGGGTAATGATCCGCCCTACGAAGTTTATGACCTGAGCCTATGATCTGAGTAACCTATATTATGAAAACTTGGACACTCTAAAATTCCTACATCGACTCTTTTAATTAAGAACCGATAAATGTAACAATTCAGAACCGTGTTTACCAGTCCAAGTGTAAACTAGATGACAGGGCTTCTCCATTCGGAACTTATTGATAAGATTAAACACATTGAAGGTGCATATCTCTCTGCATGGGAGAGGTGGCGGACTGTTCTTCTCTTGCACCCATACGCCTGTCCTGTGCAGTTCTAGGAGGTCCACCCTCCCAGGCTTTGCCTCCCCTCTTTGGGGAGGAGTAAGTTTATTGCTTACTGTCTGAGGCGCCCCTACCGGGGAATGCCGACGGGGCTGCCCAGGCAATTTTTAAATGGCCAGAGTGCTCACCTCTCGAGCGCTGGCTTTTAACCCCACTTGCTCGACCCGATCTTGGGTCACATCTTACTTGTGGGAGTAAGATAAAACTGGCCTTGTGCCTAACTCTGCGAGGAGTAAATAAACATCCTCATTCGTGTTCGTTTCCTTTTTCTTCCATATCAAAAGGGAGCAGTGATCAAATATTCATTGGAATCCACAGCAATTTATTTGTCTTGGACGAAGCCAAATGTCTTGGTGGGAATTTAATGGGCTCGCCCACATTAGGTTCTTTAACTTTGGAAGCCAAATTCTCCCCAGCCTTGTTCCTCGGATTTGGTGATGGAACCACTCTTTTGAGGGGGCATTCAAGCGTTAAGACGTCCCCCCCCCCATCGCAATCCTCCTCCTTTCCAAATGACGTACATAATGTATTGTAACTTCTTGCTCTTACAATTCTTTGAAGACGCATCTTCTTCGTTGAACACTAATCCTTTCGAGCCTTTAATGAACTTTCTTGCTTTTTTAATAAAGAAAACATGAGTAACGTTCGCTTTCTGAATGCCTCAAACGCTGGTATGTCTGGAAATTGTGCAGTCCAAGAGTTGTCCGTACAACGAGAGATGGGCCCGTCTTCAGGGACGTAGCGATACTACTACTACTACTACTACTACAGCGCATCCTTTTTGCCTTCTCACTTTTTAAAATATTTCTTTACTAACAAACCGGCCGAAGCTCGTAGCAGGCAAATCAAATTTATGCTTGTATGATTTTTCTTCATATTCCTTCATCCTGAGTAAGTCTTATTATAAAGACGAAACGTTGATGAATACATAAATAATATATTTTTTTGGCTTTCCGTTTTCATTACGTCGGATAGTTTTATATTATACTAGACCACCCGTGACCCGTTGGGTCAGTTTGTTATATTAGCTATGGAATTCATGTATGTGCGTGACACTTGTGGAGAAAACAAAAAAAACTATTTGATGAAATTAAATGTAATTGTTTAAAAAAGAATATAGATAGATTTCTATGCGTCGTTCTGTTTATTATAATTGTTTTTTTTTTAATTATAGTTACTGAATTATAAGTGGTTGGCCATACTTATAGGTAAATATGCACTGAACAGGTGAGAAAGGAAGGGGGTACAACCGGCTGTCTCGCGTACGTAACGAAAACAGAGGGAGTAGGAGTGGTGAAATCTGTGAGAGGAAAAGTGGGAGGTGGTTTCGTCACCGCCGCTATTGATATTAATAATGATTGTTGTTGTTTTGTTTGTTTGTTTTTGTTTTTTAAAAGGGTGGAGCTTTTTTGAAACTGCGACAGACTTTACAAAGTCCTGCCGTTGAATGTTTTTAGCCGTGGAGAAAACAAAAAAACTATTTGATGAAATTAAATGTAATTGTTTTATATTAAAAGCGATATAAACATTTCCAGAATGAAAAATTTCATGCGTTCGTTAATCAGAATAGAGATTAACGGAATTTGAATAACAGATTGAGACGATGCTATTTACGCATGCGCAACCGGATGTTGAAAACCGGAAAGCTGAAAGCTGATTGCAAACATACAAGACAATAGAGTTTTAGTATTATATAGATATAGTGGTATTCGAGTGAAGCATTGGAGCAGTACCGTATTGCTCCATCCTGTTGGTGGATATCAGTATCCTTGTCTTGGGTTACTTTTCATAGAAATGATAGCGATAATCAAATGGATACATCTTTTGGAACCACACTGTATATAAAGTCGAACGATATTGTGCACAATTTTGCGAATTCAATTGATGTCACTAGATTTTCAAAGAAAAGAATCAATCAAAATGTCAATTGTGTTGTCATCCCGATATTTAAATCCAACCGTCATAAAATAATGGCGGACAATCGAACAGATGAGAAGAGGCCCATCACAAATAAATAGTGTCTCTCATTGTTATGAATCAGTCACCATCTTTTTATCTTGTTGAATATCATTTGCTTAATTGGTCCCCCGATTTTATAAAATCGGGGGACTTATGTTTTGAGGCATGTCCGTCCGTCCGTCCGGATTTTTCTCCGTAACCATCCATTGAATTTCTCTGAAATTTTGCATGAAGTTGTAACTTTGATCAGGTTAGAAAGTGACATTCTAAACCCTATCAAAGACCTTTGATATGTCAAGAGTTATTGCTCTAAAAACGAATCCCATGTCAATAGATTCACTGATCCTGTGCGATATTACAGTCAGCACATCAGCTGTTCATCTTGCAGGACAAAAACCATATTGCTTGTCACTGAGTAGGCTGTTTTTACTGAGGTGATTGGCAACTTCTCGATTTATCACGTTGAGGGGATAAAAGTCCAGTCTGTTTGTCAGAGCACATTCAGTGGAAGTACGTGTAAAACATGAACAGGGATGCAATAGTGCGGTGATGGGACATTGGCTGGAGCTTAGTAGACAGTGCGGAACGTATGAGGTTAGAGAAATGTAATACTTGAATCGATTAAAACATTTAAGATGCATAAGGAAGCTGTTAAGTCGGTGAAATTAAATTTCCCCGAGAAACCGAATGATTTTATAAAATCTATCAAATATTAATTTCTGTTCTTTTACTTATTCGTAGCGTATACAAAATCGGGGATTAATAATAACATTCATATCGCTGATCAGATTTCACCAAGACTAGAATTATTTTACAGAAAATATCTTTTTATTGAAGAGAAATATCAACTTTTCCTGATTTGTAAGGCAGATTATTACACGTATGGTCTTCCATAGTAAAAATGGTTGAAGTACTTTAAAGGGAAAAATTATCTGGTATTTTGTTTAGTAATGATGTCTGCCTGGCGATGAGTCATGCTCAATGCTATTTCCTTCTCGGTAAAAAAGGGGATTGGTCACGTCTGGTATAAAGCGTTCATCACATGGTTTAAAACCAATATTTTCTTTTATAGTTACATAGTATAGGCTGAGGTAAAGATTTCCCCAGGATTCTACTTGAATGTATTGCGATTTTAACAATCTGTTGTGAGCTTCTGAATGGCGATATAACACGGGAAGTTAAGGGTTGCAACAAAAATACTATGGCTTGTCCCCAGATTGTCTCCCCTTTGGTGCCTTTCAACAATGAAAAGGACGGTTCCAGGATACCACGTGACTATAAAAGACACGTGGAATTTCTTTTCTTCTTCTTCTTCTTTCCTTCCAAAGCTAAAATACTTTCTTTTTTGGTCCCCCGATTTATAAAATGTTATGTTTTGAGGTATGGCCGGGGTGGAAGTGTGTTTATGGCGGGAGATTCAAAAGAAGAACAAAGGGTTTTTGGATTTTAACCACAGTCGCGAAGGATTTCGGACAAATGGTTTTGCGATAATGAATCCCCCAACCATAGGTAGTGTGATAGATGCCTTTATAACTGCATGTTATCACACTATTAGGCTTCCACCATCGGACCACGTGGGGATTAAATAAAACAGTTTAAGACAACCAAGATGAAGGAAGAAAACATTATTTAAACTTACCTTAAAGAAAGCGAAGGAATTAGGAAGCTATACACATATACGAAGAGGCGTTTTATAATGG
The DNA here is from genome assembly GCA_963556195.1 of Sepiola atlantica. NCBI lineage: Eukaryota > Metazoa > Mollusca > Cephalopoda > Sepiida > Sepiolidae > Sepiola > Sepiola atlantica. The sequence goes on from OY744552.1 coordinate 38,885,568, forward strand.
TTAATAAAAAAGGAAAGGAATAACATTTTTATTAACAAAAACAATTTATTTAATATTTGAAACATTTTAAAGAGTTCTTAGATTCGTACTTGTGAGTGTATATATGCGAGGCATGTGAATGTCTTTTGTGTGGCTAATTTGTAATTGATCATGTGTGAAGAACTGTTCGTCAAATTGAAGGATGTGAATAAATGTTCATCGAATTGAAAGATGTGAATAAGATTACCTTTTTCTCCCCCCTCCTCCACACAGCTCGTTCGAGCTGGTGGTGGGGGGGTTTGTCGACGAGAGTTCTTTGTGTGCGTCCGCCCAGAACGCTGAAGGCAAAAAGAGAGGGAGAAAGAGACTTGTCTCCTCTTTTATAAATTTAAGATCACGTACGGCCGAGCTGACCTATCGGCCGCCCATTGGTCAGAAACCTCCGGCCACCGTGATTAGGCGAGATTTCGCGAGTCTCACCACCAGAGGCAAAGAAGGGTCAAACAAAGATAAGAAAGAAAGGGAGAGAGTAAGCCGAACGAACCCAGAAAGAAAAGGGGTAGCTAAACAGGCTAGGACTTTTCCTCAATGCCCGCTCGTCTCATCGATCTGCCACAGAGGCATGTCCGTCCGTCCATCCGGATTTTTCTCCACAACCATCCATTGAATTTCTCTGAAATTTTGCATGAAGTTGTAACTTTGGTCAGGTTAGAAAGTGACAATCTCCGATTTTTGAAAAAAAATCTGGTTAGCCCCCCAGGGGGTTAAAAGGCCCCGAAATGGCAAAAAATGACATTTTTTGCCCCATAACTTTTCATCCATCCATTCAATTTCCCTGAAACTTGGCCAAAATGTGGAGGCAATTGTTCCTAATAGAAAATAAGTATTGCTGACCTTGGAAAAAATCTGGTTCGCGCCCCCAGGGGGTCAAACCCCCCTAAAATGGCAAAAAATTACCCTTTTCTCCCATAACGTTTGATCCATCCATTCAATTTTTCTGAAACTTGGCCAAAATGTAGAGGCAATTGTTCTGGATATAAAATGAGCATCCTTGACCTCAGAAAAATTCTGGTTCGCGCCCCCAGGGGGTCAAAGGGGGGTCAAAAATGCTCCAAATTGCCCAAATTTATTGCATTTTACACTCGCCACATCGAGTCACATACAGAGGGGGACATGCATGCACACACGCACGCATGGCTTGTTCTTTTCGTACAAAGACATTTTGTTTTATTTAGAAATTATGAAAAAAAAAATGGTCACTTTTGACTGCTTTGACATAAAATAGTTGCTAAATATTTTTTAATTTTATTTACCGGAGTGCAAAAGACATTTGAAAAGAATAATGCACATTTTAAATACGGTTACAACATAAGCAATTAAGAAAACGTTTATTGAATTTTGAAGATTTTTCGTTTTCTTGTAAGGTCTATGGGATTTTTTTTTTTAACATAGTTCACCCCAAACAAGGCAGGCCGCCACCGTAGACGTAAGGGTCAATGGCATTGACATGTATCCCAATTCTTTAATGTTGACTGACCAACAGCGTGGCCGAAAACACAGAAGCCATGCCCCAAATATTCCATCTAATCCGTTTTAGATTGAATATTTTGGCCGTTGTTAAGTTTTTCCTTCCTTTGTGACTTTATTCCCCTGTCAAGAACACGGCTACACTCCTAAGGATTATTCAACCACTTGGAATTCATTGTTAACTTATTCCTGCCTTTGTGACTTTATTCCCCTGTCAAGAACACGGCTACACTCCTAAGGATTATTCAACCACTTGGAATTCATTGTTAACTTATTCCTGCCTTTGTGACTTTATTCCCCTGTCAAGAACACGGCTACACTCCTAAGGATTATTCAACCACTTGGAATTCATTGTTAACTTATTCCTGCCTTTGTGACTTTATTCCCCTGTCAAGAACACGGCTACACTCCTAAGGATTATTCAACCACTTGGAATTCATTGTTAACTTATTCCTGCCTTTGTGACTTTATTCCCCTGTCAAGAACACGGCTACACTCCTAAGGATTATTCAACCACTTGGAATTCATTGTTAACTTATTCCTGCCTTTGTGACTTTATTCCCTGTGTTGCTGAAACAATACTCTTAGTTCTATTAATTGTATTGGTTTATTATACTACTTCAGACTAATGTACTATCTTTTAATGCTCAATTCGGAGTGAGGGTGTAGTGTAGTATCTGTTCTGTTGTCATGAGTCCATCTTCACGGGCATTATTTCCTCCTTTTATAAATAAAATAAAATTAAAGTACCTTATTTATGGATGTCAAACTCGAACGCAAACCCCACAATATTTTTATAACTAAAATTAAATCAAATGTGTTTCCTTTTTATAGATGTCAAGCACAAAAGAAAATACGAGGAAATTACTATATGGCTGCCAACGATTAAGGCATTGCATTAAAGTTTGATTTTCAAGTCTTTAAAAAATAAATCAGAATTTTATTTCGGGATAAAAAAATACAATTTAAGACTAAATAATAAATTTCATCCAAAATGTGTGCAAAAATCAAACAAAATAATCGAGATATTCAAATAATAATATATTGTTGGACGTGCTCAAGGTTTTTTTTATATCGCTTCTGTATAAGGCCAGCATTTCGCACACATATAGAAGTGTGAATATAACTACTGACTATGATTTTAGTGGTCATCGTCAGTGCATGGTTGTTGAACACACGTCAGTTTAATCAACGATTAAGGCATTGCATTAAAGTTTGATTTTCAAGTCTTTAAAAAATAAATTAGAATTTTATTTCGAGATAAAAAATACAATTTAAGACTAAATAATAAATTTCATCCAAAATGTGTGTGAAAATCAAACAAAATAATCGAGATATTCAAATAATAATATATTGTTAGACGTGCTCAAGGTTTTTTTTATATCGCTTCTGTATAAGGCCCACATTTCGCACACATATAGAAGTGTGAATATAACTACTGACTATGATTTTAGTGGTCATCGTCAGTGCATGGTTGTTGAATACACGTCAGTTTAATCAACGATTAAGGCATTGCATTAAAGTTTGATTTTCAAGTCTTTAAAAAATAAATTAGAATTTTATTTCGGGATAAAAAAAATACAATTTAAGACTAAATAATAAATTTCATCCAAAATGTGTGCAAAAATCAAACAAAATAATCGAGATGTTCAAATAATAATATATTGTTGGACGTGCTCAAGGTTTTTTTTATATCGCTTCTGTATAAGGCCCACATTTCGCACACATATAGAAGTGTGAATATAACTACTGACTATGATTTTAGTGGTCATCGTCAGTGCATGGTTGTTGAACACATGTCAGTTTAATCAACGATTAAGGCATTGCATTAAAGTTTGATTTTCAAGTCTTTAAAAAATAAATTAGAATTTTATTTCGAGATAAAAAATACAATTTAAGACTAAATAATAAATTTCATCCAAAATGTGTTCAAAAATCAAACAAAATAATCGAGATGTTCAAATAATAATATATTGTTGGACGTGCTCAAGGTTTTTTTTATATCGCTTCTGTATAAGGCCCACATTTCGCACACATATAGAAGTGTGAATATAACTACTGACTATGATTTTAGTGGTCATCGTCAGTGCATGGTTGTTGAACACATGTCAGTTTAATCAACGATTAAGGCATTGCATTAAAGTTTGATTTTCAAGTCTTTAAAAAATAAATTAGAATTTTATTTCGAGATAAAAAATACAATTTAAGACTAAATAATAAATTTCATCTAAAATGTGTTCAAAAATCATACAAAATAATCGAGATGTTCAAATAATAATATATTGTTGGACGTGCTCAAGGTTTTTTTTATATCGCTTCTGTATAAGCCCACATTTCGCACACATATAGAAGTGTGAATATAACTACTGACTATGATTTTAGTGGTCATCGTCAGTGCATGGTTGTTGAATACACGTCAGTTTAATCAACGATTAAGGCATTGCATTAAAGTTTGATTTTCAAGTCTTTAAAAAATAAATTAGAATTTTATTTCGGGATAAAAAAATACAATTTAAGACTAAATAATAAATTTCATCCAAAATGTGTGCAAAAATCAAACAAAATAATCGAGATATTCAAATAATAATATATTGTTGGACGTGCTCAAGGTTTTTTTTATATCGCTTCTGTATAAGGCCCACATTTCGCACACATATAGAAGTGTGAATATAACTACTGACTATGATTTTAGTGGTCATCGTCAGTGCGTGGTTGTGGAATACACAGCCGTTTAATCAACCAAAAGAAGAATCGGCTGCCCTGATCCTGTTCTCCACATCCTTCTTACATGTAAGAGATGTTAAGATGCTCCCTAGGTATGAAAACTGATCCCCTTCCTCTAGTGGTTGGTCATTTACAATGGTGTTAGTGTTTGGGGGCAGAAGACCAGGTGGATGTTGGATAAGAGCCTTCGTCTTGTCTGTATTCACTTGCATCCCAAAATGTTTGTAGGCTGTGTTGTATGTGTCCGCTAATGTCTGGAGGTCCTCTGTAGTCTCACCTGAGGTGGCATTGTTGTCAGCATACTGCAGTTCCTGCAGTTCCTGAATTTTATTTTTTTTAAACACATTTTTAAATCCCTTTTATATGCAGGATTCCCAGATTGGTCAATGCTTTTATTTTTGTATTTGCTTATTAAATTAAATTTAAAAAAAAATACAACTGAATTTGATTTTTTAAAACACATTTTTAAACCCCTTATATGAGATGTGTTTTGATTGAAGGGTGTCAGGTGAACAACATCCGATACGTTGATGATACCATACTAATGGCGACATCGAGTGAAGACTTGCAAAAACTTCTTGACGTAGTGGTTAAAGAACGCAAAAGATACGCATTACAACTGAATGCTCAAAAGACCTTTTGCATGGCGATTTCTGGAAAACCTCGAATGCCTGCCTGTGAAATCAAGATCGGAGACACTGCAATCATGCAAGGACAATCATTTAACGACCTTGGGTCAGTGATGCCATCAGATGGAAGGTGTAGGACAGACGTAAAATCTAGACTTGGCAGACAGAGTGCATTTATGAAGCTGTCTTCTGTTCTTCAGTCTCGTACCATCTCGCTGGAGACCAGATTGAGGGTACTTAGGTCCATTCTACTTTATGGATGCGAAACTTGGAATATATGTCCTAAATTAGAAACTAAGTTTTTTTCTGTGGAGACATGGTTTATTCGCCGGATGCTGAATATCAATTGGAAGCAGCATGTAACCAATGAGGAGGGGTGGAGGCGATCTGGATACAAAAACCTCGGCAATTAATTCAGACTTAAATGAAAAGACAAATGACTTTTAGCGGCCATATATATAGACACAAAGGACTCGAACATTTAGTTCTTACTGGTAGAGTGTCTGGTTGTAAGCGAGTGGGCAGACCAAAATATAAGTTTATGGACAATATGTGTAGGTGGACAAACCGTAATGCAATCCGACTATTTCGTTCAATGGATAATAGGACAATGTCGAAGATCATAGTCCCCAACGGCTTACAGAAGCAAGGCCATCCATGATGATGCTATGAGATTGGTAAAAAAAGAAATTTGTGCTTATATAGATGAGGGCACGTATGAAAAACGCAGTTACACAGGTGAAAATTGCAGTTCCAAATAAATCAACCAGAATACTCTTTGATGTACGTATGTATCAGACAAAAATAGGTATATACACCAAACATTAGCAAAAAATATTGAGTAGAATTTTCATTAAAAATCAAAATTAGTCTTATCATATTGATTCGAGTGAAAAACATGTACATAAGGGGGACATAACTCAGTGTGTCATATTAACAAGTAATAAATCAATGGCCATCGGCAAAATACGATAAAAAATAATTTTTATTTTTTAGTAAAATTCTACTCGATAATTTTTCCTAATTTTTGGTGAGGTTACTTATTTCTGCCTGATACGTAAGTATAACACAATAGTTTTTGTTTGGAAATGCGTTTTTTGTATGTGCCCTCATCTGTATAAGCACCAAAAAATTAATTTTTTTTTAATTTACACTTTTATTTAATTTTAAAAAACAAAACGAAAACTACAACTGAATTTAATTTTATTTTCTTTTAATTGACTTTTTTTTCTTTTCTTTATTTTACAGATCAGTTCAGTGATTCAAGACGAAATAAAAACTGTCCATGAAACTCTTCTCCTATTCATGTCGAGGGGGGAGGGGGGCTCAATTTTTACATCAAGTTTACATCGACTCAAATCCAAATAATTAAAAAAAAAACAAAAAAAAAATAGGTTCGTTTGCATTTCAATAACAACAAAAACAACAACAAATTGTAGTTCCAGGTTCTCGGAACGAGAACCGTTTTGAATTGTCTTCTCTTGTTTCTTTTAGCAATCTAATAAGTTTAAAGGTCACTACTTTAGCCATGTCACAATTTGAAGGGGAGGGGGGTCTGCATCAGTACGTAGAGGAAAGGGGGGGGGTAATCTACCAGTTTCTGTAGTACAGGAAGAATATTTACTTATTTTTGTCATTCTTTTTCTTTCTAAATTTAAAACTTCATATTTTCTTCAGTGATAATTTCATTTTAACTTATTCAGTGTATAACGTATTTGTGTGTGTGTTTGTGTGTGTGTGTGTGTGTATATATATATATTAGAGTATCATGTTCACTTTTGGTTTATGTGTATATATATATATATATATATATATGTGTGTGTGTGTATAATCAGTCGATGGAAAATCATAAGTACACAAGTGTGTGGAATCATTTTCAAAAAATCTGTTCACACCTCATTGGAAGCTTGAAAAAGGAAAAGCTTTCCGAAAATTACCTATAGAATAGCCTAACAAAAAAAAAAACGAAAAAGGAAATTGCTATTTACCTTCCTTCTAAAATCGTCCAAAACACTCAATACGAAATAGTAAGTTACACATTTATTTGTTTATTAATTTCTATTTATAAATTTTTTCACCCACTTGTCTACCTATGATTTTCCATCGACTGATTATACCTATATATATATATATATATATATATATATAGTTGTATGTATTTATATATCATATATATATGTATTTATATATTATATATATCTATATATATTTATATATATATGTATTTATATATTATATATATATCTATATGTATTTATATATTATATATATCTATATATATTTATATATATATATGTATTTATATATCATATATATATGTATTTATATATTATATATATCTATATATATTTATATATATATATATGTATTTATATATCATATGTATTTATATATCATAAATATCTATATTATATATATCTATATCTATATATATTTATATATCATATATCTATCTCTCTATATATATATATATCTATATATATATATATATATATATATCTATATATATATATATATTATATATATCTATATATTTATATGTATTTATATATTATATATATCTATATATGTATTTATATATTATATATCTATATATCTATTTATATATTATATATCCATATATATATTTATATATTATATATCCATATATATATTTATATGTATATATTTATTTATATATATCTCTATATATATATATTTATATATATCTATATATATATGTGTGTGTGTATTTATATATTATATCTCTCTCTCTATATATATATATATATATATATTTATATATTATTTATATCTATATTTATATATATCTATATATATATACATATGTATTCATATATTATATATATCTATATATATATGTATTCATATATTATATATATCTATTTATATGTATATGTATTCATATATTATATATATCTATTTATATGTATATGTATTCATATATTATATATATCTCTATATATATGTATTTATATATTATATACATATCTATATATATATTTATATATTATATACATATCTATATATATATTTATATATTATATACATATCTATATATATATTTATATATTATATACATATCTATATATATATTTATATATTATATACATATCTATATATATATTTATATATTATATACATATCTATATATATATTTATATATTATATACATATCTATATATATATTTATATATTATATAAATATATATATATATATTTATATATTATATAAATATCTATATATATATTTATATATATTATATACATATCTATATATATATTTATATATTATATAAATATCTATATATGTATTTATATATTATATACATATCTATATATATATTTATATATTATATAAATATCTATATATGTATTTATATATTATATACATATCTATATATATATTTATATATTATATACATATCTATATATATATTTATATATTATATAAATATCTATATATGTATTTATATATTATATAAATATCTATATATGTATTTATATATTATATAAATATATATATATGTATTTATATATTATATAAATATATATGAAAGGTGGAATAAAGAATGTTATCTATATATATATATATATATATATATATATATATATATATCTATTACATTGTGTTATCTCCCTACAACCCGAGTTTCTCCATTTTGTCAGTTCGTCTGAAATGAAATAAAAAAAAGATGTTAAAGTTTTGATTTTTTAAATTTTTAACCGGTTGTCAAGATTAAGCTTTAAATGGTTTGTCAGCCGATACGTATTTGGTTGTGTCTATATATGTAGATAGGTGTGTCTTGTTCAGGTTTATGATGTTTAACTGATGTGTTTTGTGTATGTGAGTTTTTTTTTTCTTTTTATTCCCTTTTTGTACTCATCAGACGAAATGTTGGTGGGATGTAGATGTTGTTGGTGGGATGTAGATGTTGTTTGGCTCGATTGTACATGTGTATGCTTTCCCATTTTCGTCGCTCTGCGTGGTCATGTGTTCAAGTGGCCGAAGGAGTCGGTTGAAGTTGTCAACATTTTCATTATTTCTATATATGCATTTTTCCGCGTTTCGGTTGTGTGTTTGTAAATATCATTGAAGAGTTAAGGCTTTTTATATGGAAAAGATTTGTTTTTTTTTGGGGGGGGGGGGGGTGATTCATCGGTGTTACTATGTTTTTTTGTTTTGCGGGAGGTGGATGATTCATGGGGGTTACTATGTTGTTGTTTTTTGACGGGGGGGGGGGGGATAATTCATGGGTGTTACCATGTTTTTTTGTTACTATGTTGTTTTTTTGGGGGGGGATGATTCATGGGTGTTACTATGTTTTTTTGTTTTTTGTATTGAGGAGGGGGGGATGATTCATGGGTGTTACTATGTTTTTTTGTTTTTTGTATTGCGGAGGGGGGGATGATTCATGGGTGTTACTATGTTTTTTTTTTGGGGGGGGGGGGGGGTGATTCATGGGGGTTACTATGTTTTTTTGTTTTTTGTATTGAGGAGGGGGGATGATTCATGGGTGTTACTATGTTTTTTTGTTTTTTGTATTGAGGAGGGGGGGATGATTCATGGGTGTTACTATGTTTTTTTGTTTTTTGTATTGCGGAGGGGGGGGGGATGATTCATGGGTGTTACTATGTTTTTTTGTTTTTTGTATTGCGGAGGGGGGGGATGATTCATGGGTGTTACTATGTTTTTTTGTTTTTTGTATTGAGGAGGGGGGGGGGATGATTCATGGGTGTTACTATGTTTTTTTTTTTGGGGGGGGGGGTGATTCATGGGTGTTACTATGTTTTTTTTTTGGGGGGGAGGGGGTTCATGGGTGTTACTATGTTTTTTTTTGTTTTTCATAGGTGTTACTATGTTTTTTTGGGATGGGGGGGGAGAGGGTAAGCTTGATGTATTTTCAGCTTAAGTTTAGATGTACTTGTATGTTCACATAGTTGATTCTATATACGCTGTGTATGAAGCCGCTTTTTAGTCGACCCTTGCGTTTGTGTAGGTATTACTCTTATAACTGAAACTGCTAAATATTCTACGGGGCAGGGAACATGGAAAATCCACAAAGACAAAAATCAACAAGATCCGTACACAATTCGAACATGTGTCTACGAAGAGGGACAGCCTTTAGCTGGCGTCAGTTTAACCGCTTGTCCAATGGACCCACGATGAATCGAAAGTCGAACTTGCCGCGATAACTCAAATCTCTAGCTTTTTGAACAATATATTTTATTTACCTCCTTTTCAGGAGGTTAGACACAAGGTCAGGTGTGGGGTTTGATGAAAGTGTTTTTGTGGAACGAACTGGATTCGAACCCGGCACACCCAGGTCCTTAGTCCGCGTCGTGAACCACTTAGCCACCGTGAACGAAATATGTTTGTTTATTTATGTTATTAAACCAGGTCTGTGCGGTTATGTGTCAGCAATGATGATACGGTGAATTTGTAATTAAATAAACAATACATTATGTATATATGTTTGACTATGTATGTGAGTATACATAATGGAATATGAGTGTGTGTATTTATACACTGGAATATGTGTGCGTATTTATCAATATTCATGTGCGAATAAAAAGATGTGTGTGATTATATACATGTATTACAGAAGATCAGAACAACATTGGTACCGTCAGTTTCAAATCCGACAAATGGGAACGGCACATGACCGTCCTTTGTGGATTCTCTTCAGCCGCCGTTGTGGTCTGTTGCTTTGGAAAATGTCAATTTGCGCGCTGTCTGTTCTGATCTTCTGTAATGCATATATAAATAAATATTACGTTTTCATTTTGGAATTTCTCTTGATAATCGAGAACTCTGCTGGGGTTCTCTCCCACTAATCTTACAAAGATATATATATATATATATATATATAGCAGATATATATTCTTTTAAGAAAAATTGAACAGAGTGCTCATTTACCGGAGCCCAATTTATTCAATTTCGATACGATACAAATATATATATATATATATATATATATATATATATATATATATAAAAATAGTTTGAATATGCAACTAATATCTTTTGTATATATATATATATATATATATATATACAAAAAAAAATCTATTTGCATATCCAAACTATATATATATATATATATTAGTATTGTATTAGTATATTTTTATACTATATAGTGATTTTTGCTTTGTTTTCGTTGAAAATTATAACTTTTTTGGACATTGTTGTTGATTTGTATTTTTGCTAGGCACCTACGAAAAATTCTGTTCTGAAGAAGATCCAATGTTTAAAAAAATGTTTATGTTTCAGTATATGACTTAAAATGAACACTGCCTTGAAACAGATGTAAACAACTATGATACATTTGTTTATGCTCTTTATTTGGAATGCGATTTGAAAATGATTTAAATTATATGTATATATAAGATATATATAAAATATATATATATATATATATATATATATCTTATATATGTATGAGCATTTGTATGTGCGTACAAATATTGATATACAAACAAATGGGGATCTTTATGCAAATATAGAAAGCGTAGAAACATACATCTGTATATGTAAATATGTAAGTGTGAGTATGTGAGCATGTGTGTATGTGTGCATGAATATGTAGATGTATATGTATGTGTATTTTACTTAGCCTTATCCAACCATTTCAAACCAATTTGTTTAATCTTTCTATAAGAACGATATTTAATGGCCATTAAAATCAAAGAATTTAAAATTTATTTTCAATAGACTGCTCCAGGAGATATTTAGAACAATAATAAGTTATTTAGGTCTTGCACAGCTATAAAAAATCAGACTTTTATCTTCAGAAAGGAATGCTTTGGTGTTAGGGTGTCACGGCATTGGTGTTTGGGTGCCTTTAATTAATTCAAAAGGGAAAGCTTTTTACCGTCACGTCGATTGAGGGTAAAAGCAAGAAAGAAGCAGGCCAAGAAAGTCAAAGAAAACCCCAAGCAATGGCCTATTGAAACCTAAGTAAATCATAGAGATTCATGGAGAAAATCCCAGTTCATGATTTAATATTTGGTCAGCAACCAAGATAGAGAGCAGAATCCTTTATCAAAAAAGATCACAAATAACAGAATGTGTCATAGAAAAAAAATGAGAAAAACAATATATATATATATATATATATATATATATATTTATGTATCATCATCATCAGCATCATCATAATCATATTCGATTTATGTCCATTTAACATGCTGGCATATGTAAGATCGCTTTAAGAAATTACCTTCCAAACTAGCCTATCTCTGCACAGGTCTTTATTGGTCCCTCTTTCTTTCAGGTCAATTTTTATCGCTTCTTCCCATGTTTTTGCCTTGGGAACTGAACTTGCTACCTCAACTGTTCTACATCTACTAACACAAAAACTTTCATCCATTTTTTTTTCATCCATTGAAGTCTCCTGTTCTGCACTCATCTCCCTATACTGTCCAGATTTAATCTTCCATTGAGGTCATCAGAACTAAGTCTGTCTTTAAGACTCATATTACACATCCATCGTATTATTTCTCTCATATATATATATATATATATATATTTCATAGTCTATTTAAGTTATTTTAAATAATTTAATAGTTATTTCCACACTATTTGATAGTGTAGGGAATTTACACTCAAATTATTACTGTAGTCAGCCCTATTTTCACTGAGGGAAAGAGCTATAATAAATGTATTTGGTGTTTCTGAAGAAATCAATTTTTAAACCAAAAACAAGTACCAAAACATATTACTGTTATATTATTATTAAAAGATCTGTCCAGTGTTGAAACCTTTGAGATATATATATATATATATATATATATATATATATATATATATATGGTTAGTGGGAGAGAACCCCACGCAGAATGCTCGATTACTAAGAAAAATTAAAAAAATAAGAGCAGAATATTTATTTACATATATATTACAGAAGATCAGAACAATATCGGTACCGTCAAAGACATACATAAACAGGGGTTGAAGAGAATCCGGCATAAAGGAACAACTATAGGTCCTCTTTGTTTGACTTTGAAACCGACGGTACTGATGTTATTCTGATCTTCTGTAATATATATATATATATATATATATATATATATATAAGACGTTCATTAATACGAACGAAACCGGTCAAATCTCCTGTTTTTGTTTTTCTCCTGCATTTTAACCTTTTTCCATTTGTCTGTTTTCACATATTTTGTCTTCCACAGCATTACATTTTCATGACTTATCGTGTACCTTACCCCATATATATATATATATACACACACACACACACACACACACACACTAGCTGTACCGACCCAGCATTTCCCGTAAGCAAATCATTTCATCAAATAGGAATTTTTTTAAAGTTTGTTTTCGTACTGGACACTAATAAAACAAAGAGTAATGCATAATTAATGTGGAGGCGAGAACCCCTAACCCTAACCCCCACACACAAATGCAGACACGTTTGAAGCCACCTAAATTTAAGTAATATACATATTTATTTTTGAAGAATTCAAGGAGAACTCAGTATAATTGCACACGATAAACTTCCCTTTAATCTGTTTCAGTAAGATAAACTGTCTCCACTCTAAGTTTTCTTAGTCGGAATAAGTATTTCAAGAAAAAAAAACTGATGCGAAATAAAATATATTTGTGCCAATAACATACTGGAAGGGAAAAAAAACGAGAAAATAAGTTAATCTGAATCAATTATCGATATGTCAGACGAATTGCTATTTGAGTCTGACTTTGAAAATCCAAAAAGATAATTGTATATGTTAGATATATATATATATATATATATATATATGGAGGAGTATTCGAAGGCTATCACAATGCAAGAAATGGAAATATGTCGGCGTTGAGAAGTAAGACAAAAACAAGTGATTATAATTATATATTTTTTCAAAAACTTTTTTAATAATTTTTTTTTTTTTCCTATATAGCAAATCTTACTTGATTAGGCAAAACTTCAACACTGATCTAATCTGTGTGACCGTGTTCCATAATATATTTCGAGGAAGACCTCTTTGTCACGTTTATTGAGATTTGAAACACCTAGCATTTGACAAAGAGGTCTTCCTCGAAATATGTTATGGAACACGGTCACACAGATTAGATCAGTGTTGAAGTTTTGCCTAATCAAGTAATTTTTGCTATATAGGAAAAATAAAAGATAAAATTATTAAAAATTTTTTTGAAAAAATATATAATTAAAATCACTTGTTTTTGTTTTGATTCTCAACGCCGACATATTTCCATTTCTTGCATTGTGATAGCCTTCTAATACTCCTCTATATACATATTACACACAATGCTTCAAGCAAACTACCTCTCCTTATTATATATATGCATATATATATATATATATATATATATATACAGGGTGGGCAAAAATAAGGGTCCTATTTTTAAAAATTCATAACTTTTTTATTTATTGATTTTTTTAAATTTTTTTTTTTTAGAATAAGTAAAGGAGCCCTTCCTAAGCAAGCATGAGCCGTATTAGCCCTAAGGAACGTACCCTCATTTAGAAAACATTATTTTTGCTTAAAAAACTCAAAACAGTGTACAAAACAATACTTTAGTTTTTGTAAGTTTTAAGAAGTGTTTTTCGGCTAAAATTTGTTTTGTTTATTTCAAAAAATCTCGGAAGGGTCAGTCTACACACACATAAAGTTTGGTGAGTTTAACTTTTATTTTGTGGAAGTTATTCAAATTCAAGTTATTCAAATTTAAAGATAGGACACTTATTTTGGCCCACCCTGTATATATATATATATATAGTAGTTTGAAAATATACTTATGGCAAACTAGCTATAGATAAATGTATGTCTTATGCTCCAAGGCCTGATGAGCTCCTTGTAACAGAACACATGTATACTTTCATACTACTACTACTAAGCTCTACTAATGTATTGAGCACTCTTGAATCAAATACTGAAACAAATATATATACATGATAATATAGCATTTGATAATATAAGTATATAATAGAAAACAGTTATATATATATATATATATATATATATATATATAATATAGGCTTATGTACATTATATACAGGTTTCAGACTGCCATGGGGAAGTGGTTGCCGTACAATAGTTATCGGTGCAGACTGGACTCTGTGTGCTGCATTAAATGGCTATCAGAGCTACTGCATCAATTTTATGATGAGATGTTGGCAACCTTAATGTGGTGCCTCCTGTGAGTATTTCATTCTATAATTGCAACATGCTCATTCATAAAAATATGTATCTTACTAGCTGTAACTATCCGTTGTTGCCCGGGACGCAGAGAAGTCGTTTTAGTTTTTTAAATATTTATTTACTTGTTTGCACCTATTATATTCTTCCATTCAAAATGAGTTATCACCCTTGCTGATTCTTATTTTTATCTGATTATTATTAGCAGCTCTCTGCGTCGGACTATGTCATGTAAAGAATAACCTGCGTTTAAGTATGTTATTATACTGCCAATAACATAGCATAACAATAACAAATTGGCTAGTTAGAATCAAAATTTGATTTATCAGCTTAAATGCTATTTGGGTCTGAATTTTTAAATCCGACAAGATAACTTTATATGTAAGATGTATAATGTTGCTATGTTTTTAGCAGTCTCTCTATCACACACATTCTGTGAAAAGCTGTGATACAGCGAAACAGTCTGTATGTGGATAACTATATATATATATATATATATAGTAATCCAGGTAGGGTAAAAATCCACAGGGTAGAAATCCAAAGGGAATCAAACCGGGTTTATAAAAGAGTGCTCAGACCTTGTACATGTTTGAATAAAAGCATTCACTATATATATATATATATATATCGGGTCGTGCAAACGTCTGGACCAACAGACAAGCTTCTATAGTGATTCTTTTTTATTTATTTCTAACATAAATTGAATCGTGTAAGTATAATTTATAATTTTACTTATCATCTTACCTAGATGACATACGATTAGCAAATATTCTGTGAGATATGTGGTTTCAATCGGATTGCAGTTCATTTTGCGAATGATGTGGGCAGATATTTGGATAACACATTTCCATGGAAATGGATTGAGCGTTGAAGGCCGTATGAATGGCCACCAAAATTTCTGGATTTTAGCTATTTGGATTTTTCCATCTTAAATGAGTGGTTTATGCTAGCAAACAGAACTTCACAAACATTAGAAGTTAGCATCACATAAGTAATTAAAACTCTGCTCACAAATGTTGTGCAACGATCATGTGTCTCCCGAGGTTTGGAAGAAGGTGGATATCAATTGTAACACATATTGTATATTGTTATATAGTAAATTGTTTATGATACCAGACATTTACACTAATATATATATATATATAACAAAAACAAATGATTTTAATTATATATTTTTTCAAAAAATTTTTTAATAATTTTATTTTTTATTTTTCCTATATAGCAAAAATTAGTTGATTAGGCAAAACTTCAACACTGATCTAATCTGTGTGACCGTGTTCCATAATATATTTCGAGGAAGACCTCTTTGTCAAATGCTAGGTGTTTCAAATCTCAATAAACGTGACAAAGAGGTCTTCCTCGAAATATATAATGGAACACGGTCACACAGATTAGATCAGTGTTGAAGTTTTGCCTAATCAAGTAAGATTTGCTATATAGGAAAAAAAAAAAAAATTATTAAAAAAGTTTTTGAAAAAATATATAATTAAAATCACTTGGTTTGGAAGAAGGTGGATATCAATTGTAACACATATTGTATATTGTTATATAGTAAATTGTTTAGGATACCAGACATTTACACTAATATATATATATATATATATATATATATATATATATATATATATATATATATATATATATATATATATATAATTGGTTTTTCACAATCAGACATAACAGTTCAGCTCACACAGACGATGACAGCTATAGACAAGAAGTTCTAGACTTGAGTTTCACTCTCCTTTGGATTCTTCTGTAGGACATATCTGGATTTTCTCGTGTGCAGCATGGTTGCTGATCTGACCCGACATTGCAAATACATCTAATCAAAAACTTGATACAGTAGTAGTATCAATATAGTTTTTTTTTAATACATAAATAAGAAACTTTAAATTGAATATTTCTCTCAAAATCTCAAGAGACTATTACCAGCATTTTTACCGCTAATTTCACAATCCTCAGGTTTTTACCACTATTTCACAAATTTTTAGTTTTTTTATCACTATTTCACAATTTTTTTAATTTTTTTATCACTATTTTACAAATTTTAGGGTTTTTTTTATCACTTTTTCACGTTTTTGAGTCTTTTTACCACAGATCAGCATTTTGTAGTTTTTTTTATCACTATTTCACAATTTTTCGCTTTTTTACCACTATTTCACAATTTTTCGCTTTTTTACCACTATTTCGCATTTTTTCGCTTTTTTACCACTATTTCACAATTTTTCGCTTTTTTACCACTATTTCGCATTTTTTTACCACTGTTTAACAATTTTCAGTTTCTATTTTAAAAACGGTTTTACAAAAAGAAAAAAAATGAATCCCATTTCTACTTTACCGGCCCTTTAAATATTTTTATTCACTTATCAGTCCTTAAGTTTTTGTGAAGTTGAAAATCACTGGTTTAAAATATGAAAATAAATTTGAATAAAAGCAACACTTCATCTCAGAAATATTGATGTATAAACATTAACGTTTTTGGGGGGGTTGGCTTTTCTAGTTGTGGATAAGCATTTAGACGAAAATGTAACTATCATAGACGCATGGAACATCGTTGGCAATGGAGAAAGTTATACTCCAAACCGACACAAACCGTGAATACCCATAACACGAACGCATGAAGATTTGAAAATGGCCGTACTAGTCGTCTGGTTTGGTATGGTAGTTTTGTTTTACGGCATATCAACCCTTTTTGGGTTATTTAATGCCGAATCTGGTCATTATAGTAAAAGTGTTTATGCTTCAAGTTCTTTATATCTTCAAATGTTTAATCATCGTTTTTGGTTTGGTAGTTTTGTTTTACGGCATATCAACCCTTTTTGGGTTATTTAATGCCGAATCTGGTCATTATAGTAAAAGATTTATGCTTCAAGTTCTAAAAATAAAATAAAAAAGGGGAGGGAGAAAGGGAGAGGGGCTGTTGTTTTTGTTTTTGGTTTTGTAGAACATAATTAAGTTTTACAAAAAAAAAAACAAAAAAAAAACGTCAATGTAGGTGAATTTCGTCTCAGGGAGCCACAGGGCAGCCTGATCTGGTATCACCAGACTAGTCGTCTGAAAGTTTACTTAGATATGTCTGCTCTATTGTAACGTCACGCAATTCAAACATTATTTTGAACCTGTAATTAAAAACTTATACAAATACAAGAAAATTTAATTAAGAAAATAGGGTGAGAAAATGATAATCTATTGTTTATTAACAGCACATACAGGTATATCTACATATATGTGTGTATATATATACACACACCCATATATGTGCATGTATGTGTGTATATATATATATATATATATATATATATATACACATACACACACATATGTGTGTGTGTATACACACACATATATGTGCATTTGTGTGTGTATATATATATATATATATATATATATTCTGTTAACTAATTTTTATTGTTAGCGATAATATCTGTGTTAAAGCTAATAATGATGCACTTTCCTAAGTGCTTGAGGGAGAGTTAACTCCCTTACATACAATACGCCCCTCTATATTTTTATTATTTTTATGGACATATATATATATATATATATATATATATATATATATATGTGTATATATATATATGAGTGTTTAATAGGACCAACAAATTTTTCTAGGAATAACAAACCAGATTTTCTGCTAAATCTATGATAACCAGATAGATGAAACCCAGGTATCCCCAATAGACACAGTAATGGATTATATTTAAATAAAATAATTAATAATTTATACATGTATATATATATATATAAATTATTGGGTGTATCTGTGTATATATATATATATAATATATATATATATATATATATATATACATACACATAATGGATTATATTTAAATGAAATAATTAATAATTTATATATATATATATATATATATATATATATATATATATATATATATATATACATACATACATACACATGCGTATCTGTATGTATAGTCTGATGAGATTTAAGACAGAAACATGATTGCATTTATATAGCCACTTAACACACTTCTGTATTATTAATATATGTGTATATATATATATATATATATGTGTGTGTATGTGCACATATATAAATATATGTATGTGAGTGTGTATTTGTCTGTATATTTAATATCTATGTATATATATATATATATATATATGTGTGTGTGTGTATATCTATGTATGTGTGGGTGTGTGTATATCTATGTATATATGAGTGTGGGTGTGTGTATATCTATGTATATATGGGGGGTGTATATCTATGTATATGTGGGTGTGGGTGTGTATATATATATATGACTATGTAAATATATACGTCTGTTTATATGTATGTGTGTGTGTGTATGCAGGGAGGGGCAAGAACTGGAGGGACTACTGTTGTCATGGTGATAGCTTGTAACCTTGCATGAGGGAATGGGGGTTAAACACTGTTCCTCTCTCTTTCTCTCTCTCTCTCCAATGTCCAGGTAAGTGTCCTCCTCAGGATGGGGTGGGGCTGTCACCGCTCTGAAAACAAGTACCTACGGCAAAGTAGGCAGACCTTAGATGATGCAAGAGCAGCGAGGAGCCGTTTTTACGTACGAATGGCCGCTAGGCTATCAGCAGCATGCTGTACGCGTAGCATGTTGAAGCAAGTCTGACATACTCGCACGGGCTTCATAATACGGAGTCGTCGTATCTCCGTTTCAAAACGGCTACATCTGTAAAATAAAAAACACAGTTTTGTTTAAGCTTTTTTAAGGTAGTTTTGGTTTGGTAGTTTTGTTTTACGGCATATCAACCCTTTTTGGGTTATTTAATGCCGAATCTGGTTATTATAGTGAAAGTTTTTATGCTTCAAGTTCTTTATATCTTCAAATGTTTAATCAGGGTTTTTGGTTTGGTAGTTTTGTTTTACGGCATATCAACCCTTTTTGGGTTATTTAATGCCGAATCTGGTCTTGTTTTCTTCTCTTTTTTGTTTCTTTCCCCTTTTAATATCTGTTTCTATTTAACCCATAGTTGGGACCCTAACAGGTACTACCACTCCGGGTCAGGGTGGACCTGGGAGCAATGGTAATTAAGAGGAGGCTCCACATTCCCCAAAGTCCGTAAGCCGGATCTCACCATCGGATGTAGTTTACGGTCATATCCAGGACCGGGAGTAGGGTAGGAAAAATAAAAATAAAAAAGGGGAGGGAGAAAGGGAGAGGGGCTGTTGTTTTTGTTTTTGGTTTTGTAGAACATAATTAAGTTTTACAAAAAAAAAAAAAAAAAAAAAAACGTCAATGTAGGTGAATTTCGTCTCAGGGAGCCACAGGGCAGCCTGATCTGGTATCACCAGGCTTTTTTAAGTCTCAGAATTGAAATTTAAAACGGAAAATTGAAAATGACGCTAATTTATTTACAGATTGATTTTTTTTTTTTAAAGAATTTGGGTTTTTAAAAAGACTTGTCACGTTCATTTTTACAAAACGCCTTGAACTGGACGTGGGAGTTAAGGTGGCTACTCACTTGGAACAAAATACTTGTCCACAGTTTCTGCAATGGTGACGTCGCTCCGAGAAAGAGAATTTCACCCGACAGGACAAACAGCTATCAACTCCTTCGTCCTTCATCCAATGGTCAGCAACAACGCGTCCCGGTTGGTCAGTTACAGTCCAGCTGTAGATACGGCCACGTGCATCACCAACATAAATTGTTTTGTGGTCCCTTGCAAGGGGAGAAAGAAAAAGAGTTTAGATTCTTCAATATTTTATATAAATGTCAGTTTATTCAGATTTGGCTCTGAGGAAACCAGTAGGCTAGAAATGTTGACATTGTCAGTGTAAGACAAATAACTTACAAATCTATTTTCTCTACCAATAACAATTATTTTGTAACACTAGTTGATCAGATATATACAAAGTTCATTATTACTGAGTAATATCTATATATATATATATATATATATATATATTTATTAAATAGATATTAAATTATTTTTACCTACAGACGCTGGCGTTTGAAGCTTTTGCTATCATCAGTGTAGAAAGTTATAATTTCAGATGGTCGGAGGGCACAAACCCAGTTACGGAATTAGCCTAGTCTCTGCAAGCTAGCACTCTAACCCCATGGCCACGGCCATATGAGAAAATAGTGCATTTAAAGAATTGTTATTTTTTATGCTTCTTCTATGTTCATCAAGCCTATATATATATATATATATATAGTTTTTCATGGTAAACAACTGATGATCCCTTAAAATAGTGTTAGAAACTAACTAATATAATAACTGTAAAAAATAAATTGACTTACATGAGTGATTTTCCACTGGAAGACTTGAGACTATAAGTTTTTTTTTTTTTTTTTTTTTTTTATATAGTTTTAATGGTTGAGAAACTTCCGAGACTATATATATATATATATATATATATATATATATATATATTTTTTTTTTTTTTTTTTTACGGTAAAGAGACCAATAAAATGCAGATTTTTTTTTTAATAAAATATTATTTATTTAAAATTCAAATTTTCGATTCATAAAAGAATCTTCATCAGGAGGATACAGACAATATTTTTTCTTTCTTTTTTTTAAGCGACATGTTGTCACTTAGTCTTGAACTTCTGTTCGTATTGAAGTCTGGTGCGTAATATCCGATATAAATGGTGTTAGATATGAGTAAAATATTTCCACTGTTTGAATGCATTTAAATACATAAAAAATAACAATTCTTTAAATGCACTATTCTCTCATATGTAGCAACATGATCATTCCTTTACCTTTAAACAAGTTAGACTCGTTATATAATATATATATATATATATATATATATATATATATCTGAGTTTTTATAAAAAAATATATATTTAAGTATATACTCTTTATAATATCCGAAAATGTTTCTAATTGTAAGCTCAATGAGGTTGTATTACAAGCTTCAGAGCATATATACTTTATAGTTGCATTCCAATGACCATAGGAAAAATCAATCCAAAACCATAATTTTTTTCATGACAATCAGTGGTTGAAAAGGTTTCTTGTAATTGTTAAAAGAAAAGGAGCTTTGTCGTCGCAGCATTAAATCTTACCATCCATTTTTGTCCCCATTTCACTACAGACTGGAGGTCATTTTCTAAGGATTCAGCCATTGTCTTGGATATGTATGTGTTCGTTTTGCCCACATATCGAGAATAGAGCATGGTGTCATCAGCAAATATACCCATCTCGGACACAATTGCATCAGGGAGGTCGTTTATGAAAATCAGGAATAATAACGGTCCGAGAATCGACCTCTGGAACACACCCGCATTAATGTATGGCAATCGAGGACAATCTGGATCTTTTGGCTAAGAAGGATTTGATTATATAAATTTTCGCCCAGTAATACCATACAAATTAATTTTCATGATATTCATGCCAGATCCCGTCAAAAGCTTTGGATATATCAAGCGCTACCACCCTAGCTTCACCAGCCTTGACCAGTGTATGGTATATGCATTCAGAGATGACCGTTAGGATATCCTCAGTAAAACGGGCTTGCCTAAATCCATACTGTTAGTTAGAAAGAAGCTTAGCATTAACAAGGTGGTGGATTGATTAATGATTCAAAAATTTTAGCAAAGAGCGGAAAGAGACTGATGGAGCGATAATTTTGCTAGCCACATTCTCTTCTTAAAAATAAAATACTAAAATTGTAATTCTAACTCTGAGTTTAAAAGGTAAGATGTGAAATTATCTTACTTGGCCACTGCTATGGCAGTGACAGCGGCAGGGTCCTTGTTGTCTTTGCGTTCAAATGCTGTGTGCATGGTCAATTTGCTGCGGAACACCAATTGTCTCTGCCAACGGAAGCCTGTAGAGAGAGAAAGAACATATTGATATTAGTTTGTTCAGAAAACACGAGAATATTTTTCGATTTGCTTTTAAAAGTCTGAGAGTGAAAGTTACTATATCTTCCACGACCTCTGTATATCTCACTTATCTCTTTGAAATCCAACTTCAAAGTGAACGCCCAAAACAACAAATCAACCCTCTTTTATCTCCAACCAGGAGCATCTCATTTACATATCAGGTGGTCACATTGCAGGCATATAAAGAGACAAGGCAGCCATTTTTGTTTCTTTCTTCTTCATTCATTTACTTCCACGACCGACCCATTGAACTATGCACGCATGCTAGTTAGGTAAGTCCCGCGTTTCCCTACAGTTACCAAGACCAAAATGATGATCAGTGCTTGGAGTTTTGGAAACCTCTCCGAAAGAGTAAAGTTCCCCTGCTACGTTTGTGGAAATAGAGTTTGGTGCAACTCAAGTTTTTGGTGGAACTTGCAAGAAGTGCAGTGCAATTGCTGATTGGTTCAAAGATGTTAACCAGTTTATGTGCAAGAAGTGTAAGACAATGGAGATGGATGAAAACTCAGATGTGGAGAAAGTATATTTAGATGGCGAATTGAGGTTGTTCAGAAGTTTTGTTATTTTAATGATACCATTGGAGTAAATAGATGAGCTGGGGTTGGTGTGATAGCAATAATTGAGAGTGGATGGAGTAAGTTCAGGAAACTTTTGCCATTACTAACCAGCAGAGCATTACCACAATCATCCAAGGGAAGAGTCTACCAGGCATATGTATGCAGTGTAGTGGTGTATGGAAGTGAAACCTGGCCAGTAAGGGTTGAGGACATGCGTTGCATGGAAAGAAATGATGGATGTGTAATATGAGTCTTAAAGACAGTCTTAGATCTGATGACATCAGAGGAAGATTAAATCTGGACAGTATAGGGAGATGTGTGCAAAACAGTAGACTTTCATGGTATCATCATTATCAGCATCAGGGTCTTTTTGTATCACTCCTGGTGGAAGAACCCGCTCCCCCCCTGTTTTGTTTTTTTTCACCTTGTTTTATCGCTGGCTAGGAGTGGCTAAGTAGGACCTGTTGTCTGTACATTTCGACAGGTGACCTGCCTATCTATGTTTTGCCATTCGTATGGTAGTGATGATGTCGTTTGCTGTTTCTTTTTCAGGTGTTTGATGGTATCGTCATGTTGAAAAAATGGATAAGAGTTCCTGTGGTAGTAGCTGTAGAACAGTTGAGGTAGCAGGTTTAATTCACAGGAGAAGATCAAGGAAAACATAGGAAGAAGTGATAAGAATGGACTTGAGAGAAAGGAGGATAAAGACCTGGCCAGAGATAGGTTAGTTTGGAACATTAGTTACATGCTTAATAATTGATGCATATTTGTTTATATTTTATAATGGTTAGAGTGTTTGTTAATTTGCCAAGAGGCAAAGATTCAATCCTTGGAGCAATCCAGGAAAAGGAGTTGTGCCCTCCCCTATATCTCTGTATAGGTTCAATCCTCGATCGAGTCATACCAAAGACTAAAAAAAATGCTACTTAATGCCCCCTTGCTAAACACTCATCATTATAAGGTGAGGATCAAGGGTAAGTGGAGCAATCCAGGAAAAGGAGTTGTGCCCTCCCCTATATCTCGGTGTAGGTTCAATCCTCGATCGAGTCATATCAAAGACTAAAAAAATGGTACTTGATGCCCCCTTGCTATACACTCAGCATTATAAGTTGAGGATCAAGGGTAAGTGGAGTAAACCTGGGAAAGGAGTGGCGCCCTCCCTTACATCTCTGTGTAGGGGTTAATGAAAAGGGAACCCTTGGGTTTCCCTCAACTATGTGCAACCACTTTATTTTTAGTTTTAATAAATGTCCAATTTTGAATCTTATAAGCCCCTAAAAACTAAGATGGAAAAAGAAGAAATGCATGAGTCACCACTTATCAAGCCCAAAAGCCACTCGAGGTTAAGGGTTAATGAGCTGGATGGATTGTCAGTTCAATGATGAATAATATTATGAGAAGATTGAAAATGAATGGAATGAACAAAACAGTTTTATTTATGAGGACGGTTTATTACAAGTATTTGTCATTGGATTTAAAGATGACCATGCTGTAGTTTGCAGGGAAGCAGTCTAGTATTTATGTGTTTCACAGATGGGAAGTTCTTGGAAAGAAACTTTGTTCATGGAAATTCTGCCTGATGCTAGGCATACACAGGAAAAAAAGTAAATTCTTTTCAGGTTGTGTAACAAGACAAGTTAAAGGAGAAACCAGAGATTGGAGCTCAGTAAAACACCTTCCGTGGAAATAATGAGTAGAGAAAGACTAGCAACGAGAAAAGGGCTGTATGGAAGAGAAGAGAATTTCCTACTAGATTGCTAAGTCGATTTTATACTCTGTCAAGGCAAGAAAGACTGCTCTGCATAGTACATCTTCCTAAACAAGACAACGAAAGATAAGGCAAGAGAGAGGGGAAAAAAGAAATAAAATCCAGCCAAATAGCGACCAAAACATATGGAGGTAAGGCCCTAGCGACCAAAACATATGGAGGTAAGGCCCTAGTGACCAAAACATATGGAGGTAAGGGCCTAGCGACCAAAACATATGAAGGTAAGGCCCTAGCGACCAAACATATGAAAGTAAGGCCCTAGCGACCAAAAAATATGAAGGTAAGGGCCTAGCGACCAAAACATATGGAGGTAAGGTCCTAGCGACCAAATCATATGAAAGTAAGGTCCTAGCGACCAAAACATATGAAGGTAAGGCCCTAGCGACCAAAACATATGAAGGTAAGGGCCTAGCGACCAAAACATATGGAGGTAAGGGCCTAGCGACCAAAACATATGGAGGTAAGGGCCTAGCGACCAAATCATATGAAAGTAAGGTCCTAGCGACCAAAACATATGAAGGTAAGGCCGTAGTGACCAAAACATATGAAGGTAAGGGCCTAGCGACCAAAACATATGGAGGTAAGGGCCTAGCGACCAAAACATATGAAGGTAAGGGCCTAGCGACCAAAACATATGGAGGTAAGGTCCTAGCGACCAAATCATATGAAAGTAAGGTCCTAGCGACCAAAACATATGAAGGTAAGGCCCTAGCGACCAAACATATGAAACTAAGGCCCTAGCGACCAAAACATATGGAGGTAAGGGCCTAGCGACCAAATCATATGAAAGTAAGGTCCTAGCGACCAAAACATATGAAGGTAAGGCCGTAGTGACCAAAACATATGAAGGTAAGGCCCTAGCGACCAAACATATGAAACTAAGGCCCTAGCGACCAAAACATATGAAGGTAAGGGCCTAGCGACCAAAACATATGGAGGTAAGGGCCTAGCGACCAAAACATATGAAGGTAAGGCCCTAGCGACCAAAACATATGAAGGTAAGGCCCTAGCGACCAAAACATATGAAGGTAAGGGCCTAGCGACCAAAACATATGGAGGTAAGGGCCTAGCGACCAAATCATATGAAAGTAAGGTCCTAGCGACCAAAACATATGAAGGTAAGGCCGTAGTGACCAAAACATATGAAGGTAAGGGCCTAGCGACCAAAACATATGGAGGTAAGGGCCTAGCGACCAAAACATATGAAGGTAAGGGCCTAGCGACCAAAACATATGGAGGTAAGGTCCTAGCGACCAAATCATATGAAAGTAAGGTCCTAGCGACCAAAACATATGAAGGTAAGGCCCTAGCGACCAAAACATATGAAGGTAAGGGCCTAGCGACCAAAACATATGAAGGTAAGGGCCTAGCGACCAAAACATATGGAGGTAAGGGCCTAGCGACCAAATCATATGAAGGTAAGGTCCTAGCGACCAAAACATATGAAGGTAAGGCCGTAGTGACCAAAACATATGAAGGTAAGGCCCTAGCGACCAAACATATGAAACTAAGGCCCTAGCGACCAAAACATATGAAGGTAAGGGCCTAGCGACCAAAACATATGGAGGTAAGGGCCTAGCGACCAAAACATATGAAGGTAAGGCCCTAGCGACCAAAACATATGAAGGTAAGGCCCTAGCAACTTGTAAGAAATGATCCTTTTTTTACTTAACTCACATCCATGAAAGGCTCTAGCAATTTAAGCAAAAATCCGTTCTTTCTGGATTAAAATAAAGCAGAATTCCGTGAAGAAGCGGAGAACTCATATCTCTGAGGACCCCAGACTGGATGTCCGCCAAGATGTTTTGTTGCAGTCTAGTAGTGAAGAACGCCTTACAGTAAATTACAAGAGAAATACGGTTATGTGATCAAAGCATTGGCAAGACAACAAATGGTGTCATCTCAATGAGCTGAACAAAAAATAAATAAATAAAACCGAGCCACGTTAGCATGCAATACGCTGCAGACAGAGAAAGTGAATGAAGATAAGAACACTTACCCTCTCTTAAATGGTTTTTCATCGAGAGCTTAGGTTTTCGCGTTTGGTTATCGTTCAGTTTGTTGAAGCTCGGAATGTCCGATGTCGATATGACAACAAAATCCGACGAGGACGACTTGGCGGAATCGCTATCGTGGTCCACCTTATCCAGACTGTTCGTCTGATCGTCCGCCTTGATGGTGTCCGTAGACTCATCCATATCAGCAGCGGTGTTCTGTTGGTCGGACAAATTCGATTTGCTCGACAAGTCGTCTCGCATAGAGTCTGTGCTGTCCGGTGTTTTCTGAATCCCTAGCTGTTCTTGTTCGAGCTCCAGGAGCGCATCGACCGCCGCCTCAACCGATCTTCCACTGCCGTTGTCAGCCGCAGACAACCGGGGACACTCTTCGAAGATCAGCAGCTCATTGCTGGCTGCCGTGTCGAGGTCATCTTCGACACTCGCAGTATCACTAGTCTTGTAAATATCACTGGCGCTGCTCGTGGAACTCAAGTTGCTCTCATTCCGTTTATCAGGTGGCCCGATGTTTGCTAGTTCGTCCTTGCAGGCGGCTAAGCGGCGGCCAAAATAACTTTCACTCTCAGTCGAAGATCCAAGCTCAATTTCTTTTGCAGCCAAATAATCAGGGTCTTTAAATTCTTTAAGACGGTCGGCGACAGCCTTAGCGTCGACAATATAGCTGTCGCAGGATTCCCGACGGCCGAGACGGGGAATATCAGTTGGCTTTGTTACTGATCCATTAGAAGTAATGTTTTTTGAGACAGTTTTATCCTGGTTGATTGGAATGGCATTAGTCTTGTTTTCGGTGGTGGTGGTGGTGGTTGTGGTCGCTGATGATGTGTTGGTGGTGGTGGTTGTGGTGATGGAGGAGGATGGGGCCGGCAAGGGAGCGAGGCTGTCTGTCACGTCTTCTTTGTTCTTGTCTTCTTTGGGGCCCTCAATGCAGGCTTTGCATTTAGCTTCTTCTGGGACTTGCACAAATTCTACACTCCACAT
This sequence comes from Sepiola atlantica, assembly GCA_963556195.1. Lineage (NCBI taxonomy): Eukaryota > Metazoa > Mollusca > Cephalopoda > Sepiida > Sepiolidae > Sepiola > Sepiola atlantica. The sequence goes on from OY744552.1 coordinate 38,913,766, forward strand.
CTGCAAAATAATACAAAAAATTTATGGTTACATGACAAATTGAGCATGGCAGAGGGGAACTGAATTGGGTCAAATGTAATGAAATATGCGAAAAGAAATATTCCCAAAATTTCAGTTTCTTTGGAGTATCTTAAAGGGTTTTTAGGGGGCATAATATGGTCACAACATCCCATTTGAAAATTCAAATATTTCAGATTTGCATTAAATTTGATCCATAGTCATTAGACACCAATAAACAAGATACCCTGAATTTGAATATTTTTTTCTTAAGTTCCCTTAAATTTTAGACATTTTCTAGAATAAAAACCATGTAATGGATTTTGATAAAAATTAGAAAAGATTCTAGATATAAGGTTTAGTATCATTATATCTTGATTTTAATCTTCGTAAGGGGACATAAAAGTGATGTAAAACTGTTCTGTTCAATGAATTGATTTTATCAATCCTGGACGAGTATTCTTCTAGTATGTTTTTACAAATAAAACCTTTTTTATTATATGTATATATGTATATATATATATATATGCACAATCCGAATCCGAATACATTCGTTGATCACTCTAAACTGCTTGTGTAAATTTAGCTGCCGATTCGCTATTTACAAAGTTAAATTCCTCCCTAATTAATAACTAGTTCTCTATGGCCGAGGGGTTAAGAGTCTTGACTACAAATCAGTGGCGATTTGTGATCGGGGTTCGCGCCCGCTGACCGTTGGGAATTAGCTTCCTGCACTGAAGATTGCGTTAGCATGAAACATCGATGTCTGTAGGTAATAAATAATTAATATTTATTTATAAATATTATTATATACATATATATAATGTTAATGCTTAAAGCATTTCACATGATGGTGAACTGTAGTGTTGCACCAAGTGAAATAATTGAGTTGTGTCAACATTTGGTTATGGAGGAGGTGGTATTTTGATCAGTACTGTGGGGGAGCCATGAATTTAATAACGGTTCGGTTTTTAAATCTCCGAAACGGTTACACGGTGAACAGCTGATGATCTTGCTTTTCTATTTCACGATTTAAGGTTAGGTCCTCTGTTAATATTTCACGACTGATATAGTTCGGTCCCCTTTTGTATTTTGCAAATTTCCCAGCAGTAAAAGTAAGCTTATACAAGTTCTAAGTCTGTAAAATTTGGATTTAGTTCGTATCACTAGGATTGAAACCCCTTGAAGACTGTATATTAATGTTAGGATAGTACCGCTGTCACTAGGAATATGGAAGAGTGGAATGCTTCTGTATTGCTAGCAGTGGGATCAGCTTCTTGTGGATGGCCTACATGAATTGAGTTTTTGGCTTGCATTGTATTATTAATATTGAATACATATATATTGTGGTATTATTTCGGGTACGTACCGATTTGATAAATTTATCAAATTGGTATGGACCCGAAATAATACAAAAAATGGAAACAAATCGAAAAACTATCAAAAACTGGCAAGAATGAGCAACCATCTTACATTCCTATAAAGATTCCCAAGTTCGACAAAGTACACCTGAAACCTGAAGAAGGTCGGAGATTACACCGGCCGAAACGTTGTGATAAAAACACCCAAGATGAGAACAGTAGTCCGAATATACCAAATTCTACGAATTATAAACCCTCATCTCAAAAATTTCGAAGCAAAATATTTATTTATTTATTTAAATTCAATTAAGTTTCGACTGTAAAAAGTCATCTTAAGGTACTAGTAACATTTTTTTAAGGTACTAGTAACATTTTTTTTTCTTTTCTTTTTTTGTGACATATCACTAGAAAATCCGTATGGTCTTGCAATGGTGATGTTTTTTTTTAAGGTACTAGTAACATTTTTTAAGGTACTAGTAACATTTTTTAAGGTACTAGTAACATTTTTTTAAGGTACTAGAAATATTTTTTTTTCTTTTCTTTTTTTCGTGACATATCACTAGAAAATCCGTATGGTCTTGCAATGCCGATGTTTTTTTTTTAAGGTACTAGTAACATTTTTTAAGGTACTACTAACATTTTTTTAAGGTACTAGTAACATTTTTTTTTTTTTTTTCGTGACATATCACTAGAAAATCCGTATGGTCTTGCAATGGCGATGTTTTTTTTTTAAGGTACTAGTAACATTTTTTTAAGGTACTAGTAACATTTTTTTAAGGTACTAGTAACATTTTTTTAAGGTACTAGTAACATTTTTTTAAGGTATTAGAAATATTTTTTTTTCTTTTCTTTTTTTCGTGACATATCACTAGAAAATCCGTATGGTCTTGCAATGGTGATGTTTTTTTTTTAAGGTACTAGTAACATTTTTTAAGGTACTAGTAACATTTTTTTAAGGTACTAGTAACATTTTTTTTTTTTTTTTCGTGACATATCACTAGAAAATCCGTATGGTCTTGCAATGGCGATGTTTTTTTTTTAAGGTACTAGTAACATTTTTTTAAGGTACTAGTAACATTTTTTTAAGGTACTAGTAACATATTTTAAGGTACTAGTAACATTTTTTTAAGGTACTAGTAACATTTTTTAAGGTACTAGTAACATTTTTTAAGGTACTAGTAACATTTTTTTAAGGTACTAGAAATATTTTTTTTTCTTTTCTTTTTTTCGTGACATATCACTAGAAAATCCGTATGGTCTTGCAATGCCGATGTTTTTTTTTTAAGGTACTAGTAACATTTTTTAAGGTACTACTAACATTTTTTTAAGGTACTAGTAACATTTTTTTTTTTTTTTTCGTGACATATCACTAGAAAATCCGTATGGTCTTGCAATGGCGATGTTTTTTTTTTAAGGTACTAGTAACATTTTTTTAAGGTACTAGTAACATTTTTTTAAGGTACTAGTAACATTTTTTTAAGGTACTAGTAACATTTTTTTAAGGTATTAGAAATATTTTTTTTTCTTTTCTTTTTTTCGTGACATATCACTAGAAAATCCGTATGGTCTTGCAATGGTGATGTTTTTTTTTTAAGGTACTAGTAACATTTTTTTAAGGTACTAGTAACATTTTTTTAAGGTACTAGTAACATATTTTAAGGTACTAGTAACATTTTTTTAAGGTACTAGTAACATTTTTTAAGGTACTAGTAACATTTTTTAAGGTACTAGTAACATTTTTTTAAGGTACTAGAAATATTTTTTTTTCTTTTCTTTTTTTCGTGACATATCACTAGAAAATCCGTATGGTCTTGCAATGCCGATGTTTTTTTTTTAAGGTACTAGTAACATTTTTTAAGGTACTACTAACATTTTTTTAAGGTACTAGTAACATTTTTTTTTTTTTTTTCGTGACATATCACTAGAAAATCCGTATGGTCTTGCAATGGCGATGTTTTTTTTTTAAGGTACTAGTAACATTTTTTTAAGGTACTAGTAACATTTTTTTAAGGTACTAGTAACATTTTTTTAAGGTATTAGAAATATTTTTTTTTCTTTTCTTTTTTTCGTGACATATCACTAGAAAATCCGTATGGTCTTGCAATGGTGATGTTTTTTTTTTAAGGTACTAGTAACATTTTTTAAGGTACTAGTAACATTTTTTTAAGGTACTAGTAACATTTTTTTTTTTTTTTTCGTGACATATCACTAGAAAATCCGTATGGTCTTGCAATGGCGATGTTTTTTTTTTAAGGTACTAGTAACATTTTTTTAAGGTACTAGTAACATTTTTTTAAGGTACTAGTAACATATTTTAAGGTACTAGTAACATTTTTTTAAGGTACTAGTAACATTTTTTTTTCTTTTCATTTTTTCGTGACATATCACTAGAAAATCCGTATGGTCTTGCAATGGTGATGTTTTTTTTTAAGGTACTAGTAACATTTTTTAAGGTACTAGTAACATTTTTTAAGGTACTAGTAACATTTTTTTAAGGTACTAGTAACATTTTTTAAGGTACTAGTAACATTTTTTTAAGGTACTAGTAACATTTTTTTAAGGTACTAGTAACATTTTTTTAAGGTACTAGTAACATTTTTTTAAGGTATTAGAAATATTTTTTTTTCTTTTCTTTTTTTCGTGACATATCACTAGAAAATCCGTATGGTCTTGCAATGGTGATGTTTTTTTTTTAAGGTACTAGTAACATTTTTTAAGGTACTAGTAACATTTTTTTAAGGTACTAGTAACATTTTTTTTTTTTTTTCGTGACATATCACTAGAAAATCCGTATGGTCTTGCAATGGCGATGTTTTTTTTTTAAGGTACTAGTAACATTTTTTTAAGGTACTAGTAACATTTTTTTAAGGTACTAGTAACATATTTTAAGGTACTAGTAACATTTTTTTAAGGTACTAGTAACATTTTTTAAGGTACTAGTAACATTTTTTAAGGTACTAGTAACATTTTTTTAAGGTACTAGAAATATTTTTTTTTCTTTTCTTTTTTTCGTGACATATCACTAGAAAATCCGTATGGTCTTGCAATGCCGATGTTTTTTTTTTAAGGTACTAGTAACATTTTTTAAGGTACTACTAACATTTTTTTAAGGTACTAGTAACATTTTTTTTTTTTTTTTCGTGACATATCACTAGAAAATCCGTATGGTCTTGCAATGGCGATGTTTTTTTTTTAAGGTACTAGTAACATTTTTTTAAGGTACTAGTAACATTTTTTTAAGGTACTAGTAACATTTTTTTAAGGTACTAGTAACATTTTTTTAAGGTATTAGAAATATTTTTTTTTCTTTTCTTTTTTTCGTGACATATCACTAGAAAATCCGTATGGTCTTGCAATGGTGATGTTTTTTTTTTAAGGTACTAGTAACATTTTTTAAGGTACTAGTAACATTTTTTTAAGGTACTAGTAACATTTTTTTTTTTTTTTTCGTGACATATCACTAGAAAATCCGTATGGTCTTGCAATGGCGATGTTTTTTTTTTAAGGTACTAGTAACATTTTTTTAAGGTACTAGTAACATTTTTTTAAGGTACTAGTAACATATTTTAAGGTACTAGTAACATTTTTTTAAGGTACTAGTAACATTTTTTTTTCTTTTCATTTTTTCGTGACATATCACTAGAAAATCCGTATGGTCTTGCAATGGTGATGTTTTTTTTTAAGGTACTAGTAACATTTTTTAAGGTACTAGTAACATTTTTTAAGGTACTAGTAACATTTTTTTAAGGTACTAGTAACATTTTTTAAGGTACTAGTAACATTTTTTTAAGGTACTAGTAACATTTTTTAAGGTACTAGTAACATTTTTTTAAGGTACTAGTAACATTTTTTTTAAGGTACTAGAAACATTTTTTTTTCTTTTCTTTTTTTCGTGACATATCACTAGAAAATCCGTATGGTCTTGCAATGACGATGTTTTTTTTCAAAATGTCTTCGTCATGAGGTAGCGCGGACGCACATAAATGTATTAAAAGTTGGTCCTCCTTTTTGTTTGGGCTTCGATAAAAAATTTCTTATTCATATATCATATCCCAATGCTTTCAAACAGGAGGGTCAACTTTTTATACATTTACACGCGTGTGCAGCTACCAAATGACGAAGACATTTATATAATAAAAAAATTAAAAAAAAACATCACTGTGGCAAGACCATACGGATTTTCTAATGATATCTCACAAAAAAAGAAAAAGAAAAAAAATGTTACTATTTCCTGAAGATGACTTTTTACAGTCGAAACTTAGTTGAATTTAAATAAATAAATATTTATTTAAAAGAAAATATATGCATTGTTTGGGTTTCAATACCAAATTTCTGATTCATATTACCCAACGCTTTCAAAAGAGAGGACCAACTTTTAATATATATATATATATATATATATATATAACACTATTTCTTTTTATACCTACCCTGACCACTCCATCACTGCTGCCTGTCAGTATCACATTTTGACAATCCCATTCCATCATCTACAAAGATAAAGAAATACAATTTAATAATGTCAAATTAATCAAAAAACCCCAATCAACTTAACCTCTGAGCTAGTAAACCTATTTGTAGCTGGCTGTACAGACATGTTTGCCAGTCAAAAAACTGTATCGCCAGAATTGCTGGACAAAAACTGTACAGTCAAGATCAGCCATCAAAAACTGTACAGTCAAGATCAGCCATCAAAAATTGTAATGCCAAGGTCGGCAGTCAAAAACTGTAGCGCCAAGGTCGGCAGTCAAAAAATGTAATGCCAAGGTCGGTAGTCAAAAAATGTAATGCCAAGGTCGGCAGTCAAAAAAATGTAACGCCAAGGTCGGCAGTCAAAAAAATGTAACGCCAAGGTCGGCAGTCAAAAACTGTAACGCCAAGGTCGGCAGTCAAAAACTGTACAGTCAAGATCAGCCATCAAAAATTGTAATGCCAAGGTTGGCAGTCAAAAACTGTAGCGCCAAGGTCGGCAGTCAAAAACTGTAGCGCCAAGGTCGGCAGTCAAAAACTGTAGCGCCAAGGTCGGCAGTCAAAAAAATGTAACGCCAAGGTCGGCAGTCAAAAAAATGTAACGCCAAGGTCGGCAGTCAAAAAAATGTAACGCCAAGGTCGGCAGTCAAAAAAATGTAACGCCAAGGTCGGCAGTCAAAAACTGTAACACCAAAGTCGGCAGTCAAAAACTGTAATGCCAAGGTCGGCAGTCAAAAACTGTAACACCAAGGTCAGCAGTCAAAAACTGTAACGCCAAGGTCAGCAGTCAAAAACTGTAACGCCAAGGTCGGCAGTCAAAAACTAACGCCAAGGTCGGCAGTCAAAGATTTTATGGGGAAGGTAAAAGGATTCCCATCATAAGCAAAATTTTATTTTCATTTCAAGTTTTTCAAAAGTTTAGTTTTTGGTATGAAGTCGAAGTTAAGGGTCTAAGTAACAATTTTTGTTTGAATGAACAAAGATCATACGGAATCTTTAATTTTTTTTTTTGGGGGGGGGGGGTAGTATAGTATACGTTCGTTCCTTACAATACCATCCTCCCAGGATTACCTTCTCCTTTTTTGAGCGTGTAGAGGGGAGTGTACTATCTATTCTGTTGTCATGATATCATACCACCAGGCATTAACTACTACTTGGAGGGAGGAGGGGGGAAGTTTTCTTTAATCATGATATCATACTACCAGTTATTACCTCCTCCTTTGGGGTCAGTGTATGTAGTTCGTTCATCATAACATCATACTCTCAGCTTAGCAAAAATATGCGACCAGAGGAAGCATATATTTACTAATATATATATATATATGATAAAAAATGGAAATAATATTCCAACGTAATGGAAAGTGAAAAAAGGAAAACCAAAAATATTATATATATATATATATATATATATATATATATATATATATATATATATATCTAAATGAATAAATGTGAAAGTGGGTCCCATTTCTCACACTAAGGGTAAAGTCAAAACGACCTATTTCAAGTTAATTCAACTTATTCAATAAAGGCGCCATCTTTTTTATATACTGTTTATGTCCGTGTGATATCAGTCGGAAGGTTAACTAATTTGCATAGTTTTAATTTTATTAATTAATTTTATTAATTAATTTTATTATTATTTATTATTGTTTTTTTTAATTCAATGATTGTTTTGATTTTAATACAACAAATACTTCTGTTTCACAATATTGTTTTATTTCCTGGAGAAATGTTTAGCATTTGTATTCAAACGTTGTGTATTAAGCGGGGAGGGGGACGAATTGTGATCCATTTCTAAAATGGCAATTGAAAAGGCAAATTGATTTCTTTTTTGTTAACGGTCACACTTACAAGATAAATCAATTTGTTTCGAAATCACCAAAATGTTAATGAATATGAATAACTGAGAAATATTTTGTTTTGGATTTACAACAAAGTTATGAATAAAATATTTATTATTTTAAATTAATGTTTTATACAGCGACTTTTGTGAAGCGATAGCGAGCCAGCAAAGTCAGCTAGTATATATATATATATATATATATATGTGATATTTTGAAGGCTTACCGAAACATTCCGTTCAGGCGGTCATACATCACCACAAAAGACTGTTTCTTTCAAAGTATTATTTATTTATAATATACATCAAATTGAAATACTTTGAAAGGTTTGATGTATATGATAAATAAATAATACTTTAAAAGGTTTGATGTATATGATAAATAAATAATACTTTGAAAGGTTTGATGTATATGATAAATAAATAATACTTTGAAAGAAACAGTCTTTTGGGGTGATGTATGACCGCCTGAACGGAATGTTTCGGTAAGCCTTCAAAAAATCACATATAAATGCTCTGTATCTTGTAAACGAGTGACATCGAGCTTATTTTTATTGGCCTAATCCCGGTCTTCACTGAATAAACTATCTTCTAAGTGAAAAATCTTAATGTATATATATATATATATATATATATATATATATATATATAGAGAGAGAGAGAGAGAGAGAGAGATAGATATATAAAGTGGTGTACTAAAAGCAAACTTTTAGGAAAAGTGAAACCTATTGTGAAGAGTATATAGCTCAATATCCAGGATAGAGCAGGTAGAATGAAGAAGAATGGAAAGGAATTAGAGAAGCAAAAGTCAAATCATAATTCAATTCAATTGCTCAGAGCAAGGTATATTCCGCAAAAAAGGCAATTTATTCAAGTTAAATTTTCCTTAAGCCAGGCTTTTCAAAGATCAAAATCTTATCATCAGAGGAAGTCGCTGGGATAGATAAGTTGGCAAAGACCAAGATTTAAAATTTGAAAAAATAAAATAAAAGTTGTAGGGGGAAGAAACACAGGGCAAAATTATGCCCGAATGCAAGCAAATGTCCGATTGCTAAAAAGTCCGGTGTCGAAAAGTCCAGCGGAGAGAATGAGAATTTTGCCCTGTGTTTCTTCCCCCTACAACTTTTATTTTATTTTTTCAAATTTTAAATCTTGGCCTTTGCCAACTTATCTATCCCAGCGACTTCCTCTGATGATAAGATTTTGATCTTTGAAAAGCCTGGCTTAAGGAAAATTTAACTTGAATAAATTGCCTTTTTTGCGGAATATACCTTGCTCTGAGCAATTGAATTGAATTATGATTTGACTTTTGCTTCTCTAATTCCTTTCCATTCTTCTTCATTAGATAGATATATATATATATGGAGAGAGAGAGAGAGAGAGAGAGAGAGAGAGAGAGAGAGAGATAGAGATTTCTTGTATAAACCATATAAACAAAACTCGTTAAGTGAAAATGAGGTGTCGTACTTACCTGTGACATAGCAACTGTGAATATCTGCTGGTTCCTAGCAGTGGCTGTGTTGACACTGGCTATTTCCTCACCGTTGATGGTCCATACATATAGATACGTCCCAGCACAGGTGGCAATATCACCCTGAAATTTAATTACACTTTCTTGTTATTACCAATTCTTCTTAAAAACAACAGAGCTCATATATTATAACTAAGAATTTCAAATTTTAATTTCAGCTACAGGTTAGGGTTAGGGTTAATATATATCATCTAGATTTGGAATATTTCATTTTTTATACTTATATAATAAAATCAACGTTTTTTTGTCTCCTTATGATATTTATTTATTTATTTATTTATTCGCTATAAAATTATCAGATGTAAATCGCTAAAAAATATAAAATAAGAATCTTACAGCCAGAAATGAGTTTTTATTCGACAGTTGAAATGCTTCCAAATTTATTTACAAATTTCGAAAGGCCACAAAGTAATTCATTCTCTCTTTTAAACTTCTAACAAAAGATTAAAATAAGAAACTGAAATGCATTCTGGTGAACTTAATTTTGTAATTAAATTTTTTTTTTTTAGAAAGGAGATTTAAAAGTTCGATTTAGTACTTTAGGCGATTGCATTTTTATTTCAATAAGTAAGCGATTAATAGTAAAAAAAAAAATGTAAGTCACGTAGAGGTAAGAAACACACATACAGACACATGAGAAGTTAAAAACAAATTAAAACGTGTACGGGTATGGTCTTACCGTCAATTCATTGACGCACACAGCAGCTACTGGGGCTGCATGACCTCTCAGTTGTCGCACTAGCACCAAGCGATTCAGATCCCAGATGATACAGGACCGATCTCGTGAACCACTGACTATGACATTGTAAGCAGGTGAAGCGGCCAGACAGGTGACCGCTTCGTTGTGGCCATAGAGTGGACACTTCAGGACCACTCGTTTCTCTTTGGTTTTGTATTCCCACACACTGACCACCTAAAAATAAAAAGAGAGAAAGATTGGACATTTAGACTAGTGTTGGGATGATTAGTCCGAATCAGGAATTGGAAAAATCAGAACTTTTTGTGGTATCGGAATTTTTTTTAAAAATTGAGTCTAATTTCCGATTCTAAAAACGATTCTTTCATGGGACAGGTGAATAAATAAGAAAAAATGGGACAGGTGAATAAATAAGAAAAAATGGGACAGGTGAATAAATAAGAAAAAATGGGACAGGTGAATAAATAAGAAAAAATGGGACAGGTGAATAAATAAGAAAAAATGGGACAGGTGAATAAATAAGAAAAAATGGGACAGGTGAATAAATAAGAAAAAATGGGACAGGTGAATAAATAAGAAAAAATGGGACAGGTGAATAAATAAGAAAAAATGGGACAGGTGAATAAATAAGAAAAAATGGGACAGGTGAATAAGTAAGAAAAAATGGGACAGGTGAATAAATAAGAAAAAATAGGACAGGTGAATAAATAAGAAAAAATGGGACAGGTGAATAAATAAGAAAAAATGGGACAGGTGAATAAATAAGAAAAAATGGGACAGGTGAATAAATAAGAAAAAATGGGACAGGTGAATAAATAAGAAAAATGGGGCAGGTGAATAAATAAGAAAAAATGGGACAGGTGAATAAAGAAGAAAAAATGGGACAGGTGAATAAATAAGAAAAAATGGGACAGGTGAATAAATAAAAAAAATGGGACAGGTGAATAAAGAAGAAAAAATGGGACAGGTGAATAAATAAGAAAAAATGGCACAAGTGAAAAATCTCACAATGATTTTTATAAAAATTATGGATACAATACATAAAGGGAAAAGAAAAAGTCTATTAAATTAAAAAGAAAATTATATCTACATTTAAGGACTCTCCGCTAAATCACTCTCCAACACCCAAAAACCAAAAATCGAAATTCTACTTTTTAGGCAATTTTAGAATCAGAATCGGTAATTATATCGGAATTGGGAAGTTAGAACAGAATCTGGTAAAATATTAAATTTATCCCATCACTAATTTTTATATTGGGTATTATTTAGACCAGTCGTTCCCAACGTGGGGTGCCTGCCCACCGATGTGTCATAGTAGGTATTCCAAACGAAATTATAAATTATTTCTATTATTTTTTTAAACTTTTAATGTGAGCACATAAATCTTTGCAAAACATAAACAATGATAACAACTTTTTTTGGTAGCTCAATCAGGCAAATTATGACAGTTCCAAGTTTGTTAAAAGTGATGTAATTAGCTTATTTAAAGAAAGTTTCTTACAGACTATAGGGTCTGCCATAAGTAATTATATATGTATGCTACAACAGCAGCAGCTTTTGATATTATTACGACAATAGAGGGTCTGTACTTTTAGCATTCACTTATTCAAAAGAAAAAAAAAAGTCTACAATGTCTTTGGTTTGATTCCAAGAAAATACTTACCGTACTCGTGCCGCCAGTTACAAAGATTTTGGAATTAGGACAAGCGGCACAAAGTATATCTCCATTTCCTAAGCATTCAAAGACATTTGTAGCCTGCAAAAAAGTGGAAAAAAGACAATGAATAGTTGAAATTATGATTTTCAGGACTGGGTTCAGTTTTGAAACAAACTATCAACCTTTTTTGGATTAACACTGAAACACAATACTTATTACAAACTACTCTTTGTATGCAAATAGTTTGGCATTTGGGCTGGGATCAGAGTGCAGTATCTGCTCTGATGCTGCACTTCATCAGCTCTGTCCTCGGTCAGTGAAATCCTTCTAGACTGAGGCAATTTTTATTTTTGTCCCAATCCAGAGTGCCTCTTTTTCGGAAGCTGGAATTTCCCTCACATTAAAAAACGACTGTGTGTCTAACTCTGCCCTCGTGCGGAGACAAATAAATTGGAAGTCACTGTATACAAACTAGACTTTCCTTAGCCTTCGGGCTGGAATCAAATTGTAGTATCTGTTTTGTCCAGACTGAGGTAATTTTTATATCCACCACATTAAAAACAGACCTTGCATATAACTTTGCCCTCATGGGGAGGTAAGTAAATAGGAACTCATTGTATACAATTAAATGAACAAATGTTGCTATATTACATATAGCTGAGGGAAATTTTCGGTTCATACCATGGCGGTCTATATTACAGGACACTTCTGAGGCGAGCTGACAGACAGCTGAATGGAGGCTGATACAAAGTTACAATCAGCAGTAGCAATTAAAAAAAATTTTGTTGCTATGCTAAACAGAATTTTGAATCTTAAGGTATTCAAAGAAATATTTACATTTGGTGTATAATTTTCTAATTCACTTAAAGTATGCGATTTATTTTATTTTCAGTTGCTGTATTATTTTTGTTATTCTAAGTATTTTTTAATATTTAGAATGAAAAAATGAATTGTTCCCAAATTGAATAAACAATCAGACACATAGAATTGTCATAGCGTCAATTTAATATAAGTTTTAAACACCTATTCTTTGTATTCTTTTTTATTTTAATTCATCTGATCAAAAAGCTTGCAAAAAAAAAAAAAATTAAATAAATTATTTTTTCATTTAAATTGCACGATGTGTTGATTTTCAAAAATATTTCACTTAAATACAATATTTTTCAATACCAAGTAAGTACTTTATAAAGTTTTGCTGTCATTTTATTTTTATTTGGCAACAGCAGCCATAACGATGTCTGAAATATTTACTTGACTTGTAAGCTTGGTGCTGATTGGAGCAAACACTTAATTTCAATCAATTGGAATTTAACCAATCAGAAACCAATCCCTTATGCAAGCAGAGTATTGGTTCCCGAAGGTTATTTAAGTAAGCGCACTAGCACTTTTTTATGCGTTTAGTCGAGAGAAGACCCAGCTGGTAATCCACCCACGGCGCTCAGTTCAAATTCCTAACTGCTTTTGGCACGCAAACCAAGCCTTTAGCCACGGGCCATCAGCGTCGACATGAAGACTTCACTTTCCAAGATGGCGACCTGTCTGCACGTGGACTTACTTTCAGTACCATTTCGACACAGAAACTTTATTCCAAACAATAACAATACAAACGCTGCCAGCCTTAAAAACTAACTCTTATTCCTATCTACATACGTACGGACTTCGGAACAACATTCTCCTATTATGAACTCTCAACATTTTTCCTCGTCCAGACGCATGGGCTTCTAGCAACCTCTCAATTACTAACCCGTTGTCTATTATTACACGTGAATGGAAAGTTGCCTTTAATTCTACAAGATCACAAGTGGGGATCAAAGGACTCTCCACGCAATAGAAGGAGAAGACACTAGCTAAGCAACCGTGGAATTTCCACGGGTTTCCGTAGTATAAACAATATTATGATAGAGAAAGAAAAAAAAAGCTTGCAAAAAAATAAAAAATTTAAATAAATTATTTTTTCATTTAAATTGCACCGTGTGTTGATTTCACTTAAATACATTTTCATGCATGCCTCAAAGATATTGTCAATTTCCTCATTCAAAAAGCGCCAATTTGCGCATAACATCGACCAGACTATTCTTATCCTAACATCTTCTAGAACTTGATGTGCTCTTCTGCCTTTACCGTGATTCGACCCCTCGGGGTTAATACCATCAAAATGAGAAAAATGAAGAAAAACAAGTATAAGCCAGTCTTGCCTGACAAAGTTGTTCTACAATGAAAGCTTGCAAAAAAAAAAAATAAATTAAAAAAAAAAAAAATTTTTAAATAAATAAATAAATGATTTTTTAATTTAAATTGCACGATGTGTTGATTTTCAAAAATATTTCACTTAAATTAAGTCTTGGATTCCAACTTACTTTGTCCGATTCATAGTTACCGATCCGGATGGTCAAATCTGAGAAACCCCAGGCGAGGTATTTATTGTAGTTCGGAGGAATGAGCACTTTATTCTGTTCAACAGCCAACACATATTTATCGTTATGGATGATCTGTCCAACCATACTCTTTAATTCTGAAAAAGAAAAAAGAAAAGAAATTAACTCAAATTTTTCCTAATTGTGGTTAATCGTCATTTGAAATTAAAACTTCTTGGTCTTTCTTTCTCAGCAAATCTTTCTTGAAGGTCATACATTAGATCTATTGCTCTTTCTGCTTCTCTTAAAGCTGGTTCTCTCTATCGCTCCAAAGATTTTCTCACACCTGAGGCTATTCTCTATCTCTACAAATCCACAATCAGACCATGTATGGAGTACTGTTGTCATATTTGAGCCGGTGAATCTCTGTCCCATTTGATGGTTCTTGATAAGGTGCAGAAACGTATCTGTAATTTGATTGGTTCTACCCTTTCTCCTTCTCTGCACCCTCTCACTCACTCTCTCTCTCACAGACGTGATGTTGCTAGTCTCAGTCTCTTCTATAAATACTATTATCGCATGTGTTCTTCAGAATTGTCTGATCTATTCCCCGCTTCCTTTGTTTCAGCTCCTTTGACTTGTTAGTCTAGTGGTCTTCATCAATTCGCTGTTTCGATACCTCATTGTAATACAGCTTCTTATTCCAGTAGGTTCTTTCCAAGAACTGCTGACCGTTGTCCTCCTACCTATAGCCTTGGTCTTTTCAAGACTAAGGCCAATAGGCATCTCCTGTCTTTGCAATAAACATCCTTCATCTTTGTTAGCTCCTTACATCAAGTGGCTTCATGTCTTGTCTGGAGTGATTTTCATAAAATAGTGGTGGCCATGCTGGAAATGTCTGAAGACGGTGTAATTTGTATGAAAAGGTAAATATTTTTAGACACCGGTAACAAAAGATGTGTGATGTCACATTATTCGACAGGGAAATTTCAAATATTCCAGCGTGTAATCCCTTGGATGATTTGGATTGTTCGGACGACTCTGCTCATCGTGAATGATATTCTCACAACGTTTCGGCCGATGTAACCTCCAACCTCATTCAGGTGCGTCTTATCGAACTCGGGAATCTGTACAGAATTTAAAACAGAACACTTTACTTAATCCATGGGGGTAGATTGCTCTCATCCCATCAGCCATGACCAAGTAGAAGTCTTAAGTTATTCATAATTGTATTCTTAGTATCGCCCACACTGAGGATTGAACCTTCAACCTCCAGAAGACTGTCACTTAGAACTGATTATTACTTAGCACTTTTATCCGTTATACCACAGGTTCTTGCGGGTAATATAATAACATCCAAGAAGAGAACAGTAGTCCGAATAATCCAAATAATACAAATTATCAATCCTCATCTAAAACATTCCAAATCAAAGTGTAATCCTTGTTCAAATGTGTTGCTTTATAGTACTTTGGTCTGATAAGTGACATGTGAGTCTGAAGGTACATTTGACATGATATGAAGAAACAAAAGCTGTGTTGGATACCGACCTTTAAAAGGCTGCATTGTAGGTTTGAGATTGTCCACGTTATGGAAGAAGAGCTTATCGGCAGCACCACTTGATGTTGCAGACATTGGAATCGGGTCGAGGTTTCGAATATTCAACCTCTTCTGAGGATGGGGTTTCTTAAACAGCTACAAAAGATAAATATACATTATTAAAATTACTTTTTGCTAGGATCAAAATGTAGTATCTGTTTTGATACTATACTTCATCTGTTCTGTCCGTGATCAGTGAAGGAGAAATCCTTCTCGACTAAGGAAATTTAAATTTTTGTCTCAATCCATGTACTCCTTTTTTGGGAGCTGGATTTTCTCCACATTAAAAACCGACCTTGTGTCTCACTCTGCCCTCGTGGGGAGGCAAATAGATAGGTATTACTATTATCATCTTGGTTGTTATTTTCACAACGGTCTCATCATCATCATCATCATCATCATATCTGCTGCTGCTGGCATGTGTTCGACAGAATATAATCTCCAACCTTCTTCAGGTGCATCTTTCTGAACACTGTGAATCTATACAAAATTTCGAGCCAAACCTTTTATTTCATCTGCGGGGGTAGATTGTTTTTTTGTTTTTGTCAGCCATAATATGATTAATTATCACTTCTACCTGATCATGGCTGACAGAATGAGAACAATCTACCCTCGCGGATTAAATAAACTGTTCAGTTCGAAATTAGGTCGCTGAGTTCAACATAAAGTTTCTCCACGTTCGAAAAGATGCACCTGAAGAATATCGAAGATGACATCGGCTGAAACGTAGTGGACGTAAAAACAAAGATGAGATTCGTAATCTAAATTAGCAATTCTTGTCTCAAAACTTCCGAAATAAAAAAAATACAATCAAAGAAATATGTTCTAAGAAACGAACACAAGTTTTTAAAATGACCAAGAACTTTTTTAAAACTTAGATTTGATGGTAAATAAAACAAAAATGGATATTTTTATGATATGTCCATTTAGTCTCTACATTTAGTAATAGACACCAACAGAAATACTATTCAAAATTTCAGACATGACAGACCAAAAGAAATACTTTTTCAATTGAAGGCATGACTAACCAACATAAATACTTTTTCAATTGAAGACATGACAGACCAACATAAATACTTTTTCAATTGAAGGCATGACAGACCAACAGAAATACTTTTTCAATTGAAGGCATGACAGACAAACAGAAATACTTTTTCAATTGAAGGCATGACAGACCAACATAAATACTTTTTCAATTGAAGGCATGACAGACCAACAGAAATAATTTTTCAATTTAAGGCATGACAGACCAACAGAAATACTTTTTCAATTGAAGGCATGACAGACCAACAGAAATACTTTTTCAATTGAAGGCATGACTAACCAACATAAATACTTTTTCAATTGAAGGCATGACAGACCAACATAAATACTTTTTCAATTAAAGGCATGACAAACCAACAGAAATACTTTTTCAATTGAAGGCATGACAGACCAACAGAAATACTTTTTCAATTGAAGACATGACAGACCAACAGAAATACTTTTTTAATTGAAGGCATGACAGACCAACATAAATACTTTTTCAATTGAAGGCATGACAGACCAACAGAAATACTTTTTACATTGAAGGCATGACAGACCAACATAAATACTTTTTCAATTGAAGGCATGACAGACCAACAGAAATACTTTTTCAATTGAAGGCATGACAGACCAACAGAAATACTTTTTCAATTGAAGGCATGACAGACCAACATAAATACTTTTTCAATTGAAGGCATGACAGACTAACATAAATACTTTTTCAATTGAAAGCATGACAGACCAAGAGAAATACTTTTTCAATTGAAAGCATGACAGACCAACAGAAATACTTTTTCAATTGAAGGCATGACAGACCAACATAAATACTTTTTCAATTGAAGGCATGACAGACCAACAGAAATACTTTTTCAGTTAAAGGCATGACAGACCAACAGAAATACTTTTTCAATTGAAGGCATGACAGACCAACAGAAATACTTTTTCAATTGAAGGCATGACAGACCAACATAAATACTTTTTCAATTGAAGGCATGACAGACCAACATAAATTCTTTTTCAATTGAAGGCATGACAGACCAACAGAAATACTTTTTCAGTTGAAGGCATGACAGACCAACAGAAATACTTTTTCAATTGAAGGCATGACAGACCAACAGAAATACTTTTTCAATTGAAGGCATGACAGACCAACATAAATACTTTTTCAATTGAAGGCATGACAGACCAACAGAAATACTTTTTCAATTGAAGGCATGACAGACCAACAGAAATACTTTTTCAGTTGAAGGCATGACAGACCAACAGAAATACTTTTTCAGTTGACGGCATGACAGACCAACAGAAATACTTTTTCAAATGAAGGCATGACAGACCAACAGAAATACTTTTTCAATTGAAGGCATGACAGACCAACAGAAATACTTTTTCAATTGAAGGCATGACAGACCTACAGAAATACTTTTTCAATTGAAGGCATGACAGACCAACATAAATACTTTTTCAATTGAAGGCATGACAGACCAACATAAATACTTTTTCAATTGTAGGCATGACAGACCAACATAAATACTTTTTCAATTGAAGGCATGACAGACCAACATAAATACTTTTTCAATTGAAGGCATGACAGACCAACAGAAATACTTTTTCAGTTAAAGGCATGACAGACCAACAGAAATACTTTTTCAATTGAAGGCATGACAGACCAACAGAAATACTTTTTCAATTGAAGGCATGACAGACCAACATAAATACTTTTTCAATTGAAGGCATGACAGACCAACATAAATTCTTTTTCAATTGAAGGCATGACAGACCAACAGAAATACTTTTTCAGTTGAAGGCATGACAGACCAACAGAAATACTTTTTCAATTGAAGGCATGACAGACCAACAGAAATACTTTTTCAATTGAAGGCATGACAGACCAACATAAATACTTTTTCAATTGAAGGCATGACAGACCAACAGAAATACTTTTTCAATTGAAGGCATGACAGACCAACAGAAATACTTTTTCAGTTGAAGGCATGACAGACCAACAGAAATACTTTTTCAGTTGACGGCATGACAGACCAACAGAAATACTTTTTCAGTTGACGGCATGACAGACCAACAGAAATACTTTTTCAATTGAAGGCATGACAGACCAACTGAAATACTTTTTCAATTGAAGGCATGACAGACCAACAGAAGTACTTTTTCATTTGAAGGCATGACAGACCAACAGAAATACTTTTTCAATTGAAGGCATGACAGACAAACAGAAATACTTTTTCAATTGAAGGCATGACAGACCAACAGAAATACTTTTTCAATTGAAGGCATGACAGACCAACAGAAATACTTTTTCAATTGAAGGCATGACAGACCAACAGAAATACTTTTTCAATTGAAGGCATGACAGACCAACATAAATACTTTTTCAATTGAAGGCATGACAGACCAACATAAATACTTTTTCAATTGAAGGCATGACAGACCAACAGAAATACTTTTTCAATTGAAGGCATGACAGACCAACATAAATACTTTTTCAATTGAAGGCATGACAGACCAACAGAAATACTTTTTCAGTTGAAGGCATGACAGACCTACAGAAATACTTTTTCAATTGAAGGCATGACAGACCAACAGAAATACTTTTTCAATTGAAGGCATGACAGACCAACATAAATACTTTTTCAATTGAAGGCATGACAGACCAACATAAATACTTTTTCAATTGAAGGCATAGCAGACCAACAGAAATACTTTTTCAGTTGAAGGCATGACAGACCAACAGAAATACTTTTTCAATTGAAGGCATGACAGACCAACAGAAATACTTTTTCAATTGAAGGCATGACAGACCAACAGAAATACTTTTTCAATTGAAGGCATGACAGACCAACAGAAATACTTTTTCAATTGAAGGCATGACAGACCAACAGAAATACTTTTTCAATTGAAGGCATGACAGACCAACAGAAATACTTTTTCAGTTGAAGGCATTACAGACCAACAGAAATACTTTTTCATTTGAAGGCATGACAGACCAACAGAAATACTTTTTCAATTGAAGGCATGACAGACCAACAGAAATACTTTTTCAATTGAAGGCATGACAGACCAACAGAAATACTTTTTCAATTGAAGACATGACAGACCAACAGAAATACTTTTTCAATTGAAGGCATGACAGACCAACAGAAATACTTTTTCAATTGAAGGCATGACAGACCAACAGAAGTACTTTTTCAATTGAAGGCATGACAGACCAACAGAAATACTTTTTCAATTGAAGGCATGACAGACAAACAGAAATACTTTTTCAATTGAAGGCATGACAGACCAACAGAAATACTTTTTCAATTGAAGGCATGACAGACCAACATAAATACTTTTTCAATTGAAGACATGACAGACCAACAGAAATACTTTTTCAATTGAAGGCATGACAGACCAACAGAAATACTTTTTCAATTGAAGGCATGACAGACCAACATAAATACTTTTTCAATTGAAGACATGACAGACCAACAGAAATACTTTTTCAATTGAAGGCATGACAGACCAACAGAAATACTAAGCAATGTCTTCCGTTTTACAATATTATCTAAATAAGAAACATTCGTCTTTTTTCTTTCTTTAATTAAACATTGAAAAACTTACACAAAAAATACCCGATTACTTCTTAGTTTGGCTCTACTTCCGATTTGTCGGAGGTTAGGTTTAGGGTTTTCGCAGGAGAATCAGAGCCTTAAGTATGTTTAGTTGCCTCGTCTTCAGGAAGTTACACACAAGATCAGATGTGGTTTTGAAAAGATAGCACACAATGATTAGCGCACTCTGTCTTACAAAAAATGCCTGAGCAGTCCCGTCATCATTACTCGGTAGGGGCACCTCAGACGATTAGCAATAAACTTAAGGCATGACAGACCAACAGAAATACTATCTCAAATGGAAGGTAAAGCCTGGGAGGGTGGACCTTCTGAGACTGAACAGAACTATATTTCAGTCCGACAGAGCAGGGCCAGAAGAAAGCAAAACTGCCCACACTGTTAACCCAATCGTCGAGGACATATCCTTGACTGGTACGAACACACCGACTTAAGCTGTGCCAGGGTCTCAAGTATGTTTTGGGTCCGGAATATGCATGCTTTTATTATAATCATTCAAGCTTGAACGATGAAACTCTCACTTAGCTCTGACGCTTATTCTCTTGCTTTGCTTTGATTGGTCATGACTGAAGTGTAGATGCGCAGCGCAAGACAAAATTAGGTTTATTTTTTGGCACATGCATCTGGTCTGTACTGCTTTTCACTTCAGATAATGTTTCGGTGCTGTAGTATCGTCTGGATATGTCAGTGTCATACATGGTCGTGTGGACGAATTCTCCATCTAATCAGTGGCGTGAGATCCACTTTAACACTGGCGAAAGTGGTAATGAGGACAGATCAAAATGTGGATGACAATGGTAAAATTCGACCTGGAAGTAATCACTTGCTCTGAAAAATACAGTTTTCAATGGTGGAATTGTGAGTTGCTAAAGATTGCAAAGTCTGTTACTCACTGTTAAACATTACCTCTTACTAGCACTCACTATTATGTTTACATAACTCATAATCTCTCTTTATAACTTATTAACTGCAACTGCTATCACTACTATATCTATATGAAATGTAAAACTGCTGCTGCTAGCATGATTATCATACGCATGCTGCTGCTGATATATTACAATTTTTATAAAACTTTTGTTCTGTTTATGATGATGTACTTATTTCCTGAGCCACAACAGTATATACAAAACAGAGACGAAAGCAAGGAGTCAAAGATAACGCGTGTGTTCGATTTGTTTGATCGAAGCTAAAGACCACGTCGGCGTTCCAATATTTATTTTTATACATATTTACACGGTGCAAGGGAATTAACTCCCGCTTTGCCGGGTTAAAGGGAGATAAGCAGACATTACACCTCTCCTCTTCTTAATAAAAGTCACATATTTACACATACATATATAGTCCATGCTTTCTCGTGTGTGTGTGTGAGTGTATGTATGTATGAAAGAAGAAAAAAACGATTCCTCCTTGACTGAGACAACAATTGTTTAATTGGATTATGCTCCAATGAGTGTGCTGCTCTGGTGCCCCCTCGACGTAAATTCACTAGACCAACTCGACATTCTACTAAATCTCATTCATTCACTGTGGAGGTCCCCAGATGCCGGAGAGCATTCTACTCAATTAGCTTCTTTCCTCGTGCTGCTGGCCTCTGGAACTCCCTCCCTGCCCCCTGTTTCCCCGACAGTACTGACATGCAGAAATTTAAAACTAATGTAAACAGACATCTCGCTGCTCAGATCCCAATTTAAGCTGAACCACCAATCCTTCCCCCCCTTTTCCTTTTTTCTCAGTAGCCCCTTACGTTTACAGTGGCGTCCTGCCTTGTTTGGGGTGAACCATGTAAAAAAAAAAAAAAAAAAAAAAAAAATTGGTGAAATTTACTTTGAGGGTTCCCCTTGAAATCAGAGAATCCCCATGGACATAGTGCATGCATAAGTGATGGACAATAATGTACTGTACTC
This sequence comes from Sepiola atlantica, assembly GCA_963556195.1. NCBI lineage: Eukaryota > Metazoa > Mollusca > Cephalopoda > Sepiida > Sepiolidae > Sepiola > Sepiola atlantica. Next base: position 38,935,826 of record OY744552.1, read on the forward strand.
CCTCCCCTTTATCATACGTACGCACGCGTACACTTAATGGAGGTGGGGAGGGGTGTAGTGTCGTGCCTTTCGTGCATTTGGAAATGGCAACAATGTTTACACCCGAGATACAAGTAGTATCCAAAGTGTAGTATCTGTTCCGATGGATACTGCACGCTATCCTGTGCAGTTGTAGGAGGTCCACCCTCCCAGGCTTTGCCTTCTCACCCTTTGAGAAGGGGTTAGTTTATTGCTAATCGCCTGAGGCGCCCCTACCGGGGAATGCTGACGGGGCTACCCAGGCAATTTTTAAATGGCCAGAGTGCTCACCTCTCGAGCGCTGGCTTATCTAATCCCACTTTCCCGACCTTGTGTCACATCTTACCTTGTGGGAGATAGATAAATCAATACAGGTAGTATCCTAATTACCTCCCTTACATTAGTCATTCTGTGGTTATCTCCCTTGTATATTTCTCATGCTATAAATGCTTACGTGTCGATCGACCTCTTACGAAGGAAGCGATCGGAGCGCACACATCAACTGTTTGTCTCTCTTATTTATTTCTGTGTTCCTACTTGAATTGTTACGCATGTGAAGCCGTCACCCTGCGAGCCGGACACTAACAGAAACACAATAACAACCGACAAAGCAGCAACGCTACACCGTTCACACGTGGTTGTCGTCATCTCAATAAAATCCGTTTTAAATATGAAAGCTCTTACCTGCTTTGGAATCTGGCCAAAATTATTGATGAAGCCAATCGTAGCGTTTTTCTTGAGAGGGTCATCGATGCTGTAGATGTCAACATTTCCCTCGTAGAACAAATAGTGGAACACGTTGGTAGCGTCCACGGCTGGTGGGCCACGTTGTTTGCAGCCAAAAATCAAATCAATCCACTCATGGAGATGACTGCTCACATAATCACATTCCAGGGCCTTTTAACAGAAACAGAAAAAGGCTGTCGTAAAATAATCAAGTTTTTTTTACAGCAAATTTTTATGTTTCAAGATTTTTATATTTATTCAACAACATTTGCAAAAAAATACACAAGAATGCAAGTATTTTGTACAGGTGGTCAAAAAGTGCATGTGCACCTAGGTTTTAGAAATATAGGTTGTCAAAAATGTATGTAGCATCATCATATTCGGTTTAATGTTATCTATACTGGCATGTGTTTGAAAGCTTTTAGAAATTGACTTTAAAACTATTTCTGACCAGGTATTTATTTATCCCTCTTTCACTCAATTGCATTCTTAGCACTTCATCTCATGTTTTACTTGGCCTTCCCCTGTCGAATGACTTTGCTACCTCGACTGTTCTACATCTACTAACCCAAGAACTTTCATCCATTCTTTCAATGTGACCAAACTAAAAAGTCTCCTGTTCTGCAAACATCTCCCTATATAGTATTTTACTCAATAATAAACAAAAATAGCATATTGTTACATGTTACTTGGTGAACTATACTTTAGATGCTGCAAAGAAGGTAGGCTCCCTTTACTGGGCTAGAAAACTTCTCACACCTGCCAGTATCCTATATCTCTATAAAGCAACCATTCCTTCATGCATGGAGTACTGTGGTCACATCCGGGTTAATGCACTAACCACTAGTCTCTCACTCCTAAACAGGGTGCAACAGATTTCTAGCCTACTAGGTCTCACACTGTCTGCAAAGCTTAAGCCCCTGTCACATCACCGCAGTGTTTCATCCTTGTGCTTGTTTTACAAATACATCCACGGAATGTGCTTCAATGAACTTACTGCACTTGAACCCCATCAACAAAAATACCCCCAACCCACTTGACTAGCACCAAAATCGCACCCCTTCACTTTAGGAGTCCTTCTTAGATTTTCTACTTTAATAGTGTCTTTCCTTGGACTGGTTGCCCTTTGAATTCCCTCCCTGCTCCAAGTTTCTATAACCATACCAACATGCAGAAATTAAATGTAATGTGAACAAACATCTTTCTGCCCAACTCCCCACACAGGTTGCCTCCCTTATAAATCTGACTCTCATCAAAGTAGACCTCTTATACTTCAGTAACAATATGCCTTAGTTTGGAACGAACAAAAAAAGAAAGAGAAATGTCACCATTAGCCTCAAGAAATCTTGTGGTGCGTATCACATCATTTTTTTTTAACACGTTTTCCAACGCAGTTGGATATGATTTGTGATGATTTCTTTTAATTCATCGCTTTGTGTGGGGATTACTGCAGTAAATTTGGTTTTTCATTGCGCTCCATAAGTAACAGTCTGGAGGCAAAAGATGAGGAGATCTTGGTGGCCAGAGATCCTTACAGTTAATGCGGTTACCAAAAATTGCCCTTAAAAATCTCACTGAAACATTTGCGCAGTGGCATCATCTTGCCGAAAGAAACCAATTCTTTTGTAAGTATCAGAAAAATGATTTCGCAATGTCATTAATGTAGCGATCAGAATGGATTGCGTCAGTGAAAAAAATTAGGCCAACAATTCTTGAACGCAAAACCAAGACCAAACCCCAATTTTTTTTATCAAGCTGTGGGGTTTCATGGAGGACTTTCTGTGGACCATATTTAACTGCTTTGATTGATCACATAATTAGACAAATGGAATCAGGCCTCATCAGTGAAGAAAGCATGGTCAAAGATATTGTTACCGTGTTCTTCTACAAAATCTCTTCTCCCCCTCAACATTTTAATGAAACACATATTTGTTTTCATGTATTCTGACAATATTGTATTCTTTTGTATTTGTCTGGTTCTTTTAACTCATGACTACCATAGCCTTATAAGGTTTGAGACGTAACAATTTCTTAACGGCTTTATGTGCACTTTTATAGGACATATCGGATTGTTGGGACAACCTTGAAATAGACTTTTTAGGGCTACCTTCAATTCTCGCTGCAATTTCAGTCACCTTTTCATTAGATCTTTGGTTGACTTGTACTTGGAGTGTCAGCTATTGAACCTATTTCTAGAAATTTTTCAATAAGTCGCCTAAATTCATTGTGATGCGGCAGGGGGAGGGTACGGGGCGTACCCCTCTATATGTGTGAGGTTGCAGTGAGCGAATTCGTGGCCCCGCCGACAGGGCAATTTAAAGTAAGAAAGAATGACTTACATCTCGGTGAACTCGAATGAATTCCCGAGCATCTTGCTTCGACCATGTAGGCAGAATCACATCACCCAGCATAACACCATTTTGCTTGCTGCCTACAAAGAAAAAATCATGACAAAAATTGGTTTTATTATTATTTTTAGAAACACGCGCAGGTTTTTTGGGTTTTTTTTTTTTTAAATAATGAGTTACTGCTTATCTAGGCCAAAAAAAGATTACATAATGGAAGCCGTGTTTTCCATCGAAAAGTCTTGAAGGTCAGAGGTCACCTTCGGAGGAAGTTGAGGAAGTCTCGTGACTTCCTGTGGGGTCTCTCTCAATCTTAGCCAGCAAGATTTTAACTAGAGAGGACGTGTCTGGTGTCTCTCGTCAGTGGTAGTGCACGCGGGTGGCTAATGTAGCGAGACGAGCCATCCGGCTCTGTATCTCTCTCGCATACGAAATCAACCTGTTTTCTGTGACGGTCTTTTTAATTAAATCTTGTTAAAAAACTAAACAACCAGTATCGGTGTGAGTTTTATCAATAGACAAAAAAAACTTGGGTTGACAGTGACGATGAAGACATGCATACATAACGGATTTTGTGCACGTACAGTCGATGAATATACACCAAGACAATTCAAGAATAATAGTTAATGGGATAGATAGATTGATAGTTGAAAACAGCAATTTTTCCCCCTTTGCCAAAATGAAAAAAAAACAACTTTTTTTTACTAATGAATAACCACTTATCACGACCAAAACCCTGTAACAAGTGGTGCCCATTGATAATCGAGTCTCTTCCATCGTTGTTTTTGTTTTAGATGTTATGAAGTATAAAACGGTGACAATGACGCACCCTACACCGAACTCAGCAACACGATATGAAGGACGGCGTGTTAAACTATTGACAATAATTTAAGTAAAATATATCACAATTATGTTTTAGCTCATATATCCTAGAGAAGCATACAGAACTGCTATTTTCTCTTCTTCAACTCACCATAGCAACATTCTAGAATAGTTTTACATGTTGTAGTCTGCAGGAAAGCAGTCCACTGGTAATGTGTGCCATGGATGGTAATTTAAATAGGCACGTGTTTTAAATCCAATATCAACTTAATTATACTAAATAATCATCTTTTTGTTTAAGTTTTAATGTTGTACAATTAGAGGGAGGGGAGACTAGAGTAATTTACTCCTCTCCAGGAGTTAGGCACAAGGCCAGTTTTTATCCTACTCCCACAAGTAAGATGTGACCCAAGCTCGGGTCGGAAAGTGGGGGTTGAAAAGTCAGCGCCCGAGAGGTGAGCACTCTGACCATCAAAAATTGCCTGGGCAGCCCCGTCGGCATTCCCCGGTAGGGGCGCCTCAAGCAGTAAGCAATTAACTTACTCCTCCCCAAAGAGGGGAGGTAAAGCCTGGGAGGGTGGACCTCCTAGAACTGCACAGGACAATCCCATAGACCGGCGTAAATCAAGCCCCGAAGGCCAAGACAATACCAGTCTATAGGGTGCAGTATCCATCGGAACAGATACTACACTTTGATCTCGACCAAGACTAGATCTCGTGAATGAGGTTATGGCAAAAGTTGAAGAAATAACAGTCGGCCCCTTTTCCAGCAGTGAGCATCTAAGGCAGACGTGTCAATCTTCCTTTTCTTCCAAAATCCATCTTCAGGAGGGGGAGGGGAAGTTTGGAATCCTTTCATGTCGGCTGATTAACAGGTTCAGTTTTACGAGATGTTGGCCAAAGAAATATAACATTAATAAATCTGTCATCATGAGCATCACCATCATCATCATCAGTCTAACGTTCGTTTACACATGCTGCCATGCACTCGACAGCTTTAAGAAATTGACTTCCAAACTAACCTATCTCTGGCCAGGTCTTTATTGATCCTTCTTTCTCTCAAGCCCAATCTTATCACTTCCTTCCATGTTCTGAACCTGCTACCTAAACTATTCTACATCTACTAACCCAAGAACTCTCATCCATTCTTTCAATGTGGTCATACCATCGAACGGTATCTAAGTAGGTGTGCCGGGTTCGAATCCAGTTCATACCACAGAAACACTTTCATCAAAACGCACACCTGACCTTGTGTCTAACCTCTTGGAGAGAAGGTAAATAAAATAACATTGAAGTCTACTCTTCTGCGCACATCTCTCTTTACTGTTTAGATTTAATTCTCCTCTGAGGTCATCAGATCTAAGCCTGTTTTTAAGACTTACATTACACATCCATCGTATCATTCTCATATCATTTCTCTCCATGCAACGCATATCCTTAACCCTCAGTGTGCAGGTTTCACTTCCATACATCAGCACACTGTGCCTAATATGCCTAATGGACTCTTCCCTTGAATCAGTGAACCGTAAAACGTTTGTTGTGCCTTCGTGACACGATTTTGTTGCAGGTTCATGCACGTGCGTTCCTGTAAAGGAACTTAGAGTTATGCAACAATTCTGATTTAATAAATGTTGATGCCTTTACCCAAAAGTTAACTTGGGAAGAGTTGGGACTCCTTTAATGTCGGTCAATTAACAAGTACGCTTTTATGAGATATAACGGTCAGGAGTATAACATTAATAAACCTGTGAACCGTAAAACGTGTGTTGTGTCTTCTTAATAAGATTTTGTTGCAGGTCCATGCATGTGCGTTCCTGTAAAGGAACTTGAAGTTATGCAGCAATTCTGATTTAATAAATGTTGATGCCTTTAAAACCACACATAAATAGATGAAACTGACAGTAGCCGCAGACAACATCAGACAATCTATTTTTCACTACGTAAAAGACTCTCCCCTACCTTTCTAAAACCCAAGACTACAAGACAGCATTGGACCAATGCACTTGATTCTAAAGGTAAGAGTGATACTCCTTCTTAATCCCTGAACAGAGAATTCAACTTTTTGTTACTTATTATACATACAAATACATGCATACGAATTGGTTTGGACATGTAAACAATACTGATGGGTGGATCCATCGATACATCAATGAACCGAGATTGTGGTCTCTAAGAAAAAATAATCAAGGTTGATCCGAAAGCATGGAACAAAACTTATCCTTAGATCAAACACCCTGGAAAGATGCTTTGAAGAGCCGAGCAAACGTCCAATGCTTGTGACAAGACAATAAGCCACATAATGATGATACAGTGATGCTGATAGGCTTTTAATAAAGTGAGTCCCTGAAACCCACGGCTTTAATGATTTGAATGGGTCCCCAATAAATTCAATCTGTTCGAACTAAAGTTTCTTTACTCTTCATATCTATACTATCTATCTTCTGCTGGACATAATTTTTAAAACATTCAAAAAGTGATGTCTACATTTTTTGGTGTATTGTTGTTTAATGTAAATAAATCCTATTATGTTTATAAGTGAGGTTTTTAGTTCTCCTTTGTTAATCACTGTGTCAGAATGAATTGAAGCTGATTACACGTATAGGGTCTATCTTCTGCTGAGCATAATTTTGGAAGCGTTCATAATCTATGACAAGTGATGTTTATATTTTTTGGCGCATTGTTATTTAATGTAAATAAATCCTATTATCTTTATAAGTGAGGTTTTTTGTTCTCCTTTGTTAATAATTCTGCATTATAACAAATAGAAGCTGATACACTTATAATACTATGCGCAAGAACTTTTGTCTCCAGATCTTTCATGCTGCGACTTGAATAGAATCTTCTTTTATTCTTCACAAGGTGTGATTAGTCCAAGAGATCAAAGACCAAATTATAAGTGACGGTTTCAAAGGATGTTGTACTGGAAATGACATCTGGCCGAAATAAAACCTACTTGAGACTGACACGCACCTGGCTGGAAGAAAACCTACTTGACACTGACACACACCTGGCCGGAAGAAAACCTACTTGACACTGACAAGCACCTGGCCAGAAGAAAACCTACTTGACATTGACAAGCACCTGGCCGGAAGAAAACCTACTTGACACTGACAAGCACCTAGTCAGAAGAAAACCTACTTGACACTGACACACACCTGGCCTGAAGAAAACCTACTTGACACTGACATACACCTGGCCAGAAGAAAACCTACTTGACACTGACACACACCTGGCCTGAAGAAAACCTACTTGACACTGACACACACCTGGCCGGAAGAAAACCTACTTGACACTAACACGCACCTGGTCGGAAGAAAACCTACTTGACACTGACACGCACCTGGCCGGAAGAAAACCTACTTGACACTGACACGCACCTGGCCGGAAGAAAACCTACTTGACACTGACACGCACCTGGAAACAAAATGCGGAAAATAAAATATCTGGTGATTTTGATGCAATAAAAACAAAACAAAACCCACCTGCAAAGTTTATCTGCAGAGACGAATACACGCTTCGCTAAATAAATGCCCTAGGGATGTGGCTACATTGATAGCAAAAGTGAACTCCCAGAATGGCATTTACAGGGTGATGTGTGGGCATCCAAAAACGTTATATAAACTATCCCAAAAATTAAGATCACGAGAATCAACTGGCTATTGAATTCAAGAGATCAACCTCCATCAATCCCTATGATTCCTCCAACCTCTCTTACTCATCCTGCTTATTTGCCGCCAAAAAATACAACAATGATATTATGTAAAAGATATTCAGCATCCGCAAATCTCTATTGATTCCTCATCTTAAACTGATGTTGTTGTTGACTTTGTTAGTTAAAAAGATGAAAAATGTTTGTACTTACCAAGATCAAAATTGTTAGCATTTACCAAAAAGTCTGGCAAATAGAAGAATTCTGGAATGAGTTCCTTCACGTCGGCCATGTTGTGCTTGGATGCTGAAAGCCAGCATTCTTTGACGCTGTGGAACATTCGATCGGCAAGATCAAAATGACCTCCCTGGAAGAAAAGGAAGGGAGATATTTGATGAAGGACAGAAAGATAATGGGGCGGGGGGGGGGGGGGGGAGAAACAAGAAAAACTGAGGAAAAGAGAAAAAGAAAGAGGAAAAGAAGAGAGATAAAGGGAAGAAGGAAAGCAAAAAAGAAAGAAATGAGAAAAAAGACAATGATAGAAAGAAATTTGAAAGAAACGGAAGAAAAGACAGATAAGGAAAGAAAGATGAGATAATAGTCCAAAAAGAAAGAGGCATAGAAAAAAGAAAAACTGAAGAAAGAGATAAAAGAAAACTTGTAAATAAAAAGATAGAAAGCGATGATAGAAAAAAAAGAAAATTAAAAAGGAAAATGAAAAAATAGTTAAGACAAAAACGAGACAACGAAAAAAAAACAGAAATGACAAAAAAAATGATAAAAATACAAAGGAAAGAAAGATAGAAAACAATGATAGAAAGAAAAATTTAAAAAAAAAGAAAACATAGAAAAAGACAAAAATGAAAAAACATTGGCAAGATGAGAACGACATCCCTGAAAGGAAAGGAAGGGAATAAAGATAACAGGATAAAGTGGCAAAAAGAAAAGGAGAAACAAGAGAAAGAGAGAAAAAGTAAGAAGGGATATAAAGGAAAGCAAAAAAGAAAGAAAAAGAAAGGGGAAGAAAAGAGAAAAAAAGACAATAATGGAAAGAAATCTGGAAGAAACGGAAGTGAGATATTACAGAAAAGAAAGATAAATGGACAAACAGAAAGAGATTTTTAAAAAAAACGGAAGAAAAAAGAAAAGACAAGGAAAAAAAAGGGGGAAAAAGACAAAAAAGATAGAAAACGATGATAGAAAAAAAGAAAATTAAAAAGGAAAAAGAAAAGACAAACGAAAAAAATGAAAAGAAAAGAAATATATGAATAAAAAGAAAAGAAAAAAAGAGAAAAAAGAAAGAAAAAGAAAAAGTGCCAGAAAAAAACATTCGATCAGCAAGATCAAAATTACATCTTCAGAAGGAAAGAAAGATAATGAGATTTTTTTAATAATGGGTCACCACTTATCAAGGCCCGAGAGCCACTCAAGGATAAGGGTTAAAGAGATAGTCAGTTGGACGATATTCGCTACCACGAGAGGACCGGAAACAATGTGTGGAATGGGCAGATTATTACTTAAGAGGAATTGATTATTCACGAGGATGGCTGAACAAGTATTTGTTTGCATTAGACTTGAAGATGACCATGTTTTAGTGGGATTGGATGTTCTCGGAAAGAAACTTTGTTTATGGAAGTTCTGATTGGTTTTGAGGATAGAGAGAGAGAGAGAAAGGGAAGGAAAGTTCTTTACTGTGGTTGTAGATAGATGAGTTCTTGCTGTAAATGTTTTACAGGGGAGTGACCAGAGTTTGGAGCTCAGTCGAGCACCTACCATGAACATAGCAATAAAGTAGAGAGAGACGAGCAATATATGAAAGAGGCTGTAGAAGAGATCATCCCCCACTAGATTGCGAAGTCGATTTTGTACTCTGTCAAGACAGGAAAGAGTGCTCCAAGCGGCACCTCCCCACATATGGCAACAGTACTCCATCTTAAGACGTATCTGGCTCTTATACAGGTAGAGGAAATAGTCCCCCCCCCCCCAAAAAAAAAAGAAAGACATAGAAAAAAAAATAGGAAAAGAAATGAGAAAAAAGAAGAGAGATAAAAAAAAAGGTTGTTCAAACAATGTAGAGAAATGCTCAAAGTTGTGTTAGAAGTAACAGCACTATTAGTTACAGCTTTAATGTTAAAGTAGGAATACATCAGGGTTTTGTACTGAATCCATTGCTTTTCATTTGTGTTTTAGAAGCGTTGTCAACGCAACAAAGTTTCCTACAGATTGTCCAAAAAAGATGCTGTGTGCTGATGATTTAGTGCTTGCCTGCGAAACAATTATTGATGTGTAAAGTGAGCCTTAAAGACAGGTTTAGATCTGATGGAGACTTTGTTGATTTGGTCACATTAAAAGGATGAGAGTTCTTTGGTTAGTAGATATAGAACAGTTTAGATAGCAGAATCAGTTGGCAAGAGAAGGCCAAGCCAAGGAAATGATTGGAGGAAATTATAAGGATGGATTTGAGAGAAAGAGGGATAAATAAAGACCTGGCTGGTGATAGGTTAGTTTGGGAGTGACTTTCTAAAAGTCGTCCAACACATGCCAGCATGTAAAATGGATGTTAAACCAAATATGATGATGAGAGCAGATAAAAAGAAAGAAAAAGAGAAATAAGATAGAAAGAAAAATTAAAATGGGAAAAGAAAGGAGAAAGAAAAATTAAAAAGAGAGAAAAGAAGAAGGAAAAAGAAAAAAATTAAAAGGAAGGAAAAAGGAATAAATGAGAAAGATTATAGAAAGAAAATCTAGAAAAAAAATCCAAAATTAAAAATGAAGAAAGAAAAAAAATTAAAAAGAAAGAAAGGAAGAAGGAAAAAGGAACAAACGAGAAAGATTATAGGAAGAAAATCTAGAAAAAAAAAATCAAAAATTAAAAATGAAGAAAGAAAAAAATTGAAATTTTGAAAAAGAAACACAAAACTTACCTGTAATTTGAGAAAATGTTGAGTGAAGGGTTCCATGCGTACAAGGTATGATGCAACAATCATGGCCGATGAGTAATGTGTGCCATAATGGTATGGTGGCGTCTCTCCTATATCAAAATAAAATAATTGCATCAAATAAAAATTAAATTTATTGTTTAGTGAGTCTTAAAATAAATAACTTGTAATTGCCTCATGGAACAACAAGTCAAACATCTGTAATATATACATTTTTTTTTGGGGGGGGGGGGGTCAGGGCAGCAGTATCTTCAGACAGCCTGATCTGGTAGCACCAAAACATATATTTCAGATTAGTTTGCAAAAATCTGTAATATATAATATATATAAATTGAGGAATATTCTTATTTTTAAAGCATTGTTGATACAGAAATTTGAATTTCTTGTCTTTTTCCCTAAAATAATTTCTTGTAAAAATATTACATTTTTTGGAAAGAAGAAGAAAAAGAAAACACTCTTTGACAAGGAGAATTGTAATTCTTGAAAGCTAAGATTAAAATAATAAAACCGATCAAATGCCATACAATTTTCGGCGGCACACACCCTCGTCAGAGTTAAAAGACGCTGTTTCATACATTTTTTTTGTCATTATTTTAATTACTTTTCTTTTGGTTTAAGTCGATTTGTGTGATGTTAAACTGGGATTGGGGTGAGTGTCTCAATCAAAAATGGTCACGCTTGACAATGGCAAATGAAGTAAAAATTGAGGAAGGTTCTTGCATTTGTTGATGTATAGAAATTTAAATTAAAAAATCTTATTTTCAAAATGGGCCAGGTTTTTTTTTAAGTGAGTACTCCTCTCGACAGATTCTATGTGAGATGTGGTAGATTACAGAGTAAAATGCTTTTGTTAGTATGTGGAAAACAGAGACACGTGTAGACTTATACGGGGGTCGCCATCTTGAATCTGGCTTCCCTATCTTTATTACCGGAGAGTTACTTGTAAGGGAAATCTAAAGGGAGGTAACTACATCATACTGTTACACGGAGACAGGAAATTTTCACTAAGGTGAGAAATTAAGGTAAAATGTGACTGGAAGCCGTCGTCCCCTATACATAATTTTCGTACAACCCGTTCTTGAGTATACCACCCAAGCAACAAACCCTTATCTTCAAAAATATACCGTACACCTGGAGCGTGTTTAACGGTTGGCAACAACGATGGTGACGGGATTTTCAACGCTTACCTACAAAGAACAGCTTTAAAGACTAAATCTGTCTTCACTTGAGCAGCGAAGGATGCGAGAAGACCTGATTCTGGCATACAGCATCATCAACAGGAATGTAAATCTACCTTTAGAGGAGTTTTTCACTAACACCTAGTCTCGGTCACCTGCAGAAGATGTACCATCGTCGCTTTTACCGCAACAGAAGAAAGGCAACATTCTCTGTCCATGTTTCTGCTCCCCGAAACAGCCTGCCAGAGGAGGTCGTAATAATGCCAACCATATCCAAGTTTAAAGTTGCCTTGGACAAACATTCAGACGGTATGTAGATGCAATATCTTCAGTCTTTTTACATGGCTTGCTGCAATTGATTGATTGATTTGATTGATGTCAAAAAACAGAAAGTCAAGATAGGATATGTGGCAGTTGGGAAGCTAGAGTCCTTCTCTTGTGTTGTGACTACTGAACTTAACAGACATGTTTCAGCAAATTTTCTCTCTACCCTTTCCGGAGAGGTTCGACTCATCGTTTGTTCTCGGTTGTAAAATTAGCCATTTCTTTTTCAGTCGCTCTTCTTTTTTCTAATAATCCGATTGGGCTCAAATTTTGATACGTGCCGCCATTTGAAGGTTAGTACTTTATAAAAATTAAATGGACTTTTATTAGTGGTGCCATTTATATGTCAGGCCCGGGACTTATTGAGTGATGTGTTAATATCTATATTGGTTTTGTGAGAAGTTCTTGTTAGCAACTGCAATAAGATAGCACCAGCAGGGCAGGATGGGATACATGAGACGGAATGATGTGTTATATAATGGGACGCATGTGATGATGGACGTATGAGAGATTGCTTAGCTTGCGCGATTTGTAACAAAGTCATCTCGTGCAAGTTTAGTGCAATGTTGTTTCTCACGGTCGCAGTGACAGGTGATGAGACCTTAGTTCAAAGGTTACGTCACACCTGCGTTTTGATCACGAGGTTTTGTAACGTCACAGTTTTCCCGGTGGGAAAACTGGAGTTGAGATTTTAGTTCTTGACTGGAAGCCGACAAGTCAAGTCGCATTAGCCATGTAGCGATTAAATTAGATAGGGGAATTCAGATCCCCAAAAATGAGAGCCAGACGATGTCCCCCTCTTCCTTCCCTTGCAAGTGATTAGGTAATTAGTTGATTGGCTAGTGTAAGCTTCTCTCTCTCTGTTTCAATTATGAAAATAAATGGCTCGGAACTACAGGAGAAGACTTGTTGTATTTTGTTATGTGTAGATTGATTTCAGTTACAGAAAGAAACCGCCGGCATGAAATGGTGGCAACGACAAGCGTCTGCAGAGAGTAGTGGCGGCGACAGCTCAGTAGGCTAACAATAGCAGCTAGGGTGCAGACATTTGAAAGCAGAAAGAAAAGAGACAGAAAGAAGAAAGAGAAATATAACTCGCGCATTGGGTTTACTGCTGTGTCAGCTGAAAGGGAAAGATTGAAAGCCGGGACCTATTAGCAAGACCACTCGACGTCGCCCGGATCGAGAAACGACATATCGTCCCGTTAGCAAGCGATGCCGTTCGCTGGATCAACAAATGAGCTGTTCTACAACGCCAGAGATTCCGACATTACAACGTATTATAAACCAAATATTCAACAGATGGGGTTATAGTATCTCCTTACCTTGCGGGTCATCCCAGTCATGGTAACGTTTCTTGAATTGCTTCAAGCGATCTGGAGTTTGCGCTCCCATTGGTTTTGATAAATCTCTGAACGAGGCAGGATTGGTTAGATCCAATTCCTACATTGAAAAAAGAAAATACTTTATGTATTAATATTAATAATATTTACAAAAAGAACAACAGCTTGTAACAAAAAAAAAAGAATACAAATCTACTGCAATCAAATTATTAACTATAGTATTTCGATTTCTTAATTGTTGGTGTTATAATATTGATTCGCTTACTCCATGATAGTTTATGTATTCCTTTGCATGGCATATGGGCTGAATGTGATTTTCTGATGAGAGGGGATTTTTGTTACATCTTGAGTTTAAGCTGACTCTTTTGTGTTCTTTTGAGGCTTTTCGGCACTTTTTTAGATTTTTATGTGAACGTGGCTTCCGGTTAAATTTATGACGTCACGTCTGCTACGGATGATCGTAATTGAAAAAAAAATTTTTTGTTTATACGATTTTTTTTATTAGTATTGTTCCTTCGAATTATAGTTTAATAATAATATTAAATTAATTTTAACAAACAAATTATCAACCGAAAATTGTTTTTTTTAATTTCGATTTCCGCTTTCTTTTTTCATTGCCAATTAATGATTACCTTCCCATAAAGTTAAAATTAAAGTAATGGACAACTTAGTGATATTATTGTCAAATATTAAAAATATAACTTTCGGTTGATAATTTGTTTGTTAAAAGTAATCCAATAAAATGTTTAATTATTGTAGCATATGTTTTTATTTATTTAAAACATTTACATTAATAAGAAAATGTGTATTTTCAATGGAAGTATTATTTGTTTATTACTACATTAAACTAAAAAAAAAAAAAATAATTAAACAAATCTATTGTTATTATTAAACTATAATTCGAAGGAACAGTACTTATAAATCGCATAAACAAGAAAGTCTAACAACAACGTTTTTTTTTTCATTTATGGTCATCCGTAGCGGAGGTGACGCCATCAATTTAACCGGAAGCCACGTTCACATAAAAATCTAAAAAAACGCCGGCTTTTCATTTTGAAACTTGATTTAAATGTTATTATGAATGTTTAATGCTATATATAAATACATATATAGCATCCTTTTCTGAACAAAATAAATAAAAGTATCAAATCAATATATATGTATATACATATATGTCGAGGGAGGGATCAATGTCCTGCAAAGAGATTTAACGATCCTCTGCTGGCATAACGAGATTTTACGAATGGCGATAGAGACGTAGTCCAAAATTTTTTAATGGTTTTTGGAATTTGCCTTATGCAAGACACTCCATTTTATAGTTTTCGGCACAGCATAGATTTTCAACCCAGTGCTGTCCAATACCAGGGTCCAAGGTCGAGGAAGAAGGGTAACACAAAGATCCTGCCCTTCCCTGTCGGATTTTAGATGGAACGTGTTGGTTTATATGGGTTTGCAAATTCAAGGAAGTTCTATCACCATTCGTAAACCTTTTTTATGCCGACAGCAGAAATTCATTGACCTTTTCACTCAGTAGATATGTATATACATATATATTAATTTAGTACGGGGGTGTGTCTGGTGCTACTGTATATATATATATATATATATATATATATATATATATATATATATATATATATACAGGGTGCGGATGATATTTGTTCGCAAGATTACAATCTAGTAAAAAACAACACTTTAGTTTCATTTTTTGAGATTTATTCATCAAAACTGAGTCAGTTTGTCTCCATGACTTGTTTTGTAGATTTCACTTGATGAACCCCTTATTGGCTTTGATAACAGCCTAGAGGTGGTTTCAGAACTGATCACAGGCCTTAGTCACCGTCTCCCGACTTAGGCCTACAACCGCTTTGGTGATCCTGGTTTTTAGCTCATTCGTTATGTTGACACTGGATCTACTAGTTTCATTTTCTGTTGCTTTCGCATAAGAAATCAAGGAGGTTGCAGTCAGGTGAGTTGGGTGGCCAGATGTCAGGTGAAATGTAATTGACAAAATTCTCTGACAGCCAGGCCTGGGTCTTCGACTGTTATGACAGAGTGCAGAGTCATGCTGCCACATGTATGGCCTACCTACAGTTACCTGGTCAATCTAGGGGTTCAGTACCTTGCCCAGAACACTGATGTAGCTATCAATGTTCATCCTCTGGCCCCCAGGGAAGAAGTGGGAGTGGTGTGACATCACTTTCAGTGATCAACTTTGGCATTCTGACTGGGTCAGATAATTGATCATGCATTTTTCTCTCTCATGTCGCTTCGTAGTTGAATCCTGAATCTTTCAATTTCTTTCTGACCTTTTTTACCATCGTCCTGCAGACCTTGAGGAAGTCTAGAATATCCTTATTTGTCCAAGATCAACTCCTTGTCTCTTCCACAAATACGAAGGTTCAAAAGTCTTCATAATTAATTATTTGTCAAAAAAGAAAAGAATGGAAATATAGTCACTGCGTTCACGAAACCAAGACGGACAACAAAAGTAAAGAAAATATGCATAAAATTAGCAGTTAAAAATTGCGTAAAATTTGGCCACACTTGTACATAGATAGATTTTCAACATGTCTAAATTTCTTATGATTTTCGTTTTTACTGACCTCACAATCATAATCGGACAGGATCCATGGGAAGACAGGGTACTGCATCAAATCATTGTACGATCGACCGGCCAATGTGTTGAGATGCATCAAATACTGAAAGTTGTTAATTTCTCCCCGCTGGAAAGAAAGAAAAAAATAAATTCATTAAAAGATTTTAAATTTGGCCAATATTTGTTATATTACTAACAGCCCAGGAAAAAAGTGTAACATATTTCTATTAAAACTTCTTTCTCTTCCTCTTTATCCGTCTATTTTTCTCTCTTTCCTCCTCCCATTATCCCTCTCTCTCTCTCCCTACCACCCTCTTTCTCTACCGCTCAGACCATTCCTCTCTCTGGGCATACACATACACACAGATAACTCTCCTATATATAGATTTCTCGAGGAATGAGTCGGCATAATAGAAATAACTCTTTTATAAAAAAATCAGAGTTACTTCCCTTTGGTACAAAACCGTAAAAAGTAAAAACCAATTTAGGGTCAAAGAATAATTACTTTTAAATTTTACATATTATTCACCGGGGCAACGCCGATCAAGAAAATCCCAGCTTTGTGGGTGTTTGTCTTATAGTTTTTGACTTTTAGCTGGGCATACATACATACATACATACATACATACATACATACATACATACATACATACATACATACATACATACATACATACATACATACATACATACATACATACATACATACATACATACATACAACTACACTTTATATAATAGATATATATTTTTGCTTTTACTCACTAGTTTCTATATCGATTGATA
Source organism: Sepiola atlantica (assembly GCA_963556195.1). NCBI lineage: Eukaryota > Metazoa > Mollusca > Cephalopoda > Sepiida > Sepiolidae > Sepiola > Sepiola atlantica. The sequence continues at coordinate 38,952,555 of OY744552.1, forward strand.
ACAAGCCGTGCGTGCGTCGTCCCCCTCTGTATGTGACTCGATGTGGCAAGTGTAAAATGCAATAAATTTGGGCAATTTGGGTCATTTTTGACCCCCCTTTGACCTCCTGAGGGCACGAACCAGAATTTTTCTGAGGTCAAGGATGCTCCTTTTATATCCAGAACAATTGCCTCTACATTTTGGCCAAGTTTCAGAAAAATTGAATGGATGGATCAAACGTTATGGAAGAAAAGGGTCATTTTTTGCCATTTTGGGGGCTTTTGACCCCCTGGGGGTGCAAACCAGATTTTTTCCAAGGTCAGCGATACTTATTTTCTATTAGGAACAATTGCCTCCACATTTTGGCCATGTTTCAGAGAAATTGAATGAATGGATGAAAAGTTATTGGGCAAAAAATGTCATTTTTTGCCATTTCGGGGCCTTTTGACCCCCTGGGGGTCTAACCAGATTTTTTTTCAAACAAATGTCACCTTCTAACCTGACCAAAATTACAACTTCATACAAAATTTCAGAGAAATTCAATGAATGGTTGTGGAGAAAAATCCGGACGGACGGACAGACATGCCTCAAAACATAAGTCCCCCGATTTTATAAATGTAATAAAAAAAAAAATAACAATGTTGAGGAGAATAGTCGACAGAAAATGAAAATTATGATGAAAATCCTCCTCATCACCAAATTTCTCTTTTTTTATCTTTTGTAAAATATGTAGTCTTTAAACATGTTTAAACTTCTCCATTACCTCCCATCGTTGGGTCACCGATTTTTCTCCCATGAGGCTGCTGATGATTCCAGCACTGAAATCGAAAAGAAACGGTGAAATTTAATTTTGAAATAAAAACAAAATAAAACAAGACAAAATTTAAAAATTTAAAAAATACTTATATTAAAATGTAAAGAAAATTTGAAAACTGTTAAAAAAAAAAAAAGAAAAAAGAGTTTGAATTTAATTCAAATTTGGCGAAGTCTACGGATTATATATGTGTTTGTGCTTGCATTATATGTGGAAGTTTGTTTTAAGGAATAAGCATCTGACAGAATATGTTGGTAATATACAGGAATAAGGTAATAAGCCAAAAGCAAACTAAATGGAATCGGAAAAATTATCACACAATCTGTTGATTCGATATTTGATTTCAGTTATGAAACTTTGTCAAAAATAAGTATTTGTTGAACAGTCAGATTAAATATACAAAAAGTTGGAAGTGTTGGTAGGAGAGAAGCAAGCCCGTGAAGTGGGAGGCAAAGTGAGGTTGGTAGTAAGTAGGATGTTGGGAGTGTGAAAGATCACTGTTAGAAGTGAGTTTGTAGAAGAAGAGGGTTTCGTATAAGCAGGTGGGTGAAAAACTTTTTTTTAATTACTAAACTTTGTCAAGAATAAGCATTTATTTAAGAGAAGTCAGCTTAAATATAAAAAAGTTGAAAATGGTTAACTTCCTATCCTATTCACAAAAACACATAGAAAAGAGGCCAGGATTCTTTCAAATAACACCGTTCTTAGCTAAAAATGTCATAAATAAACAAAATATTAACTTTGAATTTGGATAAAAATCCAATGGCCAAATTTCACACTCCACTTGAATTTTACGCACAAAACAACTCCACCTATATTACTTTCGGGGGTTAAGTGATTAATGACACAAACTGAGCACCTGGGTGTGCCGGGTTCGAATCCAGCTTGTTCCATAGAAAGACTTTTATCAAAACCCACGCCTGACCTTGTATCTAACCTATTACTTTTCCACTCCTTTCAACTATGTCCTTCTCTATCTGCTTTCTGTCTTCACTTTTTTCTTACCTTCTTCCCACCACAACATTCTTCTTTATTTCCCTTTTTCACCCACCCGCCTAGATGAAAACACCCTCACTACTTAAGCTTCCACCAAGCATTTTTCAACACACTCACTTTCCATCATTTCCTTCACTTTATACACCCGTTAACTCCATTCTACTCCCAAGTTTTTGTACATTTAATTTTGTATATTTGTAACTAAACACACATAAATCAGCTTTTTTAATATGTATAAGTTTTTTCCCCCGATCTAGAAAGATCTTGTGATATATTTATTAATTGAATGAATCATCTGTGTTTAACGGTTATAAGAACAAGATTGACGGGTGTACATTGATATAAACAAGAACGTACAATTTCACGTGGAGCTGAGATACGTGTTAAGAAAAAGAAGTGTTATCTAAGAACGTGTGAAATGATTGTTGTACAATTTTGAAAATGTTCACTTTTTCATACAAGTTTCAGATTCAATCAATTTTTGTTTTGATAAAGGATGGAAGACGGTTTGAAATATTAAAATTAAAAATTATAATGTTTCGGAATTTTTTAGATGAGGATTGATAATTTGTATTATTTCGATTATTCTGACTACTTTCCTCACCTTGGATGTTATTCTCACAGCATTTCGGTCAATGTAATCTCCGACATTCTTCTAATATGTGAAGATATTGAAAAGTCGGATATGGCTGATCACATATGGAGAGCAAATGGAAACAATCTACCCTCACGGGACAAAGTAACAATTATCGACAAAGAAGAATGGTGGAAAGTAAGACGTCTCAAAAAAGCAGCACATTTGTTTGGCACCAATGATCTCCTAAGTAGACCTAGTATAGAATTTAATACAATATGGGAACCATTAATTATAAATAATAGATTAGCACGCCATTAATATATATATATATATATATATATATATAAATTTTAAAGGGGGAAAAAACTAGACACACATTCGGGTTGTACACATTATAAGTTATTTCGACTTAGATCGGTCTCATCAGATGTACAACCAACCGCATTCAGAATGCGGTTGGTTGTACATCTGATGAGACCGATCTAGGTCGAAATAAGTTATAATGTGTACAACCCGAATGTGTGTCTAGTTTTTTCCCCTTTGAAATTTATTCATGCTCTGTTTAAATGTACATTGAGCTCTCCTACTCAGATTCCCATCGAAATCATTCGAACCTGCACACATTATATATATATATATATATATATATATATATATATATATATATATATATAAACAACTGATGATGCCTACAAAAATATTAATATTATAGTTCTGTGTGAAGACCGGTGTACATTCTTGGGAGCATTTTTCAATAAAAGGCTAAGGACTAAAAATTTTATAAATATATATATATATATAAGAGAGAGAGAGAGAGAAAGAGAGAGATTCTGTTTTTTTCCATGGTGGTTTACTCCACATTTTTTCCATGATTTATCGTAGGCTATTGACACCTATTATTAATTCTCAATTCGTTTTTTCCCCCTTTTCCGCTTTTCTTTAAGGGGGGGGGGGGGCAATTTTTAATTTTTAGATTTTAATTTTAATTCTTAATTCTCTGACACTGGTGATCGGATGTCACCATGATCTCGACCTAAATTCACAGATCACAAAAAAAAACAACTATTTTTTACTTGTCCAGCAAAATTTGCGAGTGGAAATACTGAATTAATAAAAACAATAAAAATGAAAATAAAGCAGAGGATTGAATTATCGTCAAAAAGTCACACAATGCGCAAGCCGCCAGAGTTTGAAGAGAGTCAGGTGAAGAAGACCAATTATAGGTCCCTTTTGTTTAGATTTGAAACCGACGGTACCGATGTTCTGATCTTCTGTTATACATATATATATATATATATATATATATATATATATATGTGTGTATATATGTGTGTGTATTTAGGCAGCATTTTTTCATTCATGCAATCATTGCTAAAAATAACAGAATTCGTCTGTTTAATTATACCTTTTTTTCATTCTTCAAAAGGTCTTTTTTTGTATTAAAATAAAAAAAATTAATAAAAAAGCCAAAATTCAAAAAAATATTAAGTAATGGAGAGTGAGAATTTACCAACTGGACAAACCACATATCTTTTTACAGGCACATTCTCACTCTCCATTACTTAATATATTTTCAAATTTTGAATTTTGGCTTTTCCACTATCTATATATGTAATTCCTCTGATGATAAGATTTTAATCTTTGAAAAGCCTTGGCTTAAGGAAAGAATAATAAACATGTTTTTACCAAGTACATCTTGCATTGAACAATCGAAGTTGAAATAAATAAATTTGTCATTCGTACATGTTTATCCCTCTTCTTTCATCTATCTATATATATATATATATATATATATAAAGTGGTGAACTAAAAGCGAACTTTTAGGAAAGGTAAAACCTATTGTGAAAAGTATACAGCTCAATATCCAGGATAGAGCAGATATATATGTAGAAGGATGAAAAGGAATTAGAAAAGCAAAAGTCAAATCTTTTTTCAATTCAGTTGCTCATAGCAAGGTATATTCCGCAAAAAGGCAATTTATTCAAGTTAAATTTTTCCTTAAGCCAGGCTTTTCAAAGATCAAAATTTTATCATCAGAGGAAGACGCTGGGATAGATAAGTTGGCAAAGGCCAAAATTTAAAATTTGAGAAAGTAAAATAAAAATATTTATTTACTCCTCTCCAGGAGTTAGGCACAAGGCCAGTTTTATCTTACTCCCACAAGTAAGATGTGACCCAAGGTCGGGTCGAGAAAGTGGGGTTTGAAAAGCCAGCGCTCGAGAAGGTGAGCACTCTGGCCATTTAAAAATTGCCTGGGCAGCCCCGTCGGCATTCCCCGGTAGGGGCGCCTCAGACAGTAAGCAATAAACTTACTCCTCCCCAAAGAGGGGAGGCAAAGCTTGGGAGGGTGGACCTCCTGGAACTGCACAGGACAGACCCATTGACCGGCGTAAGTCAAGCCCCGAAGGCCAAGACAATACCAGTCTATGGGGTGTAGTATCCATCGGAACAGATACTACACTTTGATCTTAGCCAAAAGGAGTAGATCTACATTAACTTTATCACATCATCATCCTATAAATATAACAACTAATACAAGTATATTTATTAATATATATACATACATTTGTTTGTGCATATATATATATATATATATATATATATATATATATAAAGTGGTGTACTAAAAGCAAACTTTTAGGAAAGGTAAAACCTATTGTGAAGAGTATACAGCTTCTTTCCATTCTTCTTCATATATATATATATATATATATATATATATATCTTCTAATGTTTTATTTTACTTCAGTCGAAGTTCTCAGAAATCAAGGGGACCCCTTCCTGAGGCTAACACTTGATCTCTATATGAGATACATAGATACCCGAATATTCTATTAAAATTCTCCTTTATTTCTCAAACATTGAGTTAATAAAAAAGTTAAGAATAATACATTTCTTCTCTCCCCAACTGACCAGTCAAGTATGTCATAGTTTATCTTTCTTGTGGTCTGTTGGTCTTACCGGATTCCAGGATAAGAATTCATCTAGTCTGGTGGAGTATCCAGCTACGTGGTGTTACTTGAGGTAACATCAATAGGAGAAGATGCACTATTCCTCATATGAGCAAGTGTATAGCCGTGCTGAGGGGATCTTATTTGTGCTGCGGATACTATGTTATTTTGAATATTTGGTCAGGGTTTACTTGTAGGGGTAAGTATCCTGAGGTCAGGTTGTCCTGACAAACCCTTGTACAGAGAGACCGAAGACGCTCGAGGATAGTGTCTAGTAGGTAATATATGTGTGTGTGTGTAAGTATATCTATTATTATACTAAATTTCCTATTTTTCTTCTTTTTCTATATTGATGAAGAGATACAGCAAGAAAGGAGTAGTAATACTATTTAATCCATAGCTGGAGAGAGATAATGAGCAGAAGGGGACTAATTTTGGATTGTATTTATTTTTTTTTATTTAACTGGCTTTTTCCAGATTCAAACAATTTAACCCGAGTTCAATGGGTAAGCCAACAGGTCACAGGTTTTCTAGTAATATATATATATATATATATATATATATATATATATAAACTGACTAATTGTTAGGATAACTAATGAAACGATTTATTTCCCTTGCATCATTTTCAGGGAGGTTAAGAGTTATCGCCCTTGGAAATGAAGAGATGCCTGGAGAGAAAAGTAAACAGACCGACGTCTTGAAACGGTGAATATTTCATCTCGCTTACAGCGGTCAATTAACTCATTATTTTATTCTGTGTTCAGTTGTAATAAATTTGTTAAAGTTTCTGCTGATATTTTATCCATTTTTCTTTACAAATATTATTGATTAAACCTAAATTACAAGGTTTGCAAAACTAATATATATATATGTGTGTACGTGTGTGTGTGTGTGTATGCACGCATAAAAATAATTTACGCACCTTGATTCAATTTTGGCATTTTGCTTTTGCCCTGAAACAGATTGTTGCGCATTGTCTGTTATTGCTGTAGCAACAGACAAAAATCTACAAAACAAAAACAAAAATATAAAGAATCACACAAAAAAGTTCGAAAATCATATAATAAAACAAACATATCAAAACAAAAACATGGTTATCCCTAAAACAGGATCAGCCCTGAAGTCTCTTATGGGAGTCAAAGTGAAAATAAAAATGTCTTCCATTGTTAAATATCTGTAGGCACGTCAACTAGTAAGCATTAGGGAATTTTATCATGTAAACAGGATGCAGAGCCACCATGGTTCAGGCAGTTAACCCTTTGAGGTGATCGCCTGGCATGGGAATGATAGCTTAGTGGCAGAAGAAAATTGAATTTTTATTTTTAAATGTTGGTAAGTACGTCAACTAGTAATCATTAAGGAATTATGTTTGCAGAGAGATTTTATCATGTAAAAAGGATGCCAGGGTCAGCAGGGTTCAGGTGGTTAACCAATTAACGATAATTCGCCAACAGGGTATCAAAACTGATTTGCCGGGTCTGATCCGACCCAACATTGCATATCCATCTGATCATTGCTCTGTCATTACACTGAAGACAAGTGAGTAAGGATTGGATGGTGGCTCAGTATTCACCTACATACAACATCACGCATCTGATACAGCTGCTATATACTCTCCCCCTGGTAGTGAGAGGGATAGCTCCCCATTTTAGGACTGGCAATAGTATGCAAAACTTACCACAACGCTTATTTTACCCTAATCGTGGAGCTAAACACACAATCACCTCCAGCGCTCAACATATCCTCAAGATAACAAAAGAAGTCCACCATTTTGAGCAGGTCATCATCCAACTTCACTTCAGTATAAGGTTATCAGTCACGTGAGCATGAACGCCCAAAAAACCTTGTATACTTATAACTGCCAGTTTTTCGGACAATCAAAAAAGATATCTGTAAATGGGTGAAATAAACAATCTTTTACGGAAATTATGGTTTGGTTTGGTTTGGTTTGTTTTACGGCATAGCAACCAACTATGTGTTACGTAATGCCGAATAAAGTTGTCAAATGCAATTCCAATTATTTCACATTGTCTTGAGAGACAATGGAAAGTTAAATGAAGAATTTGTGATTAAATTTTTTGGAACAGTTCAACTTCCTTGATGAAATCTAAGATTTTCGTCACATTTGTGTTTTTAAATAAATCTTTTAAATTTTTGGAGTCGTAATATTTGCTTCGAGTTTGTTGCAGATCTTGACAGTTTATTAATATATGGTTGACTGTGTAAGATTGTTGACATGCTATGCACATTGGAGACTCCTCTCCTTCCAATAAGTGCTTGTGAGTGATATATGTGTGTCCTATACGGAAATTATACTTAAGGAATTTAATGGTGTAAATTTCATTTTGCATGTTTTAGTTAATGGACCACAGTTTATGGCACTTTGAAAAGGAAGGGAATTTTTTATAAAGATTAACTTGTGACATTATTGTTGCCTGGGGATGTATCCCTGTGTCGAATCTTGGTTTGATGCACTATCATGAAAAGATGCTGTCATGTGAGTAAGCCTGAGATCCCGGGGTCCATGAATTTCGCATTTGTTCTGATCAGTTGCTTTGTAAATAGCTTTATGCTCACGCTGTCAAAGTAGACCCACAAAACAACAATATTGACCCCACTGGTCTTAATAGGGTAAGCGTCTGTTGGCATTACTTCTCTGCTTTGTCAAAGAAAATGTTGTCTGGATTTCAAAGACCAAAAAATGGATGAGTCTGCAAGCTGAAAAGGTTAACTGAATAAGAACTGGCTGAGATATTTGTATTTTTTAAAAAAATATGATTTATTTTTAAAATTCTATTTTATCAGACCAAATGGTACAGCTCAATTGTATTCGGCTTCTATGAAGCCAGTAGTTCTACACCTGTATCTGTCGCATGCACAAAACCAAATAACTTGCCTTACAAAGAGAAAGAAAGACTGTCATTCAAAAGACACCTGTCCCCATTTACCCTCCCCCTCTTCAGGCACAAGCCAAGTGAGGAGTTGTACCTTTCAAAGTTGTACGAGCCTGCAAAACTGTCAACTCGTCAACTATAGCAGGTTCACTTAATGTTTCATTTTACTTCAGTCGAAGTTCTCAGAAATCAAGGGGGCCCTTCCTGGGGCTAACACTTGATCTCTATATGAGATACATAGATACCCGAATATTCTATTAAAATTCTCCTTTATTTCTCAAACATTGAGTTAGTAAAAAAGTTAAGCATAATTTCTTCTCTCCCCAACTGACCAGTCAATATGTCATAGTATATCTTTCTTGTGGTCTGTTGGTCTTACCGGATTCCAGGACAAGAATTCATCTAGTCTGGTGGAGTATCCAGCTACGTGGTGTTACTTGAGGTAACATCACTAGGAGAAGATGCACTATTCCTTGTATGAGGGGATCTTATTTGTGCTGCGGATACTATATAATTTTGAATATTTGGTCAGGGTTTATATGTAGGGGTAAGTATCCTCATGTCAGGTTGTCCTGACAAACCCTTTTACAGAGAGACCGAAGACACTCGAGGATAGTGTCTAGTAGGTAATTCAAACTCCTCCTGTATTGACCTCAATGTACTTAATGAAAGATCGGTTATTTTAACACAGAACAGGAGGGGGGTGACAGTCAACACAAAGGTTAACCTTTAATGGATTCTGAGAACAATACATGGGCGATATTCGATATCTAAAAAAATAAGGTTGCAATTTTAATTGATTATTAAATCAGCTTATAAATCATCGAAGCTCATTGTGCCAAAAACTTACTTTGCATAAACTTTGTTGCGAACTTTTCGAGGGAAAGCCAGCAGATAATTACGTCCGTCTGCGGAGAAAACTTCCACTGCAATTGGCTGCAGCAGATAGCGTCTCTTGTGTACCTCCCGGATGTCGTCATAGGAGAATTTACTGCAGCTAAAAAACAAAATTCAACAAAGAGATTAAGATCAGGTTTGGTGGTTTTGTTTTACGGCAAATCAACCCTTTTTGGATTCTTTAATGCCAAATTTAGTTATTTTCATAAAAGGGTTTCACGCTTCAAGTTCAAATGACGAATATTTTTAATTGTTTAATAGATTATATCTGTTTTAGAGAGCCTTACCAATGAATATATTGAAAATAAAGTAAAACCCAGTAACATTGTTATTTTTTTATATAAACAATATTTTCGAGTTATACTCCATTATCAAGTTAGGACAAAATGTTTTTTTTTTGTTATTTTCGTTGTTCCTTTCTTCATATCTATTTTTCTTGTGTATTTGTTTAGAATTCTGCATTGTCAAAGATGAATTCGAGCACCTACAATAAAAACAACGATAGAGTAGAGAAAGACCAGCAACGTCTCATCTGTGATAAAGAGGCTGTAGGGAAGAGAAGAGGAGATCCGCGACTAGGTTTCGAAGTTGGTTTTGTAATCTGTCAAGGCAGGAAAGAGTGCTTCGAACGGCACCTCCCCATATGTGGCAACAGCACTCCATCATACACCCCTATACAAGTAGAGGATCCTATCAAATATTTGGGTATGGTGAAAAAAAAAAAAAGGACACACTATATGGTCATATTTGCTCGTCACTCCTGAAGAAGTTGTGACATCCTCCTATGGAACCTGTTATACATCAACCAACTTGTAGAAGCCAGTGATGTCTGACAGAGATGGTTGGAGTGAACGAGTCAGGAGAATCCAAGAAGAATTCTTAACTTAACATAATTGATTGATTGATTAAAAATAGGTCTCCAGTTCTGGTCCTTAGTCGCAACATGAGTTGTCCTTTTGTATAGAACGCCATGGTACAGTATCAAACCGAAGCAATGTCATACGTGGTAATGGACACCAAAATAAAGAAAACAAAAATATATAAAATTGACTTACATTCTTTTCTGGCAGCTGCCGCTACTTTTTGATGTCCGTGGAATTATAGGTTCATGAAATCTATAAGAAGAACAAAAAATGAATTCAAAAACATGAATATAACTACATGCGCACTTACAGTGCATAATCTGGTAAGGGAAATAGTTGGCTACCTGTAGCGGTAATGCATAATTCTTTGTTAAAAATAGAGAACTACAGGCAGCTGATAATGTGTAGATAAAAGAATTATGCTGATGGCATAATGGATAGGATCTCCAACTGTTAGTAGAAAGGTTGGGTTTCAAACTCAGCTTGAAGCACTTGCTTGTCTAGTCACATTGAAGAGGTGATACAGCGATACAATCTCTCTGTGGATGACATTATATATATATATATATATATATATATATATATATATATATATATATGTATATAATAATAATAATAATGGTAATAATCCAGGTAAAAAATATCCACAGGGTGGTAATCCAGAGAATTTTAACCGGGTTTATAAAAAGTGCTCAATATCAAAATAGAGCTTTATATATGATAATTTTATTTACACAGACATGTACATGTACAGTGTCGCAGATTTTTTACATGTCTGTGTAAATAAAATTATCATATATATATATATATATATATATATATATATATATATATAGGGTGAGCCAAAAGTAGGTGGACAATAAAAACATTTTTCTTCTTGATTTACACAGCTTTGAAGTCTGCCTCTTACGCTTCGACAAAAAAAATGCTTTTTACTGTCCACCTACTTTTGGCTCACCCTGCATATATATATTCTAGCTAGTAATGTTAGAAGAAAATTTTTTAGTACATTATCCATTTTTTTATCAAATACCTTTAATTAATTACCATTGATATCAACAAAACTATTGAATATATACAGACAAAATAGGACAATAAAATTACAAATGTATAACACCAAATATTAATTTATTATTAACTGTTTAAAAAATAGTTATGCAAATTAGGCAATCAAATGATCGTCTTTGGATCTTAGTCAGTACGACATAAAGAGTATTTTAAAATACTATGTTGTATTATTGATTTAAATAACCCTAACCCATTCTGATGGTAATATAGGAGTGATAAATAAAAAAATAACTTTCGCATTTATTCATTTTGATTTCAGTTTTTGTCGACTACATTAACGCTTGATAGCTTTCATAACAAAATCTTGATATAGAAATATGTTTCGTTAATGAGATAGGACACATATTGGTCCATGTTGTTAGCAAGAAAACACTTCTTTTCAATCTATTTCATCGATTTTTAAACTTAATCCTTCTTAATATTATTTGATTTTCTTTTTTTCTTTAATTTCATATGCATTTTTATTCTTTTCACCTACACCGTGGTCAGAAATTAACATACATTTCTGCCCATTCACCGGAAAAAAATGGAAATATGTTTCGTTAATGAGATAGGACACATATTGGTCCATGTTGTTAGCAAGAAAACATTTCTTTTCAATCTATTTCATCGATTTTTAAACTTAATCCTTCTTAATATTATTTGATTTTCTTTTTTTCTTTAATTTCATATGCATTTTTATTCTTTTCACCTACACCGTGGTCAGAAATTAACATACATTTCTGCCCATTCACCGGAAAAAAATGGAAATATCCTATTAGCTCATTTAACATGTATCATTTCGCCACCAAGATTTGACCCATAAATATCGTTGTTTCAAATATGACATATTCCAACAAAATATAAAATTCAACAAAAATGTGTAAAACTGCAACTTGTTTAACATCTGCAACAAACTTGTTGGCAAGTGTGAGTAGGTATTAGTATGTTGTTGCACTAGCACACCTGTTAAATAAGTAATCGGTATCTTCGATGATAACATTTTTTTCAAACCAATATAAAAAATAAAGCATTTAAGGGTTAAGACATCAAAGGTTTTGGTTGGTTGTTTTGTTTTACGGCATATCAACCCTTTTCGGGTTATTTAATGCCGAAACTGGTCATTTTGGTAAAAAATTTTATGCCTCAAGTTCGTTATATGTTCAAATATTTATTCATGGTGTTTCGTTTTACCTCTAGAAAACATTCTAGAGGTAAAATGTTTTTGTTTTTAGTTTTGTAGAACATGATTGAGTTTTACAAAGGGAAAGGAAAGAAACAATAACATCAATGTTTGGTGCATTTTAAGTCAGGAAGCCGGTATTTACAAACAGTCTGATTTGGTAGCGCCAGTAGATTCTATTTGACCCATAGATGGGGGTCTTACAGGTACTACCAATCCGAGCCAGAGTGGACCTGGGAGCAATGGCAACTAAGGAAAAACTCCACATTCCCCAGAGCTCCCAAATAGAGGCCTCACCACTGGATGTCTGTTAAGGTCATACCCAGGACCTCAAAGGTTTTGAGGGGAGCGGGTGATTGTGTGTGTGTGTGTGGGGGGGGGATTAGAAGATAATGGATGCATAAAAAGAAAGTTCATCATCAACATAAAGAGAGAGAGAGAGAGAAATTCTACATACTCTGGTGGTAAACTGTCAATGTCTTTGATTTCTTTGCTCTTCAGTAAAGTGAAACCATCGATAACGTAGAAGTGTTCTTTGCCAAAGAGTAAGAGTCCTTCCGCCGTGTCCAAGCCTTGAATACGTGCACAACGAAACATGTGCGTAATCTAGAAAAAAAAAAAAAGAAAAAGAAAAAAAAGAAAAAGAAAAAAAAAGAAAAAAAAAAAGAAACAGAAAAAAAAAAAAAAAAAAAATTACTAACATTAAACGAGACAAATGATTTCTCTTGTAAAACTTTTACAGCAAGAATTACTCGTATTACTACAACCACAGCAGAGAACCTCCGACGATAGCCAGCTCAACCCGACCAGGATGAATGTCGCACAAGTAACCAGGTATGCAGACGAAGAAAGGAAAGTTTAGTGCTTACTTTTATTGACGCTCAAGTGAAATATGGCAGTTCAAAATAAAATAACAAGAGAACTTATGAATATACTTACTTGAAAAATATTTCTGCAACAAAAAATTACAGAAAATAAGCGAGTAGAATTTTAATAAAAAATAAAATTAATTTACTATTCGCAGTCAACGAACTCCGAACGACAGCTAGCGTATCATCTTTATTTTAGAAGGGAGATAATCTTCTACAACATGCTGGCCAACAAGGATCTGATGATATTAAATATTCATCGAATAATACTGTACGAATTAATTTTCATGAGAAGACCTTGTCAAAGGTATTGATATCTCAAGCGCTACCACTCTAGCTTCATCAGCTTTGTCCAGTGTATGGTAAATGCGTTCCGAGATGATCATTAGGATATCCGCAGTAAGACAGGCTTACCTAAATCCATACTGTTGGTCACAAAGAAGTTTAGCATTAACAAGGTGATGGACTATCGCTAGATTGAATTGATTAATGATTCAAAGATTTTAGCGAAGAGTGAGCGAAGACTCATAGGGTGATAATTTTGGGGGTCAGTTCTTTCACTAGAATTCTTGAACACTGGTACCACAGAGGCAATTTTCCAGCTATCAGAGAAGTAAGATTCGGCAAGGCATGTGTTGTAGAGATGGAGAGGACAGGGGCCAGCTCAGCAGAGCATTACTTTATTAGTATAGCAGTGATGAGATCAGGCATACATGCTTTGAAGGTGTCGAGGTTTTTTATGATATCCAAGACTTGGGAAGGGGTAATGATCAGCTCATTTAGTATAGCCTTAGTCCGCAGTGGAAAGTTTAGGAGGGAGTGGTTTGTAGCATCCAAGGTGGAGTTCAAAGCGAAACGCTTGGCAAGCAGTTTAGCCTTATCAATTGCCATGCACGTGGTGGGGTAGTGGGGGTATTTGTCATTGTCCAACACACTATTATAAATTTTCTAAGAAATTGACAATTCCTAATTTTTGTAACTCAAGCTTGGCCTTTTGGTTAAGATCAAAGTGTAGTATCTGTTCCGATGGATACTGCACCCCATAAACTGGTATTGTCTTGGCCTTCGGGCTTGATTTACGCCGGTCTATGGGTCTGTCCTGTGCAGTTCTAGGAGGTCCACCCTCCCAGGCTTTGCCTCTCCTCTTTGGGGAGGAGTAAGTTTATTGCTTACTGCCTGAGGCGCCCCTACCGGGGAATGCCGACGGGGCTGCCCAGGCAATTTTTAATGGCCAGAGTGCTCACCTCTCGGGCGCTGGCTTTTCAAACCCCACTTTCCCGACCCGACCTTGGGTCACATTTTACCTTGTGGGAGTAAGATAAAAATGGCCTTGTGCCTAACCTCCTGGAGAAGAGTAAATAAATACTCTTAGCTGCAGCTATTACAATGATTTCTTGATGATATAAATTTTTGTCTATTGGCATTAGACTTATGGTGGTTGAACTGGCAGAATGCTTGCTGCTTATGCGCAATAACAGCTGCACTGGTCGAAGTGAACCATTGTGAAGAGTGGGGTTTACTATAGAATTTCTGCGCAGGGAACTTCAATATCTGCGTGGACCCATTCAGTTATCTTATCTGTGCACTGTTCAGCAGGGAGAGAAACTCTATGGAGTGTCTCTTATGTGATCTCTGATAGATTACCAATCAGCCCGTTTGTAGTATCTAGTCATTTTGAGTAGCGGCTCTTCAGCTTGGGGTGGAAAGCTTAGGGTGATATCACTGCTACAAAGGGAAGTAACTGTCTATAGAATTCTGGGCAAATGAAAGGGACACAATTCTGCCTAAAGTAATTATGCCGTAATGTGTTTTATTAGGTTTCGACCTATAAAAACCCATGCAACACGACAGATGTGGCTGCATATCACAGTACAGCTATAACTTACGTAGACACCTGGAAAAACAATTTCAAAATACCTTTAGAAAACACAAGAAAAAGAATCAACTATCTACTTTTCATGTGGTGTTCTATGATTGATTGTTTTATGGCATATCAACCCTTTAGGGATATTTAATGCTGACTCCATTTATTTCGTAAAAAGTTTGTTTTTTTTATTTATGTTTGAGGTTCTTAATATTTTCAAATATTTAATAGATTATATTTCATATACAAATGATTTGCCCATTAATTTCTTTCGCATATGTATATTTTGTAAATAAACAGTTTGTAGTCAATACATCCTATTTAATTCATAGGGGGTTTGGTTTGGTTTATTGGACTTATAGGTATTAGATGTTTTGGTATAAGCCCACAATCTTCAAGAACAAAGACTATAAGTTTCACCCTGACATCATCAAACAATTCCTTCATGTTGCCAGCATTGTAATATCTTTGTCGCATGATGTCAGAATTAACACATCCTATCATAAAATGTCTCACCGTATATAAGACATAATAAATCGCACACTTCTGCTCAAGCAGGTACATGGGATTTTAGTTGACCCTCCCCGTTAACCATCCCAAATTAACAATTACATATGGAGAAGCATTAATTTTGTCCCAATCCAAAGTGCCCCTTTTTGGGCAGCTAACTGACCTTGTGCCTAACTCTGCTCGCATGGGGAAGCAAATAAATAGGAAAAGGGCAGCTACGACTTATGAAAATTCATTTGAAAATAGCTTTAGAAGACACATGAAGAATCAACTATCTAATTTTCATATGAGGTTCTAGCTGACCTTTCTCTGCAAATCATCTCGGATAAACAATTGCACATGGAGAAGTATCTCTATACTTCACTTCAAAAATATATTACGACCAAAAAATAATTTTTTTATTTACCTTTTCTCCGTCCCCCAGCAGACGTAAGATGGCTTGATTGGAAGCTTTGTTCTCACCCTGACTCTCTTGTTGGCTGTCTGTTTTGTCCACATCTGTGCTTGGTTCTGTGTTACCCACCGGGTCATCAGCATCATCCTCATTTTCAATGCTTCGTAAGACACTCGTCTGTCGGCGGGGTAACAGCTTGGGGATGTTCATTATCACTGCATCGGAATGAAATATCGAAATTAGAACGCGCGTAAAGAAATGTCAACAAATTTGTGCGGCTCTGATTTTCGTTAAATATAAAAAATAAATAGAAAGTCGACAGAATAACGCTAGAAATAAAAATACAAGGTGCTTGTGCATATCAACCCTGACATTGAAATATTTAAAGAATGTATAAACTTTATTATGTACTTACGTGTTAGCTGAAAATAAGATTGTGCAGAAAAAATTACGCAAATTCATCCAGTAGTTATTAAATTATAAGAAAAAGAAAAAAAATGATTTTACGTACATTTTGACATTTTTGTAAACAATAGAGACCCCAAACCCCGAAATCGTGAAAATATAAGTTATCGTCCTTGACCACTGGAAAATCTAAGATACAAAATGGTGGAAATATCTACTGAGTGATAAAATCGTTTTTATTTATAATTAAATAAATACTGGATGAATTTGCATAATTTTTGGTGTACAGTCTTTTTTTTCATCTACCACGTAAGTACATAACAAAGTTTACACATTTCTTTAGCTATTTTATTTTTAAGAGCGGTCTAACATGCTAGGGGTGATATGCACAAGCACCAAATACAATACTCGAAAAAAGTTGTATAAAAATAACGCTTTTAAATGAACAACAGGTGCTTATGCTGATGAGCGGCCATATTAAAAATCATTTTTTTATAAAAACAATATTATATACTTATTCAGCGTTATATTCTTACTCATTGTACAAAAAAGTAGAAAAAATTATCCACTAGAACTTTAATTACAAGTATTTTTCCATTCTGCGTATCATAACGGAGACTCGTTCACTAAGCCTCCATCTTGTTTCTTAAGAAGATTTCAGTTATCTGCCCTTGGAATCTTCTTAAAAAAACAAGATGGAGTCTTAGTGAACGAGTCTCTGTTATGATACGCAGAATGGAAAAATACTTGTAATTAAAGTTCTAGTGGATAATTTTTTCTACTTTTTTGTACAGTGAGTAAGAATATAACGCTGAATAAGTATATAATATTGTTTTTATGAAAAAATGATTTTTAATATGGCCGCTCATCAGCATAAGCACCTGTTGTTCATTTAAAAGTGTTATTTTTATACAGTGAGTAAGACGATAACGCTGAAAAAGTATATTATATTGTTTTTATGAAAAAATATTTTTTCATACGGCCGCTCATCAGCATAAGCACCGAACAACATATTTCGTCATATCCCAGCATGCCACACGCATCGAGTTCACAAACACACGATTTGAATTGCTAACCATCGATGCAGTTAGCAGATTAATAAAGATGTAATTATTAGTGGGCTGCAATGAATGGTGCAAAACCTTTTGTAAACTAAGTGAAGATGACCGCACAGAACAATAAATATAGGTACAAAAAGACATAACTGACCATCAGAGTTCTGATCTACTGAATCCAATTCAGCTATGAAGAAATCTGCTTCATCCATTTGGATTGGTAATTCATCGTCACACAGGAAGCTCTGAGAGCGGTACCGCTTGAACCAGGGGCGGCTGTCACGACTAATGGCCACCTTGTATTTCAGAGGCTTCTGGAGAAAAACGGTAAACATTTTCTTAATAATGCAAAGATAGCAGAATCATTACTTACAAGCAGTGGATTTAAAATTCTGAATACCAAAAATGTGTTATCAAAAAAAGTGCTCAGAACCAGCAGCCTTGAACCAGACGAACGCAAATGAGAAATTGACCTTTAAACAGGAACCAAACAAATTCACAAAGCAAACGATGGACGGATTTAAAGGTCAAGTGATGGAATAAAATTACATGCATGAAAAAAAAAAAAAAAAATTAAAATAAATTTCTTCTCTCCGACAACTAGGCAGATTGGACACTCTCTAATGGCTCTTCCTTAATCCAGTAAGATCAATGAGGATAGACTTTAAAAAGATATCGGTTTATTTTTGTAATGTTAAGTATGACTCCCCTCTTAGAGGAGTTCTAATGTCGCACAAGTCACAATCAATTAAAATACATGAACGTTCATAAGATACCTTGCTGGTCATTTGTTCTGGCACGTGTCTCTTAGGTGATCCTGCCCGACTGAGGAAACACTGCATGCAAACAAGTTGTTCATACCCCGAAAATAAGGACCAAGAAGAGAAAACAGTTGAAGACAAGAAGAGGTTTATTCGTCTGGAATCGTCTGTTCTCAATCACTGACCAGTGGGGCAGGGGGGGGGGGAGGTAAACAGAGAGAGGTCGATAATTACTGTCTAATATCTTATCAGGACATTCCTAAAAGCTTCTGATCGAACTCTCTCTTTGAGCCATGTGACACACAGAAGGTTGAGCTGACATCCTAGTACACTGAGCTGACCCCGACTGAACCCCATTTCCTGTTATTTGTAGCTAACAAAATTATACTTGCCCAATATTTAACAGTAATACCGAGATCCGCTGATTCTTCAACTTTTGATGGAGAATGTGTATTAGACAAAAGCTAGCTAATCTGGGCGTAATATTTTTATCGACTAAATATTAACCTCTTCTAGTGTTGGAATTTGTTAATAATATTTGGCAAGCAGCAGTTGAAGTTTTCAAGAAAGAACTTGCTGAGGATAGTGTGTGAAGATTTATATCGAGCAGATTTGAATGGCAACATGAGAATCTGTGAAAGCAGTCTAACCAGAGGAATACATACTGAATCATCATATTCAGTTCAATGTCCATTTTACATGCTTGCATGTGTTGGACAGCTTTTAGAAATTGACTTCGAAACTAACCTATTTTTGGCAAGGTCTTCATTTACCCTTTTTTCTCTCAAATTCATTCTTATCACTTACTCTTATGTTTTTTCTGGCCTACCCCTGCCAACCGACCCTGCTACCTTAACTGTTCTACGACTACTAACCCTAGAACTTTCATCCATTTTTTTCAACATAGCCATATATAATTTTTTTTATAACATTTGCTCTTTTGACATCCTTACAAAAATCTCATGGAATGTACCAAAGTGAGATTGATCTTTAACAGAAGATGGGGTATGTAGGTCACAGAGTGCAGAACACATACCAAAGAGATTTAAAAAATTAAATTACAAGTGGGGATATAAGAAAGAGAATATGCCATTAAAGCCGGTTCACTTATTTTATTTGGCACCCAAAGACTTCAAAGCCTACACTCTGCAGTTTCATCTTAAGTTGAGCCCAGATCAATGAAGATAGACATAATCCCTAAAATATCAGTTTATGTTTCTAACACAATAGTCGTATATACTTTTACAGGCATTGACGTTGAAAGAATTCAGCTTCTGTGTTTTTTGTTTATAATAAAAAGTGATGCCATTAATTATATCTTCTTATGAGCAAAAAGGTATGCCATTAATTTTATGTCCATAAAAGTGATGCCAAGTAAGCCATTCATTTTATTTTTGTAAAAGTAAAAAGTAAGCCATTAATTTTATCTTTGTAAAAGTAAACCATTAATTTTATTTACGTAAAAGTAAAAATGAGCCATTAATTTTATCTTTGTAAAAGTAAAAATGAGACATTAATTTTATCTTTGTAAAAGTAAAAATGAGCCATTAATTTTATCTTTGTAAAAGTAAAAATGAGCCATTAATTTTATCTTTGTAAAAGTAAAAATGAGCCATTAATTTTATCTTTGTAAAAGTAAAAATGAGCCATTAATTTTATCTTTGTAAAAGTAAAAATGAGCCATTAATTTTATCTTTGTAAAAGTAAAAATAAGCCATTAATTTTATCTTTGTAAAAATAAAAATAAGCCATTAATTTTATCTTTGTAAAAATAAAAATAAGCCATTAATTTAATCTTTGTAAAAATAAAAATAAGCCATTAATTTTATCTTTGTAAAAGTAAGAATAAGCCATTAATTTTATCTTCGTAAAAGTAAGAATAAGCCATTAATTTTATTTTCGTAACAGTAAAAATAAGCCATTGATTTTATCTTTGTAAAAGTAAATAAAAGCCATTAATTTTATCTTTGTAAAAGTTTTAAAAAGCCATTAACTTTATCTTTGTAAAAGTAAAAATAAGTCATTAATTTTATCTTTGTAAAAGTTTAAAAAGCCAATTATTTTATCTTTGTAAAAGTAAAAATAAGCCATTAATTTTATCTTTGTAAAAGTAAAAATAAGCCATTAATTTTATCTTCGTAAAAGTAAAAATAAGCCATTAATTTTATCTTTGTAAAAGTAAAAATAAGCCATTAATTTTATCTCTGTAAAAGTAAAAATAAGTCATTAATTTTATCTTCGTAAAAGTAAAAATAAGCCATTAATTTTATCTTTGTAAAAGTAAAAATAAGCTATTAATTTTATTTTCGTAACAGTAAAAATAAGCCATTGATTTTATCTTTGTAAAAGTAAATAAAAGCCATTAATTTTATCTTTATAAAAGTAAAAAGCAAAGCCATTAATTTTATCTTTGTAAAAGTTTTAAAAAGCCATTAACTTTATCTTTGTAAAAGTTTTAAAAAGCCATTAACTTTATCTTTGTAAAAGTAAAAATAAGTCATTAATTTTATCTTTGTAAAAGTTTAAAAAGCCAATTATTTTATCTTTGTAAAAGTAAAAATAAGCCATTAATTTTATCTTTGTAAAAGTAAAAATAAGCCATTAATTTTATCTTTGTAAAAGTAAAAATAAGCCATTAATTTTATCTTTGTAAAAGTAAGCCATTAATTTTATCTTTATAAAAGTAAAAAGTAAAGCCATTAATTTTATCTTCATAAAAAAATGCCATTAATTTTATCTTCATAAAAAAATGCCATTAATTTTATCTTCATACCATTTCATTATTTATCACAGTATAAATATACTTAAAGGGTGTTGGTTCATCATCAATAAACAATTCAACTATTTCATGACATATCAAACCTTTTGTGGGTTATTTAATGGGAAACGCATTGTTCCATTGTAAATGTTTCATTAAAGATACTGCTCTAACTGGAAGAATGTTGAGGTTGATACCTTTCCCAAAAGTATTTAGAAGTGAACATAATAGATCTGACTGGATTTGAACTTTGCGTGCCAATTCCATTGTCTGTGGTAGTATCCATTATGCAACTAAACCTCCACACAATTAGAATTACACTCCCAAACATGTAAATAGTGTAAATAATAAGATTTTGCTCACAGGGCTGGAGAGTACTGTGACTTAAACGTCGTGAATATAATAAACAGTTTGCGGATAATCATGTAAATAATCACATTGCATCTCAGAAGGCCGGAGAGTACAACTGCCGAAAAGTTTTGCATATCACAACCACAATGAGGATAACTGTCTGAAATATCCACAGAGGTTTGTTGTTAATTTTCTGAATGAGGAAAACTACATAATTTAAAAGCTACAACTCAGGTGTGGAATCCAACATTGAGCTGCTGCCACAAAGACGAGGATAGATGATGTTGCAGGGTAGACAACTCATTTAGCATCATTTACGGACAAAATTCTTGAAACCATGTAAAAAAAATAAATGGTCAAAGGAATTTTTTTAATGTAATTTGTTTAGGAATTTCGGCAATAGAAATTTAGAGTTAGGATTTTGTTTATGATGTAGGTCAACAGACAATGGGCAATGAAAAACAAATTTGGATATCAGGTCAGATATAAACAATTGATATTCGCAAAAATATCGAATTGAAATTAAAATAAAGAATGTGTTTGACATAATTGTAATGTACGCAATATTGTTAAATAGACAAATATACAGAGAACTGACAGAAAAAAGAGACGACAGAATTCAAAGCAGAGCGAACTGCTACGTTCGCCAAAATGATGAGTTACATTAAAATCCAGGTACACACAAACACACTCATATATGACTGCCATAAATTCTCTGATGGCTGAAGTAACAAGTCCATGCATGCTTCTCTTCATATGTACAGCAGATAATTTTGCTTAAATTACTGACAACGTCTCCAAACTATGTAAACAAATCAAAAGAATTATTAAAAAGTAATTTGTTTAGGAATTTATGAAATAGGAACTCAGGATTTTGTTTATGATGTAGATCAAGAGTTTATGATGTAGATCAAGAGTTTATGATGTAGATCAAGAGTTTATAATGCAGATCAAGAGTTTATGATGTAGATCAAGAGTTTATGATGTAGATCAAGAGTTTATGATGTAGATCAATAGTTTATGATGTAGATCAAGAGTTTATGATGTAGATCAAGAGTTTATGATGTAGATCAAGAGTTTATGATGTAGATCAAGAGTTTATGATGTAGATCAATAGTTTATGATGTAGATCAAGAGTTTATGATGTAGATCAAGAGTTTATGATGTAGATCAAGAGTTTATGATGTAGATCAAGAGACAATGGAAAACAAATTAGATTTTCAGGTCGTATATAAACAGCTGATGGTGGTATTTATCTTCCTCCCACAAGGTAAGATGTGACACAAGGTCGGGAAAGTGGGATTTGAAAAGCCAGCGCCCGAGAAGGTGAGCACTTTGGCCTACAAAAAATGCCTGGGCCGCCCCGTCTGCATTCCCTGGTAGAGGCGCCTCAGGCAGTTAGCAATAAACTAACCCCTTCTCAAAGGATGAAAAGGCAAAGCCTGGGAGGGTGAACCTCCTAAAATTGCACAGGACAAACCCACAGACCGGCGAAATCAAGGCCCGAAGGCCAAGACGGTACCGGTCTATAGGATCTAGTATCGATCGGAACAGATACTACACTTTCTTCTTAGCTAAAAGGCCAATTTGCAAAACTATCGAATTAAAATTAAAACGAAGAATGTTTTTGATGTAAGTGTGACGTAAATGATATAGTTAAATAGACAGAGAACAGAGAGAATGTAAAAACTAGTTACATTCAAAGCCAGGTATACACAAGCACACACATGACTTCTATAAGTTTACTGATGATTAAAATAACAAGTACATGCACACTTGTAATCATGTGCACAACGGAGTCGGATAACAGGCTTTCAACTAAAGTGTGAATGACTTGTCAACGGAAAAATTGTTTTATGTTTATAAATAAAATAAACAGAAAGAAGCCTTTTTACAACTAACAATAGTAATTGTTCATGTTTACTTTTTGTGCGTTGTGAGGAATAACAAAACCAACAGCAGACGAGCAGTAGCAGGTAAACAAACTCATCGGCCAGCATTCGTCGTTCGTCACCACGCATATAGGATCGCACTGTACTACATATCTTTTATCCGTATGGGCTATGCTACAATGCGAAGGGTGTTATTTAGTTTAGTAACAAAAATAATACTTACACTGGAATCCATGTTAGGCCGATAAGGATAATGGATATAGAACATATCATTTCGCATCAATTTTTTCCGCATACGACAGGGACCTAGAAAACCAAAACGAACATTTATTTAAAAACAGGATTGAAGTAAGTATAAGAAATATTTATTTCATCTACTTTTGATATATTATTTTGTTTATTATACTAAAACAAACTTTCGATGGTACAAAATTCACAAATAAAAACATTTGCTGTGTATTGAATGTAATTAATATGACATCCAGCTGTCACTACCATAGTTGTAGAGTTGGAAGGTGTCAGAATCCTAGGATTACAAAAATAACCGACACCCCCGACTCCTAGGATTACAAAAATAACCGACACCCCTGACTCCTAGGATTACAAAAATAACCGACACCTCCGACTCCTAGGATTACAAAAATAACCGACACCCCCGACTCCTAGGATTACAAAAATAACCGACACCTCCGACTCCTAGGATTACAAAAATAACCGACACCCCCGACTCCTAGGATTACAAAAATAACCGACACCCCCGACTCCTAGGATTACAAAAATAACCGACACCTCCGACTCCTAGGATTACAAAAATAACCGACACCCCCGACTCCTAGGATTACAAAAATAACCGACACCCCCGACTCCTAGGATTACAAAAATAACCGACACCTCCGACTCCTAGGATTACAAAAATAACCGACACCCCCGACTCCTAGGATTACAAAAATAACCGACACCCCCGACTCCTAGGATTACAAAAATAACCGACATCCAAAATATCAGACTCCAAGGATTCCAAAATATCAGACTCCAAAGATTCCAAAATATCAGACTCCAAGGATTCCAGAATATCAGACTCCAAGGATTCCAGAATATCAGACTCCAAGGATTCCAGAATATCAGACTCCAAGGATTCCAGAATATCAGACTCCAAGGATTCCAGAATATCAGACTCCAAGGATTCCAGAATATCAGACTCCAAGGATTCCAAAATATCAGACTCCAAGGATTCCAAAATATCAGACTCCAAGGATTCCAAAATATCAGACTCCAAGGATTCCAAAATATCAGACTCCAAGGATTCCAGAATATCAGACTCCAAGGATTCCAAAATATCAGACTCCAAGGATTCCAAAATATCAGACTCCAAGGATTCCAAAATATTAGAATTCAAGTATTCCAAAATATCAGAATCCAAAACATTAGACTCCTTATTTTAAAGTCTTCCAATATTCAAACTGTCTGTTGATTCTTCAGAGATTAATAAATCTTACTCCGACTGCTAGCATTCTTAGGAGTCTATTTCAAACTCCTTCCAAAACATATGACTCCAAAACTCTTGTTACTATGACTTCAGGTTACTAGAGCTTATTTGAAAAACACCAAGAGAATAATTCTATGCTTATCCTTTCAAAAAGTGATATTTTTCCCCCAAATATTAGGACAAACGGGTGTTAGCTAATGTAGAGGAAGGGGAGAGCGAGTTGCCTGGCCTTTCCACAACTGGGTTGAGAAAGTGCGATGTCATAGCTGGACGCGAATAAAGTGACTTATGTTTTCCAGTTTGCTCTCGATTTTTCTCTTGGACTTTTTAGGAGTTTGACGCATTTTCCCGACTAGTGTCTAATCTGCTGAGGGTGCACCCCCCCCTCTCTCTCTCTAGAGTACTTAAAACTTCAATGCTTTCGGTTTTCTGGATAATTTTAATAAACACGTGAACCGTATCAATAGGGTCTCGTTGTTTCTTTGTTGATAATTTAATTCAGGTTGACCACCACACTTCGAATCCAAAATGGCAGACTGTGAGAAGCAGAATTACTACTCTCATATTCACCATCGTAGTCATCGGCAAGAACCAGGTCGAGTTGAGACATAGGGAAGAAGAAGAAATTGAAAATGTCTCTGATTTTATGTTTGGCCACCCAGAATGTTATTTCTCTTTGAAGGAAGGGGTGAGTGTTTCCTTAAATGGGGATTCATGCTGAGAGATGAAGACTGAAAAAGTAATGTTCATAGATTGTCTGCAGATGGGGCGTTTTGATTGCACACTGGCTAGTCGTTATCTTGATTGGATATCTGGGTGGTCCTTTTGGGTGGTCGAATGAGGATGACTGAGAAAAAGACCGGAATCTAAGATTTCCGGTCAAAAGTACATCTATTCCACCATAGGGGCAAGGGAGGTCAGTTGGTCTTGACCCTCTTGGCGTCACAGAAGCAGTTTGGTTTTTGGGGGGCTGACAGGAGTTGGGTCTGTGTGTTTCTCTAAGCAAGATGGGCCCTAGGACTTGTGTTTTAATCTGGTTGGGCAAAAATCTCTCATTTGGCAAGTCTGCTGTTACCAGTGTAACCTCTAAAAAATAAACCTCCATTATTAGGGGTGGGACATAATGGATGAAAATTTCAGATTCATGCAAGTAGTTTTTTTTGTGTTCATTTATACATAAACAATACTAAACAATCAAACATTTTGAAAATTTTGCAAAATTCAGAAGGTGCAGGCCAATAGTTTTTGGCTATTTTACATTCATGAAAACACTTCCACAGCCTGAAAATGGTCCTAAATTAAAGTACTATATCAGATTTAACCATCTATATCCATTCATAGCTTTTGAGGATATTTTAGTCAGTTAGCAATGTCGCATGAAACCACTTTTTCACCGAAAAATGATGGATTTTGAGTCCCGTGGAGCCCTAACGGCTATTTTTGGCCTGCACCTTCTGAATTTTGCAAAATTTTCAAAATGTTTGATTGTTTAGTGTTATTTATGTATGAATGAATACAAAAAAATACTACTCGCATGAATCTGAAATGTTCACCCATTACGTCCCACCCCTTCTGTTATTTGTTTTAAACTGGAGTTGGGATTTTAGTCGGAGGAGGGAGACAACTTCTGTTGCAGCACTGACTGAGATCACACGGTTGACACTACGACCAGCGTCAGAATTGAACAACAACCATGAACCGGCTCAATGGCCTGTGCAGTAAACGCGCACAGTGTACATTCATAAGTTTAGTCAATTACGATCCAACTGTGGAACAGGTTGTATTGGTTTATATGGTACTAGTATCAGGTAAGAAAATTGATCAGACCTGACAAACTGAACCCCCTCAGAAAAATTGAACAAGTATTTTTTTAAATCGTGTTTTATAATCTGAAAATGTTCTGCGCTATCGATAATATTCTGTAAGAATTAAAAAAAAAGTAATATGTTTTTATATTTACAATTAACAAAACATTGTACTAGCTTTTAATAAAACACTTTATACAATAAACACAATGCTTCAAGCAAACTACACCGCTCTGTTATTTCTAAAAAAAATGTAATTTAGGAATCTTCATATTGTCACTGGGAAATTTATTTAACATTTTTAACTTTAAATTAATTTAACTAGTGATGCGACGATTCCAATATTTTCAACAGATTCTGATACAATTACCGATTCTGTTCTAAATTCCAGATTCCGATTCTAAAATCGCCTAAAAAAGTAGAATTTCATTTGTTGAGGGTTAGCGGATTGTCCTCATCTACTTTTAAATGTAGAAATAATTTTCTTTTTGATTTGGCAAACTTTTTCATGTTCTACCTTTATGTATTGTATCCAACATTTTGATAAACTTATTGTGAGATTTTCATCTATATTTTCACTTGTGCCATTTTTTTTTAAAATTCATTAACTTGTGCCATTTTTTTTTTTAATTCATTAACTTGTGCCATTTTTTTTTAAATTCATTAAGTTGTGCCATTTTTTTTTTAAATTCATTAACTTGTGCCATTTTTTTTTTAAATTCATTAACTTGTGCCATTTTTTTTTTAAATTCATTAACTTGTGCCATTTTTACCTAAATTCGTTATTATGATCTATAAATTGTAGTTTTACTGGTAGTTTAAAATCAATAAAAAATTTTACATTTTATCATCAGTAACAACAATAGAAAATAAAGTTTAAAAAAAAAAAAATTAAAGAATCATTTTTGGAATCTGAAATTAGACTCAAATGTTTCCGATACCCCAAAAAGTATCAATTTTTCCTATTCCCGATTCCAATTAATCGTCCCAATACTAAATTTAACATTTTTAATGCAAAGTATAAGTAATAAATGCTAAAGAGATTTTATTGAAAGATTCATCAGAAAGACCCTGATAAGATTATTAAAAATCTATAAAGTCTGTCACACAAAAGGAAATTGATTTATCAACAAGTTTTCCCAATCTGTATTGTTTTTTATAACTTATCGGTGAGATACAAAAAAATTAACATATCCGTTTTTTATAAATTTTCTTCCAGCGCAAATTTATATAAACAAATTGTTAGTTAATTTTTTTAACATAACTTTGGTATATTTTCATTTTAACCTCATTGTTCTTTTTCGGAAAAAGTTTGCGATAAGAAAAGCTCCAAATATTGAAAAATTTCTCTATAAACGAACTTAAATCGACGCCCATTTATTGAATTAGGGGATCTATAGCTGTACGGGTGATTACTTTTATTCTGTGGCCGTATTCTTTAGGGCGCTTTTGTTATTAG
This sequence comes from Sepiola atlantica, assembly GCA_963556195.1. Taxonomy (NCBI): domain Eukaryota; kingdom Metazoa; phylum Mollusca; class Cephalopoda; order Sepiida; family Sepiolidae; genus Sepiola; species Sepiola atlantica. The sequence continues at coordinate 38,980,368 of OY744552.1, forward strand.
AATCGGAAATGGTAATTGTATCGGAATCGGGAAAAATATTGGAATCGTCCCATCACTAAATTTAACAGTGTTAGTAATAAATGCTAGAGAGACTTTTTTGAAAATGCACTAAATGAAAAAACAAAAATTTGATTAATGAAAAAATTTATTAATGAAAAAACAAAAAAATTTATTAATGAAAAACAAAAAAATTTATTAATGAAAAACCAAAAAATTTTATTAAAAAAACAAAACTTTATTAATGAAAAAACAAAAAAATTTATTAATGTAAAAACAAAAAAATTTATTAAAAAAAATATTTATTAATGAAAAACCAAAAACTTTTATTAAAAACAAAAAAATTTATTAATGAAAAAACAAAAAAATTTATTAAAAACAAAAAAATTTATTAATGAAAAAACAAAAAAATCCCAACGATCCAATTTAGTCAACTTACCTTCCGTCATGTCGAGCATCCATTTATCTAATCTGGAACCTGTTAAAGGTCCCCAGAGACCACGTTCTCGAAGAAGTTCATTCTCTGTCTGAGTCCATTCTTCCAGAAGATATTTCTCCATATGCTCGTTGCTCTGCGGAAGAATAAATAAAATTAACCATATTAAATTTGAACAAAATAGAGAAAATCATTATTGAACTCATGTTCACTTAAGTTCAATCAACAGTGAACATTTAAAAAGAAATTGAATAGAAATTTTAACATATTGTCCAATCATTGTACAGGGTGGTCCGAAAGTCTTGTTACTCCGACCGAAAAGTAACATTAGAGGAACAATCACCAAAGAACAGCTTCGTAAAATATCACATAGGTCATAGTGCCGTATCATTTTGCACCATGAAAGTCTTCATACAGACTTTCTCAATGTATGAAGAAAACAGTGTGAAGAAAACAACGAATAAACTACATCCAAGACAGGACATGTACTTTGTATTGTTGTACTACTTGTTCCTCTATTTTTCATACAGACCTTCGTAATATGTGACAGTGTCAATGAAAGTGAATAAATTGAACCCATGTTCATTTCTATTAGTATTATTTGCTCTATTGTTATAGTGTTCTGATTTTGTTTTACAATTCTTAAAGTGAATAAACTTAATTCGGGAGATATGTTTTGGATTGCTATATTATTTGTTCCTCTATACTTAGAGATCGCGGATAAATCTCATATTTTATTGGAGATCTACAAAAACAAACATTTTTTTATGGCATTTTGGAAAAAAAATAAAACAACATCTATCTTTACTTTTGGGTAGGTTTAAAAAAATCTTTTCGAACCACCATGTATAATGATTATAAAGTTTTCATAAGTGAAAAACAGTCAGAACAATTCTTCTTCTAAAATTAAAATATATTATTCATTCTTTGACCCTAAACTGGCACAGATTTCATTAGGATGAGGGGAGGGGGGATTTGGTTTCCAGCCACAAACTAAAGAGAAGTAACTCTGATTTTTTTTCACAGAGTTAATTCCCTAACACACTTTAGTTGTCCGTGTGTGTGTATGTCCAAAGAGGGGAATGGGATGGGCGGAGATGAAAGGAGAGGGGGGGGGGGGGGGGAATAGAGAGAAAATTTATGTTACAGTTTTGCCCTGGGCAATGCCGGGTAGCCCTGCTACAACAATAGGGACAACAATAGGGACCCCAGATCATTAACACAAGACGCGGGACATATTTTGGAAGTCACCGGTTGACCTCGCAATACACGTGGTCTCTATTTACAAAACACTTGTAAATAAATCTTTTATTTATTTTACTAACTGCAGTATATTTCGGAATTTTTTTTTCTTTTAACATGTTAATATTTATTTTAAGGCAGAGAGTCCATAAATAAAACAAATAAAATATTAACATGTTTTCTTTTAAAACATGTTTTTGTGTCACTATTTACTTGCCTCCCCACGAGGGCAGAAATGGGGGGGGGGGGGGTATGAAATATTTATCACCGTACTTAAGTAATCTTTCGTTTTGTAGGGAAAAATCAAGCTTCCCAAAAAGGGGCACTCTGGATCTTACCTCAGTTTAGAAGGATTTTTCCATACTACACTTTGCTCCTAGCCCGAGGAGGCAAAACGGAAGATTACGCAAGTTATTTTAATAAATAAACGAAATATATACGCTTTTTAAAAAATCGGCTGACTTGTAATCTTTCGTTTTGCCTCCCCACGAGGGCGGAGTTAGACTTCAAAAATCAGTTTCTAAACGGAAGCAATTTAAAGTTTATGAAGTTTTTGTCCTTAAAAACTGATTTTTGAAGTAAATAGCGAAGTTTTGTTTTTTAATAACAAATAAGTTATAAAAAGATTTTAAATAAAATTATGTATTTGTTAAATCTTATTTCATTTGTTGCTTACAGTCCTTTTTTTTATAAAGCACACAATAATCAGCATTAAACAACTAGCACAATGTATTTTTTTTTTTAAATGAATTGAATCAATCGTTCAACTAACCTGGATGTACTGTTTGAAATGGAATTCAACCAAATCTTTGACAATAGAAACGTGACTCATTGTCCACATGAAAAAGTCCTAAAAAATAAAAAAAAATAAAAACATTTTTAAACCAACAACTTTATTTTTTGACATTAAAGAATACATTACGTACCAGAATTTTTTAGATGAGGATTGATAATTGATATTATTTGGATTATTCGGACTACTGTTCTCATCTTGGATGTTGTCCTCACATTTCGGTTGATGTAACTGACCTCCGACCTTCTTTCAGGTGTGTCTTGTTGAACTCAAAAATCATGGATTAAATAAAACGTCCAGTTCGAAATTCGGTACAGATTCCCAAGTTCAATAAAACACACCTGAAGAGGGATGGAGATTACATCAACCAAAACGTTGTGAGAATAACATCCAAGATGAGAACAGTAGTCTGAAGAAGGTCGGAGGTTACATCGGCCAAAACGTTGTGAGAATAACATCCAAGATGAGAACAGTAGTCTGAAGAAGGTCGGAGGTTACATCGGCCAAAACGTTGTGAGAATAACATCCAAGATGAGAACAGTAGGCCGAATAATCCAAAGAATCCAAATTATCAATCCTCATCTCAAATATTCTGAAACGTAAAGGTCGGAGGTTACATCGGCCAAAACGTTGTGAGAATAACATCCAAGATGAGAACAGTAGTCTGAAGAAGGTCGGAGGTTACATCGGCCAAAACGTTGTGAGAATAACATCCAAGATGAGAACAGTAGGCCGAATAATCCAAAGAATCCAAATTATCAATCCTCATCTCAAATATTCTGAAACGTAAAGGTCGGAGGTTACATCGGCCAAAACGTTGTGAGAATAACATCCAAGATGAGAACAGTAGGCCGAATAATCCAAATTAAAGTGTACACATTTAATTTTTTTTCATCAACACACGCAGTTGAATGTCTTGAGTATCTTCGGTCTCTCTGTACCGCGGTTTGTCAGGAAAACTCGACATGAAAACACTTCTACTTAGAAGTAAACCCTGAGAAAATATTTTTTTTAAATAACAGTGTAACCAAAGCTCAATTTATTCATATTTATCTTTATGAAGTTAGGTATGTTTATATTTTTGTATGTACAGGATTCACTTCTAAACTAATTAATTGATCATTAGGAATTTTGGAACACAACACAGCTGCTAGACGTAAGGGTGCATAATGTGGGCTATATTTAGTTTCATTTAGTCTTATGCAAAAGAGATGAAAAGGAGGTGGAAGCCCTTCGTGAAAGTTCAGAAACCTCCAGTTTTTGTGAAATTTAAATAATAGGTATTAAGACTTCAATTATAATAACTATTCATTTCAGCTTCTTTGGAGTATTTTAAAGGGTTTTTAGGAAACATAATATGGGCACAGCTTTTTAGGGAACATAATATAGGCACAGCTTTTTAGGGAACATAATATGGGCACAGCTTTTTAGGGAACAAAATATGGGCACAGCTTTTTAGGGAACAAAATATGGGCACAGCTTCCCATTTGAAAATTCAAATATTTCAGATTTGCATTGAATTTGATCCATAGTCATTAGACACCAATGGAGCAAAATTTTCTGAATTTTAATGTCTTTTTAAGAACCCTAACTATAGAGTAGAGAAAGACTAGCAATGTCTCTTCTGTGAGAAAGGGGCTGTAGAGCAGAAGAGATCGTCCCCCACTAAATTGTGAAATCAATTTTGTATTCTGTCAAAACAGGAAAGGGTGCGCTGAGCGGCACCTCCCCAGATGTGGCAGTCATACTTTTTGTTTGATCGTTGATTGCTTTTCGGTTATTAAACATACAAACATTACATTTTTTAGTCATGATTTTATCCGTATACGTAGAATAATAATCTTTTTTTGTTTAATGAAGGGATTAGGGGAAATTTAATCGCATAGACTTAAACTGTTCTTACCATTGATTGAAATTAGATCTCCACCCGACGTAAATTACTATAAATCTTAGCAAAGTTTAAGCATTTTAAGAACCCCCCCCCCCATCATAACAAGGGTTTCATTCTACAGACTTAAAACTAGAGATTGGCAGTAGAAAAGAAAAGGCCGATATATTATGAGGAGGAAAAAGGACCTCTGAAGAAAGAAATGAGATGCTTGGCACCTGGGGGGGGGGGGGGGGGGAAGAATAATGAATATTGTTACCAATAACACACTTATATGGGTAAAATTAATTCCCCGAACAGAGTTTTGCACCACTTTTATGTCCACTTATGAAGATTAAAATCAAGATAGAATAATAAACCTTATGTCTAGAATCATTATTATGATTTTGATTCTAGAAAATGTCTCAAAATTAGGGTCTTAAAAAAAATGAAATTCAAGGAATCTTGTTTAATTGGTACCTAATGATTATGGATCAAATTTAATGCAAATCTGAAATATTTGAATTTTCAAATAGGAGGCTGTACATATATTATGACCTCTAAAAAATCTTTAAAATAATCCAACAAAACTGAAATTTGGGGAATATTTATTAATTCACGTCTAATACCTATGGTTAAAATTTTATAAAAATCTGTGGTATCTAAATTTTCACAAAGGGCTTTCACCCCTCCAAGGGGGTTTGATCAAAATTAGAATAAAGATTCTAGACATAAGGTTTAGTATTATTATATCTTGATTTTAATCTTTGTAAAGGGACATAAAAGTGGCACAAAACTGTTCTCTATGGTGAATTAATTTTACCTGCCCTGGGACGGGTATTCTTCTAGTAGTGGTATATTTATAGCTAATCCCTTTATATCACTTCTGTTCAGAGCCATATGCATTAGAAATCCATTTACGCATCCAATTATTTGCTTTGAAAGGCGGCAACGAGTACGAGTAAAAGTGACTTCTCTTAAATGGACAGTATATCTGAAGTATTGATTTACTCCTCTCCAGGAGTTAGGCACAAGGCCAGTTTTTATCTTACACCCACAAGTAAGATGTGACCCAAGGTCGGGTCGGGAAAGTGGGGTTTAAAAATTGCCTGGGCAGCCCCGTCGGCATTCCCGGTAGGGGCGCCTCAGGCAGTAAGCAATAAACTTACTCCTCCCCAAAGAGGGGAGGCGAAGCCTGGGAGGGTGGACCTCCTAGAACTGCACAGGACAGACCCATAGACCGGCGTAAATCAAGCCCCAAAAGCCAAGACAATACCAGTCTATGGGGTGCAGTATCCATCGGAACAGATACTACACTTTGATCTTAGCCAAAGGTCAGAGGCATATCAGTCGAAACATAAATATCAACATTGATGAAGATAGTAGTCCAAAAGAAAAACAAGGTAGATAATAGTGATAAGTCCCTATTTACTTGCCTCCCCATGAGGGCAGAGTTAGACACAAGGTTGGTTTTTAATGTGGGGAAACTCCAGCTCACCAAAAAGGGGCACTCTGGATTGGGACAAAATTCTAAATTGCCTAAGCCTAGAAGGATCTGTCCTTCACTAAAGAAGGACAAAACAGATGCTACACTTTGATCCCAGACCAAAGGACGTGAAGATAACAGTGATAAGGCATCCCAACAAATTCTGACAAAATGATGGACACTAGTTGAACGCATAAAAGAACTTTCCTTTCTCCCTCCGTGTGCCTAACATAAAACAGAATTCCCATGAACAGAGTTTCTTTCCATCTGTGCAACATGTTGCCACAAGATTGCTTCCCTGAGGACTACAACATGGTTCTTTTCAAATCTAACGTCATAAATCATACTTATAAGTCATCAAATGTAATTAATTCTATTAATCACTTTCAATCCTCTCAAAATATTCTTCATCATTAAGCTGACAATCCATCGATCTCATTAACTCTTATCCTCGAGTGGCTTTTAGCCTTGATAAATGGCGGCGTATTAGTGAAAAAAAAAATAAAATAAAAGAAAAGAATAAAAGGAGTTTTCATCTTACGCTGGAATGAACCGTCGTGGCAGGAGAAGACTTAAGAGGCAGGTCTTTTTTAGCCTTTCGAGAAGCCAATCGCAAAACACCACTACTGACTTTTTGCAGTTTCTACAAAGCAAAGAAGAAAAATGCAATTTTATCAAACAATTACAAATAATATTTTTGAAATAACAATTATAAGGTTGCTACTAACCCTTGATAAAGGTTGGAAAAAAAATTTTGATGCACGGATCAGCATCATCAGTCATTAATAAAATGAAACAAGATTAAAAAATGTCTGTGTATATATAAAAGAGTAGGCTAAATAAAAAAGGTAGTTATAGATTGGATTTGAGTCTGTAGACGATCCGTATGCAAAGCAACAGTAAAAGAAGGAGGGCTCTCTCTACATGAATTGGAATAAATACATTGAAGACATTGCCAGGGCCGCTGCAAAGAAGGTGGGCTCCCTCTACCGTGCCAGTAAACTTCTCATACCTGACATTATCCTATATCTCTACAAAGCCACCATCCGCCCATGCATGGAGTATTGTTGCCACATCTGGGCTGGTGCATCATCCGCTAGTCTCTCCCTCTTAGACAAGGTCCAAAAAAGAGTCGTCAACTTGATAGGTCCTTCACTATCAACCAAGCTCCAGTCCCATTGCCGCAATGTTGCTTCCTTGTGCCTGTTTTATAAGTACTTCAATGGATTGTGCTCTGATGAGCTTGCTGCTCTGGTGCCCCCACGACGTAGATTCACTAGACCAACCCGACAAGCTGCCAAATCCCATCCATTCACTGTGGAGGTCCCCAGATGCCGTAGAGCTTTCTACTCTAAAAGCTTCTTTCCTCGTGCTGCTGGACTCTGGAACTCCCTCCCTGCTTTCCCGACGTTCCTGACATGCAGAATTTTAAAACTAATGTGAACAGATATCTCGCTGCGCAGCTCCCAAATAAGGTCTAAGATTTTGGTCGGATTTGTGTCTTTAAACAAAAAAGTTATTACTTTACATCATTACTTTACATCATTACTGTACATCATTACATTAGATTATTACTTTAGATTTTTCTAGTATTAGTAGACATATTTTTGTGTTTCAGATATAAATCTATCAATCAAATAACACCATCTCAGTATGACACTGGCCAAAGAAGCCTTAGAATTGCCAGAGTTTCAGACGAGCCATTTTATGGGTCAATCTGAAGATGGAACTTAATCAGCATTAAATCGATGCAAACCTTGGGATTCCACTTTCCACTGTTAAGTGAGTGAGGGGAAAATAATCATTATCATCTCGCCTAGGTCGATCAGGACCCTCTGATAGCAGTCTTCGTTATTAATCATAATAAGGGTGTCTATTTACTTTTTTCATCTCACCCCTACTCATCTCCATTTTGTCCTTAAATTTTTACATTACATGAGCGATGTTCCTGACAAAGAGGAAAGAATTGCTGTTTTCTGGTTTGGCTGTTGTTTTGAGTGAGTGGTAGGCAGAGATTTTCAATCTTCTCATAGTATTCATCATCATTCAACTGTTTATCTATTCATCATATAAACATTTATCCTCAAGTGTTTTTTAGCCTTGATAAGTGGTGACTCATTAGTAAAATAATTTAAAAGAGAAGGTCTGCGTATAAAAGAGTAGACTAGAAAGATAGGTGCTTATGCTGTTCAGCAGCCGTATTAAAAAATTATTTTTTTATAAAAACAATATTATATACTTATTCAGCGTTATATTCTTACTCACTGTGCAAAAAAGTAGGAAAAAATATCCACTAGAACTTTAATTACAACTATTTTTCCATTCTGCGTATCATAACAGCGATTCGTTCACTAAACCTCCGTCTTCTTTCTTAAGAAGATTTCAGTTATCTGCCCTTGAAATCTTCTTACGAAAGAAGATGGAGTCTTAGTGAACGAATCGCTGTTACGATACGCAGAATGGAAAAATAGTTGTAATTAAAGTTCTAGTGGATAATTTTTTCTACTTTTTTGCACAGTGAGTAAGAATATAACGCTGAATAAGTATATAATATTGTTTTTATAAAAAAATATTTTTTTAATACGGCCGCTGAACAGCATAAGCACCGAAAGATACTTACAGATTGGATTTGAGTCTGTAGACGATCCGTGTGCATAAAGACAGAACGGCGCTCGGATTCAGCATAGGTAACCCAAACTTTAGAAGCAGATTCTTGTATCAACGGTCTGAAAGATTAGAATAGATTTTATTACCATTTTGATTATTTGTGTGTGTATTACGTGTGATATCAGCCTTATGGAAAATCAAATAAAACAATTAAATATAGAAAACTCACTGCTTTGTTTATTAATCTCCTTCCGGCATTTGGTAGGACAATTAGAAGCACATATTAATATATTGTTGTTTTTTTTTACCCCCTTCGTTAGAAAGTTAAATATGTTGTTAAAGATGCTGAAGCAGGTTTTTAAATTTTAAATTTAGGGACAACTTGGGTCATAACTTTGGTTACTCATGTTTCAATGAAGGACCAGAATTGGGGGCCTATTTCAAAATGTTTGAATTTTAGATATTTAAAGATATCAAATTAAATTTGTTGAACATTATTATATGACATTAACTTTATATACTAACATTATTAATTAAATTATTTTTTTCTTAATTCATTTTGTAACATAAAATATTACATTTGTTTCTTTTTATGTTTTTTTTTTTAACTCGTAAATTAAACCAACATTTTATTTTTAAATACTTTTTAGAAAAAAAGTTAAAAAACTATACATCATAAAAAAAAACAAATAAAAAAACTTGTTAATATAGATCTCCTTGGTGATACCATTGGAGCACAGGGTGGAGCAGGTGCTAGTGTGATTAAAAGAATTAAGAGTGAATGGAGTAAGTTCAAAGAACCTCTGCCATTACTAACCAGCAAAGCGTTACCACTGTCGATCAAGGAAAGGGTCTATCAGCAGGTATGTGTACGCAGTGTGATGATGTATGAAAGTGAAAGCTGGCCAGTGAGGGTTGAGGACATGCGTTGCATGGAGATAAATGACATGAGAATGATATGATGGATGTGTAATGTGAGTCTTAACGACAAGCTTAGATCTGATGACCTCAGAGGAAGATTAAATTTGGAGAGTACAGGGAGATGTGTGCAGAAGAATAGACTTCGGTGGTATGGCCATGTTGAAACAATGGATGAGAGTTGTTGGGTTAGTAGATGTAGAACAGTTGAGTTAGCAAGTTCAGTTCACAGTGTAAGGCCAAGGAAAAACATATGGGGGGGGGGGATAAAAAATGGACCTGAGAGAAAAAGGTATAAATAAAGACCTGGCTAGAGATATGTTACTTTGAAAGTCAATTTCTTAAAGCTATCTAACACATGCCAGCATATAAAACGGACATTAAACTGAATATGATGATGATGATGATGACCCCCCCCCCTCCCCATCCACACACACACACAAATGAATCATCATCATCATCATCATCATAAAAAAAAAAAATTTGCATGGTTACCTCACAGTAAGGAGATCCGGAGTTGTGATCTTTGAAGAATCGGATAGATCAATATTATTTAATTGTGTGCGGAATATTTCCTCCAGAGCCTGGGTAAAATAAAAATAAAACTTCTGAAGTTCAACAATTCATTTTTAGACATATACAAAACATCCACTAATATAATAGTCATTGTGTGTGTGTGTGTTTTTTTTTGGTAATAATTCTGTTTTTTGTCTGTAACATTGAAAATATTCAATTATAACACATGAAATAGAAAGAGTAAATACTACATGTCACATTAGTTTTAATGCTCAAATTAAATTTTAATTTTTCACATGTGAAAGTGGAGAAATTTACTTTTCTTTTTTATTTAAAATTAGCAGGAAGACCCGACGTTGCTCAGGATTGAATGAGGATCACTACTATGTAGATTTTCACTATGCTTATCACACCATATTACTTTCTTTGTTTTTACTGCACCCCTCCTCCCGTTTTGCCCCATAATATTAGGGGTGGGACGTAATGGGTGAAAATTTCAGATTCATGCAAGTACTATTTTTTTGTGTTCATTTATACATAAATAACACTAAACAATCAAACATTTTGAAAATTTTGTAAAATTCAGAAGGTGCAGGTCACTAGTTTTTGGCTATTTTACATTCATGAAAACCCTTTCACAGCCTGAAAATGGTCCTAAATTAAAGTACTATATCAGATTTAACCATCTATATCCATTCATAGCTTTTGAGGATGTTTTAGGACCTGCAATGTCGCATGAAACCACTTTTTCACCGAAAAATGATGGATTTTGAGTCCCGTGGAGCCCTAACGGCTATTTTTGGCCTGCACCTTCTGAATTTTGCAAAATTTTCAAAATGTTTGATTGTTTAGTGTTATTTATGTATAAATGAACACAAAAAAATACTACTCGCATGAATCTGAAATTTTCATCCATTACGTTCCACCCATACTAATATAGTCTATTCGGTCCTAGGAGATATCCCTCCCCCCATGTTTATCGCTGGGTGCCTGAGGCTTCTCTTCCAAGGAATGCAGACAGGTTCAATCACAGCAAATTTTGCACCAATCCAGAATGCCCCCTTTATGAGGGAGATGGATTCCCCCCCCCCCCATAAATTGACCATGAGTTTAGAATATTCTTTTGTGTGAATGAAAACTCCCTGATGAATTATTATAAATATATATAATTTTAGTGAAAAATCTGACAAAGTATTAATTCAATGATGAAAAAAAATTAGGCTTTATCAATGTCCGTACTAATATTCATATAAAATAAAATCAGAATCGATGAAGTTGAAAAAAAGAAATAAGAAAGGAAAAGAAAACGTCTCAAGCTGGAAAGTTGAAAAAAGAATTATCTACGTGCTCCCACCTCTAAGTGACCCATGGAGACAGAACCCTCTTAAAACTTCAAATATGTATATGAAATTTTAAACCATTTTAAACCACACTAGCTTCTGGCGAAAATGTATAGTACAATTAATAGAAGTAATAGTATAGTTTTGACTTCAGATAGATACCAAATCTCTATTAGTAATAGAAAGAGAAGATGATTTGCAATAAAAGTAGGAGTAGAGTGTCGGCTTCAGATTGATATGAAATTTCCATTATTAATGTTATGCAGCAGGCAACGAAAGAAAGAAGAGAAAGAAAGCAAAAAGGATAAATCAAGACTTCCCTTTCCTTTTTTCTTCTTCACAATGAAACTCTAAAAATTTATTAAATTTCTCCCCAGTGTTAAGGGTGACAGGAGGAGTAGATGTGACTGTGAGAGTAAAAACTCCTCCACCTTTATTTATTTATGACTAATCAATAATAAAATATCGACCAGGATTAAATATTAAAATACTAAAATCGATCAGAAATATAATTTTTATTATTTAACAACACGGACCAATGTTTGTCTTATATGACTGACTAAACAGATTTAATTATGTAACTTCTGTAGTGTTGTTTTTCTTTTGCATTTTGTAAACTGTAATAAATATGTAACATTTACTTGGCATTCATTTCCTTATATTATTAATACTTCTAATGTTTGGGGCCATCTACTGAGTGCAGAGCTTTAAGGTAAATACACTCTTTTGCCAATAATAGTATTGCAAAGAATTTTGAAAAATAAATTGTCATTTCATAATAAATATCCGGTACTGGTAAAGCCCCCACCCCCCACCACCACCACCAAAAACAAAAACAAAAAAGGGTACTTATATCGATCTTGACCCAGTTTTCGCGAGTTTCTTGTCGGAAGCGTTCGACTATCCTACGCAAATGCCCGAGTGATGACAAGCCGATTTGTACCAGACGACAATTTTCATACGGTGCTGTGTCATATGATTTTAAGTTATATTTTCAAGAAATTTTCTAAAAGAAATAACAAAAAAAAAACAAAACAAGCAACAGATAGCGAAGTTACTGTTATCAAAAAAATATTTTTTGTTTTTTTTGATACGTTGTTGCGTCCTATAATTTTTAGTTATATTTGCAAGAAATTTTCTAAACAACAAAACAAATAAAACAAGCAAAACAGAGCGAAATTACTGTTATCAAATAAATATTTTTAACCCTAACCCTAAACCCTAACAACAAAAAAAAACAAAACAAGCAAAACATTATAATCATAGGACACAGCACTGTATCAAAATTGTCGTCTGGTACAAATCGACTCGTCATCTCTCGGGCATTTGCGTAGGATAGCCGAACGCTTCCGACAAGAAACTCGCGAAAACTGGGTCAAGATCGATATAAGTACCCAAAAAAGAATGTAGAAGAGGATAACATTCAAAGTTGTCTGAAGAAGCAGTAGGTATTTATCTTCATCTTACCGTGGGAAGATGTGACACAAGATCGGAAGGTGGGGATTTAAAAGCCAGCGTACAAGAGGTGTGTGTACTTTAGCCGTCAAAATATGCTGGAGCAGCCCCGTCAGCATTCCCTGATAGAGGCGCCTAAGCGATTTGCAATGGATTATGCTCCGATGAATTGGCTACTCTGCGGCCCCCTCGACGTAAATTCACTAGACTAACTCGACAATCAAATAAATCCCATCCATTCACTGTGGAGGTCCCCAGATGCCAGAGAGCTTTCTACTCAAATAGCTTCTTTCCTCGTGCTGCTGGCCTCTTGAACTCCCTCCCTGGCCCCTGTTTCCCCGACAGTACTGACATGCAGAAGTTTAAAATTAATGTAAACAGACATCTCGCTGTGCAGATCTCAGTTTAGGTTGACCCTCCCAATCCTTCTCCCCTTTTCTTTCTTCTCAGTAGCCCCTTACATCTACAGTGGTGGCCTGCCTTGTTTGGGGTGAACTACGTTAAAAAAAAAAATTTTTTTTTTAAAACCCTTCTCAAAGAGAGAAAGTAAAGACTGGGACGGTGGACCTCCTAGAACAGCACAGGATCATACCTTATCCCTACTTAAAAATGACCCAGATTCTGTTAGACTGATTGTCAAGAACGTAGCTTCGACTTGGCACAAACTATTCACAAAAGGGATGGGGAGAACGACAAAGAGCAAATCTATACTTACTGGTTTCTTACAGACATAGAGTTCCTCCCAAACCCTTTTGGCAGCCGATGCGACAAGATAAAGTCCTTCATGCAAACTGGCACTCTTGGTGAGGTGATTCACGGGGCACATGTCCCCGTCCAGGAGTTGAGTGTCGACATGCCATGTCGTCGCACGAGGACGGGATTCATTTAAATTAGCCCCACTAGAAAAAAAGAAAGAAAAAAAAAGCAATGATTAATCTCGAAAGATCAAATAAGGTGTCTGTCTATTGCGATGACACTTGAAGGAAATTTTTTCGACTCTTCAAACGTTGTCAGAAGGGGAGATATAAGTATCCAAAAAATCAGCAATGGTCAAAACAGTGAAGAAAATTCATGGGCGCTTTTTCCATATTTAAGTTGTAACATGCTAATTGTTGTAGTATGCTAATTGTTGTAGTATGCTAATTACTTAAAATAATACATTGCAAGTTTTTAAAAACACGGAGAGATCCTCCGAATTATTTGTCATTCACTATCGGCTCCCCTTCAAAGACACTGAAATAAGTATCAGTACCCGGATGTAAGTCTGATCAAGACTGTAAGAGTTATCCCCCTTCCATTGGGAACTTTTAAACATATTCAAAAATAGATTTAAACAAAGTGTTATTATTTCATGCAATGTAGGGCGGGTTGGGAATAAAACATCACTTCAATATAGTTTCAGGTGGTATAGTTTATTGGTGTAACATTTAACTTGAGCGGGTTCAACCAGCTTTCTCCCTCCCTGCATGTGAGTAAAGGAAGACCTTTCTAGGGGATACTAAATTTACAAGCGGTCTCCATAAGTCACATGTATATCTCGGTCAGTGGAGATGATTTTGATGATGTTAGTTTTTGCAGGGAGGTGTTGTCATCCTCCCACATTAAAAAAAATAAATTGCATACTCTCCCCCTAGAGCAGGAGCGGGCAACCTTTGGCCCGTGGGTAACCTCCGGCCCGCGAAGGCTTAGCGTCCGGCCCGCCACCCTGCTATGCTTTATTATTGTAATCCGGTCCGCGGACCTCCCAGTAAAACTCATATCTTTTTGTGACATAGACATAAAAGTGGGCTTCAATTAAGATTTACAGTGGGATAAAAATGTATAAATATCAGCGAGCGATGATGCATGTATATTTCATTTTTCTTTAACTATTAATTTCAAATCCTTGGCCTGAGATGAAAAAGAGAAAGAGAGAGGCAAAGAGGAAACGCGAGACAAGGAAAGGCCATGAAACAGAGAACTTATGTGAGGTGTGTCAAAACGAATGCTGGATCAACTTGCTACTTCCCCGTCATTATTTTTTATGATTCCAAAATGGCTCTTCGTCGGCGCCTTTTAAAACATCACATACAGAAGTCTCTTGAGAAAAAAATATCAGATTTGTAGAGTGTTCAATGCAATTTTTCTACAATTTATTCATGTAAACAAAATATAGTAATTCTGAGATTTCCTATTTCACTCCGGCCCGCGATCTCCTTCCAAAAGTCTCATCTGGCCCTCACTCTGAAAAGGTTGCCCGCCCCTGCCCTAGAGCCTCGCTACATGATTGAGAACAAAACTTCCGCTCAAGAAGCGATTGTTCCACTGTGTCAGCACGTGTGGATTAGTATGTTATACTGAAGCAATTGCTAATGGCTTCTTCACGGCTGTCGGCTGTATTTTTTTGCTGGGAGGTTTCGCCTTTCTTCCCACCCACATAAAGCACCTGGTATTCCCAAATGGTCACCCATTTGATACTGGACAGGCTCAACAGCGCTTAACTTCAGTGATCCAACGAGAACACGCTGCCTGCTATTCCCAAATCTTCTTTAATATGTCATTTGCACTAAAAAAATAATATTGCCATCGTACAAATGAGTCATTGTCAAAAACAGACATTTTGGTGGAATTTTTTTCCTTCGAAATAACGCACGTAGAAAAAAAGTCGTCTAACCGTTGTGATACAATAAGATAGTGAAATAACTATCAAAATGTCTAGTCAAAGATATTTCCCTTTCACTGGCAACTTTTAAATGTATTTAAAAATAGATTTAAACAAAGGGTTATTTCCTGTGTTGTCAGGCAGGCTAGGAATACAAACATCACTTCTGATCAATAAGTATCTATACCCGGATGTAGTCTCAAAATGTCTAGTCAAAGATATTTCCCTTTCACTGGCAACTTTTAAATGTATTTAAAAATAGATCTAAACAAAGGATTATTTCCTGTGTTGTTAGGCAGGCTAGGAATACAAACATCACTTCTGATCAATAAGTATCTATACCCGGATGTAGTCTCAAAATGTCTGGTCAGAAATATTTCCCTTTCACTGGCAACTTTTAAATGTATTTAAAAATAGATTTAAACAAATGGTTATTTCCTGTGTTGTCAGACAGGCTAGGAATACAAACATCACTTCTGATCAATATGGTTTTGAGTGGTATAGGATGTTAAAAGTTAAACCGCTGAGCCATTTCTTCTGTAGAGTGACCGCGCAAAATGCCACTATTCAAGTCCACATGGAGAGAAGTAAGAAGTTTTGGTATCTAGAAGCAGTCTGCTTTCGCGCTCAGCATAGTTCGGACTGGTACATATTTAGTGAGTTCCTGCGAGTGTTTTGCCCATGTCTACAGAAAAGACTTTCCTGTTACACAAAACAAACATATCACCAAAAATCAGAGAATTATCCCATTTAATAAAAAATGTTCGTATTTATTTAATAGATTATATATTTTACTAGCAAGGCTACCCAACGTCACCCGGGATTCTAATTTGCGCAAATTAGGTAGATTACAAAAAATAAATAAATAAAAGTAAAAAAAAAAAAACAATCTGCTTAATATTGTATTTTGAAATGCTCAAGTTCATTTTGGGTCAGAATTAAAGTGAAAATAATTATGCCCCGATGAGGTTCGAACTCACAATCTCTATCTATAAGCACAGCCGTCTAACCGATTGAGTCACTGAGGGAAGTATAAATATCAACACTAGTAACTACATCTATAGGAACTTTCTTTTCTTCCACCTTCTTTTTACTTTTTCTTTCTTTATAATCGAATGTGGGTCAACGAAAGGCAACGAGAGAAAGAAAGACAAAAAGGATAAATCAAGACTTCTCTTCCTTCTTTTTCTTCTTTACAGTGAAACTCTAATAATTTATCTCATTAAATTTCTTCTCGGTGTTAAGCATGGCAGGAGGAGTAGATGTGACCGTGAGAGTAAAAACTCCTCTGCCTTTCTTTATTTATGACTAATCACAGATAAAATATCGATCAAGATTAAACATTAAAATAATACAATCGATGGGAAATACAATTTTTATTTTTAACAACACAGACCAATGTTTGCCTTTATATGACTGACAAAACAGATTTCAATATGTACCTTGTATTAAAAAAAAGCTATTAATAGCAAAATATTTTTTTATTTTTAACAACACAGACCAATGTTTGCCTTTATATGAATAACAAAACAGATTTCAATATGTACCTTGTATTAAAAAAAGCTATTAATAGCAAATATACAGGGAAAAAATCATCTTTATTGTATATATAAGATTAGGGAGAGAGATTTTCAAATTTAATATAGTAATTTTCAAAAGGATAGAATTTTGAAACAAAATTTAAATTTGGGCCAGATATACACACATGTGCAGGAAGATTGTTTTTTTTTTAATGTTATTAATAAAGGTGTCTTCATATATTATCTTCTGACAATATTTTATATAAGGGGAGAAAAAAATAAAACTGAGGAGACTGCTGTAACCATCCTTACCTTCGCCCAGGGTCGTCAGTCAGTTGAAGTAAACAATAGCTGAGGCAGCCGAGGAATTCTTGGTCATAATTTCCAGGTCCAAACACCAGACTTCGGTTATTCGTCAACTTATGAAGAGCCTCAAGGACGCTGGCTTGGGCTGCAACATTATCAATGATGCGTGACAGTTGGAATAAGATGGTTCGGTTCAAGCATCGATAAATAGGATCCAGTGAAAGTCCTGATGCTTTGGACAGGGAAAAAAAATGAGTAAAAAAGTAAATCATTTTATTTGGTTGAATTAACTGACAATGGTGAAGTTAAAATAGCACACATGGTTACTATAAATATAATAATAAAACAATAAGATTGCATTAAAACTGGAGTCGATGTACAAAATAAAGTGGTATAAATAATTAAGTATTTTATAACAGATAAATAGTCCGTATTATTTAGATTATTCGGACTACTATTCTCACTTTGGTGTTATTCTCACAACATTTTAGTCAATGTATTTTACAATTTTTTTTTTTAAAATGGCCATATTACATTTTGAATTAAAATGCTCAGTGAAAATAAAATTTGCACGATTATTTTTTTAACTGCAAGAACCAGATATTTGCTTAAGTCTTCAAGTAACTTTGTTTACAAGAACTTTTTTCAATGAAATTTTGTCGTCTGCCTTGAATAATTTTGAAGTAACAAAAAAGAAAAATTTTTACAATGAAATTTTATCGTCTGCTGATCAAAATATTTATAAGCGAAAAAGTACACAAGTACGAAAATTTGCACATCTAAAAAAATATATTGTAAAGATGGTAACTGTGAGTCTTTAGTTGTTAACATTTTTCTTTCTATATTACATACGAACAAATATGCATGTAAACCTTTTTTTCTTTTACTTTTAATAAATTTTTTATTCATTAATATACAAGCTAACTTGTTCTTTTCATTTACTTATTTTCTTGTTAATCGAGAAAATGAGTGTATAGATAAAAACGTCTTGCACAGCATTTAATTTTTTTTTTTCATGTAACCGCCAACCTTCTTTAAGTGCAACTTGTCAAACTCTAGAATGTTCATGTTGAACTCATGAATCTATACTGATTTTCGAATTGAACCCTTTATCCATGGGGGTAGATTGTTCGCATTCCATCAGCCATAACCAGATAAAAGTTTTAAGTAATCATCCGATTGTTTTTGTTGTTTTTTTTTTTACTCAATCTAAACAAAAAAGATTTGATTGAAATAAATTAATGTATGGAGTCAGAATAAAAAAAGTATCTTCCCAAACAACTTAGTTTTAATTGTACCATGTTTTACAGGACCGGCGACACAGTTATAAAAGTGTGTGTGTGTGTGCGAGGGGGAGGGGGGCTCTCCTAAAAAGTGGGGGGGCCTGGTTAAACACATGCATATATAACTTCATTATTGATGACCGTAAAGTGGGGGGGGGGAGTCAAAAAGTGCCCCCCCCCCCCCCCCGGTGCTGCCGTCCATGTTTCAGTAAACAAAATAAAAAATGACTTCTGAATTTACATTGGCGGATAATAATTAATTTCCGTATTTACTTATTTCTTTTGTAACAGTGATTAATTCTGTTGGGATCACCAGCAAACAAGTTATTGCAAAGGGGTCAGACAAAAATTACTTTATTTCATATTGGTAGTAGTTGTAAAAACAATTATTGAAACTAGGGCAACCAGTCAGTCAGATACTGATCTTCCTTCTCTTATCCATAATTATTTTTCTACAGACAAGCTTGTTTCGATTTTTTGAAGACTCATCAGTATAGATTACAAACAACTGGCCTACCTACCAACGGGTTCAAACTTACAACCCTGGGTCTTGTAACCCAACGTTGCTAACCCTTGGCTAGCAGGTCAGCTAAGTGATTGAAATATGTAAATACAGTTTTAATATAAATCTGTACTGATAATTACCTCTAAAGTGTTCAACCATATATATATATATATATATATATATATATATATATAGAGAGAGAGAGAGAGAGAGAAAAAGAGAGAGAGAGAGAATGTGAGAGAGAGAATGTGAGAGAGACAGTGTGAGTGAGGGTGTGAGAGTTAGAGAGAGATTGTGAGTGAGGGTGTGAGAGTTAGAGAGAGAGCGTGAGAGTGTGAGAGAGAGAGCGTGTGATAGAGAGAGTGAGTGTGAGAGAGAGAGCGCGTGTGAGAGAGAGAGCGTGTGTGTGAGAGAGAGAGAGCGCGTGTGTGAGAGAGAGAGCGCGTGTGTGAGAGAGAGAGCGCGTGTGTGAGAGAGAGAGCGCGTGTGTGAGAGAGAGAGTGTGTGTGTGTGTGAGAGAGAGAGAGAGCGTGTGTGTGAAAGAGAGAGTGTGTGAGAGTGAGAAAGAGAGAGAGGGTGAGAGAGAGTGTGAGAGAAAGAGAGAGAGTGTGAGAGAAAGAGAGAGAGTGTGAGAGAAAGAGAGAGAGTGCGTGAGAAAGAGAGAGAGTGCGTGAGAAAGAGAGAGAGTGCGTGAGAAAGAGAGAGAGTGCATGAGAAAGAGAGAGAGTGCGTGAGAAAGAGAGAGAGTGCGTGAGAAAGAGAGAGAGAGTGCATAAGAGAGAGAGTGTGTGAGAAAGAGAGAGGGTGTGTGAGAAAGAGAGAGAGTGTGTGAGAAAGAGAGTGTGTGAGAAAAGGAAGGAGGAGTGTGAGAAAGATAGAGAGAGGGTGTGAGAAAGAGAGAGAGTGTGTGAGAAAAAAGAGAGAGTGAGTAAAGGAGAGAGTGTGTGAGAAAGAGAGAGAGAGTGCGTGAGAAAGAGAGAGAGAGTGTGTGAGAAAGAGAAAGAGAGTGTGTGAGAGAGAGAGTGTAAGAGAGAGAGAGTGTGTGAGAAAGAGAGAGTGCGTGTGAGAAAGAGAAAGAGAGTGTGTGAGAGAGAGAGTGTAAGAGAGAGAGAGTGTGAGATAGAGAGAGTGTGAGAAAGAGAGAGAGAGTGCGTGAGAAAGAGAGAGAGAGTGCGTGAGAAAGAGAGAGAGAGTGCGTGAGAAAGAGAGAGAGTGTGTGAGAAAGAGAGTGTGTGAGAAAGAGAGAGAGAGTGTGAGAAAGAGAGAGTGTGAGAAAGAGAGAGTGTGTGTGTGAGAAAGAGAGAGAGTGTGTGTGAGAAAGAGAGAGAGTGTGTGTGAGAAAGAGAGAAAGAGTGTGAGAAAGAAAGAGAGAGTGTGAGAAAGAGAGAGAGAGTGCATGAGAAATAGAGAGTGTGTGTGTGAGAAAGAGAGAGAGTGTGTGTGAGAGAGAGAGTGTGCGTGAGAACGAGAGAGTGGTTGAGAAAGAGAGAAAGTGCGTGAGAAAGAGAGAAAGTGCGTGAGAAAGAGAGAGAGTGCGTGAGAAAGAGAGAGAGTGCGTGAGAAAGAGAGAGAGAGTGCGTGAGAAAGAGAGAGAGAGTGCGTGAGAAAGAGAGAGAGAGTGCGTGAGAAAGAGAGAGAGAGTGCGTGAGAAAGAGAGAGAGAGTGCGTGAGAAAGAGAGAGAGTGTGTGAGAAAGAGAGAGAGTGTGTGAGAAAAAGAGAGAGTGTGTGAGAAAAAGAGAGTGTGTGAGAAAAAGAGAGTGTGTGTGAAAAGAGAGAGTGTGTGAGAAAGAGAGAAAGTGCGTGAGAAAGAGAGAGAGTGCGTGAGAAAGAGAGAGAGTGCGTGAGAAAGAGAGAGAGAGTGCGTGAGAAAGAGAGAGAGAGTGCGTGAGAAAGAGAGAGAGAGTGCGTGAGAAAGAGAGAGAGAGTGCGTGAGAAAGAGAGAGAGAGTGCGTGAGAAAGAGAGAGAGAGTGCGTGAGAAAGAGAGAGAGTGTGTGAGAAAGAGAGAGAGTGTGTGAGAAAAAGAGAGAGTGTGTGAGAAAAAGAGAGAGTGTGTGAGAAAAAGAGAGTGTGTGAGAAAGAAAGAGAGTGTGTGAGAAAGAGAGAGAGTGTGTGAGAAAAAGAGAGAGTGTGTGTGAAAAAGAGAGAGTGTGTGTGAAAAAGAGAGAGTGTGTGAAAAAGAGAGAGTGTGTGAAAAAGAGAGTGTGTGTGAAAAAGAGAGTGTGTGTGAAAAAGAGAGAGTGTGTGAAAAAGAGAGAGTGTGTGAAAAAGAGAGAGTGTGTGAAAAAGAGAGTGTGTGTGAAAAAGAGAGAGTGTGTGAAAAAGAGAGAGTGTGTGAAAAAGAGAGAGTGTGTGAAATGAGAGAGAGTGTGTGAGAAAGAAAGAGAGTGTGTGAGAAAGAAAGAGAGTGTGTGAGAAAGAAAGAGTGTATGTGAGAAAGAAAGAGAGTGTGTGAGAAAAAGAGAGAGTGTGTGAGAAAAAGAGAGAGTGTGTGAGAAAAAGAGTGAGTGTATGAGAATGAGAGAAATGATGTAATTAACTATGCTATTCTTGTTATTTCCATTATTCTTGTGTTTTAAAAAATAATTATTTATGACTTCACATTGAAAAAGTCTGCCTACAAAATATCATCTGATGACTTATGATGAGGCAAGTCGGCAACTTGGACCTAAATAAAACATTTAAAAATTCAACTCACCCTTCCTCTTAGCCTGGGAAATCAGCTTGCTCACAAATTCAAACACTTCCTTAGATTCTCGTGTAAAAACACCTAAAAAAATGGCAACATATAAAAAAAGACATTTAACGATTTTTACAAAATATAACCGACTTACTTTTATTTTTTTTATTTCCTGTTTTAAAGCACAAGTTAAATGAAAAGCAATTTTTATAGAAAGCAAAAATCGAACACCAAAACCGGAAACAACATCTGGAGAAAAAACAAACAAACAAAACCTTACCATAAAATATCCTCCATTATCATTGTAAATTTTTATTATCTTGTTATTGTTGTTATATTATCTTTCTCTCTCTCTCTCTCTCATATATATATATATATATATATATATATATATATATATATATATATAGTTCATCAGGTATGTTGAAAAGAAATCAATAAAGTGCTCGATCCTAAGAATGCGAGATACTAAAATACAAATTATTTATTTAAAAACTACACATTACATAGACGTACTGTGGTTTCATTGACACGGGTAGACTTTTACTGAATTTTTTTTTCTACAGAATAAAAGTCTACCCATGTCAATGAAACCATAGTACGTCTCTGGAATATGTAATGTGTAGTGTTTAAATAAATAATTTGTATATATATATATATATTGTAAATATATTTTCATGACTTACTATATATATATATATATATATATATATATATATATATATATAAAGTTAGGTATGTCTATATGCTTATACATTTCTATACATAAAATTCACACCTAAGCTAATTAACCAATCATCATGAATTTTGGAACACAGCTGATAGGCATGAGGGTAATGTGGGCTATATTTAGTTTAATTCAATTTTATACAAATGTGGG
This sequence comes from Sepiola atlantica, assembly GCA_963556195.1. NCBI lineage: Eukaryota > Metazoa > Mollusca > Cephalopoda > Sepiida > Sepiolidae > Sepiola > Sepiola atlantica. The sequence goes on from OY744552.1 coordinate 39,002,839, forward strand.
GAAAAAAGAATGGGGGTTCTTTGCAAAAATTTAGACACCTGATTTTTTTGTGAAATTTAAAAGAATAAGTATTAGACATAAATTAATAAACATTCCCAAAATTTCAGTTTCTTTGAAGTATTTTAAACGGTTTTAGAGAGCATAAGATGAGCACAACCTCTTACTTGAAAATTCAAATATTTCAGATTTGCATTAAATTTGATCCATACTCATTTGGACCAACGAAGCAAGATTCTCTGAATTTCAATTTGTTCAAGAACCTTTAAGCTTAAGCCTCAAATTTTAGACATTTGCTACAATCAAAATCATGTAATGGATTTTGATCAAAATTGGAATAAGGATTCTAAACATAAGATGCAATATTTTCTGTCTTTTTACATGGCTTGTTGCACTTTGCTATTTTTTTGCAAATAAAATTAATTGATTGATATGCGTGTGTGGTCGTGAATGGTAAAGGAGGATGGAGGACCAAGAAGGGAAAGCACCATCCAGACCTCCACTGAAAGAGTGCGATGAGTGCCGAGGTATTTGGAAAGGCTTATTGCCACTCAAACTCCAGAAAAAGCCAACCGTAATTATGAGCAAGAAAACAATGATAAACGGCTGTTGCGAATGACGCAAAATGATTTGCAACGGTTATTGAAAGAGGTGGAGAGTTCTGGAAATCTGGGGAGACTTGTTCTCACTCAGACTCCAGGGAATGCAACTTGTTATTGTCAGTGAGCAATTGTTGGCCATGACTTGTGTGAAAATTCCTAGCGAGTAAATGATAATATGTTGATCTGTAAAGGATTTTAAAAATTACTCTGAAAATCAAATCCATTTTAGTAAAATTCATCAAAATTTGAATACAAATTGAACATGAGAGAAAATCTTTACATAAAGAGGAATTGTAATTTACAGCGGTTTGTCGTGCCGACCTCATTTATAACTCAGCACTCTTAACAAAACCAGCATCGGTCCCTGCAAGAAGTTAACCCTTTTCAAATTATCGTCATCTGGTTATGAGATGGAATCGCAGACTCCTTAAATCTGGACTTGATGACTAAAATGTTAAACACAATCTCGTCTAAGGTTATTAAGGATCGATTCTCCATGTTTTTATTTTTTTTGAAGAGCAGACATCCAATTGTCTTGTTTGAGGACATCTCTGATGGTGTTCTATAACAATACCATATCATCTAAACTTGACTTATGTGCATACTCCAGAGAGATTCGCCACATACTTGAAAACAAAATTCCACCATTTATCATGGTATTGGACCAGTTTTTCAGCTGTCAGGAGCAGCATGCCAGTCTCAACCCTTATCTGATCGACCCATCTTTTTGGTGGTTGTCCTCTGGATTTTTCTTGAATTAAATCTTCTTGATATGATTTCTTTACATAGCTGGAGTCTGGTAGCCAAGAAACATGTCCGAACCACGTTAATCTCTTTTTTTTTTAATAACGTTGTTGATAGATCTGTTAATATTAAGCCTCTTTCTGATATTTGCATTTCTTCATCCATTTCGCAAAGTAACTCCAAGAATAATTATAAAACATTTAATTTCAAAGACATTGAGCTTCTCATGCTCTGCCAGTATAGTCCATGTCTCACTTGCATATACAGCGATAGGAACCATCACTTGCATATACAGCAATTGGAACTATCATTTGCATATACAGCAATAGGAACCATCACTTGCATATACAGCAATAGGAACCATCACTTGCATATACAGCAATAGGAACCATCACTTGCATATACAGCAATAGGAACCATCACTTGCATATACAGCAATAGGAACCATCACTTGCATATACAGCAATAGGAACCATCACTTGCATATACAGCAATAGGAACCATCACTTGCATATACAGCAATAGGAACTATCACTTGCATATACAGCAATAAGAACTATCACTTGCATATACAGCAATTGGAACTATCACTTGCATTGTAAGGTGTTAATGTGACTTCTTGCTTCATATCTTTTCTTTAAGACATCCAAATGCAGAAGTTACTAATCCTATTCTGCTAATGTCAGATGAGGATTCTGAAACCACTAAACCAAGAAACACAAAATCTTCAGGTTTTTTTCTTTTTCAACCATTTTGTTGTTTATTGGGATATTATCTCAAGAAGAGAAAATGATTTTGCATTTGTTCATTGTCATCCCCATTTCTTCACAAGAGGCTTCGAGCTCTACATCAACACTTTAGATGTTAAAACAATGTCTTCACATACGTTGAATAATGTAAAGATGAATTCAATGAAAAAAAAAGGTATTTTCATTCAAAAATTAGAAAAAAAAAAACCTTTAGAAATGAACACTGACGTTGGTAAATGATCAAATATATACAGAATAACAAGTTCTAATATAAATACGTGGATATCATCGGATTAATCTCCGTCTCAGTCCAGACTTAACGAAGTAACTCTCAGCTTTAACATGTTTATTTCTTCTATGATGATTATAAAGGTTACATAGAGACGGACAATCAATTAAAACAAATAAAATGAGGTACAAAATAAGGGTTCTTCTTTAGTGTGCAGTTTACTGAAGTTTCAAAGTCTAAAACTTAGTGCTAGGGTTGGAGGTTAAGGTCGGCCTTGTGGTGGGATTTAGGGTTGAGCTTGTGGTGGGGGTTAGGGTCAAGCTTGTAGTGGGAGTTAGGGTCAAGCTTGTGGTAGAAGTTAGGGTCAAGCTTGTGGTAGAAGTTAGGGTCAAGCTTGTGGTAGAAGTTAGGGTCAAGCTTGTGGTAGAAGTTAGGGTCAAGCTTGTGGTAGAAGTTAGGGTCAAGCTTGTGGTAGAAGTTAGGGTCAAGCTTGTGGTAGATGTTAGGGTCAAGCTTGTGGTAGAAGTTAGGGTCAAGCTTGTGGTAGAAGTTAGGGTCAAGCTTGTGGTAGATGTTAGGGTCAAGCTTGTGGTAGATGTTAGGGTCAAGCTTGTGGTAGATGTTAGGGTCAAGCTTGTGGTAGATGTTAGGGTCAAGCTTGTGGTAGATGTTAGGGTCAAGCTTGTGGTAGATGTTAGGGTCAAGCTTGTGGTAGATGTTAGGGTCAAGCTTGTAGTAGAGGTAAGGGTCGGCCTTGTGGTGACGGTTAGGATGGCCTTGCATTGGGATTAGGATTGCTTTAGGGTCTAAATTAGTGATAAGGTTCTGTTTTGGTTAGTGTTAGGGTTCTGCTCATGTTAGGATTGTTAGTTTTCATGTTAGGATTAAGGTTTAGGGGTTATGGAGGGATTAGAGTGGGGAACTGAGGTTAGGGTTCAAAGAGCCAGCCTAACCACACACTAAAGTGGTACTTTTATACCATTAGGGTCAGTGTAAAAAATACAAATGGCCTGATCGAGTGTACACTAAAGAAGCACTGAAAAATATCAAAGACAAAATATAAATTTCTGAAAACACAGAATCAAATTCGTCAATTGGATAACGGCAATATTATTCTGGTTGTTTCTACGAGACAAACCAAATTTCATATTTTAATCTAATCAAAGCTTTGTTGCGACTAAAATACTATTTTCTACCAATGAAATACCAATTTAGTAAATAGTAAGTAAGAAAGTTAATTGAAAGCCCAAGCAATAGTGATTAGTGTTTAGTAAATGTTTGTGTATTTTGTTAGTAGAAATTAGAAAAAGAATTGCGTGGCAGAATAATTTCTAAAAGTTAGTTGAGAAATATTTTAGGGTTTACAATCCATTATAGAAGTCAAAATAGTCACACCAAAAAGGAAAAAGAAGTCCAATATAATCAAATACTAAAAGCGTCTCCGCTTATCCCAGCATTGCTTCACGCCTTCTTGGATTTTTCCCTGTCACTGAATTTAACCTATTTCAGGAGAAGTGTTAAACAGGGTGATCGGAAAGTAACTCCCTCTTATTATATAATTACAAGAAATGAATACAATAAAAAAGTGTATTACATGGTTTGATTTAGAATTCAATATGGGTGCCAGCATTCGCCACCAGCTTCTCAAGCCGCCTTAGAACCGCAACAACTGATTTCACAAGGAACTCAACATACGACCCACTAAAAAACAGTCGACCGAGAAAACAACAATAATTCTTCCCTTTGTCAGAAACATAGCTCGTAGAATGTTAGGACAAAGACAAAATGGGGGAGGCAGCCTCATAACGCTCACTTTCCTCCTATTTTGTCCTTTAGTCCTCGCATTCCATGAGAAATGTTTCTGACAAAAGGAAAGAATTGTTGTTTTCTGGGTCGGCTATTATTTTAAGTGCATGGTAGGCAGAGATTTTCAATCCTCTCATAATATTCATCATCATTCAACTATCAATCTATCCATCTCATTAACCCGTATCCTCGAATGTTTTTAAGCCTTGATAAGTCGTGACGCGTTAGTAGAAAAAAAGAGTTACTTGTGAAATCAGTTGATGCTGTTACCAGGCAGCTTGAGAAGCTGATTGCGAAATGCTGTCGCTCATAATGAATTCTAAAATGAAGCTGTATGCTATATAGTTTCTCATATTCATTTCTTGTAAGTATTATATTGCAGTAAAAATTTACCAGTTCATTCGGCACAATGGTTAGGGTGTTAACTAATGGGCTGGGAGACCGGGGTTCAATCCTTGATCGAGTCATACTCAAAACTCAAAAAATGGTATTTGATGCCACCTTGCTAAACACTCAGCATTATAAGGTGAGGATCAAGGGTAAGTGGAGTAATCCCGGGAAACGAGTGGTTCCCTCCCCTACATCTTGGTGTAGTAGCTAATAAAAAGGGAGCCTTTGGGTCGTCCTAAACTACGGTTGATCACTTTATCTTTTTTAATAAATTACGAGCACTTAATAATAGGAGTTACTTTCCAATCATTCTGTATATTAAATGATGATTTTTGGAAGGAAAGAAGGCAGAGTGTCATTGTCAATGGTTCAAGAGATTAAATTTTATATGCATGGGAAAAATGTGGGTGGAAGACGAGAAGTGGAAGTCAGGGATTACATGAGAGAAGAGAATTTGTTTCAAGGCAAAACGAACACAAGTGTTGGCATGTAGCTCTTAAAAATAGTGTATAAAACTGACAGTCTCGATCTATACTCAAATATTGTACGTAAATAAAGAACTATATACATGATTCCCCCCCCCCAAAAAAAAAGAATGGGTCTTATGCACACCTTTTGTTATATATCCTTCACTAATTAATCAATCACCCTTATTTTTGAAGAATATAACAGAAGGAAGCAACACCTGTCAACACAACTAGATCACAATGGGAGCTACATCAAAGAATATACTTAATTAAACACTGCTACAAGGCAGGCTTGTTCAGTGAAGTGCAGGACACTTTTGGGCATCAGTTCAAATATGAAAAAGCCCACTTCAAGAGGAACATTTAGGTCCGAGTGAAACAGCGGTGACAATCGTCCAAGCGATTCAAAATGTCCTAAAATGTATACAGCTGAGCTGATTGATAGCTTGAGAAAGTGAATTAAGCTGAGTCCAAAACAGTGTTCGCAATAATGAGCTGTAGACCCTGTACCTGTCGCTTATTGTAAAGTTTGGGTTGCAGCGAAGTGGTGTAAGCTCTCACACCTAAAACATGTTCAAGGATTGGTTGAAAGAGAACTTTGGAGGCTGTGTGATCGGTTTAAAGACTAGTTTTGAATAGGTACCTCAAAGCCAAGGACTTAGCATCTTTCTCTGGGACTACCTTACAGACATATCTAGGCTTGGAGACCCAGAACGATCATGGAACTGAAGGAAGCCATCACTAAGGAGACAAAACCCATACCTCGATCGGTTTTTAAAGATGTCATGGACAAACTTGTGTTGCGTCTCAAGAAATGCACAGTGCTAAATGGGGATCATCTCGAACACAGACTCGAGAATAAAGGCAAAGAGTTGAAAGACTCATGTTTTGATTAATGTTTTAAACGCAATAAATCAGTTATTACCAAAGTTTTATTTAATTATTCCAGAAAATTAAGAAATAAGGCCAATTGAAATTTGAGACTCGCTTTTTTTTTAAGGGGGTCATCCTGTATTTTAGTTCTGTTAGTTGTAATTAAGGTTTGTCGCATACAGCATAATTACATTAGTGTAAACAGACATCTCGCTGAGCAGATCCCAGTTTAGGTTGACCCCTCCCATCCTTCTCCCCTTTTCTTTCTTCTCAGTAGCCCCTTACATCTACAGTGGCGGCCTGCCTTGTTTGGGGTGAACTTCGTTAAAAAAAAAAGTTTAAAAATAAAAATAATTATACAATCTTAATATAAGGCTGCTGAATGAGGTCAGTGACTGGAGGGGTCAGTGGATCTCGTGACATTCTGACAATTTCCAGTGTACATCATCAAAACAGTCGAGGGTCCTGACATTGTAGCAGGGTGAGACTCGAAAGAGAGTGTCCTCGTAATGGAGTTAAATGTACATTGGGGGAGGAGAACAGCAAGGAGGTGCATGAGCGAAAAAAAAACAATAAGAGTATTGGATGTAGTGCGTGAAAAGGCAATGAACATGCCTTGTGATGTGCATTGAGGTCGGATGTTGTAGGTTTTTATGACATTGGTCATTTCTTTCCTCTTAAAAATAAGCACCACAAAACACAGTTTGAAAAGTGCTTCATATTTTCTTCGAACCAAAGCTCAAGTTAGATTTGGTCAAAGCAGAAGCGAAGATAAAAATCATGTGCAACAAATGACCATTCCTTGTGTTCAGGCGACATCGATCGGTGAGCGTTGATAAACACGTGATATCATCAACGGCCAAAAGTAAACGCATTTCAATCAGACAATGCCACATGAACCACACTAATGGCTCGGCTGAAGTGTGTCTGTGACGTTCGATACTGACCGCTTTCACAAAGCATGTTTCAAAATCGAGTCTTGTATTCGATTTGATTGAAAACTTCTGCAGCCGTCATAGATATGTTTGCGCTAAACCAATTGCTTTAAAGTCATCTTCTCTCATGTTAAGGGTTTTCAAACGTCTTTTTGGCTTGTGTCTCAGATGTTTGCCATGCTGCAATTCCCCAAATACCAGTAATTTAGGGAGCCTGTAATCTATACTATAACTATAACCCTTATCCTCGAGTGGCCTTTGGGCCTTGATAAGCGGTGACACATTAGTTAATAAAAAAAAATTGGTGTCGTGCCAATGCATCTAGCTGCGTACACATATACATACATACATACATACATACACACATTAGAAAGAAATACATACATACATACATACATTAGAAAGAAATACATACATACATACATACATACATACACACATTAGAAAGAAATACATACATACATACATACATACACACATTAGAAAGAAATACATACATACATACATACATACACACATTAGAAAGAAATACATACATACATACATACATACATACATACACACATTAGAAAGAAATACATACATACATACATACATTAGAAAGAAATACATACATACATACATACATACATACATACACACATTAGAAAGAAATACATACATACATACATACATACATACATACATACATACACACATTAGAAAGAAATACATACATACATACATACATACATACACACATTAGAAAGAAATACATACATACATACATACATACATACATACACACATTAGAAAGAAATACATACATACATACATACATACACACATTAGAAAGAAATACATACATACATACATACATACATACATACACACATTAGAAAGAAATACATACATACATACATACATACATACACACATTAGAAAGAAATACATACATACATACATACATACATACATACATTAGAAAGAAATACATACATACATACATACATACATACACACATTAGAAAGAAATACATACATACATACATACATACATACATACATACACACATTAGAAAGAAATACATACATACATACATACATACATACATACATACACACATTAGAAAGAAATACATACATACATACATACATACATACATACACACATTAGAAAGAAATACATACATACATACATACATACATACACACATTAGAAAGAAATACATACATACATACATACATACATACATACATACATTAGAAAGAAATACATACATACATACATACATACATACACACATTAGAAAGAAATACATACATACATACATACATACATACATACATACACACATTAGAAAGAAATACATACATACATACATACATACATACATACATACACACATTAGAAAGAAATACATACATACATACATACATACATACATACATACACACATTAGAAAGAAATACATACATACATACATACATACATACATACATACACACATTAGAAAGAAATACATACATACATACATACATACATACATACACACACATTAGAAAGGAAATGTTTGCCACTCTAACATAAAATTAGATAAGGATCAGAAAAAGATCAACAAAATAATTTTCTACTGGGTTTGGTGGGTTGGGTGGATGAGTAATATCTATAAAATTAAAACCAGAAAACAAAAAAAGAAGGTGCTTATTTATAAAGATATACATGCGAAAAATGGCAGTTCAAAATAGAATAACAAGAAAACTTATCAATATACTTATCAATAAAATATATTGGTGTACACCAAAAATTACAGAAAATAAGCGAGTAGAATTTTAATAAAAAAATAAAATTAATTTACTCTTCCAAGTCCACCATCTTTGAATGACAAGACCGTGTTGCATCCTTATACAGGGTGGGCCAAAATAAGGGTCCTATCTTTAAATTTGAATAACTTGAATTTGAATAACTTCCACAAAATAAAAGTTAAACTCACCAAACTTTATGTGTGTGTAGACTGACCCTTCCGAGATTTTTTGAAATAAACAAAACAAATTTTAGCCGAAAAACACTTCTTAAAACTTACAATAACTAAAGTATTGTTTTTTACACTGTTTTGAGTTTTTTAAGCAAAAATAATGTTTTCTAAATGAGGGTACGTTCCTTAGGACTAATACGGCTCATGCTTGCTTCGGAAGGGGTCCTTTACTTATTCTAAAAAAAAAAATTTTAAAAATCAATAAATAAAAAAGTTATGAATTTTTAAAAATAGGACCCTTATTTTTGCCCACCCTGTATTAGAAAAAGGGAGATAATGTCCTACGCCAGGCTGGCTTGATGCGAATGTCCTTCGGAGTTCGTGGTGTTTTAATAGTAAATTATGGAAAATTATCGAGTAGAATTTTATTAATAAATAACATAATTTATTACTAAAATTCTACTCGATAATTTTCCATAATTTTTGGTGTTCACTAATATTTTCAATTGATAAGTATGTCCATAAGTTTTCCTGTGATTTTATTTTGAACTGCCATATTCCGCATGCATCACAATATAAATAAGCACCACAAAGATTCGCATCCAGTTAAAGATGAAAGAATTGTTAATCCAAAAATAAAATCCAAAAATGACGTTGGCAAAACGCTTACCAGGACTCGTTGGTGCCGTATTGGATAACGGTTGGCCGATAACATCTGAATTGGCTACAAACGTAAAAAGAATGGTCCAAAAATAACAACTTTATATATAACCTTATATGTTCTAGATGTTTGCCATGGGACCGTTTGATTATCAGCGCATTCACACTAACTTACTATTATTCCAGAAATTCTTGAAGAAATTTGGATATGCATTAACATTTAAATAACTGACAATGCAGACACTAGGGACTAGTCCCACCTCATCTATGAGGCTATCACAAGGAAATGACTCTTTGTAATCAAATCAAATATTCTTATATTGCCTCCTTTTTATTCGTTTCCATCCAATTTCCTTAAATATTAAAAAATAAAAAATCTAATTCAAATGCAGTAAATAAATAAAAATAAATACAAATTAAATGAAAAATAAATACAAATTAAATGAAAAATAAATACATGATTTACATGCGACATATATTATCGTTATGCAATGTTTAGTCTTTGACTTTCTGCATCGCATCAATTTTTCTGCGATCCTTAAAAACAGAAACCTCACTCGCAGAGAGTAGCCTGAGGTATAGATATCAAAACACTTGATAAAGGTGTAATATCCCCAAAATATCGTTACATTCCGGCATCACACATACAACGCTAGTAATCGAAAAGAAATCTAGAAGTAAGATCTAAAAAAAAATTAAAAAATAAAAAAAAATTTTTTTTTTTTAAATTAAAAAAAAAATCGCTCGTTATTCAATTTTTCTTTCTTACAACCCAATATATTCTATTTATTTAAAAAAAATTCTTAAAAGCTAGTTTGAATTCAAGTAACAATATTTGATAATTACAAACACACAACTTGGCCTCTTGGCTAGGAGCAAAGTGTAGTATCTGTTCTGATGCTTCACTTCATCTGTTCTGTCCTCAGTCAGTGAAGGGAGAAATCCTTCTAGACTGAGGCAATTTAAATTTTTGTTCCAATCCAGACTGCCCCTTTTGGGGGAGCTAGATTTTTCCCACATTAAAAACCGACCTTGTGTCTCGCTCTGCCCTCGTTGACAGACAAGCAAATAGGAACAATATTTGATAATTATTTAAATATGATTTTGGGTAAAATGACAATAGTTAACACTCAAGAACTTGTACATTCTCCCTCCAAAAAACAACAACAACACATAATTTACATAAAACGCATTAGAATTAAATTCTCTACTGAACCTCTATAGTTTTAACGTGTGGAAACGATTTGTAAGCGTTTTTATATTGTTTAAAAAAAAAAATTCTTATAAACTGTTTACACGCGTTAAACCAATGCGGGTTCCACCATTTTGTTTTGTTGTTCTCAAGTGGGTGCTTCTATAATAAAGAGCCGAAAAAAGTTTTTCTTGTCTTTTAGTGTTGGAGAGGTAAATAAGGGGCAGGTAACTCTTACCACGAATTTTAAACACGATTTTCTCTGAAATTAGGATCATGGATCTTAACTCTTTCAAGTTCGAAGATATACTGTATTTTACATCAGACAGTGCAAAACAAATTGATTTTTTGCAAGCACACGGACTAATTTCTGGTGCAGAAACCTGCAACTGTGGCCATGAGATGCGACTTGTGCCATCAGTAATAAAAACTGATGGCTTTAATTGGCGTTGCACATGTGGCTACAGTGCAAGGAGAACGTCGATTAGACATAAAAGGGTTAGGGTTAGGGTTTAGGGTTAGGGTTAGAAAAATATTGTTCAAAAGCTAGAGCTGTTGTGAAAAGTTACCTGCCCCTTATTTACCTCTCCAACACTAAAAGACAAGAAAAACTTTTTTTCGGCTTTTTATTATAGAAGCACCCTCAAGTGTTTACTATTCTGTAATTTTAACTTTTAAAAAATCTTACAAATCATTACCACATTTTAAAACGACAGAGGTTCGGTAGAGACTTTCATTCTAATGCATTTCATATACATTATGTGATTTTTTTTTGATTTACAAGTTCTTGAGTGTTAACTATTCTGTATTTTTACCTATTTTGTTTTTTCAGAACTCTTTTACTTATTTTTTTTTAATTCTACAAACGACTCAGCATCAAATTTTCAAATTATAAAAAATAACATTTCTTTTAAATTACTTAAGTAATTTTCTGTTTGCTATAAAAGTTAAACCTCAAATATGAGGTGCAGTATCCATCAGAACAGATACTACACTTTGATCTTAGCCAAAAGGTGCATAGATGCAATGCTATAAACGGCAGGCTTGCAATGGGAAAAATATTTAGCTAAGATAAAAGACCACACAAGAAATGGGCTGGCGACTTTGAAATAGTAATATCTTTTTGGATACGAGGTTTCATGTTGTGATTGTGATCTACTTGAGACTTTACAAAAGTAATGTTCATACCAGATGGTGGACCCTGTGGTCACTCAGTTTTTATGCCCGTAGATAAATAGCTGATAAATCTTGAATAGTCTCGTGGTTTGGTCCAAGTGATATCTATATATATTAAAGCAGGATGGGCAAGGGGGGAAGTAAGTTGGATTTTTGTGGGTCTCAGAGACAGATGGGCTTTTGGGCCTTAAGCTGATGGACTGTTTGTGTGCGGTTGGAAGATATGCTTGTCCTGATTTGCAGCCATGTCTTCTGATAGAAGAAAACAAGTATCATTATAAAATCTCAAAATAAAACATTGTTACATGTTTGAAACTCAATGTTCATACGATATGGTTCGCCTCATAGTCAGTCAGTTTTTATGCCCATAGATGAACAGCTGATAATCGTAAGTGATCTTGTGGTGCGGTCCAAGTGATATGTATACATATTCCAGCAAGATGGGCAAGGGGGCAGTTGGGTTTCTGTGCTTCTCAGAGACAGATGACCCTTTGAACTCTAAGCTGATGGACTCTTTGTGTTCCGAATGCAAATCTGTCGTCCTGTGGGGAAGTATCATAGTAATGTCTAAAAATAAAACATTTTTACTTGTTTTAAACTGGAATTTTGGTTTTGTTTGGAGGGAGAATCCCTTTGTTGCAGCAGTGACAGAGACCACGTGATTGACACTGTGACGAGCGTTGCAATCAAACACCGAATTCTAACGAAAACAATGAGTGAACGATCACGATTTGTGCAGTGAATGCACACAAATGCAGATTCAGTTTTACGATCTGAAAGTGTGATGCTCAATTGATAGTCTCGCGAAGAATTAAAGAAACGTAATAATAATAAAAAAAAAAATTGGGGTATCTTTTACTTTACTCCGCAGAGTCGTGAATGGGGTAAAAAAAACGAACGAGAAAGTGTTTAAAAACATAAATATGCAACAAGTAAAGCCAACCTACATCGAGAATAGATATTTTCCTACTTACCTATGACATTTGTTTGTATTTTTACGTAGTATACATGGGTTTTTATTAGATGTAAAAACAAAATTCTTGTTTTTTTTTTTGCACAAAAAGAAAATGGCGGACGGTCCTTATTCTCTTACATACCCCCCTACGATCGCCATCTTGGATTTGTGCGATGTTGGTGTGACGAATAATTTAATTTCTAATAAATAGCACTTCGAACAGGTTAAAAATACAAACAAATGCCACAGGTAATTTTGAAAATAACTTTTATCGCCTACAGTTACTTTTATTTGTTGTATATTTGTTTTTTGAGCGTTTTTAGTCTGCTGAGTATTGTAAAAGATATCCAAAAACTAATTAAATGCAAAAAAGACACTGACCCTGCCACAATTTGTCAACAACTCTACTCGCAAAGTAGAAAACGTTGTTGGCCATGTTGGCGTAACTTCCTCCCATCGCTATGGGTAAGGCAGCCTGCTCTCCCAGGAGTACGTCTGCCGCCAACAGGTGGTCCATCAGAGTTTTGATTATCTCCGTCTGATATTCACGTTGCTGGGACCTCAGGGCATGATCGGGCATCGCCTGGAAAAAGACAAAGGGGGAAGAAAAGCAGAGTTAGATATTTCAGATGAGGAAAAAAAGGAAAAAATACACTCTTCATGCGACAAAGCTAATATTTAGTTATCTCCCTTTGAAAATGGCACATCAAGTTCCATGCGGATACTTTCATTCGTATACATTTGAAGTTAATCTATCTGGTTTTGCAGCATAAGTTAATAACACAAAGGTTTAGGGGGTTATCATTTTAAACTTCATTCAGTTTTCATTTGCAATTTTTCATTTGCCTCATCTGGAGCCATTTTTTGCACAAGAAATGAAATTGCTTTTTTAGAGTTTGTTTGTGGGGCGTTGCTTATGTTTTCACACACACACAGATTGTTAATAAATATATAAGATTGGGAGACATATCAATCCTATGAACACAATAATGAAAGACTTATCTTTATAAATCTGTTTCTTTGTCATTCAATAACTCGGTATTTAATATTATCATGGAAGTGAGTATTTATTTACTCCTCTCCAGGAGTTAGGCACAAGGCCAGTTTTATCTTACTCCCACAAGGTAAGATGTGACCCAAGTTCAGGTCTAGAAAGTGGGACTTGAAAAGCCAGCACCCGAGAAGTGAGCACTCTGGCCATTAAAAATTGCCTGGGCAGCCCCGTCGGCATTCTCCGGTAGGGGCGCCTCAGGCAGTAAGCAATAAACTTACTCTTCCCTAAAGAGGGGAGGCGAAGCCTGGGAGGGTGGACCTCCTAGAACTGCACAGGACAAATCCACAGACTGGCGTAAATCAAGCCCCGAAGGCCAAGAAAATACCAGTCTATGAGGTGCAGTATCCATCAGAACAGATACTACACTTTGATTTTAGCCAAAAGGCCAAGAAATTATGTGAGTATTGATTTACTCCTCTCCAGGAGTTAGGCACAAGGCCAGTTTTTATCTTACTCCCACAAGTAAGATGTGACCCAAGGTCGGGTCGGGAAAGTGGGGTTTAAAAATTGCCTGGGCAGCCCCGTTGGCATTCCCCGGTAGGGGCGCCTCAGGCAGTAAGCAATAAACTTACTCCTCCCCAAAGAGGGGAGGCGAAGCCTGGGAGGGTGGACCTCCTAGAACTGCACAGAACAGACCCATAGAACGGCGTAAATCAAGCCGCGAAGGCCAAGACAATACCAGTCGGAACCGATATTACAGTTTGATCTTAGCCAAAAGGCCAAGAACAATGTGAGTAGCCAATGGAAAAAAAGCTAAAATCGAGATGAATTTCCCAACCTGGGGGCTGCGGTCCTCGTGTATGTGTGTGGGGAAAAAGTACAGTGCAAAAAACAATTTTTTTCCTAAACAACTCCAATCAGTTCCAACTAAGAAAGTTAAAATTAAAAGAATGACATTGAGTGCACACGTGGAGGGAAGGAGACAGGAAGTAGTTATTTGATGAAACAAAAGTCAACTCTGCTACTTCTATCATAAATCGTTTGAAGTCTTAATCATTTTCAGAGAGAAACATCATAAATGGGAAAATGGAGATAAGATGAGGAAGAGAGGTTGCTTATGCTGATTATCGATCTATGAAAAAATGATTTTTATATAAAAACAATAATATATACTTATTAAGCATTATATTTTTACTCACTGTACAAAAAAGTAGAAAAAATTATCCACTAGAACTTTAATTACAAGTATTTTTCCATTCTGCGTATCATAACACCGACTCGTTCAGTAAGCCTCCATCTTGTTTTTTAAGAAGATTTGAAGGGCAGATAACTGAAATCTTCTTAAAAAACAAGATGGAGGCTTACTGAACGAGTCGGTGTTATGATACGCAGAATGGAAAAATACTTGTAATTAAAGTTCTAGTGGATAATTTTTTCTACTTTTTTGTACAGTGAGTAAGAATATAATGCTTAATAAGTATATATTATTGTCTTTATATAAAAATGTTTTCATAGGCCGATAATCAGCATAAGCACCGAAGAGAGAAAAAATAGAGAAAAAGAAAGATAAAGCGAGAGGAAGAGAGAAATAAAATTTAGCCAAATAACGACAAAAAATAAGGAGGTAAGGCTCTAGCAATTTGGCAGAAATCAGCTTTTTCTTAGATAAAAAAATAAAAGCGAATTTCAATCAAAAAGCGGAGAACTCACATCCATGGGAGGCTCTTGCGATTTAAGCAAAAATCCGCTTTTTTGGAGATTTAAGAAAAAAAGCAGAATTCCACTAAAAAGCATCCTTGCATTATTTTAAAAAGAGAAAAGGAGATTTACCTCTAAGACTAAGTCCACAACAGCATTTGATTTATTCGTATTGGGTTGAGAGAAACTATCCACCACGATTGTTCTTAAAAAATCGATCACAAATTTTCGAGCAGAATGACCAGTTAAAAAACCTGGAACAAAAGTAAAGAGAAATAATTAAAATCAATTTACAAATCAATATTTTAATTAACAATTTCACTTGATTTCTAATTATTTCTTTTAAATCATGTCAAAATTTAAACAAAAAAATTTTAATGGAGGATTTGAAAAGTATTTCAAGGGAGATAACTGCACTATGCCTATGCAAATCAAAATCAAGGGAGGCGCAAGAGCACTCTATCCCTTAATAGACTACACGAATGGCCTATGCTAGAAATCTCATTTCTTTGATCAATCATAACTCAAAAACCAATCAACCAAATTAGTTAAAACTTTGCACAAAATTTTTATTTGATAGGTTTATAGAAGGTAAGTTTGTGTAAAATTTCAGCATTATTAGTCAAGGCAACCCAGATCCAGAAAGTTCAATCATGAAATCATGTTATCTGTGTGTACGTACGTACGTACGTACCACCCTGTATCTCATCAACTATTTGATGGATTCAGCTGATTTTTGGCAGAGATAGAGGTTCTAGGGTCTAGTTGATGGCATTTTAATTTCAGTTAACCATATACCTTAGTTTTCCAGAAAATTAAAAAAAAACCTTATGAGAAGGCATTGTATTGAGGCATAGCCTTTACAAAAGTAGTGACATTCCATGAAAAATGCCAGTATACTGAAATCATATATCCTTAATAGGATTAAGATGAAAATTCATATAAACTAAATGTACAAAAGCAAGGAAATTCCAAAATGTTTACACTTTTATTGTCATTAAGGGTATGACTACACATCAACCAAACCATTTCATTATCACATCACTACAGTATAAATCTCTATGCATGAGTGGATGAAGTGTGTGAGGTGCGCTGAAGAAAAATTCCTACCAGTAAAATACATAGCCCTGTTGTGCTCGCATACCCTTAATGATAATAAAAGTGTAAAAATTTGGGAATTTCCTTGCTTTTGTACATTTAGTGTATATGAATTGTCATTTTAACCCTATTAAGGGCAGATGATTTCAGTATACTTGCATTTTTCATGGAATGATGGTAGATTTCATTCAAATAGGTACTAACAAATTGAACCAAGGATTATAATTTGAAATATTAACAAAATTACAAGATTTTTTATTTTTAAATATCAGAAAATCAGGCAATTATTTGATCATAATGAGATTTTGAGTGCTTAGACATTAACTACTTTTATAGTGTATGAGTTTGTTTTTATTATGATAAAAGTTTTGGGGATATTTGTGTCACTTTTACCCCCCCCCCCTTCAATTTGAATGATGAAACTAAGAATAAAAAATTCTGTAGCATATTGTCCTTGAGATATGTGAATGATGCAGAAATGAAAGTTCCACTTCAAAATTAGATAATGTAAAGGAATGTTCCACTAGAAATTAAGAAATTAAGGAAGTAATGCCAGGAACAGACGTATGTTCAAAGATCAGCTGGAGTGTGTTCAACTGTTGACAACCAGAACAGTGACGGGACTCTAAATTTGTTCTCACTTGAGCAGCAGAGGATGAAAGCGAACCTGATTCTCGCATACAACATCATCAATAGGAATTTAAATCAACTTTTCGAGGAGTTTTTCACCCTCAGTACCTAGTCACGGTCCTCACAGGCATTCGCAGAAGGTGTACCATTGTTTTATTCATCTCAACACAAGAAAAGCGTCGTTCACTGTCTGTATTTTTGGTCTCCGAAACAGCATTAAAAAATCATGACTTGGTGATTTATGCGAATTGCTTTTATACTAGGACATCAACAAGTATTGCCAAAATCTTATTAAATGAACAATTTAATTCGTAAGGTCATATTCTTTATACTTGAGTGACAGCCAAAAGCATAAGAGTAAACAATATCAACAAAAATAGAAGCAAACAAATAAAAAAAATTAAAATCATAACTTGGTAATTTATGCAAATTACTTTTAAGCAACAAGTATTGCCAAAATCTTATTAAATGAACAATTTAATTTGTAAGGTCATATTCTTTATACTTGAGTGACAGCCAAAAGCATATGAGTAACCAATACCAACAAAAAAAGAATCAAGATAGTAAAAAAAATAAAATAAAATCATAATTTGTTGTTGCCATATGAATTGCTTTTATACTAAGACATCAAAATTACTTACTGTTGTAATGTTTTTCTGGAGTTTTTACATAAACAACACTTGTGTCAGATTCGGGGAATGGCTGGAAGAAAAAAAAATCAATCGATAATAAAACTGTTGGAAGTTGTAAGAGAAACAACCAATATCAATCCATCCTTATCACTTATTCCTATGTTTTCCTTGGCCTTCCTCTGCCAACTGACCCTGCTACCTCAACTGTTCTACATCTACTAACCCAAACACCTTTACCCATTCTTTCATCACAATAATCATCTTCGGTTTAACGTCTATTTTACATGCTGGCATGTGTTGGATGGCTTTTAGAAATTGACTTCTAAACTAACTTATCTCTGACCAGGGCTTTTATTTATCCCACTTTCTCTCAAATACATCTTTATCACTTCCTCTCATGATTTCCTTGCCCCTCCCACCCTGCCAACTGACACTGCTTCCTCAACTGTTCTACATCTACTAACCCAAACACTCTCATCCATTATTCCAATGTGACCAAACCAACAAAGTCTCCTGTTCTGTAAACATCTCCTTATATTGTCCAGATTTAATCCTCCTTGGAGTTCATCAGACCTGTTTTTAAGACTCACATTACACATCCATCGTATCATTCTTATATCATTTCTCTCCATGCAATGTATGTCCTTAACCCTTACTGATCCGGTTTCACTGCAATATATCGTCACACTGCGTACCCATGCCTGATAGACTCTTCTCTTGGTCAACATCAGTAACCGTTTGCTAGTTAGTATTAGCAGAAGTTCTCTGAACTTCATCCACTCTTAATTCTTGCTATCATACCAGCACCAGCTCCTCTCTGTGCTCTAATGGTATTGTTGCATACCTTAATTTTCTCCCTCATCTATTGTAGAGGGTGGTTGTGTCGTCTAGTGGATGAATTCTTTGATCTTTCCTTCCTGCCGTGAACCACACCGTCCGTGTCTGCAACAAAAGCCTCATGACGCACTCCGAAGACGAACTCTCTTTTAAATTTAATTCATTTTATTACAAGCGTTGTTATTTCAACTGGGAGTCATTCACTACGTCAAGAGAGAGGGAGAGAGCAAATCACTACTTTATCATAGTTAGTTAACAATGTTTTCTTAATCATTCATAGAGACGGGGGGGGGGGGATTTCTCGCGCTTGTAGTCCCTTAAGGGAAATATCCCTTATTTTTACATCGTGAATTGCACGTCCTGCTTTGTTCGCCTTCTGAATCAGACTGACGAAAACTCGCTTCTCACGAGAACGAGTGACGTCACGGATCCTCTGTCTCCCACGCAAGGCCCGCGACGTCACAGAGCCTCTCGCAGGTGCAGACTGACCCTTGATCTGGGGTCTCGTCACACGGTAACCTTGTCACATCAGCTCTGACTGTGAGAACAGGCCCTAATCTGCACTCGACTGCACCCGCGTTAATTCGCGCAAGTCAAACCAACGATTCCCAACAGATACGTCCATTCCCATAGGGCCATTATCCAACAGTATCACCAAGACCAAGGTAACCAAACTTCTGAACAACCTCAACAGCTTCGCCATTCAAATATACTTTCTCCACATCTGACTTCTCATCCGTCTCTATCGTCTTATACTTCTTTCACACAAACCGATTCTTATCTCTCATCCTACCTGCAATTCTACTGCATCTATAAATAAACTTATCCATCCTGCTGCTTTTGTAGTTAAGACAATTTATTTCTAAAGATCTGAAGAAAGCTGTAGAATTGATCAACCTAATTACCAAATCAACTCAACCATTCAAAAAAAATTTTTTCATGGAAGTCGCTCCAGACAAGGCATGAAGCCACTTGATGTAAGGGGCTAAAAATAATGAAAGATGATTAAGTTGCATAACGAAAAGGGATAGGGAGGTAGAATCACTTTTTAAAAAATGCTGTCTTTTTTTTTCATTTTTTTTATGGAAATAACTCCAGACACGCCATGAAGCCACTTGATGTAAGGGGCTAAAAAAAAAAATACTACTTCAAGGTAACACTAGCCATCGATAAGTATTAGATGGATAGATTCCGACACAGAAAACAGCAATTCATCTCTCCCTTTTGTCAGAAACATCGATCATAGAATGTGAGGACTAAAGGACAAAATAAGGGAAGCGAGAGTTACGAGGCTGCCGAAAGTAAACCCCAAGGTCCACTTTCTACTCTCCTTTGTTATATGGATAGATTCCGACCCAGAAAACAGCAATTCTTCCCCCTTTGTCAGAAACATCGCTCATAGAATGTGAGGACTAAAGGACAAAATAAGGGAAGCGAGAGTTACGAGGTTGTCGAAAGTAAACCCCAAGGTCCACTTTCTACTCTCCTTTGTTATATGGATAGATTCTGACCCAGAAAACAGCAATTCTTCCCCCTTTGTCAGAAACATCGCTCATAGAATGTGAGGACTAAAGGACAAAATAAGGGAAGCGAGAGTTACGAGGCTGCCGAAAGTAAACCCCAAGGTCCACTTTCTACTCTCCTTTGTTATATGGATAGATTCTGACCCAGAAAACAGCAATTCTTCCCCCTTTGTCAGAAACATCGCTCATAGAATGTGAGGACTAAAGGACAAAATAAGGGAAGTGAGAGTTACGAGGCTGCCGAAAGTAAACCCCAAGGTCCACTTTCTACTCTCCTTTGTTATATGGATAGATTCTGACCCAGAAAACAGCAATTCTTCCCCCTTTGTCAGAAACATCGCTCATGGAATATGAGGACTAAAGGACAAAATAAGGGAAGCAAGAGTTACGAGGCTGCCGGAAGTAAACCTAAGTTAGTCACTTTCTACTCTCCTCCTTTTAACTGACGCTGATAAATTCAGAGGCAAAATAATCAAACCTAAAGCCGAAACATTAGCATGGCTGTGACGGACCAAGTCATCCATGACGTAAATACCTCAAGGAACACACATCCATGCGCAACATGGCACTTGAGAACACCCCGACATTTAGATAGTGCTTATGTAAAAGCCTTTCAAAGAGCTATCCCTGAGTTCGGTCCCCTATACTATCACCCGGGAAAGTGTCAACCAGAAAATCACTATGACCTTGCTCGGTACCAAGGATACTTAATTACCTTTATTATCTGTTAGCAATCAGACAAACCAAGCATGACAGAGATCCCACCACCAGCATTCAATCCCCTGGACTCCAAACAAGCTAACCAAAAGGTAAGCCCTTCATATTATGCACCCCTCCCCCCCCCCTACAAACCCATTAAATTACTCCAAAGAAAGTGAAAATTGGGTAATATTTATTAATTGATGTCAAATACCTATTGCTAAAACTTCACAAAATTCAGAGGTATCTAAATTTTCTACAAAGGGCTTCCACCTCTTTGCATTAAACTAAATATAGCCCATATTGCCCACCCTTACACCTAGCACCTGTGTTCCAAAATTCATAATGATTGATTAATTAGTTTAAGGGTGAATCCTGTACATACAAATATATACACATACGTATCTTTTTATATATATATATAGATACGTAGATTGAAAACGTTTTTTTACCTGTGAACATATATCCTTCATCATTTTTCAGGAAAAATAAAACTTTGTAAAATAGTTCTAGTGACGCACTATAGAGCTATAATGTACTTTATGTTATAAAATAATCCAACATTTGAAAAACTTTAAATGTGGAATCAAAACTAATATATATATATATATTTATATATATATATATATATATAATTTATTTAGATACTGTATATTACATATTTCAGCAATGTACCGCGGTTTCATCCAAAAGGGCAGATTTAGACATCTTTAGTAAATCTCTGTGCCCAGTGGAATCATCGGCAAGCTGAAATGATTGTAGTCACGCCCGACAGGGAATGGCGTCAACAATAACAGAAAAACGTTGCATCTCTGAGGGCGTCCCCGAAAAAATCCGGTGTGGGATAGTGATTAACTAAGGCTCAAGGGGGGCCTTCATTTCTTTCCTAGCAAGTTTTATTTATCATTTATTTATCTGTTAGCAAGTTTTATTTATTTATCTGTTCTTTTGTAATGTTATTATTATACCTGAAAAAATACGAATGGGGTGGCTATATAGTTTACCGTTTGAGCTTGTGAAACTAGTGTGCTTTTTTGTTGTCGTTTTTGGGAATAAAGTTATGTATCGGATTAATTGTTCGATATAGAGCTGAAAGAGATGATTCAAATATGTTTTTATCGACTTAACGTGTTTGTTTATTTTTATTTATTGAATTGGTGTTTTCGTATTTTCTGTTCTTTTTGTAATGTTATTGTTATATCTGGTCTGAAAAAATACGAAAGGAGCGGCTATATAGTTTGCCGTCTGGTTTGTGGAATTAGTGTGCCCTTTTGTTGTCGTTTTTGGGAATAAAATTATGTATCGGATTAATTGTTCGATATAGTGTTGGAAAGCATGATGCAATGATGTTTTTATGGACTTAACGTGTTTGTTTATTTTTGTTTATTGAATTGGTGTTTTCGTATTTTCTATATCTTAATGGGAAGCAGTGTTTCGTTGATATGTCCCGTTTATAACCAATAGTGTTGAAAACAAAAACAAAAAAACGAAAAAAGAACAAAAAAAGAACAAAAAAGAACAAAAAATGGTTATAAACGGAATGATGGATACTATCTGTTATTTCCGTTTGAGGGGTATAAGTTTAGTCTCTTTATTAATGGTGTGTTAATAATATTAATATTATATTTGTATTTATATTTATATTTAGTGTAAATTCATTAAATTCCTTATCTTGTTATTTCACTCGTATTTATGTCCATGCGCACCGGCAAATAAACCTATATACACACACGAGCATGGAACCACAAGCATGCCTATACACAACATGTGCACATGCGTGTATGTACACACATCTTCGCTCACATGTACGGGGGTTTATTAATTTAATATTTTTTATTTTTTGTGTGTTTAATTTAATCTTTTATTTATTTTATTAATATTATTTTACATTTTCTATTTATTAATAATCTGTCCTATACATACACACGCGCACTCGCACACATGCTTGTACACACATCTGGACGTATACGTACGCCTGTACATTCATCTTCATTTATACAGAGGTGGGCGAGTGATTTGAAAATCTATTATATGGATTGTATATGTATATATATATCTACTCTGGTGCCCCCTCAACGTAAATTAACTAGACAAACTCAACAATCAGCTAAATCCCATCCATTCACTGTGGAGGTCCCAGAGAGCTTTCTATTCCAATAGCTTCTTTCCTCGTGCTGTTGGCCTCTGGAACTCCCTCCCTTCCCCCTATTTCCCTGATGGTACTGACATGCAGAAATTTAAAACTAATGTAAACAGACATCTCGCTATGCAGATCCCAATTTAGGTTGACCCCCCAAACCTTCTCCCTTTTTTCTCAGTAGCCCATTACGTCTACAGTGGCGGTCTGCCTTGTTTAGGGTGAACTATGTTTTAAAAAAGAAATATATATATATATATATATATATATATATATATATATATATATATATATATGCATATAATTGAACAAGTTACAATGTATCACTAAAAGGAACTTAAAACCAATATTTTTTAAAAGTGGTCAATACAAGGTAGAGCTTTATTAATATACTTTATATCAACTTGTGGTCTCGTTGAAGTACACAATAGAACCGAAACATTAATTTATTTGTGTAGACCATTTTAAATGTTTATATAAAGTGTGTATATATATATATATATATATATATATATATATATATATATATATATATATAGATAAATGAAAGAAGAGAAATCAAAAATGTAAGAATGACAAATCTAGTTCATCTTCAGTTGTTCAAGACAACGTGTATTCAATAAAAGAATATTTAGTTTTTTTCTTTCCTTAAGCCAGGCTTTTCAAAGAATGTTTTCTGATCATCAGAGGAATTAAATAGATAAATAAGTTGGAAGGTAAAAGTAAAGGTCGCATAGCCTGGACGCGCACGAATGTCGTTGCCGACATCGCACACTGCCCATGGCCGTAGCGGCAGTGATTTGTTAAGAATCACCGTGTCGAGGGCACAGCATATGGAAGGCAGAGCCCATCCCTCTCCTTCCGCTGCCTTGAACCTTCCCTGAGTTTTAGTCAGGTACCCATTTACTGCTGAGAGGACAGAGGGAGTTTTCAGACCCGAAAATTTGTATGCCGTGAGTGGGATCGAACTCGGGTCGTCCAGCCCAAAGACAAGTGCTATAACCACTCGTCCACAGGCCCTCCCCTATAAGTTGGTGGGAATAGCCAAAAATCATAATTTGAAAAATTTGAGTAAGTTATAAAATGTAGATTGCTCTATCCCGTATATTGAGCTTTAATCACTTCACGATCTGGTCAAATTTCTAATAGTATACATTCTACTTTTAGTTTCATACCTTTATGAGATATATATATATATATGTGTAATTAACTTGTTACAAATATCCAGGGGGTATAAATCCGAAGGAAGTTGAAACCGGGTTTATGAGAGTGCTCAATGAAAATTCAGAGCAAAATATATTTTTTTGTTGGTGATTTTATTCCATTAATTGCGACAAAATATATGCTGTTTCATTAACGCTCGCAAAGAACGTCAACTATTCAAGCTATAATGGAATCAAATGGCAAAGATTTTAAATTCAACCTCAACCGGAAATTGAAGATTTAAAATCAGAATAGAATTATAATCATAGAGTTATAACTGTCATTTTTGTTGTAATAGGTAATTATCGTGTAGATAAAAATGTTTGATAATTTTTATTTAGGGTATTAATTGCTACTTTTGCATTCTATTTTAATATAGTTATTTATGGCTAGCTCAGTAATTGTAGTGAATTTTGTTGTGATAATATTTTTTAATTGTGATTATATTATACTAAAATCAATACTAGTGGAATCATTATATAAAAGAAGTTTAATGGTGTTACCATTTTTAGTATTAATAAAATCGATTACAATAACAATAATAACAACAATGCCAATCATACCTACGATAGTCGCAGTATATGTGTATATATATATGTGTATATATATATATATATATATATATGTATATCTAGGCAGCATCTTCTTTTGCAGGCTACTATTGTTGAATATAAGAGACAACTCATGTCTAGATATCCTTTGGTTGATCCTTTCAATAGTCCGAATCAGGATCTTAATTTCGCAGGGGAATTGGCTGATGAATTTAAACTATGGCAAATTCATCAGCCAATTCCTCTCCGAAACTAAGATCCGGATTCGGACTATTGAAAGGATCAACCAAAGGATATCTAGACATGAGTTGTCTCTTATATTCAACAATATATATATACATATATATATACATATATATATATATTTTGCTGTGTTGTCCCAACTTACCTTAAACTCTTCAACTGGCGTGGTGACATCACTGTCACTGTCAGGAAGCTTGTGGGGGAAGAGTGTAGATGCAAGTGCGGAGATGAAATCAGACGAGCTACATAGCACGGCAAAGTCAGAATTGTTATTGTATAAAAAGAGGAGAAATTGCATCAATGTCACTGGGTAATCATTCACCCAGGAACCCATTTCCTCAGTCTGAAAAGGGAAAGAAAATGAAGACAATGAGATGAAGTTTATTAACATAAGGAGTCGCAGAAAATAACAAAAACATCGGCAACATCCTCGGCATGATGATCGTGTGGATGTGCAGCTGAAAAACAGGAAAAAAGGATCCCATCAATTGTGCTTCACCGGAAACTTGGTATTGGTCGGATTATGGATGCCGTACGTGCTTGGGGTCTGAGGTGGTTCGGTCATGTACAGTACCACCTCTGGCATCAACTCCATAATGCGTCTGGATATCCCAGGCACAAGTGAGCGTGGTAGACCAGGGAAGACCTGGCTCAAGTGCGTAAGAGATATAACTGCATGCAATCTGACTGATATCAAATCTTTGGATTGGGCCGCCTGGAGAGTATTGATTTACTCCTCTCCAGGAGTTAGGCACAAGGCCAGTTTTTATCTTACTCCCACAAGGTAAAATGTGACCCAAGGTCAGGTCTAGAAAGTGGGGTTTGAAAATTGCCTGGGCAGCCCCGTCGGCATTCACTGGTGGGGGCGCCTCAGGCAGTAAGCAATAAACTTACTCCTCCCCAAAGAGGGGAGGCGAAGCCTGGGAGGGTGGACCTCCTAGAACTGCACAGGACAGACCCATAGACCCGTGTAAATCAAGCCCCGAAGGCCAAGACAATACCAGTCTATGGGGTGCAGTATCCATCGGAAAAGATACTACACTTTGATCTTAGCCAAAAGGCCAAGAACGACGGTGAGTGGCCGCCTGGAGAGTAGGCGTGAGAGTATTGTGGGAGGTTTGCAAAGACCACTTGTTACACAACCATTGTCAACTCGGAGGCCCAGGGCATACGGTTGAAATAGACGAGTCTATGTTCAACTGTAGGAAACATAATGTTGGCCGGGTTCTCCAGACACTCTGGGTCTTCGGGGGGATATGACCCCCGCAGAGAAAGGGGGTTTCCTTGTGACAGTGTCTAACATGAACGCCGAAACCTTCCTTCCAATACAGTTCATCTTCCTGGGATCAGATTGTTGGAAAGCCTACAAGAAGTTAGAAGAGGAGGGGTATCAATACCTGACGGTCAACCACAGTGAAAACTTTGTGGACCCGACAACGAGAGCAAGTACCAATCACATCGAGAGAATGTGAAAGGAAGACAAACAGTGAAACAAGAAGGAGTGCGGGACGAGCAGGGACCTTATAGGTCACTTCGACCTGCACTTAATCACCTGTGCAAAAATCTATATAAGCAAATGTTATGCAACAAATGTACCTTATGACCCATTGATTGGGTCACAAGCATCACTACTTTTATTGTATTTTAAAATTCATAAACTGTGATATATCTGTTATGAAATTCTTCTTGCATAATTAAAAATAATAAGTCTTTGATATTATCTTTATGGATTATTTTATAATATTATGGATTATATATTATATATAAGTAACGCAAGAAACATCTGAGAGTCATTATCGGCAAGGACTGCTTTAATAGCCAACATGGGAGACCCAGTCGGCATCCTGTGAATATATTGGCCCTTCTTATTCACAGAATACCGTAGACCAAAAATAATTAAATAAATCTAATCAGTATAAACCAAAGACCACACAGAGGTACAAATAGACGACCAAAGAAATTAGACTAGTAATGGAGTGCTCTTAGAAAAGTAACACAAGGAGGCTCCTTTACACGTATAGAACATAATACCAAAGTCATGCCATTGATTTTACAAACACCCTGTATAGTAAAAGGGTATAGACAAGTGCAAACATGTGGTAATTCCACAGTGCTTTCTACATAAAATATGGTGCTTGTGCATAAACAAGCACCTGTGAAATATGGCAGTTAAAAATAAAATGAACGCTAAACTTTATGAAGTACTTACTTGGTATTGAAAAATATCACCATGCACCGAAAATCATGGAAAAATGATAGAGTATTTTTATTTTTTATTCATGAAATTCAACTATATATCATAGTCCAGAGAAGTCCGCCATTATCAGATTTTCGTCTTAGTTAACGACTCAAGACTCACTGATTGTCTCCCCTTACCATCAACAGTGTAAAATCGCTAAATTAATTTGAGTTTTTATTAAAATTCTATTTGATCATTTTCAGTAATTTTCGGTGTACTGTAATATTTTTCAATACCAAGTAAATACTTCATAAGGTTTTGCTGTCATTTTATTTTCAATTGCCATATTTCACAGGTGCCTTTTTATGCACAAGCGCCTAAAATACTGTTACTGACAAAATTCCCTTCGAAATAATGTTTGCCAGGGTCAATACTATTAAGAAATAAATGACTCTTTTCTCCTTCCAGAAAAGTAATTGTCAGCTAAATATTCTTTAAATAAATGAAACGAATATGTCTCTTTTTTTTTCTTTCTTTAAAATTGTAACAATAATTCTTTTTAAACCATTTTGAAAATATGTCTTATTTATTTCTTTAAAATTGTAGCAATAATTCTTTTTAAACCATTTTGAAAATATGTCTTATTTATCTCTTTAAAATTGTAGCAATAATTCTTTTTAAACCATTTTGAAAATATGTCTTATTTATTCATTTAAAATTGTAGCAATAATTCTTTTTAAACCATTTTGAAAATATTTCTTATTTATTTCTTTAAAATTGTAGCAATAATTCTTTTTAAATCATTTTTAAAATATGTCTTATTTCTTTAAAATTGTAGCAATAATTCTCTTTAAACCATTTTGAAAATATGTGTCTTATTTATTTCTTTAAAATTGTAGCAATAATTCTTTTTAAACCATTTTGAAAATATGTCTTATTTATTTCTTTAAAATTGTAGCAATAATTCTTTTTAAACCATTTTGAAAATATGTCTTATTTATTTCTTTAAAATTGTAGCAATAA
Organism: Sepiola atlantica; assembly: GCA_963556195.1. Taxonomy (NCBI): domain Eukaryota; kingdom Metazoa; phylum Mollusca; class Cephalopoda; order Sepiida; family Sepiolidae; genus Sepiola; species Sepiola atlantica. The sequence continues at coordinate 39,031,016 of OY744552.1, forward strand.
TTCTTTTTAAACCATTTTGAAAATATGTCTTATTTATTTATTTAAAATTGTAGCAATAATTCTTTTTAAACCATTTTAAAAATATGTCTTATTTATTTATTTAAAATTGTAGCAATAATTCTTTTTAAACCATTTTGAAAATATGTCTTATTTCTTTAAAATTGTAGCAATAATTCTTTTTAAACCATTTTGAAAATATGTCTTATTTATTTCTTTAAAATTGTAGCAATAATTCTTTTTAAACCATTTTGAAAATATGTCTTATTTATTTCTTTAAAATTGTAGCAATAATTCTTTTTAAACCATTTTGAAAATATGTCTTATTTATTTCTTTAAAATTGTAGCAATAATTCTTTTTAAACGATTTTGAAAATATGTCTTATTTCTTTAAAATTGTAGCAATAATTATTTTTAAACCATTTTGAAAATATGTCTTATTTATTTCTTTAAAATTGTAGCAATAATTCTTTTTAAACCATTTTGAAAATATGTCTAATTTATTTCTTTACAATTGTAGCAATAATTCTTTTTAAACCATTTTTAAAATATGTCTTATTTATTTCTTTAAAATTGTAGCAATAATTCTTTTTAAACCATTTTGAAAATATGTCTTATTTATTTCTTTAAAATTGTAGCAATAATTCTTTTTAAACCATTTTGAAAATATGTCTTATTTATTTATTTAAAATTGTAGCAATAATTCTTTTTAAACCATTTTGAAAATATGTCTTTTATTTATTTAAAATTGTAGCAATAATTCTTTTTAAACCATTTTGAAAATATGTCTTATTTATTTATTTAAAATTGTAGCAATAATTCTTTTTAAACCATTTTGAAAATATGTCTAATTTCTTTCTTTAAAATTGTAGCTATAATTCTTTTTAAAACATTTTGAAAATCTGTCTTATTTCTTTAAAATTGTAGCAATAATTCTTTTTAAACCATTTTGAAAATATGTGTCTTATTTATTTCTTTAAAATTGTAGCAATAATTCTTTTTAAACCATTTTGAAAATATGTCTAATTTATTTCTTTACAATTGTAGCAATAATTCTTTTTAAACCATTATGAAAATATGTCTTTTATTTATTTAAAATTGTAGCAATAATTCTTTTTAAACCATTTTGAAAATATGTCTTATTTATTTATTTAAAATTGTAGCAATAATTCTTTTTAAACCATTTTGAAAATATGTCTAATTTATTTCTTTAAAATTGTAGCAATAATTCTTTTTAAAACATTTTGAAAATCTGTCTTATTTCTTTAAAATTGTAGCAATAATTCTTTTTAAACCATTTTGAAAATATGTCTAATTTATTTCTTTAAAATTGTAGCAATAATTCTTTTTAAACCATTTTGAAAATATGTCTTATCTATTTCTTTAAAATTGTAGCAATAATTCTTTTTAAACCATTTTGAAAATATGTCTTATTTATTTCTTTAAAATTGTAGCAATAATTCTTTTTAAACCATTTTGAAAATATGTCTTATTTATTTCTTTAAAATTGTAGCAATAATTCTTTTTAAACCATTTTGAAAATATGTCTTATTTATTTCTTTAAAATTGTAGCAATAATTCTTTTTAAACTATTATGAAAATATGTCTTATTTATTTCTTTTAAATTGTAGCAATAATTCTTTTTAAACCATTTTGAAAATATGTCTTATTTATTTCTTTAAAATTGTAGCAATAATTCTATTTAAACCATTTTGAAAATATGTCTTATTTATTTCTTTAAAATTGTAGCAATAATTCTTTTTAAACCATTTTGAAAATATGTCTTATTTATTTCTTTAAAATTGTAGCAATTTAATTCTTTTTAAAACAAATATTCTCTGTCTTCTTACCCAAAAAATAATTGCCAGTTAAATATTCTTCAAATCAATATCAATTTTTGAAATGTATTTTTTATCTACTCATGAGTCACCGTTTATCAAAGCCCAAAGGTCACACGAGGATAAGGGTTAATGAGTTTGTCAGGTGGGACAGTGAGACAACACCGTGATGATTGGTAACGATAGTTTAAATTGGGCAGAATCTGATTATTTAAAAGGACGGCTCAACAAGAATTTGTTAACATTGGACTTGAATATGACCATGTTGTCAGCTGGGAAGTTAATGCCTTTAAAATTGTACTGTTTGAATTGATTGGATGATAGAATACGATTTTAGAACAATTCATTTTAAAATAAGTCAGAATTTTTTTTACCATAGTCATATCCGATTATCCATTAATCACTATAATTGCTGATCAGACGATCTCATTTGTTATTTAAATTAGTGTGAAACGTGATAACGTATGTATGAACATGAAATGTATTAACTTATTATTCTATATTATTATATATTATTATATAGATTAAAACTTAAGGGTTGATGGAAGCTAAACACTTGTGGCCTGGAAGTTAAATAATGAAAGGTATTTTAGATTGCGATATTCTCACCGTTGAGTGATACTTACTTCATTCAGCATTGATCTGACCATGGATAAAATCACCAAAGAAGCTTCTACACAAATTTCAATTTTGTTTTCTTTATTTGCCATGAAAACTGGTTTGCTGGCAGGAACACCAAAGATTACTGTCCAAATCACATCCAAGTTCAGCTGCAAAAAATACAGATACCATTTGAAAGGGAAAAATAATACATGAGTATCATTGTGATAATGTATATGGATAATTGGAAAGTATGTGATAATGCATAGGAATAATTGGAAAGTATGTGATAATGCATAGGAATAATTGGAAAGTATGTGATAATGCATAGGAATAATTGGAAAGTATGTGATAATGCATAGGAATAATTGAAAAGCATGTGATAATGCATAGGAATAATTGAAAAGCATGTGATAATGCATAGGAATAATTGAAAAGCATGTGATAATGCATAGGAATAATTGGAAAGCATGTGATAATGCATAGGAATAATTGGAACGCATGTGATAATACATATGAATAATTGGAAAGCATGTGATAATACATAGGAATAATTGGAAAGCATGTGATAATGCATAGGAATAATTGGAAAGCATGTGATAATACATAGGAATAATTGGAAAGCATGTGATAATACATATGAATAATTGGAAAGCATGTGATAATGCATACGAATAATTGGAAAGCATGTGATAATGCATACGAATAATTGGAAAGCATGTGATAATGCATAGGAATAATTGGAAAGCATGTGATAATGCATAGGAATAATTGGAAAGTATGTGATAATGCATAGGAATAATTGGAAAGTATGTGATAATGCATAGGAATAATTGAAAAGCATGTGATAATGCATAGGAATAATTGGAAAGTATGTGATAATGCATAGGAATAATTGAAAAGCATGTGATAATGCATAGGAATAATTGAAAAGCATGTGATAATGCATAGGAATAATTGGAAAGCATGTGATAATACATAGGAATAATTGGAAAGCATGTGATAATGCATAGGAATAATTGGAACGCATGTGATAATACATATGAATAATTGGAAAGCATGTGATAATACATAGGAATAATTGGAAAGCATGTGATAATGCATAGGAATAATTGGAAAGCATGTGATAATACATAGGAATAATTGGAAAGCATGTGATAATACATATGAATAATTGGAAAGCATGTGATAATGCATAGGAATAATTGGAAAGCATGTGATAATGCATACGAATAATTGGAAAGCATGTGATAATGCATAGGAATAATTGGAAAGCATGTGATAATGCATAGGAATAATTGGAAAGCATGTGATAATGCATAGGAATAATTGGAAAGCATGTGATAATACATAGGAATAATTGGAAAGCATGTGATAATACATAGGAATAATTGGAAAGCATGTGATAATGCATAGGAATATTTGGAAAGTATGTGATAATGGATAGGAATAATTGAAAAGCATGTGATAATGCATAGGAATATTTGGAAAGTATGTGATAATGGATAGGAATAATTGGAAAGCATGTGATAATGCATAGAAATAATTGGAAAGCATGTGATAATACACACACATCATTGGAAAGCATGTGATAATACAGACGTCATTGAAAATGAAATTTAAAAGTACATTATTATATTGCCAACAACATTGTACAACAATAACCAATGAAAATTGGTTAGTCAGAGCAAAGTTTGACTTGTCAGCTTTAATACTATTATGGTTTAACTTTGAAAATCCGACAAGATGACTTTATATGTGAAAATTGAAAATTATAGAAATTTAAAAAATGAATAAAAAGGTAATATGGGGTTCAGGGTTGGGAGCGGTACTGCACAGTAGGTGGGCCTTCTGGTTAAGAGTTTGGTATCATGACCACTCGACTCGAGTGTAGTATTCTTCTACATTTCAACTACCGGATCAAATGGAGTTAAGGAACCCCAGAATTAGCAACAACTAAAAGGACACATACCGATTTTTTTACTTTTCACTTCAGATTTCATCGCTTATGATAAATTAAAGATCTTTATAGTGAAAAAACAATCCAATATTAAAACAAAATTTTTTTTAATAAAATCCAATATTTAAAAAAAAGTCTTTTTCTTCATCTCTGCACAATATCCTTTTATTTAAATGTTTGTTCATACATTTTGCTTAAATAAAGTTTTGTAAATAAAACTATGTACTTTTTATCCCATTCTCTCTCTCATATATATATATATATATATATATATATATATATATATATATATATATAAGTGCAGGTTTGTAATTCGAGGCTGTAGCAATGCGATTAAAAACCGAACGGTCGAACAGTTTGATTCCGTTTTTTTCCCGTTTTTTCGACCGTTCGGTCTTTAATTGTTGTCTTTTGATAATGAAAGTTTTTCTTTCGAAAATTTAAGATTACCTTTTGCCGAACTTTTTATTTACCCGACAGTATTTACTATTCTGGTACTTAATCAGTTTTTACGTGAAATATTAATAAATCGTTTTGAGATTCGTTTTCTCTCCTCGTTTGTTTCTGTTCACCCTCTCCACCTTCCGGCAACTACATCGCATTGCTATAGCCTCAAATTACAAACCTACACTTATATTTACCAGCAATGCTTCAAGCAAACTACAATCTCCTTTTATATATATATATATATATATATATATAATAAATATAAAATATAATATAAAATTTTTAAAAAATAAATAATAAGTCTCCCCACTTTGATTTATTATTTTTGTTCCTTCCAGCTCCCAGCTTCCAACCTATCCGGAACTGTGCATTGCCCTTAGCCTTCTTAACATATTACTACTATTCCCAACAATGCTTCAAGCAAACTACCATTCTCTATTATATATATATATATATATATATATATAAAATAAGTTGAGATAAACAAAATTAGAACATTATTTGTACCAGTTCAAAGAATTCAAATACAACAATTATTTGGCATACGATCGTTTCCAACACAATTTGGAAAAAAAATTTTTTGTATTATACTTTTGATGACTCCAAAAGATATTTTCATCAACGCCCTTTACAAAAACATATACAGAAGTCATTTAAGAAAAAAACCATTAAATTTTAATATTATTTCAAATAAATACAAATATCCAGTCAATATGGGAGACATAACCTATTATTATGCAACTATACATTACTCGATCAGTAAGATCAATAAAGATAATAGTAATGAAAATACATAACATAAAAGCAAATTAAATATTTAAAATATTTAAAATACAGAATGAACCAGAATAAAAAATTAAATTAAAAAATAAATAAAAAGGATAATTAATAATAATTATAGAGAATAAAATATAATAATAATAATAATAATAATAATAATAATAATAATAATAATAATAATCTATATATTAATACGATAGCGTGCGTGTTCGTGTGTCACGCTTCCGGCAAAAGCTCTGCTCATGCGTGCCGCACCTAAATTTTGAAAAACATTCAACTAGCCTGCATTTAGATACATTTACGTGTGTTTCCCTCTGGCGCAATGGTTAGCGAGGTAGTATTTTTTACTTCGGCCCGACTAGTTTATAGTTCGATCCCAACCAACCTCTGAGATTTTTATTCTACATTTCGAGGGGGAGGGGAAGAAATAATACATTTTTTTATCACTTGGTTAAAACTACTTTTTTGTGTTGCTTAAAACTTAAAACTATTTCTTGTTTTTATGTTGCCGTTTTTAATGGCATTGTCTATTTAATTACGTTGACTGCTTAAAAAGTAGGGTATCGGCCAGTATTATTTTGTTGTCGTTTTTTTTTTTGAACGAATGACATATCAACCTTTTTTAGTAGATATGCGCAGTGTCCATCGTACACGAGTTACTATTTTAAACAATTATTTCACTCTTATCCAGAAGGGGGGGGGGGACTCGTAATTAAGAAAGCGTAACTTACTAACAAATAGAGGGTGCTTTGTTACATTAGGACCCGTATTGAAAACATCATTTCGTGTAATTTACACGGGTTCCGCTAGTAAATAAATAAATGTTAATGCATGTGTGTTCCCTATAGAAATAAAGGTTAGAGAATCTATATATAAACTAAAGGTGTTTTTATATGCCAAATTTTCCAGGGAATAGAAGACAATGGAAGTGGTCCCAAATATCTAAGTAAGTGCCCCCCCCCCAAGAAGATATAAGGACAGAACTTCCCTTAAAACTTAAAATATATCCTATTGAATCATGTGTATAAAATTCTCCAGGAAAGACAATGGAAGTATTCCCAAATCTCTATGTGCCCCCCCCCCCATAGGAGCTATGAGGACAGAAACTCCTTCAAACTTCAAATATGCATATCCGATTTTAATGAAATTTAAACCATATGTATAAGACACCAATTCAGAGTGTTTTCCGAATTTTCAAGGTTTTTTTTTTTACTATATTAAAGAGAGAAATGGGGGTGGAGGGGGGGGGAGTAAAAAATGGAAAAAGAAAAGAATAGAGTGTTATGAGCAGAGTTAAAAAGGACGGTGCTTCTCATTAAATTCTGAGCAACGTCGGCGGGTTTTCCTGTTAGTTTATTTTCTAAATCTCCAAAGTTCACAAAAAAGAACGTTTTGTAAATAAAACTGCTTTTTTTGTTTGTTCTTTAATTAAAAATGTGCATATTATAATGTAAACGTGCACTAGGCAGTTGCATGTTTAGTGGGTTGCATAGTTGCAATGCGTGCGAATAACAGACTTGCTGCAAGTGAGTAATACTTAACAAAGAAAAGAGAAATATCTCTGATTTTGTGTTTGGCCAACCAGAATTCGATTTTTCCACTTAAGAATATAATGTTCCTTCAGATACAAAGTTCCATGCTGTGATTATGACCGACTTGAGTTTTGCCAAAAATAATGGCCAGCTACATACGGAACCATCTAGGTATTAGTTTTTTTTTATTGTTCATAAATAAAGCTGGCCATTATCTCAAGTGTTTTTCTGAGGTGGTTCCAGTGATATCTACATTTTGGCTAAGATCAAAGTGTAGTATCTGTTCTGATGGATACTGTACCCCATAGATTGGTATTGTCTTGGCCTTCGGGGCTTGATTTACGCCGGTCTATGGGTCTGTCCTGTGCAGTTCTAGGAGGTCCACCCTCCCAGGCTTCGCCTCCTCTCTTTGGGGAGGAGTAAGTTTATTGCTTACTGTCTAAGGCGCCCCTACCGGGGAATGCCGACGGGGCTGCCCAGGCAATTTTTAAAACCCACTTTCCCGACCCGACCTTGGGTCACATCTTACTTGTGGGAGTAAGATAAAAACTGGCCTTGTGCCTAACTCCTGGAGAGGAGTAAATCAATACATATATACCAGTAGAGGGGCAGGGGGGGGGGGTAAACTGGTCCCATGGGCACATGATGGTCAGTTTGGTTTTCTGGGGTCTGACAGTTGGTTTACGGTGGCCCTCGGAAACTGTTGGTGTTTGGTTGGACTTGTGTGTTAATTTGGTCAGGCTAAGAATTCTCATTTGCAAGTCTGTTGTTCAGTAGAAGAAAACGAGTATCATAGTAACCCTCACCCCCACCCCCCAAAAAAAGCCTTTGATTTTAACTGGAGTCGTGATTTTATTTGGAGGGAGAATTTTCCTGTTGCAACACTGAATGAGATCACATTGACACTGCGACCGATCTCGGAATCGGGCCACGACTTTGAACCTTCACAACGAGCTGACGATCACAACCTGTGTTAATACATGGTACGCACACAGACTCACATTCATAATAAAACTATGTATCTTTTTAAGATATTAGTAAAACTTTTTGTAAATAGTTTAAACTTTTTTTAATGCACTGTATTGTTTTGTTCACGATACAATCGGAAGTAAAAAAAAGCGGTGTTACAGCAAAATGTGTACTTTTTAGCTGTTGCCCATTCTAGGGTGCCTCAAATCTATTTGATCCCAACTAGTTTTGAGACAATTAATCGGAACTTTTTGGGATATAAGAATCGGAAAAATTTGAGCCTAATTTCCGATTCCAAAAACGATTCTTTTAATCTTATTTGTTTTCTTTGTTAAAAACCTAATTTTTTATCGCTGGTACAAATGATGAATATTTATTGATTTTAAATCTACCAGTAAAACTAAAATTTATAAATCATAATAAGGAATTTAAGTAAAAATGGCACGAGTGAAAAATATAGATGAAAATTTCACGAGTTTATCAAATTCTTGGATACAATACATGGAGAAAACATTAAAAAGATCGTCAAATAAAAAAAGAAAATTATATCTACATTTACAAGTAGATAAGGACTCTCCGCTAAATAAAAATTGAAATTCTACTTTTTTAGGCGATTTTAGAATCGGAAATTTAGAACAAAATCGGTAATTGTATCGGAATCGGTAATTGTATCGGAATCGTCCCATCACTAATCTCAACTCTCCTCTACTGCAATTAACTCAACACATTTTTTAAGATTGACGGCAATTAACTCACCTGTAAGTCAGCAGGTAATTCAGTGATGCGTTGCCCTAGTAATAATGCCATCAGTAAGAAGTACACCTCACACACGTTGTTATGGTAGGGCAGAATCCATTGTAGCGCCAGGAAACCAGGAACATGGCAGACGTCTGTATTGATTTCACGTTTGTGGTTTTTGTTGCCGCTCACATTCAATCCTAAACGCAATAAAAAAAATACAAAAGTAATAACGGACAAACACAAAACACGACAAAATACAGTAGAACACGTCATATCCAGACATAAGATAATTTAAACTTCCTCAACCAGGATTAATGTTGCTTAATATGACGATCTAATGAGAACCGGTGTGTCAACGTGATGATAGCCATGCTGAACGAACATATACTACACTGACCCTCCCCCCTCCCCCAAAGGAGGAGGTAATTACTGAGATCATAGTATCATGACGAATGCCCCCCCCCCCCCGCAAAAAAAAAGAAGTTAATGCCTGGGAGAATGATATATACTATACTGCCTCCCAAAAAGAGGAGGTAATTCATTGGAGGATCATCCTATAAAAGTGAGTATGGTACCATGGAAACAGAACAGATATTACACTACCCCCCCTCCCCCCCCAAAAAATGACACCAGAACATTACACTCTCCCCCAAAGGAGGATGTAATACCTAGGAGGATTACCCCCCACCCCTTTAAAAAAGGAGGAGGTAATTCCTGAGAGGACTGTCTTATGATGAGAGAACCGATACAATACTAATACAATAATCGATTAAATCATTTTTTTTTCATTAATTTAAAAATGCCTAGCGATAAAAAACATTTTTTATGATTCCTTGGCCTTTTGGCTAAGATCAAAATGTAGTATCGCAGTGACCTCAGACGTTTTCCTATCAACGAAAATATTGCGTATATATAAGAAAATAGGACAATGCAAAATTACAAATGTATATCACAGAATATTAATTTATTAGAAGCAGTTTATATAATAAATATGCAAATTAAGAAGACCTAAATGTGTTAAGGGTATTTGCAGTTTTCTATATATACAGTATTTCAAAACATTATGGTGTATTATAGAATTAGATAAGCACAACCTGTCTTGATGTTAATATAGTTAAGATAGATGGGAAAATCTTTTACATTTATTCATTTAGATATATATATATATATATATATATATATATATATATATATATATATATATATATATATATATATATTGTCTAAAGAAGCTTCGAGTCATTTAAAAAAAAAAAAAGAAAAAAAAAAAGAAAGTAAAATGCAGTTTAAATTCCCAGAGAAACTAACTAAATCCAAGATATTGCAGACTTAACATTCGTTAGAAAATTAATATATAAAAAAATAAGTAAATAAAAAAAATAAAAAGGGGGGAGGTTAAGTATCTAAGAGTGAAACAAAAACAGGAGACCTTAAGCGTCTAATATTAACACGGGGATCATCAGCTGTTTACCATGTATATATATATATATATATATATATATGTATATCTAGGCAGCATCTTCTCTTGCAGGCAAGTATTGTTGAATATAAGAGACCACTCATGTCTAGATATCCTTTGGTAGATCCTTTCAATAGTCCGAATCAGGATCTTAGTTTTGGAGGGGAATTGGCTGATGAATTTGCCATAGTTTGGATTTGTCTCCCAAGTACTTTCAGACTCATCCAGGTCCATCTTCAGAGGAATGAGGTTAATCAGGTACAGGCCATGTGTTAGTATTAATAGAATTAACTTTAATATCAGTAATAATATTCTAAAATGTCTATAGCTCTAAATATAGTTTCGTACTTAGTACATAATTCCCGCCAAAACCTTCTATAAATACTAACACATGGTCTGTACCCGATTAACCTCATTTCCACCATTTTGTCTACCACAGCATTTCATTTTCATGACTTATCGTGCACCTTACCCCATATATATATATATATAACTAAATAGAATGCAAATTTATGACATATTCATTATTATACACTGATGATGCCGTGAAAAATTCACCACCAACATTATTTGTCCTTATGTACATATATTTCCAAAATTTCAATTTTATTATCACATCCATGGTAGAAGATGGACAATTGTATGAAAATCTTCATCAGCACAATATTTCTTTATCAATACGATACAGGCAATATATAATTGAATTGTTCAATAATTATAAACAAAAAATAAAATATTAACAAAACCTAAAACAGTTTCTTCCAAACCAAAAAGTTAAAAACGCAAAAAGTTTGGTCAAAGTTTTCTCAAAAAATATGCTCACATTAAAAGCCATCAAGAATTACCAATTCAAGTGTCAGAAAAAAAACCCATCCTCGTAAATTCCTTACTTGTTAAATGGTCTAATATTTAAAATAATTAATGAAACTGGGTGTAAATTAAAAAAAAAGAAGTTTTTTGGGGGGGTTGGGGTATGGGGGAACGTGCTTACCAAGCATAATACTCATTTGACTCTTGAGGACCGTCTCTGTCTCATCCAGCCACCCGCTTCCATGGCCGCCTTCACGGAACCGCTGCAGAATGTTGCCGTTACGTAATAGAAGAATCAGAATTCGCAGAGCCAAAATCACGGTTGCCGCATGAAGATGGTTCTGCATAAAAAGTAGCAGCCAATCGAATCCGAGGCCCTTATCAATTTCCTCGGCGATCCTGTTGAACGAAAAGAAGAAAACATAAAAAGGAATTTGTTTAACACATCAGAAAAATAAAATGGTGGAGTTTGCGGCATTCAAATTATTACCGTGTCTCTTTATTATAGAACACATTCTTGACTAATCTTGGTCTTTCCCCAGTGGACCAGTGGAAATACATAAAGAAGACACAAGACAGAGCTCGATCTGCATCAGCATGAATATGGCAATCCCACAGAGTGATGAAAATCCAACAAAGTCTGGTAGTATTGTGAGATACTGCTGGGGCGCTCTCGGCTAATGGTGATGATGCTTTGACCCCAAAATCATGCCTTAACTGTGACAATAAAGAGGAACACTCACCGTCAGGAAAAAGAATGAGGTGCTTCGCATGTCGTGTCTGCAGATTAAAAAAGGGCTTCTCTGTTATAGGTGCAGGTTTTTATGGTGGTGTCTGATTTGCATATGTGGAGATCAGCTGATATAAACGAAGAGGACAGCTGGGAAGGAAGGTGAAGCGATTTGGATTGGAGAGAGAAAGGCAGAGAGAACTTTCTCTCTGCACGAAAATCGGTTGGAAGTTGAAAAACTTTTTATTTATTATTCTTTTATTTGTTTATTCTTTTATTCGTTTATTCTTTTATTCGTTTATTCTTTTATTTTTTTATTCTTTTATTTTTCTATTCTTTTATTTTTCTGGCAAAGGTAGTTAACATTAACCCAAAGTCCTCATCTGATAATGGCTTTGTTGGAAGCAGTGCTGCTGTACAATTAACAGCTATTTTATAAACATTTTGTACTAGCAGGCTACATGGTGTTGCTTGGGACCACAATGTACACCTGCTCCCAGCCCTGAACACAATATTTCCATTTTCATTCTTATTTTTTGACTTACTTACTTTGAAGTCATCCTATGCCAGTAGGCATAGGTGAAACGTCGACAAATTCCGAGCTCCAGGTGGTGCTGTGACTTTGTCAAATTTTTTCTAATGCATATGTATGCGGACCGCCACACCTGTATACGTATACAGCACCTGACGGCTGTGAGCCAGAAACACGTGTCCATGGATTACTTTTATGTACGTATAAAATTAATAAAAATATATATATTAACGAAAAATACGTCCTATAAAGTTAAGGGCAACTAATAATGCAATTTTCTGCATCTTAATCACTTAGGAAGTGAGACAATCGAAATAATAGTAAGCAAAAAAAAATAAACAAAAAAAAAACAAAAAAAAAAAAACAACGAATGCTGCAATCACCAATAAAAATAATTACATAAATATACAGCACCTGATATTCCTAAATGTCACTCATCTGGTACTGACTAGGCATAATGTCGCTTAACTTTGTGGAACAAACAAGAACCGGTGTGTCAACGTGATTATGGTGTGTATTATTTATTCATTTCTATAATTTTCAAGTTATTAATGAAAAAAAACAATGTCTTCACTATTTATGTATATCCGGCACGTACATATACCCTACAATATTATTTAAAAAAAAAAACAATCCCTAATCTGCATAATAATATGTGTGGACCTTCATTTTTAGATATGTTATCTTCCATATATATTTTAAAACAAAAATGATATTATCTGATTGCCAAAGATGAAATGCAAAAATGTAATGGAGAAATATATGATGTCACTGATGCCAAAAATGTTCAATTTACCCATTCCAATTGCTATAAAATCGAACGTTATAGAATTGAAGAATTCAAATGCAAAACGCGATAAATTCAATTTGTTTCAATTGAGACTTTCCGCCCTTCGGGGGTCGGTATTTCACACCAAAATCAGACCGACAGAGTCTTGAGCATGTTGTCCTCTAGGGTGCTGGCTTTTCAATTCTCACTTTCCCGACCTTGTGTCCAATCTTCCTGCCGTGTGAGGGAGTTAAAAAGAATAGTAAGATAAATATATTAAATGTAGACTTTGACTAAAAGTTTATTTTAACTGAAAGCAAAACGAAATCATGCCGGTATCATATTATGTAAAAAATTATTTTTGGGGCGTGGTCGACTGTTGAGATGTAGATCTTTTTTGTAGTGGTAGCTTCGTAATTTTGGAAAATGGTGTTTATCGCATTTAAAAAAATTTTTTTTTTAACATATTAAACCCCAAACAAGGCAGGCCGCCACTGTAGATGTAAGAGATTACTGAGAATTAGGGTGGAGGTTTTGGGTGTCATCCTAAGTTATGAGCTGTGTAGCAGGATGTCTGTTTACATTAGTTCTAAACCTCTGCATGTCGGTACAGTCGGGGGGGAAACAGAGAGCAGGAAGGGAGTTCCGGAGGCTGGCAGCACGCGGAAAGAAGCTATTGGAGTAGAAGGCTCTCCGGCATCTGGGGACCTCCAGAGTGAATGGATGGTATTTTGCTGATTGACGAGTTGGTCGAGTGTATTTACGTCGAGGTGGGGGCACCAGAACAGCCAGTTGAATTTTGCAGTCAAACTCTTCCATTATTTCGCCATTGACTTAAAATTGTCACATATTTTTATTTATTTGTCACGTATTTTTATTTTTATTATTATTATTTTATCGTAAGAAAGAAATTATTTTTAAATTAAAGATTATGAATAAATGTAAATGTTCATTTCATTAATTTAAAAAATATTTAGCTGACAAGTAGTTTATACTAAGAAGAAAGAGAAGACAATAGAATTTCGAGGGGGGGTTCATGCTAGTACAAATTTAATGTCACCTGGTAAAATCTCATTCAGAAAAATTACGCTCGATCTTGGTATCGGACTTTGTTTTCAATTCTCGAGATAGAGAAACAAGGACACCACAACTAGACACATATTTTGTTGAATACGATGGATATTATTCTGTGTCTATTAGATGTTATGTTTCGGATTTATTTTTTTTTTTTAGATAAGGAATTATAATTTGTACTATTCAGGCTACTATTCTCATCTTGGATGTTGTTCCCACAACGTTTTGGCCGATGTAACCTCCAACTTTCTTCAGGTACATCTTGTCGAACTCAGGAATCTATATGGAATTTCGAACTGAAAACGTTATTCAATCCATATAAGTAGCTTGTTCTTGTCCCGTCAGCCATGACCAGGTGGAAGTGTTACATATCCGAAGTCGGTCTATGATTGTCAAAAGATAAGATAATTATCGGATGACCAAAAGTTAATTGAAAATAAAATAAAACTCACAACCAGACAAACACCTGTACAGGAAGAGGTAACTATCGGATGACATGAAGGTCAGTTTGATAAGAAACACTGACCAAAACATGAAACACCTGCAACGGAAGCAACGACATAGACGGATCAATTATCATAATGTAGAATCATGTTGACAACAAGATATGCACCTGCAGTTGAATCACTTAAACGGTAAGAACCCAATGTCAAAAGAAAGAGATATGTCGGAAGGGTTAAAGGCCATTTTACCAGGTGCAATTGTATCATGCCAAGAAAAGATAGACATATTTGATGAATTGTCAAATGAGTGCAAGCCATCACCGGGTGCAACCTCGATGAGGTTTCAAGGTGGCCACGAAATTGTTATATAATTCCAACCGAAAATTGAAAGAAGTCAGTTGACGATCGAACCTCGGAGAGAATCAACCGCCTAATTCCGTGTGCACAAATCCTCTCCGACCACCACCCTCATCGTCACCACCCTCATCGTCACCACCCTCATCGTCACCACCCTCATCGTCACCGACAAATAAATATACATATTATATTTTCTTAAGAGACCTGTGTTGTCAATTTTATTAAGCCACACACAATACAACATCTTCAATCTACTTTTGGTCATCCGATAATTATCTTATCTTCTGACAATCGCCAGGTGCACCTGTTTTCAACAACTTTCCCATAGACCGACTTCGGATATGTAACAGAAGTCTTTATTTTATGACTCAACCCCGAAAAGACCGTCACTGATTGTTACTAAACACCTTTATCTGTTGAGTTACATGTCCATGTGGACTTTGATGCGAGTCCGAAATCCCATAAAGATTTCCGAGTTCGACACGATACACCTGAAGAAGATCGGAGGTTACATCGGCCGAAACGTTGTAAAAATAACATCCAAGATGAAAATAATAGTATTGATTTACTCCTCTCCAGGAGTTAGGCACAAGGCCAGTTTTTATCTTACTCCCACAAGTAAGATGTGACCCAAGGTCGGGTCGGGAAAGTGGGGTTTGAAAAGCCAGCGTCCGAGAGGTGAGCACTCTGGCCATTAAAAATTGCCTGGGCAGCCCCGTCGGCATTCCCCGGTAGGGGCACCTCAGGCATTAAGCAATAAACTTACTCCTCACCAAAGAGGGGAGGCGAAGCCTGGGAGGGTGGACCTCCTAGAACTGCACAAGACAGGACAGACCCATAGACTGGCATAAATCAAGCCCCGAAGGCCAAGACAATACCAGTCTATGGGGTGCAGTATCCATCGGAACAGATACTACACTTTGATCTTAGCCAAAAATGAAAATAATAGTAGTCCAAATAAAACAAATCTATTAGATTTGTTCATCATTTTTTTCAAAAATCCTAACAAATGTTTTCCTGGTAAAATTTTATTTCGGAAAATTTTATTTTGGAAAATTGCATTTGATCTTGGAATATTTAATTCTCCAGATGAGAAATAATGACACCACAACTAAATAGCTATATTTTGTTGAATATGATAGACATGATTTCTCGGCCCTTTGGCTCAGAAGAAAGTGTAGTATCTGTTCCGATGGATACTACACCCCATAGACCAGTATTGTCTTGGCCTTCGGAGTTTGATTTACGCCAGTCTATGGGTCTGTCCTGTGCAGTTCTAGGAGGTCCGCCATCCCAGGCTTTGCCTTCTCACCCTTTGAGAAAGGGTTAGTTTATTGCTAATCGCCTGAGGCGCCCTACCGAGGAATGCCAACGGGGCTGCCCAGGCAATTTTTAAAGATCATAGGTGCTCTTCCTCTAGGGTGCTGACTTATCAAATCCCACTTTCCGACCTTGTGTCACATCTTACCGCTGTGAGAGGTAGATAAATAAATATGATAGACATTTTGTGTCTATTAGATGTTATATTTCGGAATTTTTTTTTAGATGAGGATTGCTTATTTGGATTATTCGGGCTACTATTCTCATCTTGAATGTTATTCTCCGATGTAACCTATGACTTTCTTCGGATGCATTTTTATCGAACTCAGGAATCTGTATGGAATTTCGAACTGAATGCCTTTATCTGTGGGGGTAGATTGTTCTCGTTCAGTTAGCTATGACTGGGTAAAAGTCTTAAGTAATTTTTATTTTATTCTTAGTGAGTATCGCCTTTAGTGAGGATTGAACCTGCAACCTCCAGAAGACTGTCTCTTAATAGTGATTGTGACTTAAAGTAGGGGTGGGACGTAATGGGTGAAAATTTCAGATTCATGCGAGTAGTATTTTTTTGTATTCATTTATACATAAATAACACTAAACAATCAAACATTTTGAAAATTTTGAAAAATTCAGAAGGTGCAGGCCAATAGTTTTTGGCTATTTTACATTCATGAAAACCCTTTCACAGCCTCAAAATGGTCCTAAATTAAAGTACTATATCAGATGTAACCATCTATATCCATTCATAGCTTTTGAGGATGTTTTAGGACCTGCAATGTCGCATGAAACCACTTTTTCACCAGAAAATGATGGATTTTGAGTCCCGTGGAGCCCTAATGGCTATTTTGGGCCTGCACCTTCTGAATTTTGCAAAATTTTCAAAATGTTTGATTGTTTAGTGTTATTTATGTATAAATGAACACAAAAAAATACTACTCGCATGAATCTGAAATTTTCACCCATTACGTCCCACCCCTACTTACAGCCTTTATTTGTGAAAATCAACAAATAAAAGGGAACCAAACCGAATCGAGACCGCAGACATTGGACACAATATCTTTTCAGATAGAACCTCATAACTCCTTACTGCAGATTCATGGATCGCCCAATTGTCAAAAAGCTAGAAAAAATTGATAAAATCTGCCTACTGTCTGTGTATTCATTTTTTTAGGATGTGAAGCGTGGTCCCGTTGGTGCGCAATTTGATAAAGTCGGTCAAATCGGCTTAACACTCACTCACTCACACACACACACACACACTCACACACACACACACACACACACACTCACACACTCACACACACACACAAAGTCGAAAATCACAAACACTTACACATAATTGTATCCACTGGAACCCTGTCCCAGTAATTTTAGAAGAACTTCAAGGCAGGTATTCCGTAACCTGATATTATGAGCCGATGGTGTATCACATGATTGAATTCCATCTGAAAAAATAAAAAGATGTATACAATAAAACAGTACTGACAAAACAGTAATCTTGCAGTATGGTCAATAGCTGGAAAAACAAAACAAAAGACAAAACAAAATATACAACAAATAACTTTTATCAAATGCATTGCATTTTAATTTTCTAACCACCTGTATACTTTTAACATTCTGAAAGTGTTTTCAATTCTTTATTTTAAACATTAGAATTCGTTCAAAGCTAGCTCTCTCTCTCTCTAGCTCTCTCTCTCTCTCTCTCTCTCTCTCTCTCTCTTTTTCAACACACAAGAAAAAATGGCTATTTGGCTCTCTGTTATGGTTGGTGCTTCATTCCTTCAAAATATAGTAAAAATAAAAAATGACTTACCTACTCTGAAGTCCGAGTGGAAAGCACCCACCCCCATCCCCACCCCTCTTCGAATTTAGGATTCGTGGTAGGGCAAGTCATTTTTCTTTTACTATCTTTTCAGCCTAAAGTTATGCAAAGCTAAGTTACCACCTCCCAAAAAAATCAACGCTATTTTAATTTTGTTTTGATAAGTGATAAGTCGACTTAATGATAACAGATTCAGAGATAATAAATCTTACAATCAGTTTCCACACTTTAAAAGTATACAGGTCGGTAGAAAATTTAATTTTAATGCATTTGCTGAAAGTTATTAGCAACCTTTTTTTTCACAATTTCTCGTCTGTTAACTAGACTGCAAGATTACTGACGAAACAAATAAACAGTAAAATAAGTAAATATATGGTAAACATCCGCGGTCACTTTTTAAATTGTTGCCATTGAATAATAGTCAAAAATATTATAAACCTTCCGAGTCTTCTCATAAAGGAGAAAATTTAAAAAACAATTTTTTAATAAAATGTTTCGATTATTATCTACAAGTCTACACCCTCCATCAAAAACGAACGGAAAAGAAAATCTTTTGCCAGTGTTCGCACTTATATTCATATTCATAAAAAAATCGTACACCTGGAGTGTGTTCAACAGTTGGCAACGAGGATGGTGATGGGAATTTTTACCTACAAAGAGTGGCTCCAAAGACTAAATCTGTTCTTACTTGAACAGTGGGCGATGTGAGGAGACTTAATTCTGACCTACAACATCATCAACAAGAATTTAAATCTACTTTTCAAGGAGTTTTTCACCCCAACGCCAAGTCTTTCATAAATAAAATATCACCGTCGCTTTTGTCTCAATAGAAGAAAGATAGCATTTCTGTCTGTGTTTCTGCTCCATGGATGGCTTGGTTGGTTTGTTTTACGGCATATCAACCCTTTTCGGGTTATTTAATGTTGAACACGGTCATTTTGGTAAAAAAATTTATACTTCAAGTTCTTTATATCTTCAAATATTTATTTGTGGTGTTTGGTTTGGTTGTTTTGTTTCACGGCATATTAATCCTTTTCGGGTTATTTAATGCTGAATACGGTCATTTTGGTAAAAGTTTTTATGCTTCAAGTTCTTTATATCTTCAAATATTTATTTGTGGTGTTTGGTTTGGTTGTTTTGTTTTGTTTTATGCCATATTAACCCTTGTAATGTCGAATCAAGTCATTTTGGTAAAAAAAAATTATGCTCCAAGGAAAATTGTTGTTTTTGTTTTGGCTTTGCAGAACATGATTGAGTTCTACAAAATGTTTGGTGCATTTTTTGTCAGGAAGCCAGTATCTTTAAACCGTCTGATCTGGTAACACCAGGTTCTGCTCCATGGAACAAACTGTCAGAGGAGGTCATGACGATGACTACCATATCCACGTTTAAAGCAGCCTTGAACAAATATTCAGACTGTATGTGGATGTAAATGTCTTCCACCTGTCTCTTTACATGGCTTGTTGCACTTTGCTATTTTTTGACAAATTAATTCCAAATTTGATTTGAAATAACATTTCTCAATCGGTGAAGTTAGGAAATAAAGAAAACGTTTCAAACAGGAGAGTTTCAAATAAGACAAAACAGGAAAGAAAAAAAAATGTAGGAAAAGCAGAAAAAAAAAGTTTCATCATGGAAATAGCTTTGCTTTTTCAATTCCTTTAAATACTTAAAATGCATTCGTTCAGCAGTTTTTTACTTGCTAACTTTCCTGTGACGGGACGGATATATATATATATATATATATATATATATTGATGAAAATTATGGAAATAATATTCCAATGTGATAGAAAATGAAAAAGGAAAAACCAAAATTATTTATATATTCATCAACATTTTGTCTTTATTTCAAGATAATTCATTTGAAAATTAACATACAATATTATCAAATATTGTACTTGTATGTTATTTCATCAAATCAATCATCTTGAGAAAGTTTTGAAATAAAGACGAAACGTTGATGAATCTATAAATAATTTTGGTTTTTCCTTTTTCATATATACATATATGATAAAGAATGGAAAAATGTTCCAACGTAATGGAAAATGAAATAAGGAAAACCAAAATATTAATTAAATATCCATCTACGTTTCACCTTTATTAGATGGTTTTATCAGGACCGGAGATTGAAGAAAAAAGAAAAAATACAGCAACAAGTACCAAAGTCTGAAAAATTGTTTCTGTATTTTTTCTTTTTCTTCAATCTCCCATCTAATGAAACCTAATAAAGGTGGAACGTAGATGGATATTTAATTAATATTTTGCTTTTCCTTATTTCATTTTCCATATATATATATATATATATATATATATATATAGGTAAAAAAAAAAAAATTTTATGAGGTAATATTAGCTTGAGGGGTTATAAGTGAATTACTGTGAAGGTGTGATCTATTATGCCTACAGTTAATTGAGGTTTCTTGTTTTTTGTTTAGAAGTTTGCCTCTATCAATAAATTTAACTATTTCAAGTTTTTCAGTTAGGCAAAGGTAACATGGTATATATATATTAGAGATGGGCGGTTTTACCGAAAAACCGCGGTTTTTCGGTTTCGTCTCCATACCGAATACCGAATCGGTTTTTTTTTTTAAAAACCGTAACCGTTCGGTATTGTGTTTTTACTACAGTAAGCCACCATATACAAGGAAACACGGTTGAAAAGATTTTCCGATTTGAATAAAATTGAATATTACCAAAAAAATGTTATATTAGTAAGAGGACAGATTGAACAAATATATGATAATATGTATCCCAAACCGGGCTGATTTGCTAGCGAAATATGTAAAAAAAAGTGAAATTCCATACAATTTCAACTTGCGGTATCTCGTTAATTTTTTGGATTATTTTGATAAAATTTGGATGTAAACAAAATTTAATCTTTTCTCTAAATATAAAGATATAATTCTTTTTCTTGTCTCATTAATATTTTTCTTTCCAGACAATTTTAAATTAGGTCACTATTTTCAGTGATGGACGCTTTTTTTTTTCTTTTTTTTTAAATCGATGTCTTTTTCAAATTTGTTGCGCGCGCTCGCGCATGTTACTATGCATATAAAAATAGTCCCATCTAAAAGAAAAAAGGACGCTCTTTAATTTGGTGGGCGTAACATAGGGGTTTATGTCGAATTTTATAAAAGAAATCCAAGTTAAAAACTTTAGTGTACAAAATCACAAAGAAATTCAATGTAAAAAAATGTCAAAAACGTACACCTTTGTAGAGAAATATACCGTCTTTAATAATCTGTTAGTGTCATATTAATACACCCATAACTCAGGACGCGCAACGTATAAAACTGGAGGTAGGTCCGCGCAAATGACAAAATCTTCAATGATCTATAACCGCCGCGCATCAAAAATTCGAAAACGTCAACAAAACAATTGCTGCTGATGGATATTTCAAAGATCTTAGGCGACTTTAATTTTTTTGTTTTTTTGTTTATTTAAAAGTTGCATGAAGTCTTTTATTGTTTGTTTAAAATGATAAATTGAAGAATATATTTGTTAGTTGAACTTTGTGCGTCAATTTAAAACGGGTGGTATTTTTTTATCACATGTGCGTAAATATAATTAATAAAACGAAAATAACTTCCGAGTTAAAAACGGGTGGTATTTAAATATTTTTAAGCGCTTTTAAATTAAATAACAGGAAATGAAAGATATTTTTTAATAATAATAATAATAACAGCTGTTTATTAAAACGAAGAAGCTGCAGACACGGCGGTCATGTCTGTAATGTTATTCATTAGAGACACGGCCGACGTATACACAAAATAAAACTCATTCAAATTTAGAGACACCGCCAGTATTTATTTAGCGTATTTTAATGAGTTTTAAAAACCGCTATCTGGAATGTAACTCTTCAAAATTGATTTCTGATTCACACCTAAACTGAAGAAGTGCCGAATAATCTCTTCTTCATAACATTAACAGTTGTCACCATCAAGCGGTTTCGTGTAATATATCCCTATTTACCGGCAAACGGCGGGATTTATTCAGCGTATTTTAACACGTTTTGATAAAATCAATATAAATTACGTTCTTGAATTAAATAATAACATTGCAGAAATAATACAACGCGTATCATTAACGGTATCGTTATTCGATAAATTATGTTTTTGTGACATTTATTCTATTGACACAGCTTGTTTTGAACCAAACACAACCCTTAAAAATCAGTTAAAATACAAATAAACTTATCCATATAGGTAGATGAATAACTTGCCTTTGCTAACATTTATTTGTTACACATTTTGTTTTTTCATCCTTTTTTTCGTTCTGTTGAGTGTAGTAAATGATTTCCCCCCCCCCAAAAAAAAAAATTAGAGAAACGGATATTTTATTAGCACATGTTCGTAAAAAGAATTTACCGAGCGCGTATCATTAACAGTATTGTTATTAACTTTGGTAAATTATTATTTTTTAAATTTAGATTCTTTAGCTGCCAAAGGATCAAATGAGTTGACTAATGAAGATATTCTTCAGCTCCAGAATTACTTAACGCAGAAGAATCTCAAGTTCAGTATGATGGTCATGTGGATAAATCAACTTCTGTCGTCCAATTACGATGAAAAGCATCTGTCCTCAACATTAAAAAAACTGGTAATAGAGAATCGGATAAAACGAAAAAACAAGACACAAAGACCTCAGGAACTGCAGCAGTTTTTGACTTCACCTTTCCACGAGCGAGTTACCCTATCTTCCCAGGTCAAATCTCCAGACGAATCCAATGATTCAGCCACTATTGAACACCCACCTGCTTCAAAAATTAAGGCACTGGAAGAATCGGTCAAAAAATATCAGAATAAGCTGTCCGATATGAGAACTGCATTTCGATTATTAACAGCAAAATATGAAACTGTTTCTAAACAAAAACCATCTCTGCTAAATCAGAATGTTCATGTTAAGAACGTGATTGCCAGATTGCGCATGGAAGTCTCCAAACAATCCATTGACAGGCAGAAAAAGTTGACAAAGAGTAAATTGTATAAACTAATTTATATGTTGAAACAAATGAACAAGAAGAGACTGAGTGAAAATAATGAGCTTAAAAAACAAGTCAACTCCTTGAAAGAGATTCAGGTAAAGCTGAAAGCTATCACTTCAGAAAACAAGAAGTCTTTTGAAAAGGAAGTGTAAGAAGTTGAGGAACGAGAAGACTTCCAGAGATGAAGCTATTCAGCAGATATTAGAAAAAAACAAAAAGGAGGTTAGAGCAACTAGGGACAGTTGGTGCAACCGCTTTAATGATAATGTTAAGATGACCATTATAGCCCTGCAGGTAGCTGGTATTTTTGCATCAAAATGTTCACAAGTAATTGACATTTTTTGAAGAAAAGCTGGATGATCTTCCCTCAATATCCACATCAGCAAATATCAGTGATGAATCTCATTTCATCACTAAGCTTCATGCTGCAAAGATGATCCTGCAGTCACCAAGTGTCACACTCCATACAGATGGGACTAGTCGGCAGAAGAACTGTAGGGGAACAATTATTCCGTCAGTTAAGATAAAAATATTTTAGCTTATTTCAAATTTTTTAAGTTTTAAGCTTTACAATAAGTATTTGCCTAAAAAAAAAATGACTTGTTATTCCTTTTATATAACAAATTTTAAATTTTTGTTGTTGTCGGCCCTTTTTTGGCAAGTTAAAAACTGAATAAATTTACCAAAGTTAAAATAGATCTATGTTTTAACGTGTTAACTGTTGAAAAGGTATCAGAACTTTGATTACAACAGTCAACACCTTAAAACTTATATGATTCATATGGAGAATGATTCAGTCACAAAATTATCGAAACAGTGGCATAATTCAACTAAACGTTGAATAATAACTAATCATCACACAAGAGAATGAATAGCTTCCATAGTAAAAAAATTTTTTTCAAAAAAACCGAAAAACCGAACCGTAAACCGAGGTTTTAAGGGAAAAAAACCGAAACCGATACCGAAACCAAAATTTCAAAACCGCCCAACTCTAATATATATATATATATATATATATATATATATATATATATATACACGCATAGATGAATACACATTGCTCTTTATTAAAGAAGTGAAGGATTAGACCACATTTTTAGATTTAAAAGAAAAAAAAAGAAAAAAAGAAAAAATACTTGTTCAATTTCAGAACGGGGTTCAACATAAAAAATATACCCTCTACTCGATTTTGCAACAGGTCTTTAGCCAAAATAATTCTGTTCATAAACTATTTTTAAGTATTTCATGCAGGGGGTAATTTTATGTTAGACTTAGATAGAAACTGAAGCCCTCCTCAAAAATTTGAACAGTCAAGGAATAACGATATTATCAAGGAAAATATTACATTGACTGTATGCAACAAATAATAATATTTCTTTTTATAGTGAAAAGAGAAGATATGTCTTAAGATGGAGTACTGTTGCCACATCTGGGGAGGTGGCATTCAGAGCAACTCTTTTTGGCCTTGACAAAGTTCACAACCAGCTTTGCAATCTAGTGGGATGATATCTTTTCTGTTCTGTACAGTCCCTTCTTCTAAGAAGAGATGTTGCTTGCCTTTCTCCATTCTTATTTCCATGGAAGGTGCTCGACTGAGCTCTAATCCCTGGTTCCTCCTTTAAAGACATTCACAGCAAAAACTGGTCTCATTACCACAATTGAAAAGAACTTTCCTTTCTGTCTCAAACAGAATTTCCATAAACAGTTTCTTTCAATTTCCAATTTGCAAAACACGTTACCACAGGACTGCTTCCCTGCAAATTACAACATGATCATCTTCAGATCCAATTAAGGGCTCACCTGGGTGTTCTTCAGGGCTGTCTGGCTCACCACTCACAGTGCTGGAGCCGCTAAGATTAATTGCCTTCTCACTGGCGGAAAACGGAGGAATGGTAGACACGAGGAACTGTCCCAACCTGAAAACATCAAAGGATGACAGATAATAAATATTTCCAGAAAAC
The DNA here is from genome assembly GCA_963556195.1 of Sepiola atlantica. Classification (NCBI taxonomy): domain Eukaryota; kingdom Metazoa; phylum Mollusca; class Cephalopoda; order Sepiida; family Sepiolidae; genus Sepiola; species Sepiola atlantica. Next base: position 39,056,143 of record OY744552.1, read on the forward strand.
ACTGTACATGTTTATGATGGTTTTAAAAAGAGAATGAACGGAGTCATGGTGAATTGGGGGGGGGGGGGGACATCGCACAGTAAAAAGGGAAAAAGAACGATAAAAAACAAGCAAATATACTTTGTTTTCCTATATATTTGATAGTAAAACGACCATTCGATTAAAACCTAAAAAGGTAATAATAGAAAAAAAACAAAAAAACACGATTCGACTAAATTTTTAGAAAACTAGAAACCCGAGGTACCTTTCGGACCACACATCTTCAAAGATTGAACCGTCAACGAATGACGTTTAAAATAAATTCATTCGTTAGATAAAATTACTTTTAGAACCGAGAAAATAAAAAAGGGGAAACGATAAAGCAGGGGGAAAAAAACGAATTAATATCGCCACAATGGGGAAAACCGATTTCTGCAAAGAAGTACAGAATAGAAACTATATTAACGAAATTAGGGACAAAGTTTATATATATATATATATATATATATATATATATATATATATATATATATATAAGTATAAAGTTTTATTCATACAAACATTATTGGTTACATATGTGCATACATGTTTCGGTTGCACTTTTCCCAGAAAGTCAACCTCATCAGACCAAGAATTTTCGAGAAAAATTCTTGGTCTGATGAGGTTGACTTTCTGGGAAAAGTGCAACCGAAACATGTATGCACATATGTAACCAATAATGTTTGTATAAATAAAACTTTATACTTATAAACAGCTCTACTTGTTATTGAGCACTTTTTATAAACACTTGAGTTTCTACGGATTTACATTTACAGAAACTAATACAATACATGTACGATATATATATATATATATATATGTATATATATATATATATATATTTAAAGTTCATATTTTTTTTGAAGCATCCAAATGAAATTTAATAATAAGGAGTGAGGTAAAATAAAATACCTTCAAAAAAAATATGAACTTTAAATCTATAGCTAACTCATGTGCATGCGTGATTTCATATAGAAAGTGGAAAAAAAAACCCATCTCATATGCCGGTTTGCACCAGCGGAGGCCGGCAATCCAATAAGATCCGGATCTATAAACACATTGAAAAGGCCAATTTTTGGCGAAATATTTGTATTACTATAAATTAAAAATTAAAGTTTATAAAAAAAAAAAATCGGTTTCGATTTTTCTTTTACTTTTAAAATTAATATCGCATCTTTAACATGCTTTGAAGGTATTTTATTTTACCTCACTCATTATATATATATATATATATATATATATATATATATATATAGAAAAGAGGGTAGTGCAGTATTAGTGCAGTTCCAACGAGAGAAAAGTATATATGTAAAGGAGTAAGGCTACCAACATTTGTAAAATGTTTTTTTCAACATTTATTTACTATTTTGTTATTTTATCATTTTATAATTTTATATAACGCGTTTCAAGCGGTGATCCGCTTTCATCTGAGGAAATGTTTTAAATAACACATTTCCTCAAATGAAACAACACTCTTTCAAATCGAAAGACATTTCTTCAAATGGATTTACATATCTGATGAAAGCGGACCACCGCTTGAAACGCGTTATATAAAATTATAAAATGATAAAATAACAAAATAATAAATAAATGTTGAAAAAAACATTTTAAAAATGTTGGTAGCCTTACTCCTTTACATATATATATATATATATATATATATATTAGAGCTGACTGATTAAATCTAACTTGTGTGCTAGCTCTTTTTGCCTGCAGAGCGAGAGTTTTCGTATGGTTACACTTAAGGCCTCTAAAATGCTAAGGAGGTGTTTGGAGCGGCCCTTGTGTACGTTGCAAAACCAACCATCGGACTAAGGCTCACTGCACTTTTTATTGTCATAAAAGTGCTGGCCAATGGATAATTCATGAATTTGTGAGCTCTCGAATGCGCTCTGTAAATGTCCGGATGTTCTTTGTAGACACCCGGATGTGCCCGCTAATATATTTCTTCTCGCCATCAGTGATTTGCGAAAGCATGCAGGGACATGCTGTGCCACTCTGACTTCCAATTGTTGAAGAGTACTACCTACATAGTCAGCTTCATACTGACATTTGAATTTGTATATCACTGAGCTTTTTTTGAAGTGTGGGAAGTACATCTTTCTGAAAAGCTGGGAAGGCAGTTCTGGTGCCAAACACCACACGGGGCTGTACTGCATAAAAACAACGCGATACAACGAATGTAATTTTCTGAGAAAAACCTTTACTGATTTCACCAATAAAGGGAAGTTTCAAATACACCGGACACTTGAGAGGACCAAAGAAAATGTGTGCATTAAATTTTCGCAAGTTTTTGATGAATATACATGGCAATTATGCCCTTGGGGAAACCATTATTGATAAGAATATCAGTTATCTTTTTTAATTCAACCGCAAGTTTGATCGCAGTACAAATTATAAGAGTGCAGTGAACCAGGGTTTTGACCAAACTGACCTTTCTACTATTGGGGGAAAAGGATTCCCAACTAATATACAGGCCCGTAAATGTAGTTTTCCTATATATAGTTGTGGTGAAATTGTTCCCTGTACTTTCTACTAGAACGCCCAAAAAGTTTAAAGAGCCATTCGGCTCTTCCTCCATAGTGAACTGTAGTGCTGGGTGGAGCGTATTTAATTTCAGGTAAAAATCATTTGCCTCGTGAAGGGACTTAAAGATATAAAAAAAAGTATTGTCCACGTAACGGCAATAATAAAAGGGGCTAAACATCCGCGTGAACAGCAAAGACTCCTGAAAACCTAGGAAAATGCTAGCTAGGATAGCATCCAAACGACTGCCCATCGCCACCCCATCAATCTGCTGAAACATTTTGTTGTTGAAACTGAAACCGACCGACTTAGTGGTCTGGCCCAGAAGTTCCAGAAAAATGCTCTCCGGAAAAGCGGGTGGGGGAGGGGGGGGGGATAATGTGGTACGATAAAGCATATCAGCACATATTTCAATCTTTTCATTGATGGGTACGTTTGTGAATAAGCTGGTAACATCAAAGGAGCATAGAAAGTTTGTTTTTTAATTACAATCCAATTCTCGCATAAATGATGCGAAACGGAAAGAATCCGCAATACAATTAACTGATAGCATTTCTAGGACAGGATTAAGGATATCAGTCAACCATTTGACCAACTCATGTTGAGGAGAACCAATCATGGAAAGAATAGGTTTAACAGGAACTCCATCCTTATGGATTTTAGGTAGCCCATAGATTCTTGGTCATTGTGAGCCGATGGGGTGTATGTCATAAGTATCTTTATTAATAATTTTATTTTCGATGAAGAAAACATTTTCAAGTTTTACTTCCGTGCTTCAAGTGTTATCAATTGATAAATCAACAAGCTTTTTAAATTTTGTTTTATCACTTAAAATATCCAACATTTTTATTTTTTTTATTAATTTTCTTATTTCTGTTTTCGTTAGCATAGAGACGGGGCATTCTTCCAAATGCCAGACTATCATCTGCTACTTAGAGGCTCCAACCGAGTGCTCTTTTAAGGATTTTGGCTGTTCCCTTAAGTGCAATTATTTGGATTTCTTTTGCACTTGGTTTTCCGGGAATACTTTCCAGATACTTTTTGAAATTTTTCTTCATGAGGTTACACTTAAGGCCTCTAAAATGCTAAGGTGGTGTTTGGAGCGGGCCTTGTGTACGATGCGAAAGCAACCATCGGAATAAGTCTCACCGCACTCTTTATTGTCAGACTATCACCTGCTACTTAGAGACTCCAACCGAGTGCTCTTTTAAGGATTTTGGCCGTTCCCTTAAGTGCAATTATCTGGATTTCTTTTGCACTTGGTTTTCCGGGAATACTTTCTAGATACTTTTTGAAATTTTTCTTCATGAGGCGTTTTTAGCTCCTATTATAATTAGGAGAATCAGTGTAGTCATTAGTATTGAGAATGACAACACCGGCACCCTCAGCTGGTTTAGTGATATAAATCTTTTTATTAACCTTTAGAAGTTTGGTAGCCTGGTAGTGGATCTTATTCCAGGCGAACTCTCGGGAATTGATAGGAGAATTAGCGAACTTATCTGCCAGTTTAGCTAACTTTGCCTTCATGTAGAAGAAAATCATCATTCGACCTAGGCCTAGATTCGCCCTAGGCTCATGATGATTAAGTTGAAACTGTAATATCTCGAATTCGGCAAATATGCTTTCCCTATCAATCTTAAGAGGGGGAATACCCACATCTAAACCGTTGGCTAGTACTGCGTTTTCCATGTGAAAAATTATCACCAGCAGATAGATTACGGTTTTCAAAATATCTACCAAAAAAGGAGAGACTGGACCACGCACTGGACCATAAACGACGGTACTTAACAACAATTAAATTATGGATGAGACCAAAATTCATGCATTCGTCCTTGATAATATAATATAATGGGAAAATATGTTTTTGCATATATTTTCTATTCTTTATATAGACCAACCTTTTCAAAGTAAAAGCTCGATGATTGTTAACATATAACAACAGAGCATATATAAATAAACAATATTCGGCTACATTCCAGTGACCAACATTTTATTCATTTTTCTTGATCATCTTTTCAAAACAAAACTTTGGTACATTTTTACAGACCGTTTCGTTCACAGAAGAACATCCAACATTAGTATGTCGATCCATGGACTCATGTGAACTGGACCTGCTACCTTAACTGTTCTACATCTACTAACACAAGAACTCTCATCCATTCTTTCAAGGTGATCATACCATCAAAGTCTCCTGTTCTGACCACATCTCTCTATACTGTCCAAATTTAATCTTCAATTAGGGTCATCAGATTTAAGCGTGTCTTTAAGACTCACCTTACACATCCATCGTATCATTCTCATATTTCTCTCCATGCCACACATGTTCTAAACCCTCACTGACCAGGTTTCACTTCCATACATCACACTGTGTACACATCTTCCCTTGTGATAACGCTCTGCTGGTTAGTAATGGCATAAGTTCCCTTCAAAGTGTAGTATCTGTTCCGATGGATACTGCACCCCATAGACTGGTATTGTCTTGGCCTTCGGGGCTTGATTTACACCGGTCTATGGGTCTATCCTGTGCAGTTCTAGGAGGTCCACCCTCCCAGGCGTCGCCTCCCCTCTTTGGGGAGGAGTAAGTTTATTACTTACTGCCTGAGGCACCCCTACCGGGGAATGCCGACGGGGCTGCCCAGGCAATTTTTAATGGCCAGAGTGCTCACCTCTCGGGCGCTGGCTTTTCAAACCCCACTTTCCCGACCCGACCTTGGGTCACATCTTACTTGTGGGAGTAAGATAAAACTGGCCTTGTGCCAAACCTCTGGAGAGGAGTAAATAAATACTCCATTCACTCCTAACTCTTGCAATTACACTAGCACCTGCTCCATCTTGTGTTTCCATGGTAACAAAACTTCTCGACAACCTCAATAGCTTTGCCATCCAGATATACTTTCTCCACATCTGAGTTCTCATCCATCTCCATTGTCTCACACTTCTCACACATAAACTGGTCATTACTTCTCAACCAGTGTTCGGGCATGTTACGTAAACACCCGAGAGATGCCGTGGCGATTCACCAATCAGCTGTCAGACAACATGGAAAGAATGCGGCGTTGGATCATCGAACACGCAGACCGATTGAAAGAATTATTTTGAGGGAGGTCTGCGAAGACCATTTGTTATGAAATCCTCGTCAGATCAGAGGCCCAGATAATTCTCTGTTTAACCCTACCGTAACCCGACTGATTAAAAAAGATAATGTCAAAAAAGCACCCGAAAAAACACACAAAAAATTCTACTTTTTTAACCATTTGACTTAATACAAAAAGAAATACAAAAAAAAAATGTTTGTAATTATTTATTAACAGCTGTTTAGCATTATTTTGTTAAATTTTTTTTAAAAATACTAACAGTTGTTTAGCATTATTTTGTTAAAAAATTTAAAAAATTATTTATTAACAGTTGTTTAGCATTATTTTGTTAAAAAATTTAAAAAATTATTTATTAACAGTTGTTTAGCATTATTTTGTTAAAAAATTAAAAAAATTATTTATTAACAGTTGTTTAGCATTATTTTGTTAAAAAATTAAAAAAATTATTTATTAACAGTTGTTTAGCATTATTTTGTTAAAAATTAAAAAAAATATTTATTAACAGTTGTTTAGCATTATTTTGTTAAAAAATTTAAAAAATTATTTATTAACAGTTGTTTAGCATTATTTTGTTAAAAAATTTAAAAAATTATTTATTAACAGTTGTTTAGCATTATTTTGTTAAAAAATTTAAAAAAATATTTATTAACAGTTGTTTAGCATTATTTTGTTAAAAAATTAAAAAAATTATTTATTAACAGTTGTTTAGCATTATTTTGTTAAAAAATTTTAAAAAATTATTTATTAACAGTTGTTTAGCATTATTTTGTTAAAAAATTTAAAAAAATATTTATTAACAGTATAACGTGGAAATGTAATGATGAACCGATCGGCGCAGGAATCCTTCCTGACTGTGAACACCTTTTCTTTGGCTCGTGATTTCGTCTGTAGTGGCTGTAAAAAGAAAGATGGCTCGAATCTCCCCCGGGTCTGATGAATGACGACTTCGTGATTCTGTGAAGGCAAGATTACTTAGCAGCACAATTCGATAACAGAATAACTCGACAAACGGCTAGGTCTTTTCACAACAATAATTATTTAATAAAAATGAACGGTGGGTTTTTAACCCAAAGTCTATTCTTCGATAATGGCTTTTTTCTAACTATCTTATCTTCCTTCTCTCTGTGTGTGTGTGTGAATCTCTTTACGACTGCAAATCCTTAATCGAGATATAACTTGTCTACTCAAACCGGTGGGTGTGGACTCTTACGGCTGTTGGTATTAATTGAGACATTAATCTCTGTTGGAAAACGATGGTGGGGCCCGGGACAGCGGCTCCCTCGGGATCACGACCAGCTCGGCCGAGATCTCGGGTCTAACTCTTTTGTGATCGCATTTTCGCGTCAAATAACAAAGACGAAAAGCGTATAACTCATACTCTCTCTCTCTCTCTCTCCCTCTCTCTCTCTCTTCTCGTCGTGTGGTACGCGCGATGCTGACTTACTCTCTTTCTTTCCCCATCCCTTCTTCTGTGTCCCACCCCCTCTCCCGGAGTGGGGTGGTACGCTTCTCAACGGACAATTTGGAATTTATCTCTTAGTCTTTATCTCCCTAGAGACCAATTATTCCCTCTCCCTCTGTCCTGAAGTGTTGACACCTCTGATAAGATTTTGCGAAAACTTTTGGCAGCGTGTGCTCAATGTATCCCATTGTTGTTCCCTAATTGCCAATGACACCCCAAGAGCCAATCTCAGAATTCACGGCGCCCCCAGCGATCAGGGCCCGGACGGTCGAAAATATGTACTAGCTCCCAGACTTCCACTTGTCTCTACGTGGGGCCTGATCTCCCCGATGCATTCCAGTGCACCCCGGGGTGCAGACTCCGTCGCTGAAACCACTGTTTCACATCCGCCCAATCCTTATTTCGTGTCAATTGGTCGAAATTGACACCTCCCAGACCGTTACCTTTCCCTACGTGGGGGGCTGATCTCTCCGATGCATATCGGTGCGCCATAAAGGGGGCAGATACGTCGGATGAAATCACTGTTTCACATCCGTCCACCCTTATTTCGTGTCACTTGGTTGCAATTGACATCTCCCAGACCGTTACCTTTCCCCACACACAGAGAGAACAACGGATAATACAATCAAAACAATAATAATCAAAAATTAAGAAAAAACTGTAGCTAAACAATGGAACAAAAAGTTTTCTTTTTCTGTTCTGTTTTCTTTTGGTCTGTCCTTCTTTTTCTCTTTCCAGTCTATTAAAACATCAGGACTACGTATGTATGTGTGTATGTGTGTATGTGCGTATGCATTTTGTGGTTTCTGTGTTGGGAGGTGGGTAGGTGACAAAATGAATTATTATGCATGCAATTAAAAGTTTGTTAATACAGATTGGAGCTCGCAACGCCCCTTACAAATTACGTCACCATCACCCTCTCCTCGGAATCAATCTCTACTTCTTCACTGGTCATCCACCCGGATTTCCGACACGGGCAGCGATTCCTGCTCCCGCTCGCGATCTGGGTGAAGTGTACTCGAGGGTGACCCTCCCTCGCTCATGCGCTCGGCCGTCGGTGTGCTCGCGCCGTCCAATTTCTCCCTATGTCTTTCTCGCGCCCTTTGTTTTTTCTGCAAAAGCTAACCTTATTATTCATGTGCACAATTCTCACTAACATCGACCAAGCCCTATCGTGCCCGCGTCTAGTTCTACCTTTTAACGTGAATTTTCCCTTCCTGCCGGGGTTAATCGAACTCTCAATCTTTTTAAAGCTAATAGCTTATTACCTTCTGGTTATGCAACACATTTTAACACATTATAATACTTTCATAACTGTTCGATGGGATCGACCGGTAATCGCAAACGATTTGGTAATTCGGCTTTAATCTGCCGAGATGATTATATTCGGCGACAAGTGTCTTAACGATTGCATATCCAACTGTGCACCTGTGCACTCACTCGTCAGTATCAACAACTGAAATTCTCTTGGTACGGACCTGTCTGGTTCGCATACCGTCACTATCATTGCGTCGGCCACCTCGGCCGGATTCTCTTCGTTCCCTTCTCTGGGAAAAACAATTCTCTCAGACTAACACCTTCTTGGCTCACTTCGGCCCGGTGACATTCGATATCGATGCGCCTTCTCTGGCTGCATGCGACAGTGACCCTTTTGGTTCTTCCCTATAACTTCCAATTTCTTCATAATCATTCTCTCATCGCTTCCCGACACTGTCCCTAATTACTCATCGAGTGCCTCTCCCAGCAACGGGGGGGGCCACTGATTTCTTCTGCTTCGTCTGTATCAACACTATCTATCTTAGATAGGATCTCATATCCTTCTCTTCGCTTATCATTACTTCTGTGCCCTTTCGTAAGGCGCACCACAATCTGTCATATTCACGATGGTTCGAACATCTGTCGATTACTTCAACTTTCTTTTGCTTTTACAACTCACTATATATCTGCCTGGTCGTTCGGCAACAGCCCATCCAGCTGCAGGTATATTACTACTTGTGATCGATCATTTGGATCTAACCACGACGACCCTCCATCGGTCCCAGTTATGCATCTCTTTCTATCCTTATATGTCCGTTTATCTCGGGGGGGGGGGGGGGCATCCAGGACAACTGTCCGCGCCACAACCACCAGCACCGCACACGCATGGGGGCCCTCCCTGCGCGCGGTGGAGCCAACGAATGCGACACAGCACAACCTCGGCCTCTCCCCCAGGTCCTTGACTATCTTTGGCTTGGCTTTCCTGCTGTTCTGTGGTGGGGCGTTCTGCTCCCCTCTGCCGTAACTTCATAGGTAATTCCTCTACCTTTTTGGCTAACCGATTTTCTCTCAGTCTCTTCTGGAGCTGGGTAGGGGGGGTATTTTGCCGCTCTCCTCCCACTCGCTGGACTCGTCAACCGACCTAGCAGTCGCGTTTAATTCGATCTCTCTCTACGGGGGGGTTCATTGCTTCTTGCGGTTTCTCATAAACCGGCGAACAAAACCCAAGCCCGTCTTCTTCCCATTCTACTTTCGCTATCTTTCACCAAACTTATCATTCTGGGGGCCACCCTACTTTTTATACTCTGTGGGGTGGCCTCTGGGCGCTTCCCTGGTTCTTTACCCTGGCGTCAGGTGGCACACTAAGGTTCGGAATCCTAATTCCTCACCTCCGATCTATGCTGCTGTGCACCACCGACTCTCATGTCCGAACCGACCACACCTAGTCCAGTTCGGTCTGACCGAGCCGCGTGGGCGCCCATAATTTGTGGGACACTCTGCTGCTCTATGCCCCTCACCCCTGCAGGTCCAGCGGACTGATACCTGCCTGGCCGGTGCGGGCCTATCGTACTCATTTTGAAGGTCCCATGCCTTCCTTCTAGGATCGGAGTCTGCCTCCCGATCCTCTCCGCCCCCTCTCTCCATTCGGGGCCCCGGACTCGCCCTGCCCCCACCGTTTTCCTTCTCCCAGGCCTTTCCTCGCCATTGCTTAACCTTAGCCGGGTCAACTCGCGTACGGCCTCAATCGCGGTTCGCTCGCTGGCGTATTGCCTCACTGGCTGCTCGCGGAGCTCCGTCCAAGTGATCCCCGGGTTCTCTACATACCTCCCCTCAATGAATCTCGACGCTGGGCCCCTCGCTCCCTCTAGAGCGAGCAGCACCATCTCGTGATTTTCTAGTCCATAAATCATCCTCTTCTTCTGAATTACTGCTAACCACTCCATTGAACCGACGGGATCCCCTTTGTGGGGGGGTATTCGTATCCCTCCTATCGGCCCTTCTATCTTTCTGGTCTCTTCTCTCCCCATACCTGTTACACTATTTACTAGGTCCTCCTCCGAGCCCATTCCCCTTGCGTTCTAGTTTACCACCCCTAACAACAGAACTACCCAAACTGTGTGCAAAGTTTGGACAACAATCGACACACCGACAAAACCGAGCAAGCGAACAAGAGAAATCAACGAGTCACTTACCCCTCTTCTCTGCTGCCCTTGTGGTTTCCCGCTTCTGGGCTGGTTGTTCATTATCTTTCGAGTCCGTCTGGGCCTTTCAATCAATTGACTAAAAGTTCGCGGTCCCAGACCGATCTCAAAGTCTAAAAAACGTTTTTTCTTTCAGTCTATCTCTTTTTCTATCTTTCTCTTTTTTTTTTTAAACACGGGTGTACATGCCCGTTAAACTGTTTCTCTCTTTTCTTTTCCTATTCTCTTTTTCTATCTTTTTTTTTTCAAACACGGGTGTCGATGTCCGTCAAACTCTTTCTCTCTTTTCTTTTCCTTCCTCCTTTTTTTTAATTCTCTTTTTCAACCACGGGTGTACATGCCCGTTAAACTGTTTCTCTCTTTTCTTTTCTTTTTCTATCTTTCTTTTTTTTTTTCAAACACGGGTGTCGATGTCCGTCAAACTTTTCTCTCTGCCGGTAAAAAAAAAATCGTCCGTTGTGCCCGTGGGTTTTTTAAAATTTGTCTGTCTATTTTTTCTTTTTCCAAGGTGTTTTGCCGGAAAAAAAATTGTTTTCTTTGTGGCCGTGGTTGGCTTTGTTCTTTTCTCCCGAGGTTGCCAGGCACTCCTCACCGTACCATGATCCTAGGTCGCGGCACCATTTATAACGTGGAAATGTAATGATGAACCGATCGGCGCAGGAATCCTTCCTGACTGTGAACACCTTTTCTTTGGCTCGTGATTTCGTCTGTAGTGGCTGTAAAAAGAAAGATGGCTCGAATCTCCCCCGGGTCTGATGAATGACGACTTCGTGATTCTGTGAAGGCAAGATTACTTAGCAGCACAATTCGATAACAGAATAACTCGACAAACGGCTAGGTCTTTTCACAACAATAATTATTTAATAAAAATGAACGGTGGGTTTTTAACCCAAAGTCTATTCTTCGATAATGGCTTTTTTCTAACTATCTTATCTTCCTTCTCTCTGTGTGTGTGTGTGAATCTCTTTACGACTGCAAATCCTTAATCGAGATATAACTTGTCTACTCAAACCGGTGGGTGTGGACTCTTACGGCTGTTGGTATTAATTGAGACATTAATCTCTGTTGGAAAACGATGGTGGGGCCCGGGACAGCGGCTCCCTCGGGATCACGACCAGCTCGGCCGAGATCTCGGGTCTAACTCTTTTGTGATCGCATTTTCGCGTCAAATAACAAAGACGAAAAGCGTATAACTCATACTCTCTCTCTCTCTCTCTCTCCCTCTCTCTCTCTTCTCGTCGTGTGGTACGCGCGATGCTGACTTACTCTCTTTCTTTCCCCATCCCTTCTTCTGTGTCCCACCCCCTCTCCCGGAGTGGGGTGGTACGCTTCTCAACGGACAATTTGGAATTTATCTCTTAGTCTTTATCTCCCTAGAGACCAATTATTCCCTCTCCCTCTGTCCTGAAGTGTTGACACCTCTGATAAGATTTTGCGAAAACTTTTGGCAGCGTGTGCTCAATGTATCCCATTGTTGTTCCCTAATTGCCAATGACACCCCAAGAGCCAATCTCAGAATTCACGGCGCCCCCAGCGATCAGGGCCCGGACGGTCGAAAATATGTACTAGCTCCCAGACTTCCACTTGTCTCTACGTGGGGCCTGATCTCCCCGATGCATTCCAGTGCACCCCGGGGTGCAGACTCCGTCGCTGAAACCACTGTTTCACAACAGTTGTTTAGGATTATTTTGTTAAAAAATTAAAAAAATTATTTATTAACAGTTGTTTAACATTATTTTGTTAAAAAATTTAAAAAATTATTATTAACAGTTGTTTAACATTATTTTGTTAAAAAATTTAAAAAATTATTAATAACAGTTGTTTAGCATTATTTTGTTAAAAAATTTAAAAAATTATTATTAACAGTTGTTTAGCATTATTTTGTTAAAAAATTTAAAAAATTATTTATTAACAGTTGTTTAGCATTATTTTGTTAAAAAATTAAAAAAATTATTTATTAACAGTTGTTTAACATTATTTTGTTAAAAAATTTTAAAAATTATTTATTAACAGTTGTTAAACATTATTTTGTTAAAAATTAAAAAATTTATTGATTAACAGTTGTTTAGCATTATTTTGTTAAAAAAATTTTAAAATTATTTATTAACAGTTGTTTAGCATTATTTTGTTAAAAAATTATTTATTAACAGTTGTTTAGCATATTTTTGTTACAAAAATTAAAAAAATTATTTATTAACAGTTGTTTAGCATTATTTTGTTAAAAAAGTAAAAAAATTATTTATTAACAGTTGTTTAGCATTATTTTGTTAAAAAATTTAAAAAATTATTTATTAACAGTTGTTCAGCATTATTTTGTTAAAAAATTTAAAAATTTATTTATTAACAGTTGTTTAGCATAATTTTGTTAAAAAATTTAAAAAAATTATTAACAGTTGTTTAGCATTATTTTGTTAAAAAATTTAAAAATTTATTTATTAACAGTTGTTTAGCATTATTTTGTTAAAAAATTTAAAAATTATTTATTAACAGTTGTTTAGCATTATTTTGTTAAAAAATTTAAAAAAATTTATTTATTAACAGTTGTTCAGCATTATTTTGTTAAAAAATTTAAAAATTTATTTATTAACAGTTGTTTAGCATTATTTTGTTAACAAAATTAAAAAAATTATTTATTAACAGTTGTTTAGCATTATTTTGTTAAAAAATTTAAAAAATTATTTATTAACAGTTGTTTAGCATTATTTTGTTAACAAAATTTAAAAAATTATTTATTAACAGTTGTTTAGCATTATTTTGTTAAAAAATTATTTATTAACAGCTGTTTAGCATTATTTTGTTAAAAAATTAAAAAAATTATTTATTAACAGTTATTTAGCATTATTTTGTTAAAAAATTAAAAAATTATTTATTAACAGTGATTTCACTATGTTTTGTTCGTTTTTGTTATTTGCTATATTTCTTGAAAATAAAACTGAAAAAATATGATGCAGTAACGTATAGTTATTGTCTGTCAACATTCGCCTCAGCATCTCTCGGGTGTTTACGTAACATGTCCGAAAGCGGCCGACGCGAAGTTCCCGGAAACTGGTTCATATTCGATATCATTCCCATTTATTCTTATATACGTTAAATAAAGTGAGTTTATTGGTCAGAATGATATATATTTATAGCTCTATATAATTTGATATTAAACTCAGTTTCTCCTTTCGGATTTGTAACTAAACTTCAACCTGATAAGTGGGGTTATGGTTAATTAATAAATGAAACTAATAATAAGTTGTTTTTAACTTGAATTTACCTTAAAAGAGAGTTGGAATCAGAGGCTCCCTGCAGCAGTACAGATATTACACTGGCAATCGTCTGAATTGTCTGGTGCGATAATTTGTGGTCTTTGAGAATGTGCAGTAGACGTGACACCAGACCAACTTCGCGCATTAGATGCATGTTGCTCTTCAAATCACTAGAAAAAAAAAAAAGAAAAAAAAAGAAAAAAAAAGAAAAGAAAAAATAGAAAAGAAAAGAAAGAAACAGAAATTAAAAAGAGACAGAACATTATTTTTTAAATGGAAACAAAAATATTTTTAAAAAACAAAGCAAAAAAAAACAAGCTAATGTTACATTTTAACCAAAATTTGAGTCAAACTTTAAACTTAGATCAGGAACGTAGACAACCATGGTTGGGAATGGCTGTCATTTAGATCACAGGTCAAAAGTGAGACATGCAAAATATAAAGGGGCTTCATAGATTAAAATACGCATGGTTTTGAATTATCTATACAAGGGGGTTGGTTTTTTTATGGGACAGTCAGGTACAGCCAAGGCTGCCGCAAAGAAGGTTGGCTCCCTCTACCGTGCAAGTAAACTCCTCACACCTGACATTATCCTGTATCTCTACAAAGCCACCATCTGCCCATGCATGGAGTATTGTTGCCACATCTGGGCTGGTGCATCATCTACTAGTCTCTCCCTCCTTGACAAGGTCCAAAAAAGAGTCGCCAATCTAATAGGTCCCTCATTGTCAACCAAGCTCCAGTCCCTGTCCCATCGCCACAATGTAGCATCCTTGTGCTTGTTTTACAAATACTTCAATGGATTATGCTCCGATGAATTGGCTACTCTGGTGCCCCCTCGACGTAAATTCACTAGATTAACTTGACAATCAACTAAATCTCATTCATTCACTGTGGAGGTCCCCAGATGCTGGAGAGCCTTCTACTCAAATAGCTTCTTTCCTCATGCTGCTGGCCTCTGGAACTCCCTTCCTGCCTCCTGTTTCCCCGACAGTACTGACATGCAGAAATTTAAAACTAATGTAAACAGACATCTCACTGCGCAGATCCCAATTTAGGTTGACGCCCCCCCCCCCCCAACCTTCTCCCCTTTTCTTTTTTCTCAGTAGACCCTTACGTCTACAGTGGCAGCCTGCCTTGTTTGGGGTAAACTATGTTAAAAAAAAAAAAAAAAAAAAAAAGACAGGAAGCAGACGACCTGGACCAGTAATAATGTTATTCACACCAGCGGTAGACGATGGGAAAAATGAAAATGAAGGAGACATCCAGTTCAACGTAAATATCCCAAAGCACCCGACTAGCAGCAAAATCTCACCTCTTCACTGTAGAGGTCCCCTGATGCCTGAAGATTTTCTACTCTAATAGCTTTTTTTCTCAGACCGCTCGCCTTTGGAATTCGCTCCCTGTTTCCCCGACTGTAGCAACATGCAGAAATTTACATGTAATATTAACAAATATCTTCTTGTCTAAATCCCCACCCAGGTTGTCCCTCTATAAATCTGGCCGCTATCACAGTAGCTGTTTACACTTCAGTGGCAATATGCCTTGTTTGCCTTGATTGGGGTGAATAAAAGTTTTTTTTGATTGGGGTGAATAAAAGTTTTTTTTGATTGGGGTGAATAAAAGTTTTTTTTGATTGGGGTGAATAAAAGTTTTTTTTGATTGGGGTGAATAAAAGTTTTTTTTAAATATTAGTAGGTCCATCAACTAGTAATTCTTAGAGAATTATGTTTGTTGCGAAATTTATCACGTAAACAGGATGTGCAACAGATCGGGCCCAGCAGGGTTCAGGTGGTTAACCTTTTGGGGCAATCGCCCAGCATGGGAATGATAACTTAACAGAAATCACATGGGCAGAAATAAGAATCTGTATAAGCATCGTGAACAGACATGTTCGAGATGTTTTAAAATCGGTTTGATAAGCGGCCACTTCTGCTCCCCCCCCCCTCTTGTTGTTATACAGCAACTATGAACTCGGCGGAATAAACCAATATTCTTCTTTTGTGGTTGCCGTGCTGACTTTTGATTCCAGATCAAGATTGTCCACTGTCAGGCGAGATAATTATGAGACGCGTGAACATCAAGGGGCTAAAACAGAGTATTATTTACTCCTCTCCAGGAGTTAGGCACAAGGCCAGTTTTATCCTACTCCCACAAGTAAGATGTGACCCAAGGTCGGGTCGAGAAAGTGGGGTTTGAAAAGCCAGCGCTCGAGAGGTGAGCACTCTGACCATCAAAAATTGCCTGGGCAGCCCCGTCGGCATTCCCCGGTAGGGGCGCCTCAAGCAGTAAGCAATTAACTTACTCCTCCCCAAAGAGGGGAGGCAAAGCCTGGGAGGGTGCACCTCCTAGAACTGCACAGGACAATCCCATAGACTGGCGTAAATCAAGCCCCGAAGGCCAAGGCAATACCAGTCTATGGGGTGCAGTATCCATCGGAACAGATACTACACTTTGATCTTAGCCAAAAGGCCGTTATTTAACACCTACCCACAATAGGAGTATGTGACACAAGGTCGGAAAGTGGGATTTGAAAAGCCAGCGCCCGAGAAGGTGAGCGCTCTGGCAATTAAAAATTGCCTGGGCAGCCCCGTGGGCATTCCCCGGTAGGGGCGCCTCAGGCAGTAAGCAATTAACTTACTCCTCCCCAAAGAGGGGAGGTAAAGCCTGGGAGGGTGCACCTCCTAGAACTGCACAGGACAGATCAGACCCATAGACCGGCGGAAATCAAGCCCCGAAGGCCAAGACCATACCGATCTATGAAGTGCAGTATCCATCGGAACAGATACTACACTTTGATCTTAGCCAAAAGGCCAAGAAATGATTTTAAATGATAGTGATTTTAACTGTTGGTTGCCTGCTCAGTAATGTGAGTATGAGAGCCGCCCTGGACACGTTACATATGTAACAGTTTAAGTTCTATATCTGTTTCTGCTTAGAAAAGTGGGGACAATGTATCATTAGATATAATCAAGATCATATTTTTTGGTACGACTTTCTTTATGCATTTAAAAAAAATTTTTTTTTATCATAGTTCACCCCAAACAAGGCAGGCCGCTACTGTAGGTGTAAGGGGCTATTGAGAAAGAAAAAGGGGGGGGATTCGACCTAAATTAGGAGCCGCGCAGCGTGATGTCTGTTTACGTTGGTTTTAAATTTCTGTATGTCAGTAGCGTCAGGAGAGCAGGGAGGGAGTTCCAGAGTCCAGCAGCACGAGGAAAGAAGCTTTTGGAGTAGAAAGCTCTACGGCATCTGGGGACATCCACAGTGTATGGATGGGATTTGGCAGCTTGGTCTAGTGAATTTACGTCATGGGGGCACCAGAGCAGCAAGCTCATCAGAGCACAATCCATTGAAGTACTTGTAAAACAGGCATAATGAAGCAACATTGCGGCGATGGGACAGAGGCTGGAGCTTGGTGGATAGTGAAGGACCTATCAAGTTAGCAACTCTTTTTTTAACCTTGTCTAAGAGGGAGAGACTAGCGGATGATGCACTAGCCCAGATGTGGCAACAATACTCCATGCATGTGCGGATGGTGGCTTTGTAGAGATGCAGGATAATGTCAGGGTGAGAAGTTTACGGGCACGGTATAGAGAGTCCACCTTCTTTGCAGCAGTCCTGGCAATGTTTTCGATGTATTTATTCCAATTTATACTATCTGTGAAAGTTAGGCCAAGGAGTTTGAATGATGAACTCTCAGGTAGGGTGTTATTTGCCATGACAATCGATGGTTGAAGAGGTTTCTTGTAGTTATTGAAGGAAAGTAGCTTTGTCTTTGCAGCATTAAAAGTTACCATCCATTTTTTACCCTATTCCACTACAGACTGGAGGTCATTTTCTAAGGATTTAGCCATTGCTTCAGATATGTGCACGTCGGTTTTGTCCATATGACGAGAGTAGAGAGTGGTGTCGTCAGCAAATATTCCTATCTCAATTATCAAAGATCTTGCCACAGAAGACCCACCACGAAGAAGAAACTCCGCCAGAGAAGAACTTCCGACCAGTGAGAAGCAGAATCAGCAAAACAAAGAAGAAGTTATCAAACGGAAACCATCATGCCGTAACAGGGAAATCACCTTGAATCAACGATTAATCACATGAATAGATCAAATAGTGGGTCGGGGGTCAAGTATAATGTGAAAATAGAGTTAAGAAATAGAATAGAAAATTACAAAATGTTTACAAAGAATTGAACTTAAAAATTAACCAATCATACAGGAATTCACAAAAACTTTTTATTTTTTATTACTTCTCACCCTTCCCTATTTGGTTTGAGCCTGGGTGGTTGACATTGATTTATCTGTGTCCAAGGTGAGACACCCCCACAAGGAAGACATTTCAAGTTGGTAAGATAGAAATTATTTACAGTAAAATCAAAGGCAACCCCTCTCTCCTGTGACAAATTCTGTTTTCTATATGAAGTTGATATTTTCACCTTAAAGAGGCAAACAGTGAAATAGGACAATACTCTTTTTGAATTCTCTTTTCTAAGCAAGAATTGATATTTTGTGTTATGGACTGATCCGGATTCACCCATAGTGACAGGATGGATTCGTCAGGTCACTATGAAGTCGACACTTTTCCCTTACCAAGGAGACCCGCTTAGTACGTCTCCATAGAGCCAGTAATGGCAACCAACTTATTGTAATTAAGTATTCTTAATACAATTCCTATTCCTTTCAATTCCTGTCTTGGGTTTCTTATTTATTTATTGTTATTCTTACGATATAAAGTTTTAGTTGCGCAAAGAAAATATTAATTTGGCATACAGCTCTCTGATAAAATAATTTTGTGATTTCTTTTCTCTCCTCTTTATGCAAACAAAAGTTGTTTTTAACTGGGGTGAGCAAAAAAAGCAAATGGAGAAAGTATTAATCATAGGGATATAAAGGAAGAGAAAATGGAGAAAGTATTAATCATAGGGATATAAAGGAAGAGAAAATGGAGAAAGTATTAATCATATAGATATTTCTTTTTAGAACTTTACCAAATTTTTTCTCTAACCTAATAAACTTGTTATGTTATCAACAGTGTCTGTTACCGCAGTGAGTTTCTGTTTTTAGCTCACCCTGAACAGCAGTCTACACCGGAGAAGAGAAGACAATGATTACCATGGCTCTGTTGACAACTACGATTATTCACAGGGTACACAGCAGCACCAATCCTATCATCAGACAATTGTTATCAGCAACCCAACATATTTGTGTCCGGAGACTACCCACATCAACTGAGGGTGGCCAAATCTATTCACTCGACAGATAAGTTGGACACCACGCAGGCTGTGTATCTAAGATTTACACATTAAATAAATTTTAATTGAATTATTAAAAATATTTTGTTTTTTATGTAAAATCTTGTATGGTGGTCATTTTGGGTACCTTAAACAGAATTGTTGCCAAAAAACTATTAGGATAATAAAACTTGTTCTTGACCTAAATTTCACTGTTATTTGCCTTATCTATACTGATAAGATGGCAAACAAAGCCAGCCGGGTTTTCTACCTGATCCGGAGATCCTTTTTTAGCCCAACAGCAGACATTTTCCATCCGCTACACATAACTCTGGTACAGCCAATTCTTGAGTATGCCATCCACGCAATAAATCCTTATCTTCAAAAAGATATTATACACTTGGAGCGTGTTCAACAGTTGACGACCAGGATGCTGATGGGATTCTCCACATTTACCTACAAAGAACGGCTTCAAAGACTAAATCTGTTTTTACTCGAGCCGTGCAAGATGTGGCGTGGACCTGATTCTTGTGTACTGCATCTCGAACAGGAATTTAAATCTACCGTTCAAGGAGTTTTTACCGCGATGCCGTCTCCCGCAGAAAATGTACCATAGTTACTTTCATCTCAACAGAAGAAAAGCAGCATTCTCTGTCCATGTTTCTACTCCCTGGAACAATCTGCCAGAGGAGGTTGTAATAATGCCTACCATATCCAGGTTTAAAGTCGTTTTGGACAAACATTCAGACAGTATATAAATGCAATATCTTCTGTCTTTTTACATGGCTTGTTGCACCTAGCTATTTTTTCTGCCAATAAAATTGATTGATTGAAGAGAGACGTCTGTCAGCTAACCCATTTTATGCAATGTATGTGCACCCTTGACAGGCTGCCTTGTGCAAATTGGAAAATAAAACAAGTAGAACTTGACCTTTAAAAGAGGATACACACATGCAAATTGCAAAGAATTTAAAGCTCAGGTGCATGCATGAAAAAGAAGAAAAAAAAATCAAAACAGTTACTTTCTTCTCTGGCACTTAACAGATCATATCTTCCTTGTAAAAATAAACAAATTCATTCAATAACATAATTGTTAATCTAATATTATTAGAATTTATCTTTTATATAAAAAATACGATATAGAATGAACATCAAATTTTTTCAATGACTTTCTCAATTACATCCACAAGTTCGTGTTATGAAGGTCGAGGATCACAAGGTGAAATGTTGTGATGTTCAAATACAATGTGGTCAATATCCGCAGGGTCAAATAGCATGCGGTCCATATCTACAGGGTCAAATAGCATGCAGTCTATACCTGCAGGATCAGATAGAACGCGATCCATACCTGCAGGGTTAGATAGCACGCTGTCCATACCTGCTGGGTCAGATAGCATGCAGTCCATACCTGCTGGGTCAGATAGCATGCAGTCCATACCTGCTGGGTCAGATAGCATGCAGTCCATACCTGCTGGGTCAGATAGCATGCAGTCCATACCTGCTGGGTCAGATAGCATGCAGTCCATACCTGCTGGGTCAGATAGCATGCAGTCCATACCTGCTGGGTCAGATAGCATGCAGTCCATACCTGCTGGGTCAGATAGCATGCAGTCCATACCTGCTGGGTCAGATAGCATGCAGTCCATATCTGCAGGGTCAAATAGCATGCAGTCCATATCTGCAGGGTCAAATAGCATGCAGTCCATATCTGCAGGGTCAAATAGCATGCAGTCCATATCTGCAGGGTCAAATAGCATGCAGTCCATATCTGCAGGGTCAAATAGCATGCAGTCCATACCTGCAGGGTCAAATAGCACGCGGTCCACACCAACAGGGTAAAATAGCATGCAGTCGATGTCTTCGTGGTAAAATAGCATGCGGTCATTATCAGCGGAGTCAAATAGCATGTAGGCGATATCCGTACGGTCAAATACTACAAGGTTGTGTTAAGGTTGAATACCACATGGTCAATATCCAGCCTTCTTCTCCCGACTAAGTCAACTGTACAATTATTAGTATTAGCAATTTCTTTTTCCGACTCATCAACCAACACTCAAAATACTAAAGAGATCAGAAAAACTCCATTTTCTTAATCAACGACATTAGGACAATGCAGATTCAGAGACAATTATAAGCATTCATTTATTCATGAAAATAAATATTTCAATTAGAAGACGAAATTGTGGTTTACCTTGACTCCGTGAGAAGTTCATAAAAATGTTCATAGAGAGAACGTTGAAGATCACCAGGGGCCTCATGCCACACCTAAATAAATACAAAGATTTTAAGGGTCTTAAAAGCAATTTAAAAAAAGAATATTTAGAGCCTCTACTAACCGTATTAGAAAAAAAAAAAAAAAAACTGAAAGTGTATATATATATATAGTCTCGGAAGTTTCTCAACCATTAAAACTATAAAAAAAAAAAAAATTTTAAAAAACTTATAGTCCCAAGTCTTCCAGTGGAAAATCACTCATGTAAGTCAATTTATTTTTTACAGTTATTATATTAGTTAGTTTCTAACACTATTTTAAGGGATCATCAGTTGTTTACCATGAAAAACTGTTTCGGGAATTTAATATATATATATATATATATATATATATATATATATATATATAAGTTTAGCAAAAGAGTATGTTTTGGGCCGATATATTTGATGTTTTATATAATTTCATGTATTTTTATGTAAAATTTTTGAAAATATTTTCAAAGTTTAATTTTATTACCTGCAGTAATGTCATTGCGGTAATGGTCCTCTGAGGAGAAGATTTTCTTTGAAAACTCATGAGTTAAGGACTTTAAAGGACTTTGCTTGAACATTGAATGCAAATAAAATTTGAGTCGCACCTTATTTTATTCTTTCACTTTATCTAGTGCTATATATATATACATTTTAGGAAAAGTTTAAGTTGATAAACCAAAACAATTCTTGAAATTATCCTGGGTAAGATTAATCCATATATACTTTTAATAAAAAAAATAGATATACCTCGGATATATTTCAATACCGCAGTTAAAAATAAGCTCAATAATTAATAGATTATATCAATCAGAGCTTTCATATATTAATATGATAGATTATAAAAATAAATCAAAACATTAATTATAATTTAAAATATTCGAATCTGACTCTGGAAACAAATATTCAACAATGTCTATTTTATGTGCGCACATTTCTGAAAATTATTTTTATTAGCAAAATTGAATTTAACGCTTAAATGCTTTATTTTTTATATTCGTTTTAAAAAAAAATTATCACTGAAGATACAGATTACCTATTGAGCGGGTGTGCTGATGCAACATCATATTAATACCTACTCACACTTGCCAACAGGTTCGTTGCAGATGTGAAACAAGTTACCTTTTGACACATTTTCGTTGAATATTATATTAAATAGGTATTTTGTTGGAACGTGTCATATTTGAAACAAAAAGCATTTAAGGTTTAAGTATAGTTCTCAACAGGTAGATTTTCTTCATCAGCATATTAAAATTTGTCAATTACAATCTCGAGTAATAATATATATACTAAGCATATGCAGAAATCATTAAAAATATGTCAAGAGAAAAATAGTAGATTATTTTCCAAAGTATTCTTTCTTAAGATAAATTTGCACAGCTGTTCAAAATGAAATCTTTTGGCATTGTTCTTTCAAAATAAACGTGTTCGGTATTTTTTTTTTTATCAATAAGCATGATAAGCAAGATAAAACGAATTCAACTCAATCTTTGGATGGATCTCAAAGCAGAAAACAGCGCTTTTAACGTTAACAATCAAAACCCTCTTAAAAGAATGCAATTATTATTGCCTGGCTGTTGATACTTTTTTCCAAGAAATTATTCCAACACGTTCAGTGCTCAAAAATATGGTTCCTTTTTGAAAAAATAATTTTTGAAAAAATAATTTTGATAAAACAAAAAACTGGATGTTGTCGGTCGTTTTTCTGCGTTTAGTTACTTACTTCTAGATCGCAGAGAAGGTCCTCAAAAGCTGACCTATTTGGGATGACACAGCTCTCCCGCCCACTATCCACTGTGCCAACCAGAGAGAAGGTCAAGTGAAGAATGTGACTGTTCAAAAGATGTCGTTTTTTCTTGAATAACATTGCCAAAGTCTGAAATAAAATAAATGAATAAAAAAATTAACATTGCCAAAGTCTGAAAAAAAAAAAATAAATGAAAAAATTAATATTGCCAAAGTTTGAAAAAAAAAAAAAAGAAAAAAAAAATTAACATTGCCAAAGTTTGAAAAAAAAAAAAAAAGAATTAAAAAAAAAATTAACATTGTCAAAGTTTGAGAAAAAACATAAATAAATGAAAAAAATAATTAACATTGCCAACCAAAGTCTGAAAAAAAAAAAAAAAAAAAAAAAAAAAAAAATTAAAAATTAGAAGTCTTGACTGTTGTGAACCTAACCTGTTTTTAAATTTTTGATAACTTCTGCTTCGGATACCAACCCATAAGTTTATTATCGGCATTTTTGAAGACAATAAAAGTTAATTGCAAAGCAAATGATTGCCTATTTGGAGGAAGCCGACTGCTTTGACAATTTGTAGTCTGCTTACAAGCAGTCATGGAGTATAATTACAGCCGTCTTAAATATAACAGATGATATATATTTTATTTACCTCCTCTCCAGGTCAGAGAAAAGGTCAGGTGTGGTTTTGAAAAGCTAGTACACTAAGATAAGTGCACTCTGACCTACAAAAAATGCCTGAGCAGCCCCGTCAGTATGTTCTGGTAGGGGCGTCTTAGGCGATTAGCAATAAACTAATCCCTTCTCAGAGAGAAGATAAGCCTGAGAAGGTCGGCCTCCTGCGACTGAACAAAACCATATCTCAGCCCGATAGTAACAAAGTCACCGTTTGACTGACTGTCAAGGACGTATCTTCGACTGGTACAAACAGAATTTGTTTTTTCTAGTTTTGCTTGATTATTCCAAGGCTTTTGGTTGTGCTAACCATCATCTTACACTCGCTACGCTTATGGCTGCGGGATTCTGTGACGATTTACTTGAATGAGTTTTCCCTTACCTCAGAAGCCGATATCAAAAGGTTAGAGGTTAAGCAAGGAAGAATCATGTTGAAATGAAATGCTGGGTGCCTCAAGCGGCTCTCCCCGAAAAGGGAACGGGGCAGCACTCGGGGGTGGCTTATGTAGCGACACAAGCTATCTCTTTATCTATCTATCTCACATGTATACAAGTTGTCTCCCTGATGTTTTTCTGCGACGGTCTTTAAAAAAAAAAAAACCTTTCATAGAAACACGGCGCCCGAGTGATTGTATAAATTCATTAGTAACTTATGACTGTTGAATATAATTTGCAAAATAAAATGAATCTTTTAAGCAGTATTTATTGTAGTGTTCCAATACTGGCTGAAAATATCAAAGATCCATTTTGCAACCTTGTGTTGTGATGACCCTACCATAAAGAGAATGGGTCTTAATGGGAAATCGGCCTTGTGCGTTTTGAGTAATCCATATAAACGTGGACGGATAGAGCTGGAGGGTCTGATCTCACTAGCTATAGCAGAAGGGAGAACTCCGCTTTTCACTCATCTTATCCGATTGTTTTTAGAATTTGGTTTCTAAGGAAGCTGTTGCATCGTGGATGCCGACAGGGGCGAACTGGAGACATTTTTCAGTGTCGTTCAAAATGACCCCTATTTTGTTGACATAATCTTGATGATTTAATACTTTCCTGGCACTTTTGCTAGGCACCCCATAGACTTGTATTGTCTTGTCCTTCGGGACTTGATTTACGCCGGTCTATGGGATTGTCCTGTGCATTTCTAGGAGGTCCACCCTCCCAGGCTTCGCCTCCCCTCTTTGGGGAGGAGTAAGTTTATTGCTTACTGCCTGAGGCGCCCCTACTGGGGAATGCCGACGGGGCTGCCCAGGCAATTTTGAATGGCCAGAGTGCTTACTTTCTCGGGCGCTGGCTTTTCAAACCCCACTTACTCAACCCGACCTGTGGTCACATCTTACTTGTGGGAGTAGGATAAAACTGGCCTTGTGCCTAACTCCTGGAGAGGAGTAAATAAAAAAAAATTAAAATACTTTCTCGGCCTTTTAGTCAAGATCAAAGTGTAGTATCTGTTCCGATGGATATTGTACCCCATAGACTGGTATTGTCTTGGCCTTCGGGGCTTGATTTACGCCGGTCTATGGGTCTGTCCTGTGCAATTCTAGGAGGTCCACTTTGCCTTCTCACCCTTTGAGAAGGGGGTTAGTTTATTGCTAATCGCCTGAGGCGCCCCTACCGGGGAATGCTGACGGGGCTGCCCAGGCAATTTTTAATGGCCAGAGTGCTCACCTTCTCGAGCGCTGGTTTATCAAATTCCACTTTCCCGGCCTTGTGTCACATCTTACCGCTGTGGGAGGTAGATAAATAACATCTTGATCACTTAATACAAAAAAACCCTGAACCTTTGTCCGGTTTAAACTCTGAATTGTATACTGGTGTACTCGCATAGTTGTGAGCAACGTCATTCAATCTAGCCTTAAGATGCCTTACTTTGGTCTCAGAAACAGGTGGAAGTCTACCTGCCTTAACATTAAGAACTTCAAATTTTGAAAATACTTCTTCACTTTAATACCAGATGGTGGAATACAGAATTCCAATCTGCGATTTAGTATTAATAGTCTAGCAGGAGACAACTTCCGAGAAGATAGCTTAAGCACGTTCTTACCTACATCAGAGTTTGTGGAGCACCCAAATTTTTTAAATATTAAGTGTTGCAACTTATTAAATTGAAGCACCATTTTTTTTTTACGACTGCGCTCATGTTTAATTGCTACATACTGTGAGACACAAATTTAATCTCAGCATAGAAGAGTGCTCACTGATTCCTCAATCACGGAACATTTGATTAAAAACTCGATGTATGCAATAAATGTCAGCATTGACTCATTTACCATCGTTTTCGTGCTCACTCGATATTCCATCCGAAAATCTTAGAGACAATCTATGTTTGTTTGAAAAAGCCCTTCCTCTGTGAACAGAGGAAATGTCTGTTAGGATAATGCATGATTAGTCTCTAAGACACAACATCCTCTATTGCATATATAGCATAATGCTTGTTTTATTTTAAATATATACAGTTTTTTTTCTTCTCTCTTAAAATATCTCAATTCAGCTCTGTAGAGTCAGGGTGAAACCGGTCAGCTGTTTTTTTTTATCATGAATGATAAAATATGTCTTCCCTTCAAAATTGCAGTAATATATATATATATATACACACACTAGTAGAATATCCGCCCAAGGATGGGTATAGGCAATAAATAAAGCATTATTTTTAAATTTTAATATTTTTTTTCTAATCAAAGAAAGTTTTTAAAATGCTATCCTTGTTTTATTAAAATCGCTTTAATTAATTTTATTAATAATTATAATAATATTATTCTCAACAAAACTATTGCATATATATAAAAAAAATTTGGCAATAAAAATTAGAAATGTTTATTACAGAATATACATTTATTAAAAACTCTTTATAACAAATATGCAATTGAAATGGTTGTAGCTGTTTTAAAACATTATGTTGTAGCATAGAATTAAATAACCGTTTTGATGTTAATATAGTGAGGATAGATGGAAATAACTTAATCATTTATTTTAGATATATCTAAACATATACACACATACCTAGCTTATATATACACACACATACATAAGTTTATATATATATATATATATATATATATATACTAAAAATATACCCGACCAGTAAAAATTAATTCCCCAAACAAGAGTTTTGCACCAATTTTATGTCCCTTAACAAAAATTATAATCAAGATATAATGCTACAAAACCTTATGTCTAGAATTCTTTTTCTAATTTTCATCAAAATCCATTACATGGTTTTGATTCAAGAAAATGTCTAAAATTTAAGGCTTAAGCTAAAGGGGTCTTAAGAAGAAATTGAAATTCAGGGAATCTTGCTTAATGGTTTAATTGGTGTTTAATGGTTATTAGATATCAATTGATAAATATTCCCCAAGTTTCTTTGGAGTATTTTAAAGTGTTTTAGGAGGAAGGGCATAATATGGGTGCAACCGCCCATTTAAAAACTAAAATATTTAAAATTTGCATTATTCAATGCAAAATTCAAATATTTAAAATTTGCATTATTCAATGCAAAATTCAAATATTTAAAATTTGCATTATTCAATGCAAATTTTAAATATTTCAATTTTTAAATAGGAGGTTGCGCCAATATATGCCCTTCCCGCCTAAAACACTGTAAAATACTCCAAAGAAAATTGGTGAATATTTATTAATTGATATCTAATAACCATTGGTAAACTTTCACAAAAATCAGAGGTATCTGAATTTCAACAAAGGGTGTCCACCCCCTCTTTACTTCCTTTACATAAAACTAAATTAAAATAAATATAGCACATATTACTCACCCTTACACCTAGCAATTCTGATCCAAAATTCATAATGATTGATTATTTAGTTTAGGAGTGAATCCTATAGATCGAAATATATAAGCATATACACATATATTTATTTATATAAAGTTAGGTATGTGTGTGTATTTACAATCACATGCTATAACTGAAGATTTCATTGAATGGTACCAGGTTTCGCTAGTCTGAAAACTTAGCAGAACGATGACTCAGAACATTCATCAGTCACCAAAATGGAGAACAAGAATCTGGAAGTCCCTAAAAAACAATTTGATTTTGTCCCCCTTTTTCTTTTGGGGGGAGGGGGGGGGGGAGCTTCCAGATCTTTGATGAATGTTCTGACCCATCGTTCTGCTAAAACTGGCAGGGGGTTGGCATATGCGAAACCCGGGTACCATTCAATAGAATCTTAATCGTATAGTATGTAAATAAAACAAATATACCGCTTTTGCATTACAGTTGAGCACTAATAGATTTTCTATTTTGACACAACGTATACACTATATAAGCCGCCAAGCACATGTATGTTTTGCCGGCCTGTACATCTTTTGGACGAGAACTACTATGATTACCTGGTATCCTCGGATGCGGTCCATATCCCACATTGCCGACTTGTTACTTCGGACCACACAGACCAGAGCTTTGACGGCAGCATATAAACCTTCGACATCAGTTGCCATCGCAATCAGGCCCAACAGGGCTCCTGTGCCGCCCACATTCTCAAGCATTTTGGCAACAGGACGAGGGCAAAAGGTTCGCACACCTGAAATTAAGATGAGACAAAAAAACGTTTATACAAAATACGTGTATTATATTACGATGGTAACAGAATCACGTAAAATATCTTGAGTTCTGTTTGCTATTTGTTTTCAAGTTGGAGTGGCAGACGGGGGGGGGGTGCAGGGGCAATCGCCTCAGCCTGTACCTCAAGATACATGAAGAATCTCAGAATTTATAACTGTGGGAGTACCTACACTGCAAAATGGGATTATTTAGATTTGGGGGGGGGGGGGGAGAGAGAGTTAATGCAGGAGAGTTCCCAAACAAAATCTTGTGTTCCGGAGATTTGGAGATTTAAACCCAGTTTTTTCCAAGGGTAATAATTCTGGCCTGGAAATTAATTTCTCTCAAATGGAGTTAACTTTGCCTCAAACAAAGCTAGACAAATATTGTTGGATTGCACAAAAAATTGAATTTTATTAATTATTCCATGGGTGACATTCGGTGGGGGGGGGGGGGGATCACTCTGTACTTCAAAATACATGAAGAATTTCAAAATGGGATTATTTAAAAAATAATAATGTCAATTATTTCACTTTTTTTCAATAAAAGTCTCTTTTTTTTTTCGCTTGACAGCATGGCATTCCACAGAGTGTTCAAAACAAATTTGACACTTTTTTGGAAAGGAAAGATAAGGCGCGAGAGTTCCCAGGCCGAATCTTGTGTTCACAAGATTGGAGGATCTAGGCCCTTTTTTTTACCCAAGAGAGATAGCACTTGGTCCCGACAAGGTTATTTAAATTAACTACTATTAAAAGAATTGTGAATGTTATTAATGATTTCGGCGGTGACATTTTCTTTTTTGGTGGTGGTGGTGGTGGTGGAGAGGGGAGGGACTGTGTGAGAGGAGAGAATCCTGTACCTCAAAATAGATGAAGATCCTCAGAATATATAACTGTTGGAGTACTTACACTCCAAAATGGGATTATTTAAAAACAAAAACAAAATAAATTACATACATTATTTCACTTTTTTCCTTAAGTCTGTTTTTCGGTTGATACCATATCAGTAACCGGGATTGCTTTAAAGAATGACATACTATGCTAAAGGCCGACTCATGTTTCAACTAAGGAGAACTTGAGGCCTATTTAAACAAATTTGAATTTCAAAAATCTAAAAATATCAAATTAAATTTGCTGAATTCAATTATATGACATTAACTTTGCATAATAACATTCTTAATAAATCACGACGTGAGAGATTTTTTTTTTTCAATTATATGAAAACAATCATTTAAATTCAAATATTTCGGCTTAACAAGTCCTTTTCAGTGGGATACGGACAATTTTTCTTTTTTTGTTCCCCTCATTGTCGAGATCAAACAGCACCCGATGTTATTGAAGACTTCCGATGTTATTGAAGACTGTCTTTTAAATGTCCAGATAGTTGTAGTGAAAACGTTGGCACGTTTGTCATTATTTAGATTTAGATCAAGCCATAGTGTTTTTATACTAAAGGTCAACTCATGATACAAGGACCAGAAATGGAGGCCTATTAAAAGCGTTTGAATTTTAGATATCTAAAAATCTAAATATTAATTTGTTCAATTTAATTATATGACATTAACTTCTTACATTATTTTTTCATTATTTTTGTAGAATATTATAATTCGCTTCTTTTCTATGTTTATTTAATGGTAAACTAAACTGAAATTCAACAATTTTCTTTTTAAATACTTTTTAGAAAGATTCACATTTTACTGATAATTTATTTCAATTTTATCATGAATATATTTTGTTGTTAGGCATAACAATATCATAGAAAAACTTTAAATTGATTTTATGCAAGAGATAATATTGGATTGTACGGACTACTGTTCTCATCTTGGATGTCATTCTCACAACGTTTCAACCGATATAACCTCCGGCCTTCTTCAGGTGCATCTTTCTGAATTTGGAAATCTATATTTTTATTTAAAAAAAAAAGAGGATTAATTGTGGCCTGATTCAACAAATAAACCGGTTGTTGTTGTTGATGATGATGATGATGATGATGATGATGATGATGATGATGATGATGATATGGTATGGTATCCATGGGGGTAGATTGTTCTCGTTTCATCAGGCATAACTGGGTAGAGGTGTTAATTGAGTAAAAGAGACACAAGAAGAATGAGGAAGGAGTAAGAAAAGAAGGACGAGAAAAGGAGAAGGCGAGGGAAAAGGCAAAAGAAAAAAAGGAGGAAAAGGCGAAGGAGTGGGAAGAAGAAGGAGAAAGAGAAGTAAGAAACAGACGGAGGAGGAGTGAGAAGAAGAAAGAAGAGGAGGAGTGAGCAGAAGAACGAGGAGGAAGAACGAGAAGAAGAAAGAGTGAGAAGGAGGAGGAGTGAGAAGAAAGAGAAGGATCGATAAGAAAGAGGAGGAGTGAGAAGAAAAAGGAGGAGTGAGAAGAAGGAAGAGTGAGAAGAAGGAAGAGTGAGAAGAAGGAAGATTGAGAAGAAAAAGGAGGAGAAGAAAAAGGAGAAGAAAAAGGAGAAGAAAAAGGAGGAGTGAGAAGAAAAAGCAGGAGGAGGAGTGAGAAGAAGGGGGAGTGAGAAAAAGGAGGATTGAGAAGGAGGAGGATTGAGAAGAAAAAGGAGGAGGAGGAGTGAGCAGAAGAAGGAGGAGGAGGAGGACTGAGAAGGAGGAGGATGAAGGAGGAGGAGGAGTGAGAAGAAGAAGCAGGAGGAGGAGTGAGAAAAAGGAGGAGTGAGAAGGAGGAGGATTGAGAAGGAGGAGGATTGAGAAGAAAAAGGAGGAGGAGTGAGCAGAAGAAGGAGGAGGAGGAGTGAGAAGAAGGGGGAGTGAGAAAAAGGAGGATTGAGAATGAGGAGGAATGAGAAGAAAAAGGAGGAGGAGGAGTGAGCAGAAGAAGGAGGAGGAGGAGGACTGAGAAGGAGGAGGATGAAGGAGGAGGAGGAGTGAGAAGAAGAAGCAGGAGGAGGAGTGAGAAAAAGGAGGATTGAGAAGGAGGAGGATTGAGAAGGAGGAGGATTGAGAAGAAAAAGGAGGAGGAGGAGTGAGCAGAAGAAGGAGGAGGAGGATTGAGAAGAAGGAGGAGTGAGAAAAAGGAGGATTGAGAAGGAGGAGGATTGAGAAGAAAAAGGAGGAGGAGAAGTGAGCAGAAGAAAGAGGAGGAGGATTGAGAAGAAGAAGCAGGAGGAGGAGTGAGAAAAAGGAGGATTGAGAAGAAAAAGGAGGAGGAGTGAGCAGAAGAAGGAGGAGGATTGAGAAGAAAGAGGAGGATTGAGAAAAAGAAGTCTTTCAAACAAAGGCAACATGTGTTCAGAAGGGGGAGCTAAATGAATGCGATAAGTTAGAAATGGTCGTACCAAGATATCCCATGAGTATAGCACCAAGACTCCGTGCTGGTCCACTAAGGTGTCCTGCAGAA
The DNA here is from genome assembly GCA_963556195.1 of Sepiola atlantica. Classification (NCBI taxonomy): domain Eukaryota; kingdom Metazoa; phylum Mollusca; class Cephalopoda; order Sepiida; family Sepiolidae; genus Sepiola; species Sepiola atlantica. The sequence continues at coordinate 39,087,759 of OY744552.1, forward strand.
TTATGAATGATACGAATCGGTGTAGCATTCTCATGAGAGCCCATTGCCAGCTGAAAAGAAACGATCAGAAATTTACATTAGAGTATGTGTGAAACATATACATGCACATACATGGCTCAGTGCTGAAGTATCAAGCTAAATATATTCAATTCAATACATTTGACAAAAAATAAAACAAGCATATTGAGTTACCATGTAGGGAAAGAGGGGAGGGAGCATAAATTTATACAAAAGAGTGTACAGTGGCTCAGCATCTGTCCAATTTTGCCTTGAATTGCTGAGTCGTTGGCACATTTACATGTTCTGGAAGTCCATTTCAAAATCCAGGCATCCTGATTGAGAAAGAAACCATCCTTCGGTTCAACCGAAATCGGCAATGAAACAGCTTCTGATAATGCCTCCGCAGACCTCTTTCTGGTGCAGAAGTGAATAATAGATCTTGAGGCAGATCATAATGGCCATTGAGGAAACTGTAGATCGAAATGAGATGACAGCGTAAACATAGGCGCTCAAGGGAGAAAAGGTTAAGTTTCTAGAGTCAGCTTTCCTAGGGCAGATCCCATAGTCCTTGCACCATTCGAGTAGCCAGTCGTTGAACTTTCTCCAGGTGCTGGATATCATGTATTAGATATAGAGCAGAAGCCTGGACACCACACTCTAACAGTGGTCTAATAAGGGAGACATAAAGTGGGCGAAATATTCCAGGAGTGAGTTTGCAGAAGGAGTGTCAAATATAAACTAGGGAGCTCCTTGTTTTGTTTGCAGCCTAAATGCAATGTTTAGATGGCTGCAAGGAGGAGTCAACCAAAAGGCCAAGACCTTTTGTCTTGTTCACCTCTTTGTAATGAATTGTTTTATTCCAAGTGAATGCAATGTTTAGATGGCTGCAAGGAGGAGTCAACCAAAAGGCCAAGACCTTTTGTCTTGTTCACCTCTTTGTAATGAATTGTTTTATTCCAAACGAATGCAATGTTTAGATGGCTGCAAGGAGGAGTCAACCAAAAGGCCAAGACCTTTTGTCTTGTTCACCTCTTTGTAATGAATTGTTTTATTCCAAACGAATGCAATGTTTAGATGGCTGCAAGGAGGGGTCAACCAAAAGGCCAAGACCTTTTGTCTTGTTCACCTCTTTGTAATGAATTGTTTTATTCCAAGCGAATGCAATGTTTAGATGGCTGCAAGGAGGGGTCAACCAAAAGGCCAAGACCTTTTGTCTTGTTCACCTCTTTGTAATGAATTGTTTTATTCCAAGCGAATGCAATGTTTAGATGGCTGCAAGGAGGGGTCAACCAAAAGGCCAAGACCTTTTGTCTTGTTCACCTCTTTGTAATGAATTGTTTTATTCCAAGCGAATGCAATGTTTAGATGGCTGCAAGGAGGGGTCAACCAAAAGGCCAAGACCTTTTGACTTGTTCACCTCTTTGTAATGAATTGTTTTATTCCAAGCGAATGCAATGTTTAGATGGCTGCAAGGAGGGGTCAACCAAAAGGCCAAGACCTTTTGTCTTGTTCACCTCTTTGTAATGAATTGTTTTATTCCAAGCGAATGCAATGTTTAGATGGCTGCAAGGAGGGGTCAACCAAAAGGCCAAGACCTTTTGACTTGTTCACCTCTTTGTAATGAATTGTTTTATTCCAAGCGAATGCAATGTTTAGATGGCTGCAAGGAGGGGTCAACCAAAAGGCCAAGACCTTTTGACTTGTTCACCTCTTTGTAATGAATTGTTTTATTCCAAGCAAATTTAATTATCATAAAAGTTGTTGAGAACCAACAATTATAGAGTAAAACAGGAGTTTAGTTTCACAATGTTTATGATCGATAAGTTTTTGTGTAAGTAGAGTAATTTATCTATTTAAATATGTGTAACTTTTCGCGCCAAAATATGACTGTTTATGTTGCAAAGCAACATCATACCAAGTAGTAGCAGTAGCTAACTTGAAGTATTAGCATTGTTTGTAAATAAGAGTTCAATTGTCTTTTTCAAGTGACTTTAATTATAAAAATTGTAAGTGAGTTGAGAAGTTGTGGCGTGATCCCTGGCTTTGGTAAGGTTATTTAGTGGTCAGTAGGGTTTTTTAGGGATTTATCAAGAACAATGGCGACAATTAATATATATTTTTGATTTAAAAAAATTTTTTATTTTTTATTATAATGGTTATATAATGTTTATAGTGTGAGTTATATGTGTGTGTGACTAATAGGAAGTGTGGCACAGTGTATGTATGGGCCTACCTTTGTTCTATTAGTGTGTCTGAGTGGGTAGCAATTGGTTTCCATTCGTCTGACTCTTGTTAGTGTAGAAAACATATGTGCACGTGATCTGTTTATCTGAATGTTCTTTTCGCCTCCCCTGGTCTTCAGATATGGAGGTTAGCTGCGAATACCCAATAAGAAGTCCCGAACCAACTGGCAGTCTACTCAGAGGGTATATGTGGGATATGCTCTATTCAGGTATATGATCATGAAATGCATACAGATGCTCAATGTATAGTCTACACTTGGTAGGTGTTGGTCGCCATAAAAGCTGACTGACTGACTGACCTGGTCGAGGGCAGGCTGTTGACCTTCGTTTGTAACACACTTAGTGTCGATCACGATAAAGCGTTGGGCAAAGAAGGGCATCCTCTGTAAAACTTGCTCCAAAACTCTTCATGGATACTTCCATGCGTGAAGCTAACCAGCTACATCGATGGGGGCCCACCAGTGTGGATGATGCCTCCTCAAACTGCACGTTAATATAAAAAGAAACCAATAAAGAAGAAAAGTTCCTTGTTTTTATTTTTTTTATTTTGTCATAGGCTTGCTAACTTCATGTTTCAAAACAAGCTGGAATCATTTTCATTAGGCGAAAAATGATGAGTTAGCGACTGCATGTGAAAAACTCTTGTTTGCTTTTGGAAACAAAAGAAAGAGAGTGTCCATTCAAGCCAGTAGCTTTCTGGCATCCGTTCGAATCGCATTTTCGTTTCACCACAAACTAATGGAAAATGTATGCTATGGGCACACTACAAATTTGATAACTTTTTTATATTATTTTATTTCAGAACCATTTGAAATATTTAATAGTAGTAAAGTGTAACGGATAGCTTTTTCTCTGTGGGTTTGAGAGCTGGAGACCATGAAAGACTGGAAAGCACTGGAGTATTGAAAGAGAATGATCTGCATCAAGATGATTCAAAACTTCAGAAATCTTAGCTGCAACTAATTCCCCTTGAATAACTTGAAGGCCATGAGATCAGAGCTGGAGAATTGCGATGGAGATGTGGAAGCAGTTGGCATGTTGGGAACCAAAATTTGCAGAGGAAACGTGTAAACATGCACTTGGCTGCATGTTTTGGTGGTGCATGCGAATGGTAGACATTGCAGATGATAGATGTTCGGCCAAAGGAAGGAGGGGGGGGGGGCAGAAGAAATTGAAAATATCTCTGATTACGAGTTGGACCACACAGAAATTGTCTTTTGTTTGAAATAAAATAAGTGCCTCGTTAAACAGGGAATCATGCTGAGACAAGCCTACTAAAGTAATGTTCCTAGATAAGGGGCTCTAGATAAACTCCCTTGAGTGAACACTGTCTGATTGTTATCTCCAGTGAATATTTCCAGTGGTCAGCTTCTGGGTTGTCGAATTGTGGCCACTGAGGGAGTCCAGAAGCCAAGATTACCGGTCAGCAGTGAAAATATTCCAGAAAAGAGCCAGCCCTCTGGGCATGACACAGGCAATTGGTTTTTCTGAGGGATGGCGGTCAGTTGGGCCGATGTGCCTCTCCAGGCAAGGTGAGTCCTTGAGGCTCTTAGCCAAAGGATTGTGTTGATTGGACTTATGTTTTATTTGGCCGGAATAAAAGATCTCATTTGGCAAGTCTGCTATTCAACCTAAGAAAAAGAGTACCATTTTGGAGATTTGTAATCTCCAAGAAAAATAAACATCTGTTAATTGTTTATAAACTGGAGTCATGGTTTTACTTGGAATGAGAATTCTTTGTTGCAGCATAGACTGAGTCGAACGGCAACTTTGCATCAGGCACAATGATCGCAGTAAGTGCAGTGAACACCCTCATGCATGTTCATAAACGGAAGTTTTGTTTTGCTGCACAATGTTTACAAAAGATGTTTTTGTGTAAATAGAGTAAATTCTATATCTAAACATGTAAGGTTTGTTTATGATGATATGGTAAGTATATGGAATTAGTGGATAAGCATGGAAACAAACTAGTTAAAATAATGACACAGACATCTCTAAAGACACCAATATTTTGGTTGTTAAATCTGATCTTAATCTTGGTAGAAAGATTAAAGTCGGATTTAACACGTTTATATATCTCTATATAAAGTTATGTATGTGTATATGTTTAGATATTTCTATGTATAGGATTCACTCCTAAACTAATTAACTTATCATTATGAATTTTGGAACACAACAGCTAAGTGTAAGGGCGGATAATCTTTATTTAGTTTAATACAAAGGAGATTAAAAGGCAGTAGAAGCCATTTGTGAAAATGAAGATACCTCAGATTTTTGTGAAATTTTAACAATAGGTATTAGACATCAATTAATAAATATCCCCCAAATTTTAGTTCTTTTGGAGTATTTTAAATGGGTTTTATTGGGGGGAGGAGCAAATATTTGGTGTGATTATGATGTTTAAAAAAAGAACAAAAACATTCTTTTCACGTCATAATCAAACCACAATTTTTAAAATCTTACGACGGTTTTGTGTGAAAAAAAAAATTCTTTACACGTCACAAACGCACCAAATATTGTACTTGTATGTTATTTCTTCAAATCAATCATCTTGAGAAATAAAGATGAAATGTTGATGTATAAATAATTTTGGTTTTTCCCTTTTCATAGATATATATATATATATATATATACAGAGAGAGGTTTCATCTGGTATTTGGACAATCACAGAATAAAGATAAATAAAGAGCCAGCACAATCATCAAGACAGCAAAAAGGTATTATGTAAAGAAGCTAGAGATTCAAATTTGCCTCGTTGAGATATCAACATGTGTCAAGCATCGGCAATTATTTGTGAAAGCGTCTGCCAGCCATTTTATGTCGGTCGATAATGATGTTACGTACCTGTTTTGCAATCGACTTGCTGTCTACTTTGTTGTAAACCTTTCTGATTTTAGTAATGGTCATTTGTGAGATGGCGTGGGCATGGACACCGAAAATAACTTTTTCTTCTGACACAAGCGAGGGTAGCACTTCACTCTCTGTGAGGGGAAAAAGAAATAAAAAATCTATCATAAGTATTTATTGGGTGTTTGAGACAAATTTGACAACAAAAAACTCTCTGTATAACATTAAATAATGGCAACATTTTGTAAATACTTATAAAATTCTAAGAAATGCAGACAAAAATTATTTTTTAAAAATACATGAAAAAACAGATGGAAAAAAAGACAGATGAAAAAAAAAAGATAGATGAAAAAAAATAGATAGATAAAAAAAAAAAGACAGACTAAAAGGGAAACAGACAAAAAGGAAAACAGACGAAAAAGGAAAACAGACGAAAAAGGAAAACAGACGAAAAAGGAAAACAGACGAAAAAGGAAAACAGACGAAAAAGGAAAACAGACGAAAAAGGAAAACAGACGAAAAAGGAAAACAGACGAAAAAGGAAAACAGACAAAAAAGGAAAACAGACAAAAAAGGAAAACAGACAAAAAGGGAAAACAGACAAAAAGGGAAACAGACGAAAACGGAAAACAGACGAAAACGGAAAACAGACAAAAAAGGAAAACAGACAAAAAAAAAAGACAGACTAAAAGGGAAACAGACAAAAAGGGAAACAGACAAAAAGGAAAACAGACGAAAAAGGAAAACAGACGAAAAAGGAAAACAGACGAAAAAGGAAAACAGACGAAAAAGGAAAACAGACGAAAAAGGAAAACAGACTAAAAAGGAAACAGACAAAAAAGGAAACAGACAAAAAAGGAAACAGACAAAAAAGGAAAACAGACAAAAAGGGAAACAGACAAAAAGGGAAACAGACAAAAAAGGAAAACAGACAAAAAGGGAAACAGACGAAAACGGAAAACAGACGAAAACGGAAAACAGACAAAAAAGGAAAACAGACAAAAAAGGAAAACAGACAAAAAAGGAAAACAGACAAAAAGGAAACAGACAAAAAAGGAAAACAGACAAAAAAGGAAAACAGACAAAAAAGGAAAACAGACAAAAAAGGAAAACAGACAAAAAAGGAAAACAGACAAAAAAGGAAACAGACAAAAAAGAAAGCAGACAAAAAGAAAACAGACAAAAAAGAAAACAGACAAAAAAGGAAAACAGACGAAAAAGGAAAACAGACGAAAAAAGAAAAACAGACGAAAAAGGAAACAGACAATAACGGAAACAGACAAAAAAGGAAAGACAAAATTAAAATAAAAAGACGAAAACAAATATAGAAGAGAAAAAACGAAGAAATAAAAAATGAAGAAATAAATAATGAAGAAATAAATAATGAAGAAATAAAAAATGAAGAAATAAAAAATGAAGAAATAAAAAATGAAGAAATAAAAAATGAAGAAATAAAAAATGAAGAAATAAAAAATGAAGAAATAAAAAATGAAGAAATAAAAAATGAAGAAATAAAAAATGAAGAAATAAAAAATGAAGAAATAAAAAATGAAGAATTTATTTCTTCATTTTTTATTTCTTTAAACGAAGAAATAAAAAACGAAGAAATCAAAAATGAAGAAATCAAAAATGAAGAAATCAAAAATGAAGAAATCAAAAATGAAGAAATCAAAAATGAAGAAATCAAAAATGAAGAAATCAAAAATGAAGAAATAAAAAATGAAGAAATAAAAAATGAAGAAATAAAAAATGAAGAAATAAAAAATGAAGAAATAAAAAATGAAGAAATAAAAAATGAAGAAATAAAAAATGAAGAAATAAAAAATGAAGAAATCAAGATGTGGACCTACTGAGTAGAGCTGCTTGAAAGCTTCCAATATAAACTGGTCCCAAATGATACATCGTGTGGACAGTGTTTGTGGAAACAATGTCTTCAAGAAGATGACATGGTCCTTGCTTCCAGGTAAGGCGTGATTGTCGGCGCAGTTGTGGGGGAGTTCCAATGTATGCAAACACTGTGGTGAATGCTGTGGGACTGGCTGTACCGCCAGCACCAAGATTCGGGGAAACATAATGGAGCTGAAAAGTAAAGATTAGATTGGTTATAGGGTTACGGTTATAGAACAAAACTAGGGTTAGGGTTATAGAACAAAACTAAATGAAATCCAAATGAAATTGAAAAAAAAAAAAATCCAAAGAAAAACAAAAGAACAAAGTAAAAAGTAAAAAAAAAATAAGAAAAAAGAGAAAGAGAACAAAATCTTTTTTTTTCTGTTGAGAAAGACAAAAGATAAGGAAAAAGAAACAAGACTAAAAAATGTACAGTTATGAAAGAAAAGGAGAAAACGAAAAGAAAAACAAAACAAAAAAAAACGAAACGTAGATCAATGAGAAAAGAAAAAGAAAAAATACAAAAAAAAAAGAAAAGAAAAAGGAAACAAGAAAAAGGAAAGAAAAAGAAAACATCCCCAAAATTTCAAACAAAGACATAAAAGATGAAAAATAAAAAGTGAAAAATAAGAATTGACAAAAAATAAAAATAGAATTAAAATAAAATAAAAATAAAAACAGTTGGCCTGAACAGAGGGGATGGCAAACAACCCGATGGCCTGACGGTGTTTCCCTTTGTAAACGCCAAGTTACTTATATGAGATGCGACTTGTATTGACACTTTTGCACCCTGGTCAGTGACAGAATCGGCAACAAACCTTGGACATGCAGTAGCGTCAATAGAGAACTGCAAGCAATCAAAATCTACCGATTTTCTCGATATATTTGTGTTCCAGACGATCATGTGGAAACGAGTGAAGCGATAGGCCCCGCCACGCGTGACTTCCTCAACAGCCTTGTTCTGTTAATGACGCGCCATACCGGGGATCATCTTGAATTGGCTTTATGAGCGCCTCTCCATCGCCACTATTCGTGGAAATATCTTAAGCCTGCCAAGCCAGCAATTAAACTGTTTGATACTTGCATATTGGTTTCGAAAAAGGACATTTTATTAATTATTATTTGCCTCCCCATTAATCAATCGAACAATGAAACGCGTGGACACGAGTGAAGCTATAGGCCTTGTCACATGCGACTTCCTCAACAGCCTTGGTCTGTTAATGACGCACTATACCAGTGAACATCTTGAATTGGCTTGGCAGGACATAAGGAGATTTTATTAATTAATTATTATTTGCCTCCCCATTAATCAATCGAACAATGAAACATTATTCGATGGCAATTGTAATATTTTAAATGTATTTTCATAAAAAACATTTTTTTTTCTTGTTTTTTTTTTTCAATTAAACTTAATGCCTTTTATAATCAAAAACATTTGTCCGTTCATAATTGACTTTACCTTTTGTGTGTTTACATGATGGCTGTCAAGGAATAAACTAACATTACTGTTTTTCATGATACCGGCTCGATGAAAAATTAGAAGTAGATGATGCCATTGTCCTTCTTGGGTGAGGTCTGGGCACCAAAAACGGACTGTATTGTCTCCGAGAACAGGCTCCTCTTCCTGGTCACATCCAGTAACTGAAAAAGCAAAGCACAATCGATAAGACAAAGAACAATGCTATACCATATTCATATATATATATATATATATATATATATATATATATGGTTTGTAGCCTCAAAAAAAAAATTTTCACACCTGATCACAACAAAATCTTCCCTCTCCCCTTTTTCATCCTTTTAACTATTTCTTTCACACTCTTACCCACCACCCTGCCCATTTTCAAGTTATCTTCATTTCTTCAAATCTTTTTCCAAAACTATGATACCACCTACATACCAAACACACAGAGTTTCCCCCTTCCCTCCCATTTCCTCTCTCCCACCCTAAGGCAAATTCACTAATACTCTCACCCCTCCTCTTCTTCACTACTGCCTTAATGGTACCCACTCAAAGCTTTCCATATTCATTTCACTCTTCGCCACTACTGACTTCTCGCAGCACTCTTAGTAGCCACGGCTACTACTTTTCCTTGTCAACCCAATATTTCGATGTACTTGCATGACATTTTTCTTAAAATTATCATCCTGAGGAAGTCTTACAATAAAGACGAAACGTTGATGAATATATAAAAAAATATCTCTTGGTTTTTCCTTTTTCATTTCCCATATATATATATATATATATATATATATATATATATATATATAAAATGTTTATACAATAACTGTTGCTTGTACAGCAGCATTGCTTCCAACAAAGCCTTCATCAGATGATGACTCTGGGTTCAGGTATGATTTTGGGGCCCGAATCATCATTACCACTAACCCAGAGCGCCCCAGCAGTATCTCACGATACTACAAGACTGTTTGATTGTCATCACTCTGTGGGATTGCCATATCTACGCTGATGCAATTAGAGCCTTGTCTTGTATTTTCTTTACATATTTTTTCTTGTCTGATAAAGAAAGACCAAGATTATTCAAAAACGCAGAGGTTGAGTTAGAAATAAAACCTCATCCTCCGACTTCGATAGGAAATACGATGGTTTTCCAACCATTTCTTACACATTGTTCTCGTAGATCTTCATATCTTTCCAACTTGCGCTGGTGTGCCTAGTCAAAATTTTCCTCGAATGGAACTGTTAATTCAATGACGAAAACTTTTTTTCAAATTAACGGACCAAATGACAATATCCAGATGCTGATTTCAGTTGGAAATATATATATCTATATATATATCTATATATATATTTGTTTTTTTTTTGCTTGTTTTCACTCTAAAATGAAACTGATGTATAGTATAGTTGTTTTCAAGACACTTTAATCCAAGAACTTTTTACTCTTTGTGAATTTTTTCTGATGATTTTGTAATGTTGCAGAGACGATATTGACATACAAATGTTGTTTGGCACAAGGCAAATGAAACGGACCGTTAAAAATATATCTCACAGAAATTTGAAATTTTTGGAAATGTGAAAAAATAAAAATAAAAGTAATAAAATAAACCATGGTTATTGGAATATAATATAAACTGTCTTATATGTTGCTCTGTTATCAATAACTGACAAACATTGAGCTGAATCTTCAAAGGAGACTACAAAGTAAAAGGATCTGATGATATATGGTAGTACATATATTGTCTTTAATAATTAATTATATCTATATATCTATATATATATATATTAGTACTTCATGTATCCACATAAAATATTATAAGGAGATATAATTTTGTATGTGTCAGTTTTCAGTATTTACTTCAACAGTGCTCAATACGTAAGTAGAGCTAGGTAGTAAGCAATAAAAATATATATATGGCAATCAAGCTACACAGAGGCTCCCGTGTTTCATCCCCGGGGGGAATCGTCAGGCTAAATGCATGGAGTTATTTTTGTCAGGTGTTTTTATATACATGGCTTGCTAGTTAACCAATCAGATTCTTTGTTGTTCCCTCAGCCAATCGTTGGGCTTCCCGCGAACAAAGGCTTTGTTGGTGATGCTCATATGCCTATCCTATTTTTGTTAACAATGGATTTTCCTATATCCTGTTTCCTTTGTTTTGTCAATACAGTGGGCGAATTTATTTTAACACGTGGTTTCTTGTATTTCTATTTTAGGTTTTAAATTTTAACTTGTTCAGTTTTTTATTTATTTATTTTTATATATATATATTTTTTATATATATATATTTTTTTATTTATTTATTATATATCATCCTAAGGTAAATTTATTTCTGTGTAAACAGCTGTTTGCTATTTCACTTCTAGAGTTTAATAGGTTACGGGGATCTTTAAAATTTAGGATTTAATATTTTTCATTCAGGCATAATCTACACGGGTCGTCTAAGTTTCTACATGTGCTGGCCTGTCTTACTATTTTCCATTCAATTATTGGTGAGTGTCCATTTTCTTTGAGCTCCCAATAATGGTTAGCTAGTGTTGTTTTAGTTCGACGTTCTTTGTTTTTAAATGTGCTTTTGTGGTCATAGTATCTGGTCTTAAAGTCTAGGGATGTCATACCCACGTAGTATATATTTATATATATGTCCTTAATACAAATGGGTTTAAACCAAGTCTAAGATTACCAACCAAGGTAAAGAACCATCTGGTTGCACATAGATATACAGCAATGATTTCCTACGGTTGAACATAGTATTAAACCTGGATGTGAGCGATCTACAGACTTAACAAATAATTCCATAATCAGTTAAGATACGAGACACTGAAAGCCTTATATATTGAAGTTGCCTGCAATATGGGGGGCGATAAGAAACGTCATAGGGATCATCATCATCATCATCATCGTCATCGTCACCATCACGTCATCGTCATCGTCGTCATCATCAATTTTCTTATTATTCTTTTTCTTTTGCATTAGTCACAAGCTACAATGGGGTCTGCAATAACGGATTTTTGTCTCCACAAAAACAATCACAGGATTCGTCTTGGTGAAGACCAGTTTTACGAATATCATTGTGTATGGCATCTGCCCTATCTCATCATGAGCCTTTCTCTCGGTTGCTTCCCGGCGACTTTTAATGTAAAAGCGAGCTTTGCAACGGTGTCGTCGTCGGCCTTCAGCACATGTCTAAACCATCTGAGCTGCCATTCCTTCATCTTGTCCGAGCAATAACATAGACATTCTTATTTCCCTCCTTAGTCATGGATCCAACATTTTCGGAACGCCAGCAATCTCAGTCACCAAGCTTCAGTCTTGAAATTTCTTCTGCATATTCTGGTCCTTCAGTTTCCAGATTTTGACTTTCAGCCAGAACTCATGCCGTGTTTACCAGAAAATCGCATACTAGAAGTCTGTGCTGGGTTGCACATTCTTCTGTTGGGATGACCTTTGTATTCAGTGCATGTTTCAGATCTCTTCTTTTTTTTTCAGCAAAATGTTGTCAAGTTCTGTTTTAACATCTCCAGAATCATAAGTGGGATGGCTGTCTTTCTTCAGGAACCATGAGTTACCGATCACCAAGTTGTTACCCATAACAAACTCACCTTCGATGTCCACCATGTACTTCTTTAAATCCATCAGCAGCATTGCCTATGTGACCATTCCAGTCACCACAAGGGATGAGGTCAGTGTTGAAAATTCACATGCTTAGGAAATGTGGATGGAAGACAAGTAGAAGTCAGGGGCCATGTGTACAGTGTGCAAGGTGGTTGAAATTTTAAAAAATTTGATATTATCAAATATGGCTAAATGATGCAAATTCAAAAACTAGGGGTTATATGGGAAACGATGAAAAGAAAAGTAGATCAAAATTCTTAAAATAATTATGACCTTTTGAACTTGAAAAATGGTGCAATAATAAAGTTTTATTTGGTTGTTTTGTTTTTACGGCATATCAACCCTTTTCGGGTTATTTAATGCCGAATCTGGTCATTTTGGTAAAAGTTTTTATGTTTCAAGTTCTTTATATGTTTAAATATTTATTCATAATGTTTGGTTTGGTTGTTTTATTTTACGGGATATTGGTTGTTTTGTAGAGGGAAAATTTTGTTTTTGTTTTTGACTTTGCAGAACATAATTGAGTTTTGCAAAGGGAAAGGAAAAAAATAATAACATCAATATTTGGTGCATTTTACGTCAGGAAACCGGTAGTATCAGACAGCCTGATCTGGTAGCACCAGGTGCAATAATAAAGACTGAAAGGCAAACTAATGATTAAAATAACATACATAATGTATATCCATACTGCGTATAGATTTAAATCCATATTTAAATTTATGCCCCTCTTTGTCTCAAGACAAAGAGGGGCATCGGGGTACAGATGGGTTATGTAAAACCGAGGTATTCAACTCCGGCCCTTTGCAATTTTCAAAATTTCCGCAACATTGACAACCATTGAACTGGTGATTATTAATCCATGGAAATTAGGCCATTCTCTTGCCGCAATTGTAGAAATTTTTATTTCTTTGCTCAAAAAAAAAGAAAAGGAAAAAAAAAGGTTGAAGCTCAAAAATGATGAAAAACATTTAAAATAATCGGATGACCCTTGGAATTTGAGTCCTTTTTTTTAAAAACTTTTTCTGTCATCAATAAAATCATCAAATTCTCCTTCCAACAAGCCCTAAAAAACTCTTAGGTAATAATTTGCTGAGAAAAGAGTTAGGATGGAGTAAAGTTCAAGGAACTTCTGCCATTACTAACGACCAAGGGAAGAGTCTATCAGGCATGTGTGCACAATATGATGATGTATGAAAGCTAAACCTGGCTAGTGAGAGTTGAGGACATGCGTTGCATGGAGAGAATCATACAATCAATGTGTAATGTGAGTTTAAGATAGATTAGATCTGATGACCTAAGAGGAAGAATAATCTAGACAGTATAGGGAGATACGTGCAGAACGGGTGACTTCGTGGTATGATCACGTTGAAAGAATGGATGAGAGTTTTTGAATTAGTAGATGTAGAACAGTTGAGGTAGCCACAAAGTGTAAGAGTCTCAGTTTTCACTTTGTGATTTTCTTTGTTTATCCCAAGCCCCGTGGACTAAATTATTCGGTTATGTAATGATATTACCCACTCAAACATAAGCATCAACAACCCAAAAAGCAGCATAATAAATATTTATTTTCAAATAAAAGCAATATTCAAATTATTCGTCTAAGAATATACGGAAGAATGAAATGAGACGTACCCGTCGTAGGCATACTCGTTTCCTGAGTGGACACAACGAGGGAGCGATCCTTGGCTGTCAGAGTAACACTCAGACAGATGAGATTCTCATCGCGGCCCTGAAGGTTGCGGACAACAGTCAGCAAACGCACCGGGTGAGGATCAGTTGATGCGCAGCTAAATTTGTCAACACAGAACCACGTGGAGTACGTTAGTCCCGATTGAGGAGGAAACATTCTCTCACCTGAAAAGAAAGCAAACAGAAAAAAAAGGGTAACAGATGGACAAACGGATGAATTTAATAAAAAAACAAAAAAAAACAACTAGCGGATTCGTAAATGATTACTACATATGGCACATGTTCGTCTTTTACCACTGTCCGTTTTTCACAACTTTTTACTGACCATTTTTTTTTTTTTTTTTCGGTGTACACTTACCTATCAGGCTGCTAGAGAGTTCCAGAGTTTTTGGAAATGTTTTTTAAATATTTTACATTTTAGGAGAGGGGATCAGTTTCCAATGTAAATTCAACGTAGACTGATTCCCCTCTTTTTGACCATATCAAATTTTTTAAATTATTCTTTTGCTTACAATTACCTATCATGCCGTGAGAGAATTCCGGGGTTTTTGGAAAGAAATTTTTAAAAATTGAGATTTGAAGACGTAAAAAGTTGTGAAAAACGGACCATGGTAAAAGACTTTAGGTACGTGCAAAAATGGCTGCCCCTTGTACAGACTATGCTCATTAAAAAGGGCTTATCATTAATTATTTAATTAGTTTCCGTGTAAACTTTGATTGTGTTTGAAAGATAAAAGCCTAAACTTAATCTCTAAACGAAAAAAACTGCATATTTACGTGTGAAAAATAAATTATAATGAAATATGTAATCATGGCGGCTAAAAAACTAAAAAAAGACGAACATGTGCCCTACATATTTGAGCATTCGTAGAGTTTATAAGCGGTGAAGCTAAAAGTTATGTACCTTACGAAATATTTGAATGAAAACAAATCTCTTTTGATTAAGTCATCGTAGATAAAAAAAGAGAAGAACAAACGGATGAATTTAATAAAATAAAACAAAAACAACTAGCAAATTCGTAAATGATTACTACATATTTGAGCATCCGTACAGTTTACAAGCGGTGAAGCTAAAAGTTATGTACCTTACGAAATATTTGAATGAAAACAAATCTCTTTTGATTAAGTCATCGTAAATAAAAAAGAGAAGGACAAACGGATGAATTTAATAAAATAAAACAAAAACAACTAGCAAATTCGTAAATGATTACTACATATTTGAGCAACCGTACAGTTTACAAGCGGTGAAGCTAAAAGTTATGTACCTTACGAAATATTTGAATGAAAACAAATCTCTTTTGATTAAGTCATCATAGATAAAAAAGAGAAGGACAAACAGGATGAATTTAATCAAAAACAAACAGCAACTAGCAGGACCTGTCGATGATTACTACATAGAAAACAAGTTCTTGCTGTGAATGTCTTACAAGGAGGAACTAATTGATCCAACTGAACCTCGGTTTAACAGATACCATACTCCTCGTTGGTATACACTCATGACTCTTTTTAAATTTATTTTTTTAACATAGTTCACCCCAAACATGGCAGGACGCCACTGTAGACGTAAGGGGCTACTGAGAAAAAAAGAGGAGAGAAGGTAGGGAGCAGTCAACCTAGATTGGGATCTGCGCAGCAAGATGTCTGTTTACATTAGTTTTAAACTTCTGCATGTCTGTAGTGTCGGAGAAACAGGGGGCAGGGAGGGAGTTTCAGAGGCCAGCAACACGAGGAAAGAAGCTATTTGAGTAGAAAGCTCTCCGACATCTGGGGACCTCCACAGTGAATGAATGAGATTTAGTTGATTGTCGAGTTAGTCTAGTGAATTTACGTCGAGGGGGCACCAGAGTAGCCAGTTCATCAGACTCTAACCCCACTTCGCATTTAATGTACCTTCTATTGTATTTGCCCTAAAGATTAAACTCACCTGTGCCGATGCCTCCAATAACGACAGGATCAGAAGATCCAACCACTCCCCCTACGACTGAAGGGGTTGGTGGACCCTGGGGTGCAATACTGGGTAAGTAAAGGCAGCCAAAGCCTTCAGTGCTCATGTCAAACTCGACAAATGCTGGGGTGACCGAGGACCCATGCATGCGTGCATCTCTGGGGGTTGTCATGGAAACCAGGCATTTGACTCGAGTAAGGGGTACCGGCCCCCCAGCAGTTTTCATTGTGTCCTCGATCTCGTAGGGCGTGCGTTTCTCCTCCAAACTGTGGCCACGGCTTAACTCACAACCGTTATGCATGTGACGACACACAAAACCATTCCGATAGCCGTCATATAAGTCATCAACTGACCAGCAGTTGAGAGGGCAGCCAAGACGAACAAAGTCTCTGAAAGAAAAAGAAAAACTAGTCAAAACTATATATATGATAATTAAATACAGTAACTCAAGTATATATATAATACATATATATATTCATTTCTATTTCTTCAACAAATACGGACGTCCACCCAGCAGTGGCCACTATTTCATTCTATTTTTCCTCCCAACATGTCTACCCTACATGTATCTGTACTTGCATGACATTTTTTCTCTATTTTATCATCCTGATGAAGTCTTATAAATAAAGACGAAACGTTGATGTACACATAAAAAAACATCCATTTTTTGGTTTTCCTTTTTCATTTTCCCATCACGTCGGATTACTTTCATCCTTCTCTTCCCATATATATATATATATATATATATATATATATGTATAAATTCCCAAAACAGTTTTTCATGGTAAACAACTGATGATCCCTTAAATAATGTTAAAAGCAAACATATAATAACGGTAAAAAATAAATTGACTTACATGAGTGATTTTCCACTGAACGACTTGGGACTAAAATTTTTTTTTTTTTTTTTTTTTTTTGTATAGTTTTAATGGTTGAGAAACTTCCGAGACTATATATATATATATATATATATATATATATATATATATATATATATATATATATACACCATATATATATATATATATATATATATGGTATATAAGAGTGAAAGACAAATATATTATTCAAGACTGAACATGTTTATTTGCATATTTTCTTAATATGTTCAACTAAGATTTCAATTCCCTTAAGCTCGAGCTTATCAAAAAGGATTATTTTCTTATCAGAGGGATAACCCAACCTTTGAATTTATAAAAGGATGCTTCAAATATTTTTTTCAAAATTTTAAAAGTTGATAAGCATTTTTAAGAATGGTTGAAAACAATTGAAAAAGTCCTTTTAAAGGATTTTATCAGAGTTATTTTTCCATAGAATAAGAAAAATTTTTTTTTTCGAAGTTGAAGAAAAGTTACAAATTAATATTTGGGTGTGGGGGAGGGAGGTAGAGGAGGGACGACCAGGAAGACACATATTAATACGATAGCGTGTGTTATTTTGTGTGTCACGCTTACATCAAAACAACGACCTTCCGAATCTTTGTATGCTACTCATGAATTGGAGCCAAATTTACGAAGTAAGGTTTAGTCGTCAAAATTGGAATTAGTCGATCAATCAAATCGAGAAAATAGAAACATTGTATATAAAGAAGTTTTGTAAATTGTTTCCTGTATTGTTCATTTTTAAAAATAAATATACAAGTCCAATCTTATCATACTTTATTCAAACATGTATAGGTTGGGAACAAGATGATTAGTATTGAAAACATCATTTCGTGTAATTTACACGGGTCCCGCTAATGTATAGTATTTAAATAATATATATAAGTGTGTAATTGGATTATTTTTATAGTAAGTTTATTATTATTTATTTAATGCATTCATTTCATAAACATTTGTAACGTGTTTTTCTTTAAAACAAGAACTATAAGTTCTTTTAAAACAAAAACTAACAAATTTCTGAATTTTTTAGATGAGGATTGATAATTTGTATGTTAAAAATAGTCGGTCTCGGTAGAGAATTTTATTCTAATGCGTTTTATATAAATTATGTGTTTCTTTTTTGTTTTGTTTTTTTTTTGGGGGGGGGGGTAAAGTTCTTGAGTGTTAACTATTTTGTACTTTTACCTATTTTTTGCTTGTTATTTAAAAACAAAATTTTTTCTTTTAAAGGATAGTGAATTAAAATTGCCGTACTTGAGATCCTTTGGGGTGAGAGCTTGCGCAGCGAGTCGTTCGAACATATACTGAAGGGGTGGGTGTAAAGAATGTGATTCATCTGCCAGAGCGATGTTGCCGTGGCTAAGCAGTTCATGGGGGAAACCAACATCACACATGATTTGCTGGTTCCGTTCGGTCCTCATGATCGACTTGAGAATTTCTGCTGTGTAGACTTGCAGGCTGAGGGAAAGCTGCCAAAGAAGACAATAAACAGTCTAAGAAATTGCGAATTAAAATAAGGCAATTTTCAAAACATGTAAACAAACAAATTCTTTGAGAATCTCTTATTTCAATCAATAAAATCATTCCAACTTTTAATAATAATAAAAAAAAACATGCATCAGCCATAATAATAAACATTGGGTCTCTGTTTTTCTCTCTAAATACATATAATTCTTGGTTTCATTTGGTAGAAAAATAATCCAACAGTGTACTCGATTATTTCATAATATGAGCGTAATATTTATAATATTACAGAAATTCAGGATCAACATGGTACCTTCGGTTTCAAGATGGGGAAGCAGACCCAGGTAAAAAAAAAATAGTTTTCTTGAGTTTTAATTATAATACAAAAGCAAGGAAATTCCCAAATTTTTACACTTTTATTGTCATTAAGGATATGCGAGCACAACAGGGCTATGTATTTTACTGGTAGGAGTCAAGGGCAGATAATTTGCAAGAGCAGGTAATACTCATTTAAAAAACAAAAAGAATTAAAAAAACAAGTACATTGATAAAAAACATAATTTATTGTAATGAGTATATTTAATGTGAAAGTAAATAAAATTAAAGTAATTAAATTGAAACTGAGTATCTTTCCGCAATTTCGTGGAAGAGACCGCCTAGCTTGTTGATTATCTGCCCTTGACTTCTGTCCAACGGTAGCAAATGTAGGCATAGTCATCGAAGTGACTTTACGATACGGAAAATGTAAAAATATTTGTAATTAAAGTTCTACTGGATAATTTTTCCTAATTTTTTCAACATTGAACAATAAAATACCAGTGAGTAAGTACATAATATTGTTTTCACACATAAATAATTTTTCTGTCTGGCCGAAACAGTGAACAAGCACCCTCAATTCTCCTAAATACTTGAAATGGATTCGCCGGGCAGTTCTTTTACTCACTAACTTTTGTGTGACGGGACATATATATTTCTGATGATGGGGGATTTTGAATTGCTGACTCATCCATGTTTGTTATTAAAATCCTCTGTATTTACTTACAAGGGAAAATAAATACCGTTCATTAAAAATGACGGAAATTCATCCAGTAGCTTTTTTTTTATAAAATAAATTCAACTTTTACCCATACGTGGAATATCGCCTCTATTATCATGATGTTCAAGGAAGATAATTCCTTTTTTTTTGTGTTTAAACAAAAATAGGTTGATTTCTCTCCCAAAAGTTTTAATTATCTCCCTTGATGCTCATAATGATGTAGATATGATGGCGATATTCCGCATAGAGTTAAAAGTTGAATTTATTTTATAAAAACGAAACTACTGGATGGATTTCCGCAGTTTTTTTTTGAACGGTACTTATTTTCCCTCACATCAAAGTTTTTTTGCTATTTTTTTTTTTTGACATCCATATTAAATCTAGGTGTAACCATGGAGAAGCATTAATTTAAACACTTTACAGGAAATGTAAATAAAAATGAATGTATTAGTGAAAAAATTAATTAAAATCAAAATAAATTATATATATATATATAACACCAAAAAAAACAAGATGAGATCTAAAAGAAAAAAAAAAAAATGAAAGGTATTTTTATATATCTTTATTTAATTCTGATGAAGAAGTATATCTTCGAAAATTCAATTGAAAAAAAAAAAAGTTAATAAAACTAAAATGCATTGTATGGCGTTCAAATTGCTTGTTATTTTTAATAACTAATATTTCCATATAAACAATGCTTTCTAACCGAGGACAACAACCTATTATATATATATATATATATTACACCTGTAGTAGAAATACTACTTTTAATTCTAAAAACTTATAATAAAATTGTAATAGTAATAATTAATAATAATAATTATAATAAATAAATATGTTGATAAGATATTAGGTATTAATATATTACTAAATATGGAAGCTGATTAATGAAGGGTACATATAATTGGCGAATTGTTAATGTATCAAAACAACTATATTCTTCCATATCGGAGTTGTGTCCACTCTACTAAATCTAATGACCCGTGGCATAACCAAGTAAAATTTAGTTCCAGGTGCACGCTTCTGAAGGGTTGAAGGTTCAATCCTCAGTGAGGGCTATACGAGAAATTGCGAATTACTGAAGACTTCTACTCTGTCATGGCTGACGGAACAAGAGCATGCTATCCTCGTGAATTAAATAAAGGGATCCGTTCGCAATTCCGTGCAGATTTCCGGAGTTTGACAAGATACATCTGAAGAAGGTCGGAGGTTACATCGGCTGAAACGTTGTGAGAATAACACTCAAGATGAGAACAGTAGTCCGAATAATCCAAATTATACATGAAACTTTCTTGTTTTTGAGTTCTTTATTTCTTCTACAAAAAGAAAACGATGGACAAAATTACATATTATCTCCAAATCGATCTTACCCAGCCTGACCTTTTGAAATGAATAAAAATAAATCGTAATCTTTCAATCTTAACGGAGGCACACCATTTGCTTGTCAACTGAGGAATTAGTCAACTGTCCAAGTCAAGCAGGACATTTATGTCCGGCATCCACTTTGCAAATTCAGCATCCGAATCAAGATTTGTTATACTTTTTACACTTTCATTAGCAAGCATCAAATGGGTATTTTCCGTTCACATATCGTTGGTCTCGGGGGCACTAGACTTTCTAGGATACCCTTAGGCAAGGTGTTCACGGAGATTACCTCGGGGTGATCGGAAAAAGCAGAATAGTAAATAAGAATTTTAACCTAGATTGTAACAAGATGTAGGTCAGGGGTGCAGAGAGATGTTGTTTGGAATGCAACTGTGATTGTTGTGATAATTTCAAGTTTAAGACTAAAATTGAAATTGTAAACATTTCATTGTTTTATTTTGAGGTATGCAGATTTGAGGAATGTATGAAAAACAATCTTCAGAATTACGTCAATGATTGACAGAAAATCGGGAAAAACATAAGAGCAAGACTTATGATCGATATGAACAGACGTTCCACATTTTGCTCCCTCCAGCTGGGAACTGGGGGTGTGTCTGTATTTGTAAGGCTTATATTTATGAAGGTAATTTCTACATTCTACTGCAAATAAATTGGGGATCAGTAAAGACGGGGATAACATTACAGTAGATGGCGGGGTGTTAGACTGCGCACCTCTGAAGAGAAGATCACAGGTATTTTTGATCAACCATCCAGGTGTGAACAGTGAGCGGTTTTGAATCCCAGTGTTACTTACAGTCAGCGACACTTTGCACGTGAACATATTCCGCTCAGAGCATCCTTTCCTGTCTTGACAGAGTGCAAAGCCGACTTCGAAATCTAGGGGGCGATGTCCTCTTCTCCACCCTACAGCCTCTTTCTCACAGAAGAGACGTTGTTAGTCTTTCTCTACTCGATCGTTATTTTCATAACAGGTTCTCAACTGAGCTTCAATCTATCGTTCCTCCCTGTAAAACATTCACAACAAAAACTCATCTAGCTACAACCACTGTCAATAAATCCCCTTTCTCCCTCTGGGTACCTAGAACTAAGCGGAACTTCTATAAGCAAAGTTTCTTTCCTAGAACTGCCCATCTGTGGGACACAGTACTATGGGGGCTGCTTCCCGGCTGACTATAACATTGCAGTACTATGGGGCTGCTTCCTGGCTGACTATAACATTGCCGTCTTCAAGTATAATGTTAACTTTCTGACCAGTTACAACCATCGTAACTAATCCCCTCGGTGTTTCACTGTCTACCTGTCAAATTCAATAACCCTTATCTTCGAGTGGCCTGTGGGCCTTGATAAACGGTGACTTGTTTGTAAAAAAAAAAATATGAGTATGGAGGTGACAGGGTTATAGACTTACCTTTGGCTGCGAACTGTACTCAATAGCTGGTAGCAAATGAAAGATGGACATCACAGCCCCAGGGTGTACAATTATTTGGTCTTGGCAGCTAGCCAGGTACAAGTTAATGTTGCCCGTACTGGCTCTCTTCGGCAGGGAAACA
Organism: Sepiola atlantica; assembly: GCA_963556195.1. Taxonomy (NCBI): domain Eukaryota; kingdom Metazoa; phylum Mollusca; class Cephalopoda; order Sepiida; family Sepiolidae; genus Sepiola; species Sepiola atlantica. The sequence continues at coordinate 39,109,768 of OY744552.1, forward strand.
TTAGAATGTTGACCTTCGATTCGAAAGGAGGTGTTACGCTTCAGGCTGGAGCAGTTGCCAGCACCAGGCATCCTGTGGGAGAGATAAACAAATATATAGTGTAGGGGTGGGTAATGAGAGCTATATTTAGTTTTATTAATTTGCATATTGGTTTTGAAAAAGGACATTTTATTAATTAACTATTATTTGTATTATTTTTTAATTCAATGATTATTTTGATTTTAATATAACTAATAGTTCTGTTTCTCAATATTGTTTTATTTCCTGGGGAAATATTTAATATTTGTATTCAAATGTTTCTTTTTTTAAACGGACCAACTTGATTTTCAACAAGTTGGGATCCACTTCTAAATTGCGATTGATTTTTTCTTTCTTTTCCTTTCTTTACAGTCACATTTAAAAGATAAATAAATTTGTACCGAAATTACCAAAATGTTCATATTTATTTATCTATATGAATAAATGAGAAAGATTTTGTTTTGTGTTTACAATAAAGTTATGAATGAAATGTTTATTATGAATTAACGTTCCAAGTATTTCAAGTAACAAACTTTCATTTCAGAACCACTTGAAGTATTTAATAGAGGTAAAGTGCAACGGATAGCTGGTTCCGTGTATTATTAGTGGGTTCAAAATCTGGAAACCATGAACAACTGGAGATGGTTTGGTTTGATTTGTTTCACGGCATATCAACCATCTATGGATTATTTAATGCCGAATAAAATTGTGAAATATAATTTTATAGGTAGGATAATTATTTATATTCCTAGAATATATTTCTCTTTGAATACATTGCTCCTTGAAAACATTGCTCTTTAAGAATAACCACACTAAAGCTGGAAAAGACTCCGCCAATCCTTCAAACGACAGACCTATCACACTAGTTTTGTGTTGTTTGCAATAAAATTGTTAAATATAATTCCATAGGTAGGACAATTATTTATATTCCTAGAATACATTGCTCTTAGGTAACGCGAATACATTGTTCTTAGAATACATTGCTCATAGAAGGAAATTTCACAGTAAAAGTGGGAATATTACTCCTAGAAAGGAATTCTACTGAGAGAAGGAAGCATTACTCTCAGAAAACAGTACTTCCTTGAAAATATTAATCTTTAACATTGGCATCTTCTTTGTTCTCAACGTGATTGACCCTCAGCCATCACCTTCTATTTGGGGAGAAAAAATAAATAGGAGAAATAAAGTTTTGATTTTTTGGAAGAATCAGATTGAATAATACGGTCGGGAATTAAGTTATAGATAATAGGGCATGACGTGATCAACCGATTGATCGGATCGGGCCTCTCCGACCTCCCATCTAGCTAAGTAAGGGGCGAAGTGGAAGAATGGCTATCCACCAGGATCCCATTCTACAGCATCATGGGTCGCCGTCCACAGCCAACACGTGGCCCTTCTTTTCAGGTACCCCTCTGCATGGGGTTGCAGTCGGCGAATTTGTGGCCCTGCCGGCAGGGCGAAGAACTGGAGAACACCAGATTCAAAAACTCAGAAATCTTAGCTACAAATCAGCGCTCCTTTAATACCTCAAAGGCAACAAGATATGAGTGGGGGAATTGCAACGGAGATGTGGAAGCAGTGCCTATCAGAAAAGACTATAGCAGCTGTTCTAACTGTGTCCGCACAACAAAATTCATCGAGAAGTTGCCCCCCCCAAAAAATAGTGTGGCAAGATCCAGATAGGGTCATGCCGACCTTGGCGAGAGAGATGGGTGTCAGTGTCGACTATGAAGAAAGCGCTGAACGAGGATCTTCACTAATCCTCATACAAGAGTCCCAAGCGCCAACTATTCACTGCCAAGGCTCAAGAGAACAGGCGGTTTGCCTACAATCCGCATGAAGTCCCGCATATCATGAAGACCAAGTTTCTTAGAACTGTGATGGTCTTTGGGAGTGTTTCCTGCAAAGGTCACATCATGGTGTCACACATCTTTGAAAAAGGACTCAGACTGAATCCAGATGGACATATTGAGTTGTTATCCATCATTGTCAAGAGCTGGGTGGAAAGGGTGGGGTGGGAAAGTGATACGTGTGGCAGCAAGATTCGGCTCCATGTCACACTTCTGAGAAAACCCCAGAAGTGGCTGTCTGAGAACTTTGACAACTTTACTAGCTCCAACATCTGGCCTCCTCCTAACTTGCCTAATTGCAACCACCTGGATTATTACGCATGGGGCAAAGTTGAGAAATACACCAACCGTACCACCTACAACACCAAGGGCAAGCTTATTACCAGGATCAAACTGGTGTTCAGGCGTCTCTTGATGGACATTGCGAAGGCTGTGTGCTCCACATTCAGGTTCCACCTGGAGGCTGTGGTGGCGGTTCAGAGCGGCCTCTTCAAGTGAGCTGTATTCGGAAAAAGTTCCTGTCAGAGATGAACTTTAAATCTTGAGACTACATCAATTATTAGTAATCTTGCAGTACAGTTAACAGCAGCGAAATGCAAAAAATACAACAACTTTTAACAAATGCATTAAAATCTAAATTTTTTATCGACCTGTATACTTTTAATGTTCTAAAACTGTTTTCAAGTGTTTTTATTTTTAAATTAGATTTCGTTCAAATGACACATGTGAACAAACAAAAATGATGCTTGTCCAGGACAATTTTGGAGGAAGTTTTGCCTAAAAAGTAATAATAATAATTTTATAAATTGGCTTAATCTACCACTAACCTAATTCCAAGTGGCAAGATCCCCGGACTTAGAGCTAGTGATAGAGTGAGTCAATTATTTTCTTGGTTGTTAACTATACTGCAAAATGACCCAATTATTGGCCAAAATATGACGTTTTTTTTCTTTCCTTTCCAAAAAGTGTCAAATTTATCCCGAACACGCCGTATATATTTCGACAGCTAGTTTTCATGATAAATTAGCAATTTAATTACCTGTCAAAGGAATCCAAGGTCATGTCGTAAAGAAAACGAATCATCAAACAGGCTGACTGGAGTGTCAAAGGAAGTTCTTCTTTAGATCTGAAAAGAGAAAGAAAAATCCATGATTTAAATCTGATTCGTCTGAATTCTGCAATTGGAAGGGAAGGGAAAGGGCGTATATATATATATATATATATATATATATATATATATATGAAGCAATCCAACAAAAGATACAAGCGTCAACTAATATCTTATAATTAGTGAAACATCCGGATAAAAAAACTGAAGCTCAATATACTGGATAGAGCATTAATATTATAATATAAAATGAAGTAATAAAATAAGGTGTCAATCAAATTTTATTAGAATTCAAAGTTCATGCAAAGCATCCTTAAGTCCTTAGCTCATGAGTTTTCAAAGATAATTCTTCTCTTCAGAGGACCATTACCGCAGTTATACTACTACAGGCAATAAAATTACGCTTTGAAAATATATAAAAATTATATACACAAATATATAAAAATACATAACATCAAACATATCAATCCAAAAACATACTTTTGTTGAATCCATACAGTCCATCCAGGATGGATTCAACAAAAGTATGTTTTTGGATTGATATGTTTGATGTTATGTATTTTTATATATTTGTGTATATAATTTTTATATATTTTCAAAGCGTAATTTTATTGCCTGTAGTAGTATAACTGCGGTAATGGTCCTCTGAAGAGAAGAATTATCTTTGAAAACTCATGAGCTAAGGACTTAAGGATGCTTTGCATGAACTTTGAATTCTAATAAAATTTGATTAACACCTTATTTTATTACTTCATTTTATATTATAATATTAATGCTCTATTCAGTATATTGAGCTTCAGTTTTTATCCGGATGTTTCACTAATTATAAGATATTAGTTGACGCTTATATCTTTTGTTGGATTGCTACATATATATATATATATATATATATATATATATATATATATATATATATATATATATGATAAATCAAGGAAGAAAGCGAGAACCGGTTTGTCAACGTGATTACGCCGTATATATTTAAGATTTTTCCCAATAGAATCTTAAATAATTAATACAACCTATAATAATGTATATATATATATATATATATATATATATATATATATATATATAATATAAAATGAAGTAATAAAATAAGGTGTCAATCAAATTTTATTAGAATTCAAAGTTCAAGCCAAGTATCCTTAAGTCCTTAGTAGTATAACTGCGGTAATGGTCCTCTGAAGAGAAGAATTATCTTTGAAAACTCATGAGCTAAGGACTTAAGGATGCTTTGCATGAACTTTGAATTCTAATAAAATTTGATTGACACCTTATTTTATTACTTCATTTTATATTATAATATATATATATATATATATATATATATATATATATATATATATATATAGTCTAAAGAAGCTTTGTTTTTATTGGCAAGAAACATTAGAAATTATATTTTTAAGCAAAAATAATTCACTTTGATACAGAATACTTTTTTGTCTACTTTTTCTGAAAAACGTTAGGTCATGAGATATTTTTTTTTATTCAGTTTTAAGGGGAAAAAATGACCCCTCCTGACATTAAGTGTATGCTCTTTTGATAATTGAAAGACATATATATATACAATATTTAATGTTTTTTGGCTATTGCTGGCCATAAAAAATGCTAGGTCACAAACAAAACAATCAAAAGAGTGCACGGATGAAATTGTATGGGGTAAATTTTTACTATCACACCCATCTGATTTTTAGAAATCAATTCTTAAGCTGAAGAGAGAGCGGCTTTGTTAACTATTCTGTACTTTCACCAAAATTTGTTGAGCTGTAAAAAAAGAAAAATTTCAAACACGATGACCGTGATCGTGAAAATTTACCTTTTATTTTACTTGAACTTTTCAGATCAATAAAATAAAAAATATAAAAATTTAAAAAAAGAACCAATAAAAAAAAAAACACTAAAATGTTGTTTGGCACAAAACAAATGAAACGGACCGTTAAATATATCTCACAGAAATTTGGAATTTTTGAAATGTGAAAAAAATAAAAACAAAAATAAAAGTAATAAAACTAACCATGGTTATTGGAATATAATAAATATCTGTTCTATATATATTTAATTTAATGTCAGTAAAAAAATATCACATGACCTAACGTTTTTCAGGACAGCAATTTAGTACCGTCCTACTATACGAGCACTAAACAGTCAAATTAATTTTGTGGATAAATCTTAAAAGAAATCATAAAAAATAAAGAAATAACCGTAATTTTATTATCAACTTTCTTATTCAGTCAGATTTAAGTACATTATACAATGAAATAGAAGTGAATGGAACAGTGGCGTTCACTCAAAGATATTCTATTATTTGCTGATACACTCTCTGCATAGCTTTAAGATGTTATATTTTGAATAATTTTATACATATTTTTCATTTGGTTAATAATAATTTTATATTGTTATTATTATTATTATTTTATTTTTTATGCAAAAGACTAAGGCTATAGGTACGAAGGAAACGGTCAGCAGGAAAAGAGTTCCACAAGCCTGCAGTTTTTCAAAATAAGCTACTGGAATAGGAAGCTGTATCATATCGAGGCATCAGAACAGCGAATTGATGAAGACCACTAGACCAACGAGTCAAACGAGCTGTAACAAAGGAAGCAGGGAATAGATAACACAATTCTGAAGAACATGTGCTATAATAGTACTTATAGAAAAGACTGAGACTAGCAACATCACATCTGTAAGAGAGAGGGTGCAGAGAAGGAGAAAGGGGGGGGACCAAATTACAGATATGCTTCTGAACCTTATCAAGAACCCTCAAATGGGACAAAGATTCACTAGCGCAAATATGACAACAGTACTCCATACAAAATGTGATAGTAGATTTGTATTTGCACACACAAACAAAAAAGTTTAAAAAATAAGGTAATCATCAATAAAAGAAATTAACTATATAACTTTATTAACTTCTTTCTTTCTCATGTAATTAGTCAAATTTTGTTTGATATTTGACATGTTGATAGCACCTTTCGGTTCAGTAGCTTTCATTTTCATCAGTTAATTCCTTTTCCCTAGTCATATCTAATGCATAACAATACGATAGTACAAATGGTTAACAAGCCGCGCGTGTGTGGCCGTGGCCACCGAGAGTTACTACAGGCCGGTTGGCTAGAAAATGACGTCACTGCATTGCGTGTCAAAACAAGGACCGTCGTAATGACAATAAGAAGGCATTTCGACTTCTCTATTCACTAAATAATCCATCAAAATTCAGGAAATCAACCAATTTTAATGAAATTTTCAGGATTTATTAATTAATGATCACAGAATATAATAAATCCATTACTTTATTATAAAGCTTGGTGCAAATGTATTATTTCTTGTAAACAAAAAACACCTTTACTAAAGTTATTCAAAATATCAAAACATGTTGAACATACGATATTGTAAATATTTAAAACAAAGCATTAGAAAACTTTAAAAATTGCATGTAAAAAAAGAAAAGAAAAGAACACGATTCGATTCATCTTGAAACTGATCTTTATCCAATATAAATTTAAAGAAAATAATAATTCACGATCAAATACTTCAAAAAACTGAATTATGAATTACCATTATTTAAACTTCTAACCCAATCAACCGTAAGTAATTCAGACTTTGAAATTTGTTTAAAAATTATACAAAAAAAAAGTTCAATGTTAACTGTCTGTTTAATAATGGAATCACCAACTCCTATCTTGCTATTAAGAGACAGGTACGTGCAAAATCAAAGGCCGATCCCCAAAATGTAAAAACATTTTGACCCTCCCTTCACTTAAAAATTCACCAAAATTCAGGAAATCAACCAATTTTAATGAAATTTTCAATATTTATTAATAAACAAGCACAGGAGATATAGTGAAACATTTTTTAAAAATCTTAGTGAAAATGTATTATTTTTTTTAAAACAAAATACACCTTTACTAAACGTATATTTTTATATATATTAAAAAAATCCATGATTTTTTTAAAATGAAAATAAGATCTGTATATGTTTAAAATATTTTTTTAAAAAAACTATTTCGTATATATTACGGAAAATGCCCCTACACTCTTGTTAATAAAATCAGTATAACTCGAAGAATTAACGATATTATCATTGAATAAAGCATTGTTTAATTAATATTTTTTGTGAAAATTTTGATTAAATATGATGTTATTTCATTTATTTAACTTACAAAAGTAGAGAAAAGATAAACTATGCTACACTTAAGACATCGAAAAAAAGTAATAAAAAAAAAATGGAACACTACTTTTTTTATCAAATAATGAATAAGTAATTCAGACTTGATTTTTTATATAATTAAAAAAAATTCAAACTATATTTAGTCGGTGTAAACATTATTACGTGTATCCATATTTGCAGTAATTATTTCTCTTTTGGAAATCCAAACATATGCAGTAGGCATTTTAACTTTGTGAATTATGAAATGAAATTTTTAAAAGCGCGAAATTATTTTAAAATTGGTTGATTTCCTGAATTTTGATTCCATTATTAAACAAACAGTTAACATTGAAATTTTTTTTTGTATAATTTTTAAGCAAATTTCAAAGTCTGAATTACTTACGGTTGATTGGGTTAGAAGTTTAAATAATGGTAATTCATAATTCAGTTTTTTGCAGTATTTGATCGTGAATTATTATTTTCTTTAAATTTATATTGAATAAAGATCAGTTTCAAGATGAATCGAACCGTGTTCTTTTCTTTTCTTTTTTACATGCAATTTTTAAAGTTTTCTAATGCTTTGTTTTAAATATTTACAATATCGTATGTTCAACATGTTTTGATATTTTGAATAACTTTAGTAAAGGTGTTTTTTGTTTACAAGAAATAATACATTTGCACCAAGCTTTATAATAAAGTAATGGATTTATTATATTCCGTGATCATTAATTAATAAATCCTGAAAATTTCATTAAAATTGGTTGATTTCCTGAATTTTGATGGATTATTTAGTGAATGGAGAAGTCGAAATGCCTTCTTATTGTTATTACTACGGTCCTTGTTTTGACACGGAAGTCAGTGACGTCAGAGGGGGGCAGGAAGTTAGTTGCTTGGCCTGTAGTAACTCTCGGTGGCCACGGTGTGGCCCCCCTCTCGATGTGGCGAGTGTAAAATGCAACAATAAATTTGGGCAATTTGGGGCATTTTTGACCTCCCTTTAACCCTCTGGGGGCGCGAACCAGAATTTTTCTGAGGTCAAGGATGCTCATTTTATATCCAGAACAATTGCCTCTACATTTTGGCCAAGTTTCAGAAAAATTGAATCGATGGATCAAACGTTATGGGAGAAAAAGGTCATTTTTTTGCCATTTTGGGGACTTTTGACCCCCTGGGGGCGCGAACCAGATTTTTTCCAAGGTCAGCGATACTTATTTTCTATTAGGAACAATTGCCTCCATATTTTGGTCAAGTTTCAGAGAAATTGAATGGATGGATGAAAAGTTATGGGGTAAAAAATGTCATTTTTTTGCCATTTCGGGGCCTTTTGACCTCCTGGGGGGGCTAACCAGATTTTTTTTCAAAAATCGGAGAATGTCACTGTCTAACCTGACCAAAGTTACAACTTGATACAAAATTTCAGAGAAATTCAATGGATGATTGCGGAGAAAAATCCGGACGGACGGACATAAATCGAGGGACCAATTAGAAACTCACTTGCTGTCTTTTACATCATTGAAGAATTCCTCAAAGATACTGAATGTCTCTGACATTATCTGGGTTTCAGCATTGACCAGTTCTTCAACATCAGGAAGAATGTCGATGGTATTAGAGAAGCAACCAAGAAGACGAACTGCCTCGGTAAGGCTATCGTAGCGAACCTGAAAATAAAAAAAAAATTGAAATTAACCAACACGAATATTCAATTTCATTCAATATTGTTTAACGAAACCTCAGACTGTTGTATGTCAATGATTTCATAACCATTCCTTATTTTTTATTATTTATTTTGTATTTTTTTCCGTCTTCTTGAGGTTAGATGTTTCATGAATAACTTCCAATTTTTCCTGCCTGCTGCCATTTTGCTTCTGCTGCCCTCCAGGATCAGGTCGTCATCAACTGATCCCCTCCATGTCTTGTGGCTTACCACGTGGCTTTGGGACATCGACGTCAATGTGGGACACACTTTGAAGTGTTTCGGATAAATGACGGCGTGTGACGAGGCCATACTAGTTGAGATACTTTCTCATGAAGGCCTGCAGAGTGAGAGCAGCAATTTTCTCCATCCAATGCAGTGTCGTTCTGACGTTTCGTCGTTGTCCATGTTTTGCAGCCATGCAAGAGTACAGGTCCGACATATGTGTTGTATACCGACACTCTTGTATACAATGGGATCCCTACATTTTGTAAAATTGTTGACAACTGCCTGAAGATATGTGGCAGATATACGTCATCTTATAGTTGTGCGAGTTCGTCTACTGGAATCAATTATGTTACCGAGGTAAGTGAATTTATTGACTCTTTCTCTTTCCATGGGAGTCGGATTTCAACAGTTGCTGCTGAATTGGAAGAAAAACTGCAAGCAAAGTTAAATCTGTTGAAAACCAACATGCAGTTAAAGGGATTAATATAGGGGAGACAGGGGTCATGATCAGAGACCCTAATCTGTATACTCTAAAAGATTCTAGAAAATGTCCTTGCGGTGTTTGCAGATCTGATGTTGGCAGTAACTTTGTATTCTGCACAGGTTGTCATCATTAGGTTCACAAGATGTGGAGTCGGCTGCGATGAAGATTAATCCCCATCGAAAACAATTTCTGTGGAAAATGTGCTGGTACTGCTCGTCCAATTGAAAGCAGGCCTTGTATTGAGTTCTTTGTATTGAGTTCTTGTATTGAGTTCTTTGTATTGAGCCTTGTATTGAGTTCTTTGTATTGAGTTCTTGTATTGAGTTCTTTGTATTGAGTTCTTGTATTGAGTTCTTTGTATTGAGTTCTTTGTATTGAGTTCTTTGTATTGAGTTCTTTGTATTGAGTTCTTTGTATTGAGTTCTTGTATTGAGTTCTTTGTATTGAGTTCTTGTATTGAGTTCTTTGTATTGAGTTCTTGTATTGAGTTCTTTGTATTGAGTTCTTGTATTGAGTTCTTGTATTGAGTTCTTGTATTGAGTTCTTGTATTGAGTTTTTGTATTGAGTTCTTTGTATTGAGTTCTTTGTATTGAGTTCTTTGTATTGAGTTCTTTGTATTGAGTTCTTGTATTAGGTTCTTTGTATTGAGTTCTTTGTATCGAGTTCTTGTATTGAGTTCTTTGTATTGAATTCTTTGTATTGAGTTCTTTGTATTGAGTTCTTTGTATTGAGTTCTTTGTGGATGATTTATAGGATTTAGAAGTTGTGGGCATTTTGTTATCTTGGTGATATGACATGTGCTGCTGGAGAATGTGAATTAAGTTCAATATAAAGGGCGGTGCTTGTGCATATCAACCCTGACATGTTAGACCGCTCTTAAAAATAAAATAGCTAAAGAAATGTATAAACTTTGTTATGTACTTACGTGGTAGATGAAAAAAAGACTGTACACCAAAAATTATGCAAATTCATCCAGTATTTATTTAATCATAAATAAAAAAACAATTTTATCACTCGGTAGATATTTCCACCATTTTCCAGTGGTCAAGGACGATAACTCATATTTTCACGATTTCGGGGTTTGGGGTCTCCACTGTTTACAAAAATGTCAAAATGTACGTAAAATCATTTTTTTTCTTTTTCTTATAATTTAATAACTACTGGATGAATTTGCGTAATTTTTTCTGCACAATCTTATTTTCAGCTAACACGTTAAGTACATAATAAAGTTTATACATTCTTTAAATATTTCAATGTCAGGGTTGATATGCAGAAGCACCTAAAGGGCTTTACCTGCTCCACTAGTTTGGGAGCGGCTCCCGTTCCTTAAAAAAAAAAGCAGCTGAGTCTAATTGAAGGTAGGCTTTGTACTGAGCTCTCTGTAGACGATTTGCAGAAATTGAAAATTATGGACTCATTTTGCTATCTTGGTGATATGATCTGTGCTGGTTGGGATGTGAATTAAGTTTGATCTCACGTGTGGTTTGCAGAAATTAGAAGTTGTGGACATTTTGCTATCTTGTTAATATGACATGTGCTGGTTGGGCATATGAATTAAGTTCAGTCTCACGTGCATATACTGCACGGGGCAAGTTTTGTAAGTTTCTTCCTATTTTAACTTGTTCTTCACACTCTCTTGTTATTCCGAATCGAGTTTATAACGGCTATGTCCATAGGTATGTGCTTCGCTTAAATATCTTATCACATCTCATCTGTTCCGTGGTCTGGATGACTGTTGGGGCACCAAAGATGACCTGGCAACCAGCTTTCTTCAACCCTCCCGATCTTCTGCTTTCCTGAGCGTATTATTCAGCGCCAGCCCTGTTCACTCTCTTATCTTGTCTTTCGATCTCTTTCCTTGTCTTCCCTCCCTTCTTTCTCCCTCTACAGTTCTTGCAGGATTATCTTAACGAGACCTAATGAACGTACCACTTCATTTTCCTCCTTTTAACAGTGGTCAGTAGACCCTCATATGACCCGACTTCTTGTACGAGTCTGTACTTTACTTCTTCATTAGTAATGTGATCCCTGTATGAGATGTTGACGATCTTTCAGAAGCGTCTTATCTGTGTGGCCTGTATCTTTCTCTCCAGGTCCACAGTTAGGGTTCATGTCTCATATACATACAGAAATATGGAGATGACCAGGGAGCACATTATGTATAGAATATCTGTCCCAAAAATGCGTAAAATTAATGCTGCTAAATCTTATGTCTAGAATCCTTATTCCAATTTTGATGAAAATCCATTACATGATTTTGATTCTAGAAATATCTAAAATTCAAATTTTAAGCTTAAGGGGTCTTAAGAAGAAATTGAAATTTAGGGAATCTTGCTGAATTTGTGTCTAATAACTATGGATCAAATTGAAATTTAGGGAATCTTGCTGAATTTGTGTCTAATAACTATGGATCAAATTTAATACAAATCAGATATATTTGAATTTTTTGCAAATGGGAGTTTGTGCCAATATTTTTTTCACTGGCCTGCTGTCGATTGGTCTAGCTGTGCCTATACAACGAGGACACCTGTATTGCTGATCTGGTCGTAGGCCACTGATTCCACTGCATCTCTTGTGGACCTAGTAGTAACGGACGGGGCAAAAAGATGGAGTTTCTCCCTGTACCACTTCATCTTCTTCTTTTCCACAATGGTCAGTAGATCCTCATATGACCCAACTTCTTGTATGAGTCTGTACTTCACTTCCTCATTAGTAATGTGATTCCTGTATGAGATGTTGACGATCTTTCAGAAGCGTCTTATCTATGTGGCCTGTATCCTTCTCTCCAGGTCCACAGTTAGGGTTCACGACTCATATGCATACAGAAATATGGAGATGACCAGGGGGCACATCCGTCTAATTTTTGCGCTTATTGTGATGTTTCTGTCATTCCATATGGGCCGTAGTATTGGCCAGTTCTGCTGTTGTCTGCGCAATTCTTGCAAGGAGTTAAGGCTTGGATACGTCACATCCATCCCAAAGTACTTGATGCTCAAATAGATGCGTACAAAGTAGTCGCAGTTGATCATTTCTGACGTCATCACATACAGCATAAGCAAAATTACCAAACTTTGAATCATTGTAAGAATTATAAAAAATATTAGAAGAAAAAAGAACACTTTTAAGTAAAAATGACATTAAAAAAAAGAACACTTTAAAGTAAAAATGACATTAAAAAAAAAGAACACTTTAAAGTAAAAATGACATTAAAAAAAAGAACACTTTAAAGTAAAAATGACATTAAAAAAAGAACACTTTAAAGTAAAAATGACATTAAAAAAAAAGAACACTTTAAAGTAAAAATGACATTAAAAAAAAAAGAAGAAAACTTTAAAGTAAAAATGACATTAAAAAAAAAAAGAAAACGGGGCTCGACTTTTACATTAGACTGAACTAAGAACATTGTTCGTCAATTCTTAAGAATAGGGTCCTAAATTATTTTAATGAAAATGAGAAAAAAACGGTAAAACTTCAGATTTGTTTCGTAACACATAGAAAATGTGCATCAACTTTTAGAGTCATGGAACAGCACAAAAAGAGATAATTTGGAAACTTGAGCTGCAGCTGACAACCACGGTTCACTGATTGAACTTCATTTGTGCAATTTGCCAGAAATATCAAAGTTACATTGATGAAAACGGGGAAGCAAAAGAAGTCGCGATCAACGAATCGTACTTCTTTCAAAATAAAATCATGGTTGGGTCAGAGATAGTGTTTGAATTGAAGTATTTTTTGACATAGGAGTTGAAGACTTCCATCTTGTAACCTGCAGGGAAGTAGTCCCTAGGAAATGTGTTCCACAGATGGGAAGTTCTTGGAAAGAAACTGTTCATAAAAATCCTGTTTGAGGTTAGGCACACTAAGGAAGAAAGGAAAGTTATTTTCAGTTGTGGTAATAAGACGAGTTCTTGCTGTGAATGTCTTACAAAGAGGAACCAAAGATCAGAGCTCAGTCGAGCACCTTTCATGGAAATAACGATAGAGTAGACAGAGACTAACAACGTCTCTTCTGTGAGAAAGGAGCTATAAAGAAGAAGAAATAGAGTAGAGAAAGACTTGTAACATCCCTTCTGTGAGGAAGGTGATGCAGGGGAGAGAAGAGATCAACCCCCACTAGACTGCCAAGTCGATTATGTACTCAGTCAAACAAAAATAAGAACGTGTTCTGAGCGCCACCTCCCCAGATGTGGCAGCAGTACCTCCCCATCTTAGGGGGTATCTGACTCATATACAAATAGAGGATTGCATCTGGAGTCAGGTACTTTCTGGACCAGCCGAATGATCGATTGTCAATTTTCGGGGGTTGGCAACTACAATAGTCATCCACTCTTAGAATTGTGATTCTAAATTTTAATTAAATGCTTAAAGGTATTTCAGTTTTTAAAAGTGAAAGTTCACTTTTTCCTCACAGCCATTTTGTATGAGAAATCCACAAAACACGAAATCCAAAAAGAGACGCCAATCAATCAATCAATCAATTAGACATGTTTAGCTAACAAATATTTTGTATCCTAACTTTTGTTTTTAGCGACCACAGGGCTGTCATTTCATTTTATGTATTATCAGCGACAATAATGAAGAAAAATTTGGATTTACAGATACATTTATTCTATAAACAGTTTGCCGAAGACAAACATAAAAGGGGGATATGAAACATGTAAGGTGGTACTTAATGATACATGAAGGCGGGGAAAATCAGACAATTATTAAAAGGAAAAAAATACATTAATGTCCCACTACAATCCATAAAGACATGTGTGGCCGGGGTCAGAGAATATGCATAAACAATGGTATAAGTAAATATGAATTACATTTTGTATTGGTTGTGGTTCTCTGAGAGGCAACTATGACCAGAAAGCATGTGATGGACATGGTGCAGAGATAGCTGGCCGATCAGAGCAGGATCGATGGCTTTGAAGGCTAGCCAGAAAGAGCATAATATCCTATTCTAAATTCTTCACAGGGGTAGAATGAGATTTTTTACCTCTAATGATGGCAAGAATAATTCAGGGAAGACAACTCTCAAGTCGTCCAATAGAGTTAATTCTGCCATTACTGACTTTCTACTTTTCTGTTGTTGAGTGGATCTATACCTTATCTTATACTTGATAGCATTACAAGTGTCGGCCATGTTGTTTGTCTCTTTATTAGACTACAGCAGCTCAAAATGCTCACTATTTTCACATTTGGCTACTTTGTGAATATAATTTAAACAGAAGTTAAAGTAAAATAGAATAATGCATCTCTTGTCCAGAAATCAGTTTTACTTACCTCAGCAGAAAAGAACTTGGCATTGGCGGGTTCATACCTCATTGCCACAGTCAGAGTGCTGAAGACAGTCTTCAGCATTAGAAGGATTTCATGACTGTCAACTGAAAAACAAACAAAAGTCTTAATTTACCAATTTATTTCTTCAACAATCTTTGCTAACGTAACAGGGTAATTGCCCGTAATCGACGATTGATCATATGAGTAGATCAAATAGTGAGTCGGGGTGACACCTAATGCGAAAATAGAGTTAAGAATACCGATTTATACGTTTTTTAAAACTTTCCAGTTTGATACATTTTTTTTTTTTTTTCCCTTATTTCTCTTTTTTTTAACGTCACCGATTCAGACGTTATTTTATATGAATATTAATATTAGTGCGAACACTGGCGAATCATATTTATTTTATTCTTGATGGAGGGTGTACACTCGTATATATATACAAAGCATTATTTTTTTTTTTTGACGGAGGGTGTACACTTGTATATATATATATATATACAAAGCATTATTTTTTTTTTTGACGGAGGGTGTACACTCGTATATATATACAAAGCATTATATTTTTTTCTTTGACGGAGGGTGTACACTCGTATATATATATATATATATATATATACAAAGCATTATTTTTTTTTTTTTGACGGAGGATGTACACTCGTATATATATACAAAGCATTATATTTTTTTTTTTGACGGAGGGTGTACACTCGTATATATATATATATATATACAAAGCATTATTTTTTTTTTTGACAGAGGATGTACACTCGTATATATATACAAAGCATTATATTTTTTTCTTTGACGGAGGGTGTACACTCATATATATATATATATACAAAGCATTATTTTTTTTTTTGACGGAGGGTGTACACTCGTATATATATACAAAGCATTATTTTTTTTTTTTGACGGAGGGTGTACAATCGTATATATATACAAAGCATTATTTTTTTTTTTGACGGAGGGTGTACACTCGTGTATATATATAATAAATTAGTTTTGGAAAGACAAAAGAAAATTCATCAAAATTTAAATTCCCTGCGATAATGTAACCCCGCAATTTCCCTAAATCAAATACTAAGCGCTGTATGTCATCTCCCCTAACCGGGATATACATGCTGACTGGGGACCGTATGCGAATTTGTATTCCCCAGAAACTTCCACTTTTAGTGGAAGGTGGAAGGCGGAATGCCTGATGCTGGGCGAATACCACAAAAATGTGGTATTACTGGTTATTCGAATCATTAAAGGCAATAAAGATTATTAAAAAACGAAATGACAAGAGGTAGGAGAATGGGTATGCCCTCTCCTTTCATGTGTGAAATTTAATGTCAAAATGATCCCCTATTTCCAGGCCATTCTAGCTTTTTAGGGCAGTTAACCAAAAGATATTTCTGCTATAGAAGATAAATTCTATGTGTATTTTTTTTTCACATTGAAAAGTTTATAAAAATAAATATAGTAATAACTTACCCTTACACTAACCCTAGGTCCAAGTGATAAGTCCCTAAAAAATACTTTTTTTTAACCCTACCACTAACTCTTAAGTCCCAGTGGCAAGCCGACTCCCCCCCCCCCAAAAAAAAAAACACTTCCATAACCCTACCACTAAACTTAAGTTTTTTTTAGCAAAGGGTATTAATCTACAATAGTTTTTTTTTTCTTACTAAAAGTATCGCCTCATGTTTTAACTTCATTTTTTCTTTTAAATTTGTCATATACCATTAAAATTAGATTTTTGTGTAAAAAAAAATGTTGAAAGGTTATTTTGAAGAAATAAAAAAAACAAAAACACATGGTCGTTAGCAAGAGAAAAACTCCAAGAGTGTAGGTGTGTGTGTGTGTGTGTGTGGGGGGGGTCATTCTTTGATGACACAAAAGTCTACTACATTCTCCTACCCACATTGTGAATCGTTTGAAAGTATGGCATGAAACAAAGCAAAACAAATCAAGCCGAGACGGGGAGAGGAAGAGGAAGAGAGAAATAAGGGAAAGAAAAAGAAAGAGAAAGCAAGTAAGACAGAGAAAGAGAAATTAAATTAATCAAACAACAAAAAGATTAGGATGTAAAGCTTTGTTAATCAAATACAATTTGACTTTTTAAACTTACCTTGATCCCAAGGGTACTTGGGTGGAGAGGCCAGGCACCCCTCCATGGAAACGAAGACAGACATGACGTAGACAAAGCCTCCAACTTTACGGAATACAGTGCGAGTGCGGTGGCTTTCACGTAGAACATTCAACAGGGACTGAGAAAAAAAAGGGAAAGATTAATTCAATTTATCACACAAGATAAAGCGCTTGAATCGAGAAAATTTAAAAAAAAAATCACTGAAACTTCTCTTTAAACCTTGGTTTTATGACGAGTGACTACTAATTCACTTGCAAAATCCAACATTGGTATGTGTTAAATATCCAGGCTGGGTGTACCGAAATGGTCATTTGACAAGATTATGTGCACTTAGCATAGACACGCACCTGGCTGGAAAAAAGCAACATAACATGATTGATTCTCAAAAATGAAATGAAATCATCATTGGTTGAAGTTGGGCCACGTCGCCGGAAAAAAACAAATATGATGGATTGTCAAAAATAAAATAATTGTTGATTGGAACCACCTGAAAAAAGTTAGCAAATAAAACGCCCTGGGGCGTTGATACATTGACAGTGAAGTCTCAAAGTGGGCATTTGCAGAGTCACAAATTGTTATATAGTAACAACCTGAAATTGATATTGTTAGTTAATTAGTGATTTGGGTGGGAGATGACGGTGGTTAAGTGGATATCGACACGGACTGAAGACCTGGGTGTTCCAAGTTCGAATCCAGTCAGTTCCACAGTATCACTTGCACTTAGGGATGTTGGCAACCTTCTCGTGGTCCTTCCCGTAAGTACCTGATGTCTTCCCAGAAAGATTTCTAACTAGAAAAAGATCAGGGAAACTAATGCCAACACCAGAATCATCTGATTCACACAAAAGAATAAGAAGTGATTTGGGCCTGAGAAAAACCACTCAGCAAATTCGTGTGCATGCGTCTTTCATTCCTCACTAAACAACATTCCTTCACAGCCACGAAAATAAATATATATCATTACATTTTAATATATCAGTGGGTTATCATTCTTTTAAGCACAGCAGAAATACTACATATGAACAATAAATTTGAAGAATTCGTAGAAATTGGTATATTCGGACTACTGTTCTCATCTTGGGTGTTTTTATCACACCGTTTCAGCCTTTTGTTAAACTTTGAGTTTTTCTGAGAAAAAAAATCTGAGTTATCTCCCTTGCCTAAACAGTAAAAAATGTCAAGCGATACGTAAGATCACTTCTTTTTTATCTTATAATTTAATAAATACTGGATGAATTTGCATAATTTTTTCTGTACAATCTAATTTTCAGCTAACATATAAGTACATAACAAAGTTTATACATTCCTTTAAAGATTTTCATGTCATTGTGAAACGAAAGCAGTAGCAAATCTTTTTTATTTATACAAACATTATTGGCTACATATGTGCATACATGTTTCAACTGCGACTTTATTCAAAGTCCAGTATCGTCAGACCATTATATATTTACATTTACTTGAGTAAATGTATAATGGCCCGATGCAAATGCTATTTAAAAATTTAGACCATCTGTTAGATATTGAGCAGGTAGATCTCCTAGTGTATAATTTAAGCAGTTTGAAGATGAACTTACCTAAACCTAAAGTGATGGCATGTAGCTCTGGTCTACAATCCCGAGAGGACTCTGGTCGGTATCCTTCTTCTGTGGCCAGAAGGGTGTTAGAAGCAATGTGATACAATATAAAGTGTTCCCATTGTGGGTCCACAAAAAGTGCAGTGACCTGAAGGGTAAATTAGCCCCGAATCCCAACTTCAAATGTACAAGATGCACAAAAAGTGCAGTGACCTGAAGGATAAATTAGCCTTGAATCCCAACTTCAAATGTACAAGATGCATGGGACAGACACATCCTATTGACGGTCGTCCCCACAAAGATATAGAACTAGATGACAATATTCTGGAGGTATAGACTCTTCTATGAGATATGCTGAGCACGGGTGAACTCAGTATGGCCACAAGAGTGAAGGAAGGCAGCATGGGTGAAATTTTGTGAGCTGTTGCCTCTGATCTGGGCTGGTACATCATCTACTAGTCTCTCCCTCCTTGACAAGGTCCAAAAAAGAGTCGCCAACCTAATAGTTCCCTCACTGTCAACCAAGCACCAGTCCCTGTCCCATCGCCACAATGTAGCATCCTTGTGCTTGTTTTACAAATACTTCAATGGATTGTGCTCCAATGAACTTATGCTCTGGTGCCGCCTCGACGTAAGTTCACAAGACCAACTCGACAATCGACTAAATCCCATCCATTCACTGTGGAGGTCCCCACTTTCTACTCAAATAGCTTCTTTCCTCATGCTGCTGGCCTCTGGAACTCCCTCTCTGCCCCCTGTTTCCCCGACGGTACTGACATGCAGAAATTTAAAACTAATATAAACAGACATCTCGCTGCGCAGATCCCAATTTAGGTTGAACCTCCTCCCTTTTCTTTCTTCTCAGTAGCCCCTTACATCTACAGTGGTGGCCTGCTTTGTCTGGGGTGAACTACGTTAAAAAAAACTAAAAAAAACTATCTCTCTCTACATCCGGGGTAAGTTGTATACCAGCTGTGTCAGGAGCATCATGTTATATAGCAGTGAATGCTGGGCCCTCACCAAGTCCTTTCTTGACCGCCTGCAGTGCAATGACAGATCCATGAACAGATGGATCTGCAATGTGAAATCTGACCAAACTCAACACATCAGGTCAGAGGATTTGCTGAAAGCACTACATCTGTCCAGCATAAAGGTTATCCTAAGGACGAATTGATTACGCTTGTATGGTCATGTGGAGTGTTCATCTTCCTGGATAAAGCATTGTAGAAGCATGGGTGCCTTACATTGCAGGAAGGTTGGCCAGCTAAGGAAAACTTGGAAAGCAAGATCGCACAAAGTGAAATTTGAGAGACAGTTGACTTGCTGAACTGTGAAAACTGGAGAGTGAGCTTGCATAACATCAGAAAACATCTGATCCCTGAACAAGGGAAAAGTGACGTTGAATGAATAAATGAATAAAGTTGAGAATGTTGGATAATGGCCCTATGGGAATGGACGTATCTGTTGGAAATCGTTGGTTTGACTTGCGCGAGTGCAGTCGAGTGCAGAATAGAGCTTGTTCTCACAGTCAGAGCTAACAGACGTGACAAGGTTACCGTGTGACAAGACCCTAGATCAAGGGTCAGTCTGCACCTGCGAGAGGCTCTGTGACGTCACTCGTTCTCGTGAGAAGCGAGTTTTCGTCAGTCTGATTTGGAAGGCGAACCGAGCAAGACGTGCAATTCACAATGTAAAAATAAGGGAAATATTTCCCTTAAGGGAATACAAGCGAGAGAAATCCTTCCCCCCCCCCCTCTCTATGAATGATTAAGAAAACATTGTTAACTAACTACGATAAAGTAGTGATTTGCTCTCTCCCTCTCTCTCGACGTAGTGAATGACCCCCAGTTGAAATAACAACGCTTGTAATAAAATGAATTAAATTTAAAAGAAGAGTTTGTCTTCGGAGTGTGTCATGAGGCTTTTGTTGCAGACACGGACGGTGTGGTTCACGGCAGGAAGGAAAGAACAAAGAATTCATCCACTAGACGAAACAACCACCCTATACAACAGATGAGTGAGAAAATTAAGGTATGCAACAAGAATAACAGGAATTGGAAAACTACCGAGTGATTAGCCGAGGTCAACTTGATGATCCAAAGTTGAAAATGGCTTAGGCTGTGGCAATGTACTAGATACAGACATGATGTCAGATGGCTCTAAGAGAGAGGGTGATACAGAAGTCATGTAAATGAAATGGGCTGACAATATATAATTAATTAGTGATTATCTCTCTCTCTCTCTCTCTTCTTCTCCACACTGGTCGGTGATTTGGAACAAAGATGAAAATGAATAAATGTCCACTGTCTTCCATCAATTTTGAGCCATGTTAATCCTTCTGAAGATATGAAAGAACCGTTTATCACAGGACAGCATTTCTTGGTTTTGGAGGATCACAGCTAAGGTGCATATAAAGAGAACATCCAGCAACAAGGTATTGATAACAATTTGTGAACGTTTATGTTTCTGTGATGATTATCGCAACATGACTGCCGCATGTATGACACAAGGTTGAGAACTGTAACCGCATACATCCAAGGTAGATTGAGCTGGTTCCCAATGAATCCACCCCCACCGATCGGAAGCTGAGTCCTTGGCATACTTTAGCCATTCCCTGTTCTAGCGACGAACAACAAAAATGTGGGGAGCCAGCTATCAGCTACCAGCTCCATGTCTGTCCTCACTGTCCTAATCCAAGTCTTCAGTTAGCTGCATCTGTGTTTCCTCCAGCCTGCGGGTGCAATTGGGGCTACCAACTTCTGAAAGAATTCTTCCTCAGGACATCGAAACACATGACCAAACCAGCTACGTCTCCTTTTAAGAAAAGTTTTTGTGATGCCGGTGGTGTTTTATATTGCACAGATTGTGCAGTTTGGGATTTGGTCAAAGAGACGGATGCATAGGATGCGTCAAAAGCAGTCCTGGTCAAAAACCTTGAGTGTGTGCAAATCTTTGCGTATGGGATCAAGTCTAGCAGCCAGACAGCAGTATTGTGCGTATCGGTATATCTTCATGATTGAGAACGTACCACAACTGACTGACAGACAGAACCTCTTGTTGAGATGCATGGACACATCAAAAATGCTATTTCGAAATTCAAACGTGACAGACTGATGAAAATGCTATTTCAAAATGTAGACTGACAAACCAACGGACAATTTTATAAAAATCATTTCATCAGTCTGAGATTTAACGAAAGAAGTTGAAGTTTTCCTTACCTTTAAAATATGGGTCTTCAGTTCGAGGGATGTGACAGGTGCTGTATGCATAAGTCCGAGTAGAGTGCCCATATCGTCATCACCGCCAGGGGAGAGAACCAGCTGTTGAACAATGTTGAGAGCTTGATGCTGGCAGTCGATGTAAGGTACCATGTTATGTGCACAGCGGGCTCCTCCACATTCACGGAATACACCTGTGTTGGGAGAGGGCGGTGGGAAGATAAATACAGAAAATGATACAATACTACAAGGACAAGTTGAAGGAATATATAATGCACTTTTTATCACTAGATATGAGAATTTGAAAGAAAAAAAATTGTAAAAAATAAAAAAATTTTTTTTTTTTTTTTTTAAATCGCATTCAATATACAAGTCAGCTGTTAATATATGATGACGAGCAGTTTCATATCTGCCAACCTTTATTTCCATCATCTAGGTTGCATGAAAAGTATAATAATTTTTAATTGGGAATATTTTTATATATATTAACTCAAGAGGTCTTAAGAAGGAATTGAAATTCAAGGAATCTTGCTTAATTGGTGTCTAATGACTATAGATCAAATTCAATACAAATTTGAAATATCTTAATTTTCAAATGGGAGATACTCCCCTAAAATACTCCAAATATGAAATTTGGGAAAAATTTATTAATTGATTTCTAATACCTAGTTAAAATTTCACAAAAATCGGCGGCATCTGAATTTTCATGAACACCTCCTATCCCCTTTTTATCTGCTATTTTCCCAACCTTAACCCTAACCCTAACCTCCTATCCCCTTTTTATCTGCTATTTTTCCAACCTTCGCTATCTCTTATGTCTATGTTTTTTCGATTGTAAATATTAAAAATATAATAACTCATTTCTGATTAAGTCTTTTCCTTTAATCTTATATATATAAGGAATAAAATACATGATATATCATCAAAATGAAATTCCGTGACGAAAAGATGCAAGGAAAAACCAATTCAACACAGAGAGAAATCATCAAAAACGAAAGATTTACCGACGTTCGTTGATTGAACGAAACTGGTAAATCTCTTGTTTTTGATGATTTCTTCTTTTGTTTAATTTTTTTTTCTTTTTATCTTTTTTTACACACACACATTATATATATATATATATATATATATATATATATATATATATTTTATTGAATAATATAAAGATAAATATTTTATATTAGATGCATTGTTATAGGAAAATACTCAATATTGAAGATAGAGCATATATATAGATTTTGCTTTAAGCATTTCTTTAAATTTTGTTGCTAATTTTCAAATTAATTCTTAATTCATTGGTTTTTTTTTCTTTCTGAGGATAAAAGTAATTCTTTGAAAATCCATGGATTAAAGGTAATTTTATTATATTCCTTGTTTAAAGTTCTGATAATAAACTTGTAAAGTATGTAACTTTACTTTTTTAATTATTCCATTATTCCATTATTTCCTATAGATTATATATATATATATATATATATATATATATATATATATATATATATATGTATATAAATGAATAAAGGCAAAATATTTTTTATTCATCACAACTATATTACCATCAAAACGGGTTACTCTAATTTAGATCAATAATACACTATACTATTTTGAAAGAATATTTATAGTAAGAAGCAAAGTCTCAAACAATTCTTTGTTTACCTAATTTGCATAATTATATTTTAAAACAGTTCATAATAAATAATTGTTTGATTGTAATTTAATTGTCAGATTTAGCTAAATATATATGGAATAGTTTGTCGATATTAAAAGTAATTAGTCATAAATATATATGGAATATTTTTCTAGCTAATTTAATCGTAATTAATTCAAATAATTTAAAAACAAACGATAAATTACCAAAATATGTTAACCGCCTCCTCCTTAAGGGGAATAAATTATTTATTTGTAATTCTCCTCTGCTCCCCCATGTTAATTGACAAGCAAAACAAGTTTCTTTTTACTTTAGCTAATTATGTTTCTTATATACCACATTTTTAAAGCATATTTTTTTCCTAAAAAAAGCAGCCTCCGTTACTTTTATCACTAAGCACTTTAAAAAATTATGTTTTTATTTTAAGTATTTAATTTTCGTAGGTTTTACATTTCCCATGAAAAATAAATAAATAACTTAATTAGTTAAGTAAAAGCCTTATTTTTTTAATTTAACAACAAACTTATTATTTAATGTTTAGGAACCGCCTTTTCACTATTTTGTCCAAATTACAAAAAAAAAAAAAACAATAGATATCCTCCGCTAAATCACAACCCCCCACCCCCCACCCATCCACCCCCAAAAAATTATTTAGGCGATTTTGTGTGAAAACCCTGAAAAACTTGGCAGAAAGAAAAAAAAAACGATTATTTTAGAATTTAGAGCGGGGCCCATTTCCGGGCTATTTAGCGTTTTAGGGCAGCTAACAAAACTTTTTTTTGATATGGGAGCTAAATCCGCTGCATTTTGGGGGGTGGGAGGTTACTTTTTAAGGCGATTTCATGACCTTGCCACTCAGACTTAGGGTTAGTGATAAAAAGATTTGATTCTACAATAATTGTTTTTCCCCTTCCATTTTCGACAGTGTTCACAAGTAATTGCCTAAAAAAAAACAGAATTTCGTTTCTGTTTTTTTTGGGGGGGGGGGGGGGGGGCGTAGTCAAGGATGTTAATTTGCAAATTTATACATTTTTTTTTTAATATTATATTTTTAAAACTATACATCCTTTTCATATTTTAATTTCAAGCAATTAATTGTTTTCATTGTGTTTATCTTTCCAGTGAGAATTAAATAAATAACTTCTTTAAAATTAGCTCATTAAATACTTATTTTAAAGGCGTGAATATAAAAATTTGACAGTTTCAGCATTAACACCCTCAGCTACCCCCACACCCCAAAAATGAGATTCTACTTTTCTTAGGCGATTACATGTGAATACCCTGAAAAACCTGTCAGAAAAGAACAAAAAAAAAAATAATTCATAATTTAGAGAGGACGATCAGTTTCGCATATAAATTTAACGTAAAATGATCCTCCATTTTCGGAACAATCTAGCGTTTTGTGACAGTTAACCATTTTTTTCTATTGGAGATAAATTCTGTGCTTATTTTAAGGGACGGCACTTTTTTTAGGCGATTATGTGCGGTTTTACGATGCAGAAAATTGCATTATTAGTCGCCCTTAACTTCATAGGACGTATTTTTTCCGTTAATATATATTTTTATTTATTTTATACGTACATAAAATGTCATGTAAATACATAGAAATATTGATTTGACATGATGATATTTCTATGTACTTGCATGACATTTTTCTTAAAATTATCATCCTTAGGAAGTCTTACAAATAAAGACGAAACGTTGATGAATACATAAAAATAAAAACATCTCTTGGTTTTTCCTTTTCATTTCCCATTACGTCGGATTACTCTCATCCTTCCTTTCTCATATATATATATATATATATATATATATATATATATATATATATATATATACATACTAGTAAAACCTACCCACCCTCTCTCTATATATATATTTAATATTGGAATTTATTATTGACAGTATATTATGTATCATGCTGCTTTTTTGTTGACATTAGTGTTTGCATAGGTAATACCATTAAGTAAATGGTTAACAGATTGGTAATAAACAAAGAAAACACAAATTGAAAAATGAGACTCATACAGGATTCGAACCTGTGCACCGAACGAGGGACCACTTAATGGGGATATCATGTTAGACCGTTAGACTAACAAGCTATACGGTTAGAAAAAACGAATTTGTACAAATAACTCATTCCTAAATCTCTGTTAGTCTGTTATCTTCTATTATATGAAGAAAAGTTTTTTGTGTGTGTGTCCAGCTAAAAGTAAAAAACTACATAAGTCACACCCACAAAGCTGATTTCTTTTTTCACCATTGCCTTTGACAAAATATAGTCACATTATTTTTTTAATATTCTTTCTTTTGGGGGTCAACAGGAACAGAATTAATCAGAGTATGGCCGACATTTAAAGCGATTTTTTAATCTTATGTAGTAATTTGTCAACAATATTTTTCCAGTTGCCAGAGAAAGCGAGAAAAAGGGGCTGATACAGAGAAAGAGAAAGGGAGAGAAAGAGATTGATAGAAAAAGAAGGAGAGGAAAAGAGAGAGAGGGGGAGAGAGAGAGGGGAGAGGGAGGAAAAGAGAGAAGGGGGAGGAAAAGAGAGAGGGGGGAGAGGAAAAGAGAGAGGGGGGAGAGGAAAAGAGAGAGAGGGGGGAAGAGAGAGGGGGAGGGGAGGAAAAGAGAGAAGGGGGAGGAAAAGAGAGAGGGAGAGGAAAAGAGAGAGAAAGGGGAGAGGAAAAGAGAGAGAAGGGGGAGAGGAAAAGAGAGAGAAGGGGGAGAGGAAAAGAGAGAGGGGGGGAAGAGAGAGGGGGGGAGGAAAAGAGAGAGAGAGAGGGGGAAAGGAAAAGAGAGAGGGGAAAGGAAAAGAGAGATAGGGGAGAGGAAAAGAGAGAGAGTGGGAGAGGAAAAGAGAGAGAGGGGGAGGAGAGAGAGAGGGGAAAGGAAGAGAGAGGGAGAGGAAAAGAGAGAGGGAGAGGAAAAGAGAGAGGGAGAGGAAAAGAGAGAGAGAGGAAGAAAGAGAGAGAAGGGAAGAGAGAGAGGAAAAGAGAGAGAGAGAGGAAAAGAGAGAGAGAGAGGAAAAGAGAGAGAGAGAGAGGAAAAGAGAGGAAAATAGAGAGAGAGGAAAATAGAGAGAGAGGAAAATAGAGAGAGAGGAAAATAGAGAGAAAGGAAGAGAGAGAGAGAGAGGAAGAGAGGGAGAGGAAGAGAGGGGGAGGAAGAGAGAGAAAGAGAGAGAGGAAGGGGGGGAGAGAGAGGAAGGGGAGAGAGAGAGAGGAAGGGGAGAGAGAGAGAGGAAGGGGAGAGAGAGAGGAAGGGGGGAGAGAGAGAGAGGAAGGGAGAGAGAGAGAGGAAGGGGAGAGAGAGAGAGGAAGGGGAGAGAGAGAGAGAGGAAAGGAGAGATCAAATTCAATGCAAATCTGAAATATTTGAGATTGTGCCCATATTATACTCCCCTAAAATACTCCAAAGAAACTGAAATTTGGGGAATATTTATTAATTGATGTCTAATACTTATTGTTAAAATTTCACAAAAATCGGCAGTATCTGAATTTTCACAAAGAGCTTCTACCCCTTTTACCCGCTTTGTGTAATATAGCCCACACAACGACCCCTTACACCTACAGCTGTGTTCACAACTTCATAATGACCGGTTAATTAGTTTATAAATCAATCCTGTACATACAAATATATAAACCTTTACTCATACCTAACTTACTATATACACAAGGTTTGGTTTGTTTTGTGACATATAAACCATATGGGTTATTTAATGCCGAATAAAGTTGTCAAATGGAATCCCAAGGTAGGATAATTATTTTGTATTGTTTTGAAAAAAAAAAATGAAAAATAAAATAAAAAATTTGAAACTAAATTTTTTGAACAATCCAACTTCTTTG
The DNA here is from genome assembly GCA_963556195.1 of Sepiola atlantica. NCBI lineage: Eukaryota > Metazoa > Mollusca > Cephalopoda > Sepiida > Sepiolidae > Sepiola > Sepiola atlantica. The sequence goes on from OY744552.1 coordinate 39,136,994, forward strand.
ATGAAGTCTAAAATGTTGGTTGAATTTGTGTCTTTAAACAAGTCCTTTAGATTTTTTGAGTTGTAGTATTTCCTTCGGCTTTGTTGTAAATCCTGACAGTTTATTAATATGTTTTACTGTATAAGATTCTTAACATGATATACACATTGGAAACTCTTCACCTTCCAATAAATGTTTGTGTATAATATGTATATTCCTATACGGAGTCTGACTACTACAACCTCTTCTCTTCTTGCCTTTCTGTAGCCTAGGGGGCCACTCATCAATAGTTGGTCAAATCTTGTGTAATTTATTACCTTGGCATTCCTCCCAAGATTCTTGCCATTTTTCTTTGATTATCCAGTTTATACAGGGTGGGCAAAAATAAGGGTCCTATTTTAAAAATTCATAACTTTTTTATTTATTGATTTTTTTATGTTTTTATTTTTAGAATAAGTAAAGCACCCCTTCCGAAGCAAGCATGAGCCGTATTAGCCCTAAGGTACGTACCCTCATTTAGAAAACATTATTTTTGCTTAAAAAACTCAAAACAGTGTAAAAAACAATACTTTAGTTTTTGTAAGTTTTAAGAAGTGTTTTTCGGCAAAAATTTGTTTTGTTTATTTCAAAAAATCTCGGAAGGGTCAGTCTACACACACATAAAGTTTGGTGAGTTTAACTTTTATTTTGTGGAAGTTATTCAAATTCAAGTTATTCAAATTTAAAGATAGGACCCTTATTTTGGCCCACCCTATAGAAGGTCAAAGATCACACACACACACACACACACACACAAAAAGCTAAGCGATATATATAGACATATATACATCCACTTATCTACTTTAATAGACATTTTATATTTATTCACCAAATATATTAAGTACTAAAAATCTATCAGTTTATTTCTTCTGGTAAATTAACGTTTTCATTTATTTGTTAAGTGCCACTAAACATGAAAAAGGAAAAAGAAAAAAGGAAGCCATCGACATCTTAAGTGGAAAGCCTGGCATGATTCATATTTTAAAGCTCCTCATCTTCCTCATCTTAACCATTAGTAGAATCATGGCACAGTTTGATAGCATTTTTTTTTTTTTTTTTTTAAATTATTTTTGTTTTTCAGAACGTCTTCAGAGTAGCACTTAACTCAAGAAGAATCTCTCACACTCGAAACTCACGTCAAACAGCAAAAGAGTAAAAGAACATTTATGGAAACATTAATGTTTCGGAATTTTTTAGATGAGGACAAATTATTTGGATTATTTGGATTATTTGAATTATTTGGATTATTTGAATTATTTGGATTATTTGAATTATTTGGATTATTTGGATTATTTGGATTATTTGGATTATTTGGATTATTTGAATTATTTGGATTATTTGGATTATTTGAATTATTTGGATTATTTGGATTATTTGGATTATTTGAATTATTTGGATTATTTGAATTATTTGGATTATTTGGATTATTTGAATTATTTGGATTATTTGGATTATTTGAATTATTTGGATTATTTGGATTATTTGGATTATTTGAATTATTTGGATTATCCAGACTACTCTTCTCATCTTGGATATTATTCTCACAACGTCTCAGTCGATGTAACCTCTGACCTTCTTCAGGTGCAAAAACCTGTGCTGTAACAGATATAAGTGCTAAGTAATAATTAAGTTCTAACTGACAGTCTTTCGGAGGTTGAAGGTTCAATCCTCAGTGTGGGTGATACTATGCATGTAACTATGAATTATTTAAGATTTCTACCCAGTCATGGCTGATGGAACGAAAGCAAGCTACCCCATCGATTAAATAAAAAGTTCCGTTCGAAATTCCACAAAGATTCCAGAGTTCGACAAGATGCATTTGCAGAAGGTCGGAGGTTACATCGACCGAAATGTTGTCAGAAGAACATCCAAGATCAAAGTGTAGTATCTGTTCCGATGGATACTGCACCCCATAGACTAGTCTTGTCTTGGCCTTCGGGGCTTGATTTACGCCGGTCTATGGGTCTGTCCTGTGCAGTTCTAGGAGGTCCACCCTCCCAGGCTTCGCCTCCCCTCTTTGGGGAGAAGTAAGTTTATTGCTTACTGCCTGAGGCGCCCCTACCAGGGAATGCCGACGGGGCTGCCCAGGCAATTTTTAATAGCCAGAGTGCTCACCTCTCCGACTCTGGCTTTTCAAACCCCACTTTCCCGACCCGACCTTGGGTCACATCTTACTTGTGGTAGTAAGATAAAACTGGCCTTGTGCCTAACTCCTGGAGAGGAGTAAATAAAAACAGTAGTTAGAATAATCCAAATTATGCTTTCTTTATGAAAAATCTTCATTTAAAATATCGTCCGTGGCATTTCGGAAATACATCAGAATTTACAATCTAGCTAGTGTTTGTGGCAAACACGTGATGAGGCAGTTGAAGTATCCCCAATTTGACTTATCTTAAGGCAGGCATGTGAAATCTTTTTCCGGAAAAGATGAGAACTTCACACAACTCATTACAGTGGCTCCAATCGACTTCTAATCTAGATTACAGGAGCTCAATCACATCTCCCAGTAATAAAATGAAACGCATGTGGTTTATTAACAGTTTGTCCAGGACAAACATTAACAGAAATTGAGAAATATATAAAGGGTACAAAATAAAATAACTCATAAATAAGTCCTAATCAAAGAGCACATTCGTTCTCATAACAATAATAAAATGCAAATATTATTCATTCTGTGCAATGCATACATATTTCACCAGCGGGAATCTTTTTTTTTTTTTGGTAGAGTGGTTGTGAAAAGACACATACTGTCCGTTTGAATCCGGGAAAAAGAAGCTGAAATCACGGCTTCATTCTTTATCTCTTTAAAGCTACTATTTTCCTGTGCATGGAGTATTGTTGCCAGGTATAGCCTCATCACGTCTGCCATAGTGTTTCATATTTATTGGCAGTAATATGCTTTTGAATTTAAGTGTAAATATAGATCTCAAATATGGGATGATTGATAGGGGATGTCTTTAGGTCAGCTAGAACCCTATATGAAAAGTAAATAGTTGATGTTTCACCTTTGATGTCATTTAGTTAATTATATAAGGAAATTTCTGAAAATGATTGATCAGACACAGGGATTCCATATATGGTCATTAACCAAATCAAATTAATGGTGAAAAATGATTTGAATAATAATATATGCTGTTGCAAAAAAAAAAAAAATTATTCTGGTCAAAAGATTGCATGAAGAATGAAACTTATGTAATCACAATAAAACACAATAAATAATATCTTTAACAAAATTTGTTTTTGTTCTTTTTTAAATTCAGTATTTTTATTACATACACACATTATATATACATATATATACATATATACATATACATATATATATACATATATACATACACACATTATATATACATATACAGGGGGTTTCAAAAAGATGTATTCACACTGAACAATTGCACAAGTGTGAAAAAAATATATATATATATAGCAAAAATCTTTTGCTCAGGGAATTAATTTTACCTGTCCTGGGACGGGTATTCTTTTAGTTATTCTTATATAGAAGTAGAAAGACTTATTATTTTGCCATCTAATTTACACATGTGTTTGTGGTGTGTACAGACACACATAAATTAGATGTCCAAAAAAGAGTCGCTCTTTATTTAAATTAAGAAATATTAGCAAATAGTTGCTGCAATATAGAACGAGACGGTGAGAAGTGAGATAAATACATAGATAACTAAGAAAGAGAGATGGGAGATTTTTTCAGTTAATTATAAATTACGGCATGTATGCCTCGAGGAGGTTAAGGACTATAAATTTACCGAAATGTATTTCAATTAAAGTGAATTTATTTATACTCCCGCCAACCCAATAAATACGGAGTACATCCTTGGGAACCACCTCAAAAATTGAATATTGTAAAAGTTCTTAAAAAATAAAAAAATAAATAAAAAAGGTAATATGGCGTTTCGGAGCTGAGCACGAAAAGAACATAAGGTTCTTCATTTGATCCGCAACATTCCTGTTAGTATACACAGACACATACTGAATGCCTACAAGGGAGAATTTGAATAACGACTAGACACCATCCTCGAGTGTCTAAGATCTCTCCATACAAGGGTTTGTCAGGACAACCTGACATGACGATAATTCCCCCTACAAGTAAACCCTGACCAAATATTCAAAATCACATAATATTCGAAGCCCAAATAAGATCCCCTCGACACGGCTATACACTGGCTCATATGAGGAAAGGTGCACCTTCTTTAAGTAATGTTACCTCAAGTAACATCATTTAACTGGATACTCCACCAGACCAGATGAATTCTTGACTTGGAATCCAGTAAGACTAAGAGACCACAAGAAAGATATACTATAACATATTTAACTGGTCAATTGGGGAGAGGAAAATTAATATTCTTCACTTCATTACTAACTACACGTTTGAGAGGTAAAGGAGAACTTTAATGGAACACTCGGATATCTATGTATCTCATATAGAAATCAAGTGTTAGCCCTAGGAAGGGGCCCCTTGATTTCTGAGAACTTACACTGAAGTAAAATGAATATATATATATATATATATATATATATATATATATATATATATATATATATAAAGAGGTGTACTAAAAGCGAACTTTTAGGAGAGGTAAAACCTATTGTGAAGAGTATACAGCTCAATATCCAGGATAGAGCAGGTAGATATGAAGAAGAATGGAAAGGAATTAGAGAAGCAAAAGCCAAATCAAAATTCAATTCAAATGCTCAGAGCAAGGTATATTCCGCAAAAAGGCAATTTATTCAAGTTAAATTTTCCTTAAGCCAGGCTTTTCAAAGATCAAAATCTTATCATCAGAGGAAGTTGCTGGGATAGATAAGTTGGCAATGGCCAAGATTTAAAATTTGAAAAAAAAGAAATAAAAGTTGTAGGGAAAGAAAATGCCTTTTTGCGGAATATACCTTGCTCTGAGCATTTGAATTGAATTTTGATTTGGCTTTTGCTTCTCTAATTCCTTTCCATTCTTCTTCATATATATATATATATAGAGAGAGAGAGATAGATAGATAGATAGTTTGGTATTCCATGTATGCTTCTAGAGATATATTTTGATAATGATTAGTGTGTGATAGTTGAAACATAAAACGATGTTGTTGCTTTTATAATTTTTTTATTATTATAATTTTAATTCAATATTTCAAATGCTCTGTGTTCTTCATTGGGAATAACTAGAGAAAAAGAAAAGAAAACAGAAATGAGGTTGCCCATGTGTGGAGTATAAATATGCTAGAAATTGGACAATTATATGTTGTTTTGTTTTTTTTTTGGGGGGGGGGGCTAAGTGTTGTTTAAATATGTTTAGAGGCTGTTATTATTTTTTATAACAAAAGTGTGGTTATTTAATTATTTATGTATAATAGTTGGGTATGAGTTATCTGCACGATTACCGAGTCGTCTCGTATTTACCTTTGTAAATGTAAATAAATGCAATGGCTATGTTATTTTGTATTTAAGAGCTTGTGTTCAGTTAAAGTAATTCTGTATTTTAATTATTATATTTAAAAGTCAGTGCTGTTTAAATGTGTTTAGAGGCTGTTATTATTTTTGTTTTAAGTGTGGTTATTTGATTACTTGTGTATAATAGTCCAGTATGTGGTATCTGTGGGACTATAGTGACCATTTCCGCTGAGTCGTCTCATGTTTACCTTTGTTTTGTAAATAAAAGCAATGATGGTGTGATTTTGTCTTTGAGATCTTGTGTTCAGTTAAGTTAGAGTAATTCAATTAATATATTTTTTTGAAAAAGAAAATTATATTTGAGATCGGTTATTAATTTATTTTTTGTTTACATTGGTACGTGAAACTGTCGGACTACAGCGTGTGCACACCTATTGTTGTCCATCTTCAGTTGCAGTCATGTGATGTTATCCAAAATTAACTAGTGTTCTAGTGTGTGCTTTTAAATTAATTAGTATATATACATATATATAAATAAAAAAAGAGAGAGAATTTCTCCGATCCACTTACTGGCATTGCTGCTGTTACCATTCAGCAAAGTGGCAAGGGCTTCCATAACCAAAAATCCAAGTTCCATTTGTGCCTCTGAGATTACTTCCCTTTCTAAAAGAACAAAAATAGAAAAAAAATAATATAGTCATATACAAAAAGTGAATTTGGCAAGAATATTTAAGATAATCTAGAAATTTCTGATGCTAAGTGTTATGGTGCCGTACCTATATGACGAACAGTTGGACTCGTCCATTCCTAATAAAATACCTATATGACGAACAGTTGGACTCGTCCATTCCTAATAAAATACCTATATGACGAACAGTTGGACTCGTCCATTCCTAATAAAATACCTATATGACGAGCAGTTGGACTCGTCCATTCCTAATAAAATACCTATATGACGAACAGTTGGACTCGTCCATTCCTAATAAAATACCTATATGACGAACAGTTGGACTCGTCCATTCCTAATAAAATACCTATATGACGAACAGTTGGACTCGTCCATTCCTAATAAAATACCTATATGACGAACAGTTGGACTCGTCCATCCCTAATAAAATACTGGAAGCATTTAGGTTTCTCATAATTTGATTGAACTCCAGTCTACCCTGGCAGTCAGGACTGATATACCACTTCTCTTGTTCTCTGTACATATCTTTTCTTCGATATATATTGTTCACCTAACCCTGTGTTCCAGTTCTTCATTTCGGCCCCTAAACAGGGTCACAACTGAGTGGTTCGGTTATTTCTGCAGAGTGTTTTAAAAATTAGGTCACGGTTATATAAAAAAAAAAATCTGGGAATCGGTGGGGATCAAACCATCAACCACGACCTGTGGTCCTTCGTCGTTATCCAACGGACCAAACGGACAGAGTATAAAACTGATGAAAAATAGGTCAGTTAAAGGGTTTGAAATCAGGGCTCGGCACGCATGCATACAACGTGAATATGTGGGGGAAACGGTGAAATTTGGTACCATTTGAGGCAGCCCTGAATGATGTGTGCTTAGCACAGAAACACTGGTTAATTGGTATAGGCTGATTTAATGTTTATATAAATTTTATTTATAAAGCTCTACTTTGTACTGAGCACTTTTGAAAAAGTATTGGTTAATTATATATATATATATATATATATATATATATATATAGTAATCCAGGTAAAGTAAACATCCACAGGATAAAAATCCAAACAATTTTAACAGAACTTATAAAGAGTGCTCAATATCAAATAGAGACATGTACATAATCTGCGACACTGGCATGTCGATGTTATCGATCGATAGCTGTAAAAAACTGAGATCTTATCAGGCAGAATGAAAATCTAATCCTTCTCTTAGGTCATATTTGGAAAGAATGAAATGGAAAAAAAAGAAGAAAATTCAAAATTTAAGATTAGAAGGTCACGTGTCAGATTTGAAACCGTCAAAAATGAAATATAATATAAACTCATGTTGAGCATGGAGAAAAAAAAAAGGGGGGCAAATTTCCCTGCGCACATTTTAATGGCAGTTTAATGTCTGGATACGTGTTAAGAGTTACTTCAGCGTGTCAATATTATACGTGATGTGGGAGTGGGAAGGAAGACACAGTCTTCAGTCTAGCCTTGATTCTAGGTGGAGTGTGGGAGGAGTGTTAAGTCATTTAGATCTAATCATGTTGATTTTTCATTTTTGCTACTAACCATCCTTATATTATGTCAGTTAACTTTATTTTCCTGATGTTATTAACATTATTATTTTATTGTCATCAAATAAAATATAAAATTAAAAATAGAATAAAGAATTATAGAAAAAAATTAAAAAATAAAACAAATAAAAAGATAAAAATGAAAAATCAACATTAGTGTCGCAGATTATGTACATGTCTGTATAAATAAAAATAATTATATATATATGAGAAAGGAAGGATGAAGGTAATCCGACGTAATGGGAAAACAAAAAGGAAAACCAAAAAGGATGTTTTTTTTATATATTCATCAACGTTTCCTCATGATAATTTGAAGAAAAATGTCATGCAAGTACGTGAGAATATTGGGTTGACGAGAAAAATAGTAGCCACTACTGGGTTGCACAGGACTG
>OY744552.1:39150250-39192750 GCA_963556195.1 Sepiola atlantica
TTCACAAAATTACATAAAATTACCTAAAATTGATAAAAATGTTATTACATCGAAAGTTTAGATGCAAGGAGTTACATTAATCCTTAATCCATGGATTTTCACAGATAAAACTCTTCCTTAATCCATGCTCTACTCAACGTATTGAGCTTTACTTTATCATGATAGATCACTTTAACGATACTTCAGTTATCGTTAATTCTATCATTATTATCATATATATATATATATATATATATATATATATATATATATTTATTTATTTTATATGTACATAAAAGTAATCCATGGACACATGTTTCTGGCTCACAGCCATCATCAGCATGGTTAACTTACACAGAGATCGATATATATATATATATATATATATATATATTTAAGATTATGACATTAAGAACGTTTTGGAGTTAAAAGCAACTTAATATTACGTAGTAATAGGAAAAAAAAGACGTTTTAACTTTTTTTTTGTCTTAAGTGATAGACCAAAAAAAAAACATGCTTCCATGAGCAATACAACACTTCTGATCTTGTAAGACTTCATTTTGTTAAAATCTTGATTATTCCAGCATTTCAAACGTGTTTTCTTCAGATTACATGTGTAATACTAAATAGATTTTAACTCAAAAGGGTTCCTCATTTAATAATATTTAACAAAACAAAACCATTTTTATCGTCTATACACATTTTTTTCATCACATTCTGTTTAGACTGTCAATTTCAACATTTACCATATTTTGGTAATCCTCACGGATGATAACACTGCCTCCATGTTGACACTTTCAAAAAAGGTTAATTTTAGTTTATCGTCATAGATTTTCTTTCAACTAACACTCAAAATGTTGTATATCCATCTCTGGGGTACTGGAGATCTGACTGAAAGAATAACATCCGGCTGACTGATGCAGCTCATCAGATCTAAGCCTGTCTTTAAGAATCAAATCATATCTTTAACCCTGACTGGTCACTTCCATAAATAATTACATTTCTTTCTCTATTATTATAGCTAAATCTCATTCATTCACTGTGGAGGTCCCCAGATGTCGGAGAGCCTTCTACTCAAATAGCTTCTTTCCTCGTGTAGCTGGCCTCTGGAACTCCCTCCCTGCCCCCTGTTTCCCCGACAGTACAGACATGCAGAAGTTTAAAACTAATGTAAACAGACATCTCGCTGTGCAGATCCCAATCTAGGTTGACTGCTACCTACCTTCTCCCCATTTCTTTTTTCTCAGTAGCCCCTTACGTCTACAGTGGCGCCCTGCCTTGTTTGGGGTGAACTATGTTAAAAAAAAAAATTTTTTAAAGCTAGACCAGATACTTCTGCAACTTTTAACTTCTCTCAGTTCCATGAAAACTCAGTAGGTCTATTCAACAATATCTCATAATAGCATTTCCTCTTGTCCTGTTCAATGATGACAACTTAAAATGCATTGGCAAGACAGTTTCCAAATCATCTATGTAATAATTAATTTATTTTCTAACAGACTAATATATAAATGTTTTTAAAATATGTCTACACATATTCTTATTCAAACCAGCGTAAATCGTGCTAATAGACATGCCTTTATTCTTTTTTTCATCCACCACCATGTCTGCATTCCATCTCGAACCATCTAAGCTAAGTTAAAAAATGTTTTATTTATTTTAACAAAAAAATAAAAATAAAATAAATTGTTCAAGGATTTCGAAATTTGAATATAGACTTATATATTTTGGGAACAAATTACCCCATCCAATTAAAAAATAGAACTAGTTTAGAAATTTTAAAAAAAAAAACAGTTTTTGTTTTGACAAGGAAGTTATATCTCTGAAAGCTAAGCTAAGTTAAAAAATGTTTTATTTATTTTAACAAAAAAATAAAAATAAAATAAATTGTTCAAGGATTTCGAAATTTGAATATAGACTTATATATTTTGGGAACAAATTACCCCATCCAATTAAAAAATAGAACTAGTTTAGAAATTAAAAAAAAAAAAACAGTTTTTGTTTTGACAAGGAAGTTATATCTCTGAAAGCTAAGCTAAGTTAAAAAATGTTTTATTTATTTTAACAAAAAAATAAAAATAAAATAAATTGTTCAAGGTTTTTGAAATTTGAATATAGACTTATATATTTTGGGAACGAATTACCCCATCCAATTAAAAAATAGAACTAGTTTAGAAAATTAAAAAAAAAAAACTGGATGAATTTTGAAATACTAGTTGTAGGGGCCATATTACATGTGATATCTGAGCTTCAAATTTTGTACAAATTTCAATTGGAAAAAAAAAATTTTAGTAACAAAATTTCTTTTTTGTGAAATCAGTACTTGTATATAAAAAAATTAAAGATTACTGTAATACGATAATCAAGATTGAAACTATAAAATAATTTCCAAAAAATTAAAAATAAGATAAAAGGAAATTGTAGTTTGCTTGAAGCATTGCTGGTAAATATAAATGTAAGTTTGTAATCCGAGGCAGGAGCAATGTGATATAGGTACCGGAAGGTGGAACAGATGAACAAAAATAAATAAGAGAAAATAAGAATGGAATCTCAAATCAATTTATTAATATTTCACGTAAAACAGATTAAATACCAGAACAGTAAATAAAAAAGGGATTACTGTCAGGCAATTAAAAGTTCCGGAATAAGGTTAACTTAAATTTTCGAGAGCGGGACTTCTGATTAGCAAAAGACCAAAAAATATGACCGAGTGGTCGAAAAAGCAAGATGGACTGATGGAATCAACTGTTGACGAAATACCGCAGAGAATTAAAGGTAGATACGCAGAAAAATAAGATATTTAAAAAAACTCTGTTTATTAAATTATATATTTAGAAAAGATACAACTTTCTCCACACTACACCCATCTGACTTTTGACTTTTTAAAACTTCTTCAGCTCGTATACTTCTGATAGTTTTCGTTTTTGCTCCTTCATCATTTTCTATTCATCATTTGTGTAAGCAGCTTTCCTATTTCAATTTGAAGCCTTCAATTATATCTCCCATATGCTAAAATCGGAAATCCCGCAACATTTTCATTGCTGTTTATAAAACTTTGACAAAATATGAAAATCATCTTCTAAAACTCTTAAAGAGAAAGGTGACTTACTGTTGCGTCTTGATGAGAATGCTTAAGCTGATGAGTTCTTTGCATGGCACAAAGTTCAAATTAAAAACAATGAATTCCAAAAGTTCAAAGAATTTTTGCTGGAAAAATAAAGAGATAAAGATAGATCCAAGTTGAATAAATATTGACAAAATAACAAACAAAAGAATTGGATTCATGTTTGTAAAATTTATTTTATTTAATGATATTCTCAATGAAAAAACAATCATCGTAAAATTTTTAATGTAAAAAATAAATTGTTAAATATATGATGAAACAAAAGAATTGTAAAATATATGATGAAAAAAAAAAATTGTAAAATATATAATGAAAAAGAATGAATTGTAAAATATATAATGAAAAAGAATGAATTGTAAAATATATAATGAAAAAGAATGAATTGTAAAATATATAATGAAAAAGAATGAATTGTAAAATATATAATGAAAAAGAATGAATTGTAAAATATATAATGAAAAAGAATGAATTGTAAAATATATAATGAAAAAGAATGAATTGTAAAATATATAATAAAAAAGAATTTATATGATGGAAAAAAAAGGATTGTAAAATATATAATGAAAAAATAATGAATTGTAAAATATAAAATGAAAAAATAAATTGTAAAATATGTAATGAAAGAAAAATAAATTGTAAAATATATAATAAAAAAGTAGTCGTAAAATTTTGAATGAAAAAAAATCAATTGTAGAATTCTAAATAAAAATTGTAAAAGAAATTGTATTGTAAAATATTTAATACTAAAATATATATTTTGTAAAATATCTAATACTAAAATATATCTTGTATGATATTTAATACTAAAATATATCTTGTATGATATTTAATACTAAAATATATCTTGTATGATATTTAATACTAAAATATATATTTTGTAAAATACTTAATAAAAATATATTTTGTAAAATATTTAATGACAAAAATATATTTTGTAAAATATTTAATGACAAAAATATATTTTGTAAAATATTTAATGATAAAAAATGAGATTTAAAAACTAAATGCAAAAATTAATCATAAAATATTTAATAAAAAAGGATTGTAAAATTAAAATACCAAAAATGTTATTGCAAGAATAAACGCAATTAATCAATTTTTAAATAAAAAATGCTTAATTGCAAATTGTAACAATTTTTTTTAAACATCTTTTTAGGCATCTAAAAATATGTCGTAAATCTAAGAAAAAAAAGTTCCAAATTAGTAAAACAACAACAATATTTGCCTCAAATGCTGAGCAATATACCTGTATATCGGGAGGTTTGAGATGAATTTTTTCAGCAAACTGGGAAAGGGTGTGTTGATTTTCAAGGATAAAATAGTTAGCGTCGTCTTGATGATAAACACTGCTGATTACGTCCAAAATATTGCAACATAAATGCACAGATGTGGCCTGAAAAGAAAAACCACATAGAAACGATCAAAATTAAATAAATTAAATTATGCTCGATACTTAGTATTTATCTTCATTAAGAGAATTAATTTTATTCATTAAAGCAACAAATTTTTTTTATTTTAAACACATAATTGTTTTTATTTTTTTTATTTTAAACACATAATTGTTTTTATTTTTTTTATTTTAAACACATAATCGTTTGAATTTTTATTTTAAACATGTAATTGTTGTAATATATATTTTAAACACCTAATCGTTTGAATTTTTATTTTAAACACGTAATTGCTTTAATTTTTTTATTTTTAACATGTAATTGTTTTTAATTTTTATTTTAAACACATAATTGTTTTAAGTTTTTATTTTAAACACATAATTGTTTTAATCTTTTAATTTTAAACACAATCGTTTTAATTTTTTATTTTAAACACGTAATTGTATTAATTTTTTTATTTTAAACACATAATTGTTGTAATATATATCTTAAACACATAATTGTTTTAATTTTTTTAATTTTAAACATGTAAGAGAAACAAATTACAGTCTGTAATTTGTTTCTCTCTTCACAAATTATTACTTATTTGTCCTGTAATAAAAAGATTCTATCCACTTGTTAATGTATATACATTTGAACTTCACGTCCACTTTATTTTGACATTATTGTTTGTAACTTATTCATTTTTAACCTCGTCATTTTTATTTTCATTAAATCTTGCTTTTTTTTAAATACAAAAGCTCATTATTTTTTTTTATAACATTAAAAGTGTAAATATAGCTTTGGTGTATGGAAAAAGAATTACATAACATTTTTATAACTTGACCATCAGCAAGTACAACGTTTAATTTAAGTTATACAATTAACACTTTCAAAAGCAATTTTTTTTTCAGGACATTCAAGATCAAAACTCAGTTTCATCCTTGCTTTGAGCAAAAAAAAAAAGATTTTGTTGCTGAAGGAAATCTTTTGCTTAATAATTTCAATCTTTTTGTTTTATAGAATCTTTTTTTAAATATAAGAAAGGAAAAATATACGTGATAACGCAAATATAAATTTTTTTTTTAATTTGATAGAAATTAGACCAATGTGTAACACTAATTTAACTATGGTTAAAAAAAACTAAACATGATAGTAACGCCAGGTAGGTACAGCTAGTTATATATATATAAAAAAAGTTCTTGGATTAAAGTGTCTTGAAAAAAATTCAAAATGGCGTACTAGTGGGTTCCCTCACATGTGAGTTTGTTCTTTTCTTTGTTTTTTGTTTGGCTTCGCCCAAAAATGAACCACTGATGATTTTGTAGTGTTGTAGAGATGATATTGACATAAAAATGTTGTTTGGCTCACGACAAATGAAACGGACTGTAAAAAATATATCTCGCAGAAATGTTATGTTTTTTGGAAATGTGAAAAAATAAAAATAAAAATAATAAAATAAAAACATGGTTATTTGAATATAAAATGAACCGTGTATATATATATATATATATATATATATATATATATATATATATATATATATATTCTCCTATTGTGTCTCTTTGTATGTTCGATTTAATTGCTTTGTATGCTATTTGAAATGAATTGCAATTATTATATCCTAACCCTCTCGAATTCTTGCATAACTGAGAATTATCTGCACTCTGGTCTTGATGCTATCTTTTAACTTTGAACTGTGCTGATGAAGAGACTTGATATTAATAAAAATTCATATCGTCTCAGAAACGATTGTACACGAAACTCCTGTTTATGTTGAATTCTTGAAATGTATGTAAATTCTTTCCTTGATTTACCGTTTTTGAACTTGCTGCTACAATTTTTCATGACGCCTTCAACGGTGAAACTTTTTCTGATATTTTAAACCCCTTCTCTTTGGATTGGACATTTTTTATATCTGTATTTATCTTATATTATCTTTATATCTTTTCAAATTATGACTTTTAGTAATTCTCCTTACCAACTTATCTGTTTGTATTCCTCTGACGATAAAATTTCATTCTTTGAAAAGCCATGGCTTAAGGAAGGAATAATAAATTTCTTTTATTTAAAACACATTGCTTTTAGCAACTCATGATGTAATAGATATTGTATTTTTACAATCTTTTTTCTCATCTTTTACTTTTGTCTCTCTCTCTCTCATATAGATATAATATATATATATATATATATATATATATATAAAAAATGAAACAATAAAGATAAACATTTTATCTTAGATCCTATCGTGATAAGAGTATGCTCAATATAATTGATAGAGCATTAATATAAGAATAAAAAGATGATGAAAATAAAAATTGGACAAAATTACAATGTTTATTAATTACTCAGATATTCAAGCAAGAAAAATAAAAAGTGGATTTTCAAATATAAGCTCTTTTCATCAGAGGAAAAAAATCAGTAAAATAATGTATTATTGGTAGCATTAATTTGAAAATATAAAAGTTGTAAACAACAGACATCTTTAACGAAAGCTGGGTAGAAGAGACAATGTGTCCATGTAATTATCCAGGGTATCAATCAGAGATAAGTTTAGCATTGAGTTATAATCCAATAGAGTCCAGATGGCGACGTCCGAAATCCAGGTACAAGAAGATACATTAGAATGAAGTCCAAAACAAAAAAAATTGGTTGATAAAAAAGTGAGTGGCTCACCAAAAAATACCCAAAGAATTCATAGGAATTCAATATATAAATAAAGTCATTGCCAACTATATAGCTTCCTTGGCACGCAAAACTTATATTATATATATGTTTTAAATTCTAAGATGCTTAAAAAAAATGAACTTGCGAGCCATTCGCGTTTTTAAGTTCAGATTTAAAGACATTTTCACCGTTAGTCCACACAACATCCGGACGCCAATCTTTCATCACCACCAGGAAGGATTCTTACGTATACATGAAAAATAAATTAGGTTAATACCTTTTTTTTTTGTTTGTTTAAAGCTCTGATGATGCACGTTATATTGAGTGAAATATTAGTAAAAAAAAAAGTCAAAATGAAAATATTTGTTTTTATTTTAATAAAATAATATACGCATCTAACAAATGGTTTCTGAAGGCATTTTGCCTCTTTCTTAACGTTATATATATGTATATATATATATATATGAATGATTTTTTTATTAAAACATGTATAAAAATATAGAGCTGTATTATGAACGATTTTTATTAAAACATGTACTGCTACACTGGCATGTTATCGATCTACAGCTATCAAGAGCTGAGGTCTCATCAGGCAGAAGGTTTTTTTTGTGATCCAACCCGATTGGTGAAGTCCTGGACTGCCTGATGAGACCTCAGCTCTTGATAGCTGTAGATCGATAACATCAACATGCCAGTGTAGCAGACTTTGTACATGTTTTAATAAAAATCATTCATAATACAGCTCTATATTTTTATTGAGCACTCTTTTATAAGCCCGGTTTGATTTCCTGTGGATTTTTACCCTACCTGGATTACTATATATATATATATATATATATATATATATATATATTTCTGAGTGAAAGTAATAGTACAAACCTTTAAAAATACTGACTGCAGGACCTGGAAAGCCTGAATGTTCCTCACACTGACACCTGACAAGATAAAAACACACACAAAAAAATTAGTACAAAAGAATTGGGAGCAACAAACAGGTTTACGCCCTAATAAAACGGAGAAAGAGTGGGGACCAGGACCCCAAAGACATCATTTAGTTGGTCAGCACGACACTTTCAGGATGAGGGCTTGTCTTTGATCAGAGTGAGGTCAAATTACTGGTTATAGCTGTCTCCCTCTTGTCCAGATATGGCAAGTACCTTGGGCAGGTTCAGCTGGCTTCCTCAGAAGTAGGAAGTATCTAGGGAACATCAAATTCACAAGCGGTCCTTAATCGCGTGTGTATCACACTCAGGCCAAGATGTTTTTAATAACATTAGTTTTTGCAGTTTTTTTTACAGGAATGTATAACCATTCTCCCACATAAAGCATTTGGTATTCCCAAAAATGTTCACCCATCTGGTATTGGCCAGGCTCAATGTCGCTTAACTTCGCTAATCTAACAAGAACCAGTGTGTCAATGTTGTTATGCCGTTAAAGTGTCTGATGTCGAAAACACAAAATGAGCAATGAAACCAATACATCGACGAGGACCCATTTTGAAGCTTCTTCAAGATTTTTCTTTAATCGACTGATTAATTATATCCTGCTAGCCCATATGTGTATTCATATATATCTCCTTTCCGTGTGAGTTGACTGCCTAAAACCCATGTTGTGTTTCTCTTCTCTGTAATCAGTAATATTTAACACTATGGAAAAATTAAAGATAAAAACTATGCATTTGAAAAAGAAAACCCTACCTTTTCCTGTGGCCTGTGGTAAGGTGAATCCTGCCATTTGGAATAGGGAACCGGTACTGGCTTGACTTGGTTTCAACTCGATGAAGCCGCATGTTGTCAAAGATCCAACCAGAAGTACCAAATTCCGAAGAGCTTGTTGACTATCCTCGCCTGGATTTTGTTCAAGTCTAAAACAAACAAACCATGAGTCCCATATTAGAAGAATCAGACTAGTGTGCTGTACCGTGCTTTCCAAAAATGATAGCCTATGTTTTTTTTTCAATTTGTTTCATAATTTAATACTACACATGTGTTTTTTTTTTTTATTTACTAAGTTTTAATTGAATGAAGCGTTGTCAAGCTGGGACATCCAGAAAGGGAAAGAAAAAGATGTACTGGTACAGCTTTTCAGCTAGACAAAACCGATTTTTGCCGACGCAGAAATACGAAAAAAAAGCCGAATCAAAACAAACCGGCGTCAAAATCAAAACAAGGCTGCTTTTTAACACAAAAATAAATAATGAAAGTGTTAAGACAACTAACGAAAACGAGTTACCTCCCTTCAACCAATTCGGGAGTTAAGAGTTATCGCCCTTGAAAATGGAGTCCTGCCGAGAGACAAGATAAACAAAGATCACGACCTCAGACTGTTAATATCAAAATCACGTCAAGCAGCAAAATAATTCATTATTTCATTCTGTGTTCAGTTTTAATAAATCTGTTAAACGTTTATCTTGATAGTTCATCCATTTTATTTACAAGTTATTATTTATTATAACCTAAATTATTAGGTTATAAAAGAAAGACAAACACTTACCGTATTTTGATTTTTATGAAAAATTTATTTATTTTTGATGAAGAAGATCAATGAAATAAAAAATAATTTTCACGGGAAAGTTAACTTTTTTTTTTCTCAATAAATTGTGTTTTTTATGAATAAACTAAAGATCATAAAGAACGTTATCAAAGAAACAACGATTTTTGCACATTTGCTTTCGTTTTTTTTGGGGGGGGGTACTGGTACAGCATTTGAACCGGATAAATACAAACTGGGTTAGGTTAGTATAAGATTAGGGTTAAAAAAAACAAAAAAAAACAGTTCAGTTTTTGTCTGGTTCAAAAGGTGTACAAAATTTTTATTTTGCAAAAATCTTTTTTTAATCATTTTCGAAAATTTGGCAGATTTTCTTTTTTAGTTAGCGCAGACGTTGGAAGGAGGGTTTTGGCGTTCCTACTCTGTGTGGTCATATCCTCCGAAGACCCAGAGTTGGCGTCTGCTTCTCGAGCATTCTGATTAGCTAAACGCTTCGGCATCTTCCGGCTGCTTACCTAAACGTCTGAAAGATGCCAAACAAAAAGTCGGTGTTGTCTGGTTCGATCAGTATCAAAAAAGAATAACATTGTTTAAGAATTAAATAATGCTCGTTTCTGTAAATTTTATGATTAAATTCACTCAGCCGTTTACGTAAACAGCCGGAAGATGCTGAAGCGTTTAGCCAATCAGAACGCTCAAGAAGCAGACGATAAATTTACCTGTAAATTGAGTAACTCTTAATATTCCAGGCAGGCAAAAATCTGCTAAATGAACCAAACAAGCAAACTGTATTTTTTAAACCCTAACCATTACCCTAACCTAGTCGGTTTTTGTCCGTTTTAAAAGCTGTGCCAGTTCCGAAAAAATAAAACGCAAAAAAAAAGTAACTTTTATGATTTAATTCACTCAGATAAAACAGTTGTATTCTTTACAAAACGCTTTAATACCAATAATTTGAGTCAGCTGCCTCTGGTGCAACTCTAACAACAAAGATATACCATTATCTCTATCTCTATAAACTTATGCACCTGTGTAGAGGATTCACTCCTAAACTAATTAATCAATCATTATGAATTTTAGAACACAGCTGTTAGCGGTAAGAGGTTGTAATAAGAGCAATATTTAATTTAATTTAGTTTTATGCAAAGAGTTAAAAAAAGAGGAGATGGAAGCCCTTCAAAAAAATTCAGATACCTCCAATTTTTGTGAAATTTTAACAATAGGTATTAATAAATATTCCCCAAATTTCAATTTCTTTGGAGCATTTTAAAAGTTCTTTACGGGGGTATAATATGGGCATTCCAAAATGTTAAATATCAGATTTGCATTCAATTTGATCCATAATCATTAAATACCAATTAAGCAAGATTCTTTGAATTTTAATTTCTACTGAACACCCCTAAAGTTTAAGTGTTCAATTTTAGACATTTTTCTAAAATCAAAATCATGTAATGAATTTTGATCAAAATTGGATTAAGGATTCTTGACACAAGGTTTACTATAATTATATCTTGATTTTAATTTTTGTAAGGAGACATAAAAGTGGTGCAAAACTGTCCTGTTCGGGGGAAATTCATTTTACTGTCCTGGGACTGGTTTTTCGTGCTTTTTTACATTAGGACCCGCGCTAAAAGTGCCTCAACGTCAATACTTTTCAGATGTTTACATAAAACGCTGGACAGTGCCGAATGAAAAATCTGTTGAGTTATCTGCGTCCAAAAAAGCACAAACGATTTGCAAGCAGGAAAAAACAAGCAAAAATTTTGTATGAAATAAATATTTATTTTTTTAACGAAGAAATAAGTGATTCAAGTAAGTGTTTAAATTAAAAAGTTAATCAAATGTTTTTTTTGTTTTTTTTTAATTTTTACGAAAATTATTATTTTTTTTTTTAATTTTTACGAAAATTATTATTTTTTTTTAACCTGATTATTATTGTTGCTTTCGTTTGGGTATGGGTTAGGGTTTGGGCAGGGTTAAGAATTAAGGTTAGGGTAGGCTCATTTGCAGACATCAAAAATTCAATTATTCAGTTTAAATGTCGTCTGCTTATTCATTTCAATCAGTTATTCATTTTCTCGCAGTTTCATTGACTAACAGCCTCGGGGCTTTCCGACGTTTTATGTAAAACGTCGGAAAGCCCCGACGCCGAGGGACTTTTAGCGCGGGTCCCAATCTAACAAAGTACCAGGTATTCTTCTAGTATTCTTATATACACATGTTTGTCGTCTTTCTTTTAAGCACATAAGCACAGTAGCAATATATAACATGATTCATTGAACACAAGTTGCTATTTTTACATACAGTTGGGGGGGAGGGGGTATTAAGATTCATATTTTTCCCAAGAATTATTGTGTAAATGATCACGATAGATCCAATAGCCAGTTCCATAGTCTGTAATGGTATACTTTAGACTAATCACAAACACACAAACACACACAAACACACACCATCTGTACTGAGATGTAAATACTTACTTTAAAAGGAACTCCGACAGGAAGATGTAGCCTTGACTAGATCGGAAATCATCCAGCAATGTGTGAGAAACTTCACTTGAGTCTTTTAGGAAGCAGAACACGGTGACTACCATTTCAACCATTTCGATGGGGGACAGTTCTTGGGCCCTCTGCATGTTTTCAATGCAATGGCGCACGCAACCTTTCTCTGTAAAGAAGAACGAAAATAGCGGAAAAATTAGGCATGTTATTTCTTTCTCAATAAAACCAATTTTTGTTTTGTTTTCCATATATCAATGTCATTGCCGCGTTTTCATCCCTTATTTCTAGTGAAACCGGCTTCAGCTAGAATCCTTTTGTAACAGAGATTCTCAAAGAGGCACACCAAGCTGCTGTACGAAGAACCATGTTGCTGTCGTAAACTGCATGGCTTGCGACATCAATGGATTAACCCATTTGCAATAAAAAAAAATGCGTTTTTTAAAATTTATATGAATCAGCATAGTATGACCTTTTATCAGCTTAGTTCTGTTGTTGGCTTTGGTTTCCCTAGTTCTTTCTAGAATCCGGTACTCACAAGAGGGACCACGTAAAGATTGCTAACATACAGTTGAAATGTAGGAATGAAAAATCGACCAAAAAAATATAGTAACAATTTTATAAACAGGTCCAGAAAAAACAATAACTCAAGTTCATACAACTTTTTTTTAAATCGGTCAATTCTGTTGTTGGCCACAAATGAACGTTTAGACACAAATGTGAAACATTCTACAAGATCAAAACAATCATTGAATTTCAAAACCATAAAAAAGAAAATAGGTGTCGATAACTGGAGTAAGAAAGAGCAAGCCACCCTCTCTTTTCTCTTCTAGCTAGCAAGCGGTATTAGTTTAATTTAAGAAAGGTTTTAGTAAATTATCGGTTTTTTATCATATCACTTTAATTAATTACTGTTAATATCGACAAAACTATTGCATATATATAGCAAAAATAGAACAACAAAATTACAAATTAATAACACTGAACATTAATTTATTATGAACTGTTTAAAAAATAGCACATTAGGCATTCAAAGAGCTTTCTTTCGTTCATGTATACTATATATAGAGTATTTCAAAGTATCATGTTGTATTATTGATTTAGGCACTTCTGCATTTCAACCGTCACTTGGACTTAATAATTGAAGAGTTCCATTCATTCCACCGAGTCAACGAAAAAACTCAATGTTGACCGTTTGTTGGATTTTCGTTTTAAATTATAAATTTTCGTTTTAAAAGATCACTGTTGACTATTTTGAGAAAGTTTTAATTCATACAATAAAAAAAAACACATTTTTATTATTTTTATAAATTTTTTAATTATTAAATAAAATATTTCATATTCAATAACGATACATTGTTCACTGTTATTATTCTTCGCTGTTAATATTGTCATTTTGAATAAAAACATCTAATTCGGTTACTTCCGGTTGGTTGTCTGCCCCTGCTTTCAAAAGAGGAAAGCAAATTAAGCCCAAGTGACGGTTGAAATGCAGAAGTGCCTTGATTTAAATAGCACTTACACGTTTTGATGGTAATATAGGACTGATAATTGAAAAAACTTTTGCATTTATTCATATTATTATTAGATAGTTATTTGTAATCGTTATTTTTTTCAATAAACAATGTTTATAAAACAAAATTTGTTCAATTTTTAAAGAGGTGTTCTATTCTTGTCTTTACACATTTTTTCTTTTGAAGATTTTGGTTAATAACTTCCTAAACTAAAACTTTGCAAATTAAATACATTTGGAAAAAATCAGTTTTTGTCTGCTTCTTGTTTACAAATTAATATTATTACTACACTACTACTACTACTACTACTACTACTACTACTACTACTACTACTACCACTGAACAGAAGTTACGCAAACCACGTGATTTCTGCCCTCTTCCTCGCTCTTAGTCGGAGAGACTTTATCGAGAAAAGACATGGTTTGCGTGTTGCTCCAAAAACCAGTACAAATAAAAGCTTTTCTACATGTCTTCTAGGAGCAAAATGTAGTATCTATTGTGATACTACACTTTCTTTTTTTTTTTCCTCAGTCAGTGAAGGAGAAATCCTTCTAGACTGATGCAATTTTTATTTTTGTCCCAATCTTGAGTAACCCTTTTTTATGGAGCTGAATTTTTTCCCACATCAAAAACCAACCTTGTGTCTAACACCGCCTTCGTGGGGAGGCAAATAAATTGGGACATAATAATACTAGCAGGGTGACCCGACGTTGCTCAGGATTGAATGAGGATCACTACTATGTACTTTTTGACTATGCTCATAACACCATATTACTTTCTTTTTTTTTTACTGCGCTCTCCTCTCTTATATAGTCGGAAGAAGCTGAAATGCTGGAAAACTCTCTGAATTAGTGTTATACTTATAGTTTAAATTTTATTAAAATCTGAGATACGTATTTGAAATTTTAAAGGGGTTTTGTCCCCATGGGTCACTTAGAGGTTGGTGCACATAGATATTCAGCACATAGAGGGTAATGTAGTGATTTGGGACCACTTCCATTGTCTTCCTCAAGAAATTTTATACATGATATAAATTTCATCCAAATAGGATATCTTTGAAGTTTTAAGGGGTTATGCTTATGCCCTCATAGTTACCTTAGGGGTGCACTTAGGAAGACAATGAAAGTGTTTCTGAATCTCTAAGTAAATTTAACATAAGAATACACTTAAATTTTATGTAGAGTCTGTAACTAATCTTTGTACAGGAAACACAGACATTGAGTTTTATATATATAGACTAGCCTCAATATCCTCCCTACGGTCGTATATTTTAGCTAGGCTGCCGCGGCTCTTCCTGCCGTAACAAGAGTTACAAAAATTATTTTTCACGGACTGACAGAAATCCTGACAGAGATTGTTCTCTTTATATTATAAGTAGACTAGCAAAAAAAGACGACCGTTAGGGAGTCTATTTTTGCTAGGCTGCTGCGTTCTTGGGTGGTGAGACATTTTTAGTCAGAAAAACAAAAATTGTTTTTTGTTTAAAAAGGAAAAAAAAAATTCCCCCCCCCCCCCCCCCCGACAAAAATTGTTTTATGAGGCCGCATTACGTACCGTGTATATAGTTAACAACTGGTGGAGTGAGTCCATGTCGCGATAGAGTAACAAGAATTTCGCCAGCGCTTTTCCTCCAGGGTATGCTATGAGGGTGACACCAAGATGTAATAGCATTGAATAACAAACTCAGGTCATCTTTCCTTGCTAGTTCTTCCGCTGGAGAAACATGACTGCACAGACGAACCAATACCTGGTGAAAAAAACAACAAAAAAAACACGATGCATAAATCAGAGTTACGGAGGCGGGGTTTGGGAACGTGTCAGAATCAGACTCTTCAGTATGCTAGGAGCCAGAGTTGGATGTTTTAATCTCCAAAGAATCAACAGACAGAGAATCTGAATCAAAGGAGACGCGAGAGCGCTCTATCCCTTAATAGACTACACGAATGGCCTATGCTGGAAATCTCATTTCTTTGATCAATCATAACTCAAAAATCAATAAACCAAATTAGTTAAAACTTTGCACAAAATTTTTATTTGATAGGTTCTATAAGTGTGTAGAATTTCAGCATCATTAGTCAAGGCAACCCAGAGATCCACAAAGTTCAATCATGAAATCATGTTATCTGTGTGTACGTACGTACGTATGTGCCACCCTGTATCTCACCAACTATTTGATGGATTCAGCTGATTTTTGGCAGAGATAGAGGTTCTAGGGTCTAGTTGATGACATTTTAATTTCAGTTTACCATATACCTTAGTTTTCCAGAAAATTCCAAAAAACCTTATGAGAGGCATTGTATTGAGGCATAGCCTTTACAAAAGTAGTGACATTCCATTAGAACAGTGCTCTTCAAACTTTTTTTGTCGCGACCCCTTTTTGGAAAAAAAAATTTTTCGTGACCCACCAAAATTTTTTATAAATAAAAAATAAGTTGAATATTATTTTAAAAATTCCATAGTTATAATTTTGGCGACCCCTTTTCTATGGTTACGCGACTCCCCTGGGGGTCGCGACCCCCACTTTGAAGACCTCTGCATTAGAAGACTTTAAAATCAGGAGTCGAAGTCGGATGGTTTAGATTTCTAGGAGTCCTGGTGGAATTTTTGGAATCCTAGGATTAGGATTCCGTGTCGAACCTTATTCTTTCCGACTCCGCAACCCTGTTAGGTGTATATTTATTTAACTCCTCTGCGGGAGGATTGAGGTATGGTCAGGTGGGGGGTTTGAAAAGCCAGATGAAGTGCAGGCAATTAGCAATAAACTAACCCCTTCTCAGATAGAAGGTAAAGCCTGGGAGGGTGGATCTGCTAGGATGGAACAGAACCATAAATTAGGTGTATAAATGAGTACCGGTCTTTCTGGGAGTTTAGTTTGTTTTGTTTTACGGCATATCAACCCTTTTGCGTTATTTAATGCCGACTCCATTTATTCCGGTTAGAAGATTTTGTTTGAGGTCTATAATATTTTTAAACATTTAACCGATTCAATCTTGTATACAGATCATTTGCAGATTAATTTCTTTTATGTGTGTATATTTTGTGAATAAACAGTCTGCAATTGATCAATTTATATATATATATATATAAAAAATGATATATATATATTTTTCATTTTATATATTTTAAAAATCTTGTTTATTCATATATATATATTTTTTATACATATACATTTATTTTATATACATATATATTTCTTTTCAAATGTGATTTTACATATATTTTTCAAAATTTTTTTATACATTTATATTTATTTTTTTATTTGAGGTTGACAACAACAGGGAGATGGACAACAAAGTAGGACGAGGGAGAAAAGGAGGAACTAAAGGTATATATATGTATGTGTGTATGTATATATATATATGCATATACATATTTATTTATTTATCTTTTATTTTTTGATGTGTTGATGTTTTTTATATTTATAATATAAAACTAAAAATAATACATTAATCACTTAAATAATAGTGTCATGGATTCGTCCAAACACTTTAAAATGCAGCAACATTTTTGTAAGTAACGGATAAATTTTATTAGACAGACGAACAGCACAGGTAAAGAATTTTTTTTTGTGTCTTAAATAACTAATATAAGTTAGCAAAACATTTATATGGAACAAAACGTAGATTTAGTATAAGGAACGTTTATGTTTTTGTCTTAAGGGAAGTGGGGTCTGATCAACTCTGCTGGGAAGCCATGAAATTAAATACTGTCTTGTTTTTAAATTCCCGAAACAGTTTTTCATGGTAAACAACTGATGATCCCTTAAAATAGTGTTAGAAACTAACTAATATAATAACTGTAAAAAATAAATTGACTTACATGAGTGATTTTCCACTGGAAGACTTGAGACTATAAGTTTTTTTTGTTTTTTGTTTTTTTTATATATATTTTTTTTTATATATAGTTTTAATGGTTGAGAAACTTCCGAGACTATATATATATATTTCTTTTCCAATTTTTTTTTTTTTTACATATATATTTTTTTCTCCATAGAGCAGTTTGATTTATTGGGCTTATACATATAAGATTTCGGAGTATAAACCCACCGTCTTCAAAAAGGACATGATGATCTCCACCCTGATGTCAGTAAATAATTCCTTCATAGTACAAACGTTGTGCTATTTTTGTCACATTGGAGCAAAATCAACACATTCTAACCAAGTGTTTCACATGGGACTTGACAAGTCGCACACCATGCTAGCTCTTTCTGCTCGAGCAGCAACGAATGTGTGGTTTTCCTTGCTGAGAGTACAACTGGTGACAGACTGGCATCCTGTTATGCGGGTGGTGCAGGCTATCTGTTCTGCTTGACACTATGAAACCAAGGTTAAGTGCTGGCTTTATAAGCCTTTGCTTAATTAACCCCTTCCCCATTATGAGGAAATAAAGTTTCATACCTTTTTCAAGCAGAAATATGAACATACTAAATCTGACAGGTATTTGCATAGTCCATGTCGATAACCATCAGGCCCCTCCAACCCCCCAAAAAAGTGACAGATACCACATAATCGACACCATTTTGGCCAGTGTCAAAATCAAGTGAACTGAATTGTCCGGGCCTTTGGGTCTGGATTTACGCTGGTCTACTGGGGGTTGTCGGTCCTGTGCAGTTCTAGGAAGTCCACCCTCCCAGGCTTTGCCTCCCCTCTTTGAGGGGAGAGTAAGTTTATTGCTTGCTGTCTGAGGCGCCTCTACCGGGGAATGCCGACAGGGCTGCCCAGGCAATTTTTAAATGGCCAGAGTGCTCACCTCTCGATTGCTGGCTTATCTAATCCCACTTTCCCGACCTTGCGTCACATCTTACCTTGTGGGAGGTAGATAAATAATTGAATTCGGACAAAGACAATGACCGGACAATCAACTTCAGTAAATGAGCAAATCCTTTTCTTACCTGAACAAACACTTTCTGTAGCAGAATCCGTCTTTCCTTCGGTGTAAACTCGTAGCCATCTTCCAAAACATCCGTGCATGGCACACTGGGCAGGTCAAAGAACAAGTAGAGACATTTGACCAGAGTCGAGGGCAAAGATGCTGCCGTCATACAATCAACGAGGGCTTGAGACCCAGTCGATAAAAGGTTGAGAGTCTGTAGCAAAATCCAACCACGATTATTTTCTTGTGGTGACTCAACTTCCAGGAAATTTACAATAGCACAGCTTGCAGTTGCTGTTTTGAACAAAAAAATAGAAATAAATAAATAAATAAATAATAATCTCTATCTTTATAATAGGGGTGGGACGTAATGGGTGAAAATAAATTTGGTATCATTAGAGGTGGGACGTAATGGGTGAAAATTTCAGATTCATGCGAGTAGTATTTTTTGTGTTCAAAACTCAAAATCCATCATTTTTCAGTGAAAAAGTGGTTTCATGCGACATTGCAGGTCCTAAAACATCCTCAAAAGCTATGAATGGATATAGATGGTTAAATCTGATATAGTACTTTAATTTAGGACCATTTTCAGGCTGTGAAAGGGTTTTCATGAATGTAAAATAGCCAAAAACTAATGGCCTGCACCTTATGAATTTTGCAAAATTTTCAAAATGTTTGATTGTTTAGTGTTATTTATGTATAAATGAACACAAAAAAATACTACTCGCATGAATCTGAAATTTTCACCCATTACGTCCCACCCCTAATATAAGGTTTTTAGGGCAAGTATTCCAACAACGATCTTTAGAAAAGCTAAATAGGAAGGTAAAAATCACTTTTACGCCCATGTTGGTTTTGTGCAGACATTTTGAAAAATGGTACACAGAAGAGATTTAAATATTGGGGAAAAAAAAGAAACATAACTGTGATAGCATGAAAAAATAATATTTTTTATTTAAAGAACAACATCTCTGATGGAACTATTCAAAATATCTAAAGTAGTTCCTGGGATATTTGCCACACTTACGAAAATTATGCTGCAAAGTTACCGATTTTTAATATTTTTTATCAAAAATCTGCACAAATTTTCAAAGGAACTAATACAGACAAAAATGGATGATTTGGCATAGAATTCTCTTCCTTCTTATTAATGTTTATTTATTTTAGACAATCAAACCATTTTAGATCTATGAGGAGACTCCTGGTCTGATGGATAAAGTGTTCGCCTTCAGCTCCAATATTTTATGCCATCATGGGTTCAAATCTCACACTAGACAATTTTTTTTTTGTTTTTTTTGTTGGTATAGTGTTCCAGTTATTTTCTAGTCAATATCGATGATGATGATGATGATGATGATGATGATCATGATCATCATCATCATCATCATCATCATCAATCTGAATAATTTATTTTTAATCTGGGCTATAAAGTTCAAGAAAAGTTTAGAAATGCGGCATAGACGGATACTTCAGCTAATCTAATATAATAGCGATTCTGTGTCTGTAAAAATTCTGTTTGTTTTTTTCATTGAATTTATTCCATTAAGACATATGAAATATAAAGAGAAAAACTGCATGTTACATTTTTATTTTATAAATATTTTATTTAATATAACGAGCAGGTTCTCTGTCTGTCTGTCTGTCTGTCTGTCTGTCTGTCCGTCCGTCCGTCTGTCCGTTGACGAGAATTTTTGTTAATGTAAGAGAGGAGGGGAGGGGGGGGGTACTTACTATTTAATTAATTTTTCTAGTCAGCTAGAATCTTTGTAAACATAAGAAATTCATTCAGGCACATATTAACAACTAAATAAAAAATAAGTAATTTAGATGCCGTAGGGAGGCTATTTTGGCTAGTCTATATATATAAAAGTCAATGTTTGTAAGTTATAAAAATCGATATATTAACATTCAAATAAGTTTCAATAAGGGTTACATTTTTCAAAGAATCTAAAAACACAATTTAAATTTTCCTTTGATTCCATCTGGGGTCACTAGGGGGAATTATCGGTTAGGGCCATAAAATAATGGAATATATTAGAACGTAAAGAAACGGAATCCATTTTCTTTAAATAGATTTTATTTGTTTCATGAAACAAAAATAAAATTGAACAAAGAATATCTGAAGAATGTATTCAAAAATTGTTTAAACATTTAGATTATTTTTATTTGGTATTTTTAAGATTTAAAATAAATTGTTTCGATTATTTATTTGCCGTTTTACAACTGTCTAAGAAACACAACGCTAAAATGGATGTTTTTTTTTTAAGAAAACACCACCGTCTTAACTTTTTTTATTATTTGAACTCATATTGGAAATGTTATTTTTAACTTTTCTTTCAAGGCAAAAATTGTAAACATGACTATATTTGAAAGTATTTCCAACCAGCAATACATCTCGACACGGACAGTGTTGAGTGAATATTGCTAGTTACTAAAATATATAGTTAGTATGTTTGGAAATTTTTTAAGATGAGGATTGGTAATTTGTATTATTTGGATTATCCGGACTACTTTTCTCATCTTGGATGTTATTCTCACAACGTTTTGGCCGATGTAACCTCCGACCTTCTTCAGACTACTTTTCTCATCTTGGATGTTATTCTCACAACGTTTTGGCCGATGTAACCTCCGACCTTCTTCAGACTACTTTTCTCATCTTGGATGTTATTCTCACAACGTTTCGGCCGATGTAACCTCCGACCTTCTTCAGGTGCATCGTGTTGAACTCAGGAATCTGTACGGACAATCTAACAGAACTCTTTATTTAATCCATGGCTCTCGTTCTATCAGCCATGTTATTTACCTCCAGGAGGTTAGACACAAGGTCAAGTGTGGTTAGCCAGCACACTAGGATTAGCGCGCTCTGGCCTACAAAAAATGCCTGAGCAGCCCCGTCGGCATTTCCGGTAGGGGCGCCTCAGGCAATTAGCAATAAACTAACCCCTTCTCAAAGAGAAGGTAAAGCCTGGGAGGGTAGACCTCCTAGAACTGTACAGGACAATACCTCAGACCGGCGGAATCAAGGCCCGAAGGCTAAGATGATACCAGTCTATAAGAGTGTATTGGTTTACTCCTCTCCAGGAGTTAGGCACAAGGCCAGTTTTTTATCTTACTCCCACAAGTAAGGTCGGGTCGGGAAAGTGGGGTTTCAAAATTGCCTGGGCAGCCCTGTCGGCATTCCCTGGTAGGGGTGCCTCAGGCAGTAAGCAATCAACTTACTCCTCCCCAAAGAGGGGAGGCGAAGCCTGGGAGGATGGACCTCCTAGAACTGCACAGGACAGACCCATAGACCGGCGTAAATCAAGCCCCGAAGGCCAAGACAACACCAGTATGAGGTGCAGTATCCATCGGAACAGATACTACACTTTGATCTTAGCCAAAAGGCCAAGGAGCCATGGCCGAGTAGAAATCTTCCTAATTGTATTCTTAGTACCGCCCGCATTGAGGATTGAACATTCAAGGACCTGTGGCGTAAGGGATATAAATGCTAAGTAATAATAAATGACAGTCTTCTGGAGGTTGAAGGTTCAATCCTCAGTGTGGGTGATACTAAGAATACAATTACAAATTACTTAAGATTTCTACTCACTCAAGGCTAACAGAATGAGGGCAAGCTATCCCCGTGGATTAAATAACGGGTCCCGTTCAAAATTCTGTACAGATTCCAGAGTTCTACAAGAACACCTGAAGAAGGTCGGAAGTTACATCGGCCGAAACGTTGTGAGAATAACATCCAAGATGAGAGCAGTAGTTCGAATAATAAGTAGCTTTTTAGTATTTTTTATAGAACCACATAATAAAAAAGAAAAAAGAAAAAAAGGTGCTTGTTCACTGTTTCGGCCAGACAGAAAAATTATTTATGTGTGAAAACAATATTATGTACTTACTCACTGCTATTTTATTGTTCAATGTTGAAAAAATTATCCAGTAGAACTTTAATTACAAATATTTTTACATTTTCCGTATCGTACAAGTCACTTCGATGACTATGCCTTCATTTGCAACCGTTGGACAGAAAATGAAATAAAATTCCACCATTTAGGCTTGTGACAAAAAAGAGAGGAAAATTTTAGTGATGTTTGGTATTTTTTCTTACCTGTCGACTGATTGGATGCTCTCCGTCTGATCTCAGTAACCATTAGTTTGGACACCTGACTGCAGAACTGTATGACGTCTCCAAACTTTTCAGTCATTTCACATGATGGGGAACTGTCAAACACCTGCAAAAATCAAACGAGCAAAAAGATAATATGGTTGGATAAATGATCAAAACAAAAAAGGGCTGAAAATTTACCTTTTAACATTTGAACCCTCCCACGCAGAGGGGTTCAAATTGGTGCAAAGTTATCTCCCTTTCTCATAATATTTCTCAACACTAGGAGTTATACTAGAGTCTTTGGGACATACAATTCATTTTTTGTATTGATGGGTCACTGCTTGGATGGATTTGAAACAGTGGGTGGAATGGGTAGAAAATTACTTAAGCGGACGGCTCGACAAGTATTGATGGGTCACTGCTTGGATGGATTTGAAACAGTGGGTTGAATGGGTAGAAAATTACTTAAGCGGACGGCTCGACAAGTATTGATGGGTCACTGCTTGGATGGATTTGAAACAGTGGGTGGAATGGGTAGAAAATTACTTAAGCGGACGGCTCGACAAGTATTGATGGGTCACTGCTTGGATGGATTTGAAACAGTGGGTGGAATGGGTAGAAAATTACTTAAGAGGACGGCTCGACAAGTAGTTGTTTACATTAGGCTTGAAAACGGCCACGCTGTATTCGGTCGGGAAGTAGACTCGTGGTATTGTGTTCCACAGACGGATATTATAGGAAAGAAACTTTGTTCATGGAAGTTCTGTTTGTGTTTTGGTACAGACAGGGGAAAGAGGTGAGAGAGGGGAGAAAGGGAAGTTATTTTATGTGGTTGTAGTCAGACAAGTTCTTGTATTCATCTCCAATATTCTTGGTTGCACGCTTTCGTATTTCAATGCCATATTTTCGAAATTATCGTAACTTGGGGCACGATAGTCTGCTAAATGTATATCAAACTTTTTAATAACCTCATTTAAAAAGTTGCAAAGACGTTCTTTCAAGTCGTGATCTACGGTAAAAAAAAAAACAAAGAAATATTCATAAATCAAATGAAGCTACTGAGAAGAGTCATCCAAGTCAGCTGACCAAAGGACAGTCTCGAACAAAACCATGGAGTGGAGTGATATTATACTGTCATGGTTTAGTATAGGTTTGGAGTTCATCCTTTCTCAGCCTTTTGGCTAGGATCAAAGTGTAGTATCTGTTCCGATGGATACTGCACGCCTGTCCTGTGCAGTTCTAGGAGGTCCACCCTCCCAGGCTTCGCCTCCCCTCTTTGGGGAGGAGTAAGTTTATTGCTTACTGTCTGAGGCGCCCCTACCGGGGAATGCCGACGGGGCTGCCTAGGCAATTTTTAAATGGCCAGAGTGCTCACCTCTCGAGCGCTGGCTTTTAACCCCACTTGCTCGACCCCGATCCTGGGTCACATCTTACCTGTGGGAGTAAGATAAAACTGGCCTTGTGCCTAACTCCGCGAGGAGTAAATATAGGAGTATAGGTTTGGCCATTTAATGAGACTGCCATGGGAAGCGTCTGCACGTCAAAGGAGTTATACTAGAGTCTTTGGGACATACAATTAAGGAGTCGGCCCTGGGCATCACCAGACTTCTGCACTCCACTGCTCCCACCTATTTAGGAATGAAAATCGTTTCGAAAAACCGCCATTACCAAAAAGAGGAATTATCAGAGAGAAAGGGGGTAAGGCTGAGAAATATGAAGCAGCTGTGATTGGTCGAACAAGATCATGTGATTGGTTAGAGGAATGGTTATTGAAATAGTAAAGTTAACATCTTAATATGGTTCATAGAAAGGAAAATAATATGAAATCCTACTTATGTGAAAGAAGAGGAAATGGCAAAAGTAGTATTTTATTTGATTGTTAAGATAGGCACAAGTGGATTGGGGAAGAATTATGAGAAGGATGAGAGAGGGTATAAAACCCAAGGAAAGAGACGAGTAAATGATGTTTTTTTCTTTCTGTTTTTCTTTTTATTCACCCCAAAGAAGACATATCGCCATTGATGAATAAGGGGCTACTGTTATAGGGGCTAGATTTATAGGGGCAACACTTCAGTGGCAATATGTCTTGTTTGGAGGGAAAAAATTCACTTATAGTGTTATTCAAAATATATATATATATATATATATATACAGGGTGTCTCAAAAAAATGTACTCACTCGTAGAATGACGAGAAAACGTTTATTTATGAACATAGAGTGAAATGAAATAGCATCGAATACATGAGACAGATAATTGAAGAATCATGTTCGCAAATGTTCAAACTGATGACCATTATTGTTCAAACAAAGCTGATAACGCGCACCAAGGTAAATAAAGGTTTTCTCATCATTCTAAGAGTGAGTACATTTTTTTGAGACACCCTGTATATATTGTCTATCATTTTTATATGGAGCATGCTTTTACGGTTAGATGCCCTACCTATCACTAACCACAGTTGCAAGCGGTGAGCCTAACCTTTGCCATTCCACAAACAAAACCTACAAGTTAGCAGGTACTTTCATGAGGTTTAACCAGCCAGATCGTTTACCAGGGTATGGTGCTTGGAGACACACATGAAAGATTTTGTATGCATGAGACAGAATATACCGTTACAGAAGCATGAATGTCATAAATCGCAGGAAGGTTGGCCAGCCAAGGAAAATTTGGAAGCAAGTGATTGAACAAGACCGCACATAGTAGAAATTTGGAAACTGCTGACCCGCGACAACTATGAGGAGTGGAGAGTGAGCTTGTGTAATATCAGAAATCGTCTGATTCCTGAACAAGGGAAAAGTGACATTAAATGAATAAAAGATATATAGATGTATATATATATATATATATATGTGATTTTTTGGAAGCCTACCAAAAATGAATAATCTTTTTTCTAAGTGAAAAATCCAAATATATATATATATATATATATATATATATATAAAATATTTGTTATTGTTTATTATCTATGTACGTATACGTTTCGTCCCTTTTCAATCGAGACTCATCAGCATAGAAGTATGACTATTCACTACCGGTCGTACGATTCGAAACCCTGGATTACAACTATTCTTCAACTCAAATCCAACGTCGTTAACCACGCGGCCAATATTTGAATAGCCGATAAACAATGATAATTTAACACATTTAAAAGCGGCTTGATGCGCAGGCATTCTACTTCTATTAAAGAAGGAATGATGCATTATAAAGCAAGTGACGTCATGCTGTGTTTGTACTACCATTACAGTGCTCTACTTTTTTTACGAGGAGCGACAAAGCACTTTAGGCCGACGTGCAGTTAAGTAACAAACCATATTCCATATCTGTCAAGTGGCAACTTTCATTAGTGTGCTGCATATGATTCTAGCTTGAATTGCCAGCCTTAATTGGTGCGCTTTTCACATAATTGTTCACCTTTATTTGGAAAACATCCATGAAGCTTGGCATAGGATTTACTTCATAATACTTTACTACATTTGTTCTTCGTGACTATGGTACTGTGTACTTTTAAGAATGAAAAATATGCCATGAATACAGAAATAAATGAAAATATGAAAAAAAAAACATTACTTTCAGAGTTAGGAGCCAATAGCATCTCTTGACACACACACACATTATATATATATAGTCTCGAGAGTTTCTCAACCATTAAAACTATATAAAAAAAAAAAATTTTTTTTTAAATATATAAAAAAAAAACTTATAGTCTCAAGTCTTCCAGTGGAAAATCACTCATGTAAGTCAATTTATTTTTTACAGTTATTATATTAGTTAGTTTCTAACACTATTTTAAGGGATCATCAGTTGTTTACCATGAAAAACTGTTTCGGGAATTTAATATATATATATATAGAAAAGAGGGTAGTGCAGTATTAGTGCAGTTCCAACGAGAGAAAAGTATATATGTAAAGGAGTAAGGCTACCAACATTTTTAAAAGGTTTTTTTCAACATGTATTTATCATTTTATCATTTTATCATTTTATATAACGCGTTTCAAGCGGTGGTCCGCTTTCATCAGATATGTAAATCATTTGGATTTACATGGATTTACATATCTGATGAAAGCGGACCACCGCTTGAAACGCGTTATATAAAATTATAAAATAACAAAATAAATACATGTTGAAAAAAAACTTTTACAAATGTTGGTAGCTTTACTTCTTTATATATATACAGTATATATATAGTTGCATTTGAAATAAAGAAATAAAAAATTGAGAGACGAAGAATCAATACAGGTATTTGCTGAAATATGAAAAAGAAATTCAAACAATAAATGAAAATTATGGTTTTGGATTAATTTTTCCTATGGTCATTGGAATGCAACTATAAAGTATATATGCTCTGAAGCTTGTAATACAACCTCATTGAGCTTGTAATTTGAAACATTTTCGGATATTATAAAGCGTATATACTGAAAAATATATATTTTGTATAAGAACTCACAAATTATATATATATATATATATATATGATAGATAATATGTTGAGATAAATGGATAAAACAGACCAAATACGATGAATCATGAGATTTTTAATATTTCATCTGTATTAGGGTAAGACTTCATCTAAATTGAATGAAGAAATGTTATTTTTAAATTTTTACAAAAATGACAGACATGAACGAATATGTAAAAGTAGTCTTAATTATTTTTTGTGTTTTCCTTCAATGTCATTTATTTACAGCTCCCCCCCCCCCCCCCCCGCCCCGAAATAGGACCGGGCTTTGAGGGTGGGGGTGGGGGGGGGGGGTTAGAGAACGACTCAGCGTCTTGTTAACAAGATGCAATCATCTTCTAATCTTTTCTCTGAGAAATAAGAGATCGATTCTTTATTATTATTTATCTATTTATATTTCTAGAACCCCCCCCCCCCCCGAAATATACTGTGGTATGAGTCAGGAGAGAGAGAAAGAGAGAGATCAGCATAGCAACCACTGACACCTCCACCCCTCCGCGGACCCATCCACCTATCTAACCCTACCCTACCTCCCCTTCGGGTTTGCACTGAATCATTCCAAATGAAGCAACGAGATTCTAACACAGATCGGAATACTTTGATTCAGCAGTCGGGATTCGGGATTCGGTTGAATGAAATTAAAAAGAAAATTATTTCCTTTTTTTTTTTTTTTAACATTCTTTTCTTTCTTTCTTCTTGATTTTCTTTTGAACGACCGAAAAGGACAGGATTAAAAATAGTGCACACAACGGCAGGCGAATGGGGAAAAAATGTCTATGAAAAGGCAAGTGAATAAAGAAAAAAGAAAGAAAAAAAGAAAAAAAAAACAATTTATCCTTTTCTTCCAGCCAAAGACAATTTATTTTTCTTTTCTTATTTTTGATAATATATAATTAACTAAAATAAATACAGCAAAAAATCAATAAGTAAAAAAGGGTAAATAAATCTATATATCTAAATGCCAAGTTTTTTTTTTTCAATTATCACTCTTACATCAAATCCATAATACAACATAATATTTTTAAATACTGTATATATAGTACAAACAAAAGACCTAATGACCGTCATTTGAATGCCTAACTTACATAATTATTTTTTAAGCAGTTCATAATAAATTAATGTTTGGTGTTATTCATTTGTAATTTTATTGTTGTATTTTTCCTATATATATATATCACTTCTTTATAATATAGCAGGAAAAATCCCAGCAGAGTGCTCGATTAATTGAGAATTAAAATTAAAAATTAAAAGCGTAATATTTATTTTGGTACAGAAAAATTAGTACAACATTCGTACTGTCGGTTTCAAGCACAGAAGGACTTAGCCATCCGGCTCTCTTCAGCTTCTGTTGTCATCTGTTTCGGAAATGTGAAGCCACGTATCACTCTCGTTTGGACGCGTTATTTTCTTAGAGTGTTATGTATGTTTGTTTAAATTTAGTGTAAAAAAAAAGGTAACGGTCGCATAGCCTGGACGCGCACGAGTGTCGTTGCCGACATCGCACACTGCCCATGGCCATAGCAGCGGTGATTTGTTAAGAATCACTGTGTCTAGGGCACAGCATATGGAAGGCGGAACCCATCCATCTCCTTCCGCTGCCTTGAACCTTCCCTGACTTTTAGTCAGGTACCCATTTACTGCTGGGTGGACAGAGGGAGTTTTCAGACCCGAAAATTCGCATGCCGTGAGTGGGATCGAACCTGGGTCGTCCAGCCCAAAGACAAGTGCTATAACCACTCGTCCACAGGCCCTCCCTAAATTTAAATTTAGTGTAAGGAAAGTTTAATAAAGTTTGAAAAAGCGGGGGGGGGGGGGGGGATCTCAACTGTTACTTTTCACCTCCCCCCCCCCTTTTTTCAAACTTTATTAAACCTTCCTTACACTTCAAATTTCCGAAACAGATGACAACAGAGCAACGTCGGGTCTTCTTGTTAGTAATTCAATAAAATTTAAAAGAAGCCAGAGGAAAAGGTGAATGAAAATAACCAAGATAAACGTAGTCCTCAAAGGCAGGTGAATTGTTTGGTTTGGTTGTTTTATTTTACAGCATAAGTAAATTAAAGTGGTTGACAGTAGTCAAGGGCAACCCAAAAGTTCACTTTTTATTAGTTACTACACTAAGGTGTAATCATGAATATTTTAAGAAAGACTTTAGTAATTGATTCATTTATATTAAATGACTTTAATTAATTACTGTTAATATCGATAAAAATATTGTGTGTATATATATAAGATAGAAGAAATAAGAGTGATAAATATGTACGAATGTCCAAATTTATTTCAAATTTTTATTGTTCAATGCAAGGTTTATTCAGTAATAAACTATTGTTTATCATTATTTCCTTAAGCCAAGGCTTTTCAAAGATCGAGATCTTATCAGAGGATAAATACAGATAGATAAGTTGGCTGTAGAAAAGCCAAAGTTCAAATATTTGAAAAATATTATTAAAAATAGTGAAAGAAGAGTTCAGTAAAAAAGATATGTGGTTTGTCCAGGTGGTAATTGTCCAGGTGGTAATTGTCCGTTGAAAAGGTGTCCAATGGAGGAGAGAATTTGGAGAAAGACGGAAAAAATTATTTTCATATTCCTCATTTCTAATAACCGTTTCCAACGATTTTTATTTTAAAATTTCAATTGCTGAAACAACACGAGAAACATCCGTGTCTGACGTTCTTCAACTTGTTCTTACGAATCTATTTTCCTTTGTCGTCATCACTCGTCCATTTGTGAAACATCGAAACGTTTTCATATTCCTCATTTCTAATAACCGTTTCCAACGATTTTTATTTTAAAATTTCAATTGCTGAAACAACACGAGAAACACCCGTGTCTGACGTTCTTCAACTTGTTCTTACGGATCTATTTTCCTTTGTCGTCATCACTCGTCCATTTGTGAAACATCGAAACGTTTTCATATTCCTCATTTCTAATAACTGTTTCCAACGATTTTTATTTTAAAATTTCAATTGCTGAAACAACACGAGAAACACCCGTGTCTGACGTTCTTCAACTTGTTCTTACGGATCTATTTTCCTTTGTCGTCATCACTCGTCCATTTGTGAAACATCGAAACGTTTTCATATTCCTCATTTCTAATAACCGTTTCCAACGATTTTTATTTTAAAATTTCAATTGCTGAAACAACACGAGAAACACCCGTGTCTGACGTTCTTCAACTTGTTCTTACGGATCTATTTTCCTTCTTCGTCATCACTCGTCCATTTGTGAAACATTGAAACGTTTTCATATTCCTCATTTCTAATAACCGTTTCCAACGATTTTTATTTTAAAATTTCAATTGCTGAAACAACACGAGAAACACCCGTGTCTGACGTTCTTCAACTTGTTCTTGCGGATCTATTTTTCTTTTGTCGTCATCACTCGTCCATTTGTGAAACATCGAAACGTTTTCATATTCCTCATTTCTAATAACCGTTTCCAACGATTTTTATTTTAAAATTTCAATTGCTGAAACAACACGAGAAACACCCGTGTCTGACGTTCTTCAACTTGTTCTTACGGATCTATTTTCCTTCTTCGTCATCACTCGTCCATTTGTGAAACATCGAAACGTTTTCATATTCCTCATTTCTAATAACCGTTTCCAACGATTTTTATTTTAAAATTTCAATTGCTGAAACAACACGAGAAACACCCGTGTCTGACGTTCTTCAACTTGTTCTTACGGATCTATTTTCCTTCTTCGTCATCACTCGTCCATTTGTGAAACATCGAAACGTTTTCATATTCCTCATTTCTAATAACCGTTTCCAACGATTTTTATTTTAAAATTTCAATTGCTGAAACAACACGAGAAACACCCGTGTCTGACGTTCTTCAACTTGTTCTTACGGATCTATTTTCCTTCTTCGTCATCACTCGTCCATTTGTGAAACATTGAAACGTTTTCATATTCCTCATTTCTAATAACCGTTTCCAACGATTTTTATTTTTAAATTTCAATTGCTGAAACAACACGAGAAACACCCGTGTCTGACGTTCTTCAACTTGTTCTTACGGATCTATTTTCCTTCTTCGTCATCACTCGTCCATTTGTGAAACATTGAAACGTTTTCATATTCCTCATTTCTAATAACCGTTTCCAACGATTTTTATTTTAAAATTTCAATTGCTGAAACAACATGAGAAACACCCGTGTCTGACGTTCTTCAACTTGTTCTTACGGATCTATTTTCCTTTGTCGTCATCACTCGTCCATTTGTGAAACATCGAAACGTTTTCATATTCCTCATTTCTAATAACTGTTTCCAACGATTTTTATTTTAAAATTTCAATTGCTGAAACAACACGAGAAACACCCGTGTCTGACGTTCTTCAACTTGTTCTTACGGATCTATTTTCCTTCTTCGTCATCACTCGTCCATTTGTGAAACATCGAAACGTTTTTATATTCCTCATTTCTAATAACCGTTTCCAACGATTTTTATTTTTAAATTTCAATTGCTGAAACAACACAAGAAACACCCGTGTCTGACGTTCTTCAACTTGTTGTTACGGATCTATTTTCCTTTGTCGTCATCACTCGTCCATTTGTGAAACATCGAAACGTTTTCATATTCCTCATTTCTAATAACTGTTTCCAACGATTTTTATTTTAAAATTTCAATTGCTGAAACAACACAAGAAACACCCGTGTCTGACGTTCTTCAACTTGTTCTTACGGATCTATTTTCCTTTGTCGTCATCACTCGTCCATTTGTGAAACATCGAAACGTTTTCATATTCCTCATTTCTAATAACTGTTTCCAACGATTTTTATTTTAAAATTTCAATTGCTGAAACAACACGAGAAACACCCGTGTCTGACGTTCTTCAACTTGTTCTTACGGATCTATTTTCCTTTGTAGTCATCACTCGTCCATTTGTGAAACATCGAAACGTTTTCATATTCCTCATTTCTAATAACTGTTTCCAACGATTTTTATTTTAAAATTTCAATTGCTGAAACAACACAAGAAACACCTGTGTCTGACGTTCTTCAACTTGTTCTTACGGATCTATTTTCCTTTGTCGTCATCACTCGTCCATTTGTGAAACATTGAAACGTTTTCATATTCTTCATTTAAAAACACCCGATCGGCAGAGAAGGACGTTTGTTTTTTTTTTACTCGCGACCATCGCACGAGTATATTTCAAAAGGATTCTTTATTTTGATTAATTCAACAGAAGCGTTGTTTTCCTTCTTTCGCCAGGTAAAAAAAATATTTAACGACATTTCGGGCACGTCTACTTCACTTATGTGTCACTATTTTGTTCATAGAAGTGGAATTCTTGTTTTATACTTCACCAACAACATCTTGATAAGCAACTCACTGGTAATGTATGACATTTGTACATGCTTAAGTGGAAACGACATCAGCCCTAGTTTAGTCAGTTTTAACAAGCTCGATAAAAATCTGATTCCGTAATCAGTTTTTTTTTTAATCCTGACTGTCTCCAGTCTCCCACTAAAACTGACCCTAATCCTACTTGGACTGAATGCCCTTGCGATCAGTTCCAGTCATTCAAAATCAAAAGACATTTAGTAAAATTTTTCAGAACACAATATGGCAAGTGTAAGTTGAACACTTGGATGACTGCTCATGTGAACATGCAATGGTACAATGCATGGTATTACAAATGGCAGGCAGACCTATGATGGGGAAAGATATGTCTTGGAGTTTGACCACCCAGAATTTGATTTTTTCACTTGAAAGAGTAATTACCTTTGAAAATGAGAAGGCAAGCCACTCAAGATTCTAAGTTATGTCCACTTCAACTATTAGAAACCCTGGTCAGTTAGTTCTTATGTCCATAGATTAACAGCTGATAAATCTCTTGTGGTCTTGTGGTCCAATTGATATTTATAGATACTCCGAGAAAGACAGGTGGAGGGGTGGGGTATTTCTGGTTTCTGTTGGTCTCGGACACAGATGAGCCTAAGCTGATGAACTGTGTTGTGTTTGGTTCGAAGAGATGTTTGTTCTGATTGCAAGTCGTTTGGTAGAGAAACAAAGTATCATTTTAACTTCTCAAAATAGAAGATTGTTATTTGTTTTAAATTCGAGTTGTGATTGCATTAGGTAGGAAACGCCTTTTGTTCCAGCGGTGACCGAAACGACGGCTAGTATTGAAATCAAGCATCGAATTCAGACGGAGACAATGAGCAGACGATCACGACCTGTACACTGAACGCAAACACAAGTTCGCACTTACAGGAATGTCAACATCATTATCAGTTGAATTATTTCTAATGGAGATACATTTTATGGTTTGGTAGTTTTGTTTTACGGCATATCAACCCTTTTTGGGTTATTTAATGCCGAATCTGGTCTTGTTTTCTTCTCTTTTTTGTTTCTTTCCCCTTTTAATATCTGTTTCTATTTAACCCATAGTTGGGACCCTAACAGGTACTACCACTCCGGGTCAGGGTGGACCTGGGAGCAATGGTAATTAAGAGGAGGCTCCACATTCCCCAAAGTCCGTAAGCCGGATCTCACCATCGGATGTAGTTTAAGGTCATATCCAGGACCGGGAGTAGGGTAGGAAAAATAAAAATAAAAAAGGGGAGGGAGAAAGGGAGAGGGGCTGTTGTTTTTGTTTTTGGTTTTGGTTTTGTAGAACATAATTAAGTTTTACAAACAAAAAAAAAAAACAAAAAAAAAAAAACGTCAATGTAGGTGAATTTCGTCTCGGGGAGCCACAGGGCAGCCTGATCTGGTATCACCAGGATACATTTTATGTCTAATTAATTAAATTAATAATATTTTTACACAAGCTGAACAGCACTGTTCTGCAATCTGCCATTTGGCGGGTTGGGTGTTTTTTTTACGGCCGATCAACCCTTTTTTGGGTTATTGAATGCTGAATCCAGTCATATTATATATCAAACAAAGTTAACTTTTCTATGTCTGTCTATCTGTCCAGTTAAAACTCAGAAACTACCAAAGATACACTTACAAATGTTATTCTGATTTAATATAACCTCAAGCAGGTTATGGTAAAACAATTTAATATTTTTTTCTATTTGGGGATCAGGTACCAAATTAGTGACTGTCAAGTCAGAAAAAGAATGTTCTTTGATTCAAGAAATTCACAGAATCAAAGAAAATAGCTCATCTTAAAGTGATTTACCCTGAACCAATGAAAATCGAAAATTGTAGAAATGAAAACATAAGAATAAAAACGGTTAGATACAGGGTGTTCATGATAAATTTGACACTTTTGGGAAAGATAAGAAAAAACGTAATTTCTTGGTGATGTATTCTCGAAATTCAAAGTCCATCTCTTCGAGGATCTTTTGTCGAATACAACTCATTCAATGAAACTACCCTCAGCTTCCACTACAGTTTCCAGACTGAACCTGAAGCTGGCCTTCACAATGTTTTTCAAAAGATATCTGAAAACCAGTTTGATCCTAGTAATCAGCTCGTCCTTAGTGTTGCAGGCAGTATGGTTGGTGTCTTTCTCAACTACACCTCACTCATTATATTCCAGAGTGTTGCAATCAGGCGAGTTGGGGGAGCAGGATATTGGGATTGGTGAAATTGTCAAAGTCCTTACACAGCCACTACTAGGTTTTCCCCAGAGGTGTGACATAGAATTGAGTCCTGCTACCACCTGTATGGCCTTCCTGCAGCCACCCTGCATGGAGTATTGTTGCCACATCTGGGCTGGTGCATCATCCGCTAATCTTTCCCTCTTAGACAAGGTCCAAAAAAGAGTCGCCAACTTGATAGGTCCTTCACTATCCACCAAGCTCCAGCCCCTGTCCCATCACCGCAATGTTGCTTCCTTGTGCCTGTTTTACAAGTACTTCGATGGATTGTGCTCTGATGAGCTTGCTGCTCTGATACCCCACAACGTAAATTCACTAGACCAACCCGACAATCTGCCAAATCCCATCCATACACTGTGGAGGTCCCCAGATGCCGAAGAGCTTTCTACTCCAAAAGCTTCTTTCCTCGTGCTGCTGAGCTATGGAACTCCCTCCCTGCTCCCTGCTTTCCCGACGTGCAGAAATTTAAAACTAATGTAAACAGACATCTCGCTGTGCAGCTCCTAAATTAGGTGGACCCCCCCCCAAACCTTCACCCTTTTTTTTCTCAGTAGCCCCTTACGTCTACAGTGGCGACCTGTCTTGTTTGGGGTGAACTATGTTAAAAAAAAAAAAAAATTTTAAATAAAAAAAAAAAATCAACATAGCCTTCTCAATTGAGTCTGAGTTCCTTTTCGAAGATGTGAGATGGCATAGCGTGATTTTCATTGGAAGCACACTCAAAGACTATCACATTTC
Source organism: Sepiola atlantica (assembly GCA_963556195.1). Classification (NCBI taxonomy): domain Eukaryota; kingdom Metazoa; phylum Mollusca; class Cephalopoda; order Sepiida; family Sepiolidae; genus Sepiola; species Sepiola atlantica. The sequence continues at coordinate 39,185,606 of OY744552.1, forward strand.
GAGAAAACCTAGTTTTCATGACACGTGGAATTTCATGCAGAATGTAGGTTAGCCACCTGTTGTTCTGCATGTTGTGCAACAGGTCCTGATAAAAACCAGCACATTCCTGGCTTCGACTGGGTGGTTGACCTTGTTGAGGAGTTTCTTGGTTTTTGTAAGGTGGTTTTCTTGAGCCTTTGTGGTCAGTAATTAGCCCCTGCGATTCTTGTATGAGGAGTAACGAAGATCTTCATTTAGCACTTTTTTCATAGTCGTTACTCCGGTTCCTATCTCTCGCGGCAAGGTTCGCATTGCTTTGCTCGGATTTTGCTGCACTTTTTTTGCAGCTTCTTGAAAAATTTCATTGTGTGGACACAGATCGGCTGCTATGATCCATCCTGCTAGCCACAGCTTCCGCATTTTCATCGCAATTCTCTTGTTAACATCTCACTGCCTTCAAAGATCACTGAGCTGCAGCTAAGATTTCTGCATTTTTAAACCAGGTGCAAATCATCATTGTGCAGGTCACTCTCATCCAATACTTCATGCTTTCCAGTCACATATGGTCTCCAGCTCTCAAACCCACCAATATCATCATCAACCGGTTTATTTGTTGAATCAGGCTTCAATTAATCCTCTGATTGTTGGATAATGGCCCTATGGGAATGGACGTATCTGTTGGGAATCGTTGGTTTGACTTGCGCGAATTAAGTCGAGTGCAGATTAGGGCCTGTTCTCACAGTCAGAGCTAACAGACGTGACAAGGTTACCGTGTGACGAGACCCCAGATCAAGGGTCAGTCTGCACCTGCGAGAGGCTTTGTGACGTCACGGGCCTTGCGTGGGAAACAGAGGATCCATGACGTCACTCGTTCTCGTGAGAAGCGAGTTTTCGCCAGTCTGGGTTTTTGGAAGCAAACCAATGAGACGTGATTGTTAAAATGTAATTTACAACAGATAAGGGAAATATTTCCCTTAAGGGAATACAAGCGAGAGAAATCCTTCCCCCCCCCTCTATGAATGGTTAAGAAAATAATTGTTAACTACGATAAAGTAGTGATTTGCTCTCTCCCTCTCTCTCGATGTAGTGAATGACTCCCAGTTGAAATAACAACGCTTGTAATAAAATGAATTAAATTTAAAGACGAGTTTGTCTTCGAAGTGTGTCATGAGGCTTTTGTTGCAGACAACGGACGGCGTGGTTCGCGGCAGGAAGGAAAGAAGAAAGAATTCATCCACTAGACGACACGACCAATCTCTACACGAAGAGGGAGAAATCTAGGGTATGCAACATGATGAGGTTAGGGCCTGATTGTCTAGTCTCGATCTAAGTCTTCCCCTCCATTTTTGTCTTTGGTGAGGCCTGACAAAATCCATACCTAAGGCTCTCCTATCACGTTTGACCACGTCCTCCCAAGACAACTTGGGTCTGCCAGAGGTGGTCTTCTCTGCTGGCACATTCAACTGTCGGGCTTTAGCAATCCATCCTTTGCTGCGCTCAACATGCCCCAACCAACGCAGTTTGCTCTTCTGTAGTACACAGAAACAGCTATTAATTGCACTTTACTGCTTTTAAATACTTCAAACTGTTCTGAAATGAAAGAACATCAAAAAATTATCAAATTTATCCCAAACGTTGTGTAGGCGGATCAAGGCTGAGAGCAGGAGTAAACATGGGTTCTTATTCATCCCTGGGCAACATGGGGTAACCCTGCTAGTTTTTAGAAAAAAATGCTATGCTTCAAGTTTTTATTTTCTTCAAATATTTATGTGTGGTGTAAATTTCTGTCTAAGCGAGTCTGAAGTTTTAACGTCTGACGACTCTCCCCCGTTTTCTCCTATTTTGTTTTCGCTTTGCCTCGTTCTTGTTCTTACTTGATGCTCATTGTTTTCTGAACGTATTACAAGCCGATTGCTATTGTATTTCATTTTAATTTTATTTAACAACGTCTGCCTCCATAGGAGGAGGCAACATTAAGGCCGCCTTCTTTCTATACTGAATCTGAGAGCTGTAAAAAGATTACCTGGCAATCAATAGCCAGATTAGATTAATTAATTAGCATGTTAAAGATCATCTCATAATACAGGAGATTAATCTGAATAAGTGGATTTAGGATTAGCCAATAGGAATATTAATTTAATCATTTACAATATGCATATGAACACAAGGTCTTAAAAACACAAAGTAACTTTATTATTTATATATATATATATATATAATTATTATTTCATGCATCCACATAAAATGTTATAAGTGGATATAATCTTTTATGTATCAATTTTCAGTATTTATTTCAACAGTGAGTTTCTACGTGAGTAGAGCTAGGTAGTAAGTTATGAAAATATATTTATGGCAATTAAGCTACACAGAGGCTTCCGTGTTTCATCCCCGTAGTAAAATCAACCGAACCTTTGTTTGTGAGAAGTCCAACGATTGGCTAAGAGAATAACAAAGAATCTGATTGGTTAACAAGCTAGACTAAGCACCATGTATATATATATAAACACCCGGCGACACAAACTTCATGCATTTTAGCCTGACGATTCCCTATGGGGATGAAACGCGGAAGCCTTTGCGTAGCTTAATTGCCATAAATATATTTTCATAACTTACTATATATATATATATATATATATATTCTTTCTAAAATGTTTATCAGCTGACGATAATCGGGATTAACCTCCCGCTTTGAAACCGACGGTACTGATGTTACATTGAATTTCTGTATTTTATAAATAAATATTTACGCTCTTAATCCTTCGAAATCTCGGATTTCTTAATTAATCGAGAACTCTGCTGGGCTTTTCCTGCCCTACCACACAGTACCAGGGTGGGCCAAAATAAGGGTCCTATCTTTAAATTTGAATAACTTGAATTTGAATAACTTCCACAAAATAAAAGTTAAACTCACCAAACTTTATGTGTGTGTAGACTGACCCTTCCGAGATTTTTTGAAATAAACAAAACAAATTTTAGCCGAAAAACACTTCTTAAAACTTACAAAAACTAAAGTATTGTTTTTTACACTGTTTTGAGTTTTTTAAGCAAAAATAATGTTTTCTAAATGAGGGTACGTTCCTTAGGGCTAATACGGCTCATGCTTGCTTCGGAAGGGGTCCTTTACTTATTCTAAAAAAAAATTTTTTTAAATCAATAAATAAAAAAGTTATTAATTTTTAAAAATAGGACCCTTATTTTTGCCCACCCTGTGTATATATATATATATATATATATATATACGCATGGAGATATGACTATTAAGGTAATGAGTGTTGTGTATCCATATGAACTTGATAGTAAGGTGAAGGAACATAATGCGGTGAGAGTATTGGTATCATTCTTTCATTTCAGACAAACATTGTTAAGCATAGCAGAATGTTATTGCTTCATTTGATATCTTTTTATTTTTTCAATTTTTCTAATGATATTTTTTGTGTGAAAATCAAAAAATATTGAACATACATTAATTTTTTGATTTTGACACAGAAAAGATCATTAGAAAAAAAAAAAAAAAAAGGTATCATCAAGCCAAGAATTCTGTTGTATTTAACAATGTTTGCTTAAATATATATATATATATATATATATATATATATCCCTCATGGCCTAATGGGACTAGATAAACGTCTACGGATTCAAGATGTATCTGTGAACCGGGGTTTGTGCCCTATGACCGTCTGAGATTGTTATTTCTCTGCGCTGATGAGAGCCATAAGCTCGAAACGACGTTGTACGTAGGTAAAATATTTTAAAAAATAATAATTTTATATTATTATTATATATATATATATATATATATATATATATATAATTTGAAAAAATATATGTCACTCCCCATCTGGGGGCATCACATTGGTAAAGGGAAAATTATTCCTAACTAGCATTTAGGTAAAATGCTTTACAGTATAAATAATTTAATTAATTCAAAAGTATTGCAAATAAAACAAATGACATCTAACTCTCTCTCTCTCTATTTTATATATATATATATATATCTATATATATATATATATATATATATATATATATATATATATATATAGATAGTTGATTTAGATTAATACAATGACTAATTAAATCAGTTGTTTATGGGAGTGGGAGGGGAGAATCAGAACAAATCCAATTACAATTCCGTTCACATATTGAGGGCCACTCATCAATTTAATTAGGTCAAACATGACCCAATTAAATTGCTTTGTGGTTCAAACCTTCCGAAAGTAATAAATAACACGATTAATAAATTAACTAAAATGAATGAATTAAAAGTGGACCAATAAATTAGAACAGTGATGTGAATAAGATGGTGAATGTAGTGAACAATCCCAAGCATGATATTAACCTGTCTCGGACACACTTGGGCAAGGTGTTTGCTCCGTTTCCATATTTCCCAGGCCTTTCTACCTTTTTCCTTTTAATTTCTTCTGTCTACCCTACTTCCCAACCCTATCAATTCAAACTCTGTTTATCCCAACCAGGTCATGTGTATGCACTTAAACTACTAATTTGGAAGCTCTGGGGAGTATAGAGGCACAGCTTAAGTGGCCATTATTTACAGGTACGCTCTGACTTGGATTAGCAGTACCGTGTTGGAGTCCCATCTACGAGTTAAATTGAATGTGTCCGAAGCATGATAGTGAACTGCATCCGGTGGTGAGGCTCAAATCGGGAAGATTCCGAGGCGTTTGGAGTCACGTCTTAGTTACTACTAGCAGGGTGACCTGACGTTGCTCGGGATTGAATGAGGAGTATTACTATGTAATTTTTCACTATGCTCATAACACCATATTACGTTCCTTGTTTTTACTGACCCCCCCCCCCCACTCCTGCCGTTTCGCCCCCTAATATAGTCGGAAAAAGCTGAAATGTTGCAAAACTCTCTAAATTAGTGTCTTATACATATGGTTTAAATTTCATTGAGATCGGATATGCGTATTTGAAGTTTTTGAAGGATTGGAAATGATGGCTGAAACTAGGCATGATTATTTTAGAGGAAGGTTCAACAACAATTTGTTAATTGGACTTGCAAACGACCATGTTGGAGTCAGCTGGGAAGCAGCTCTGGGTGATACTATGGACGTCCTCTGCCCAAACCCAGAGCCAAACCCCCTCCCGGACAATGGAAGTATATGATTCATTAGAAAAGCAAAAGTATCAAAAGTTATATGAGTAAAAAGACGATAGGGGTGGGGGTTCTTTTGAACTATCGAGTAGGATGGAACCTCACAGTTGGTGGTCAATTTCCAGGTAGTCAGCTGGGAGGGGGAGTTATTTATTGCTTCTCGGTGACTAAGACAAAAGGATGGACTTAGGATTTCCGGTAAAAACTCGATACAGAGTTGTTTATGACAGTTGAGTTTTTTTAAAGTTTTAACAACAGTTTTGAGTTTATAACAGTTTGTGGCTTGAAGAGAAGACAAAGAGATCAGAGCAGATTGGCACTGACCCAAGAGGAGCTGACTTTAACCGAGTGACGTTGATGCCTTGACATACGATTTAATCTCAGTTAGGTTTTAGCTAATCAAGGGATGCACGAGAGCACTCTATCCCTTAATAGACTTCAAGAATCATAACTCAAAAACCAATAAACCAAATAGTTAAAACTTTGCACAACATTTTTATTTGATAGGTTCTATAAGTGTGTAGAATTTCAGCATCATTAGTCAAGGCAACCCAGAGATCCAGAAAGTTCAATCATGAAATCATGTTATCTGTGTGTACGTATGTGCCACCCTGTATCTCATCAACTATTTGATGGATTCTGCTGATTTTCAGTAGAGATAGAGGTTCTAGGGTCTAGTTGATAGCATTTTAATTTCAGTTTACCATATACTTTAGTTTTCCAGAAAATTCAAAAAAACCTTAAAAATTACCATTGTATTGAGGCATAGCCTTTACAAAAGTAGTGATATTCCATGAAAAAGGCCAGTATACTGAAATCATATGCCCTTAATAGGGTTAAGATGAAAATTCATATACACTAAATGTACAAAAGCAAGGAAATTCCCAAATTTTTACACTTTTATTGTCATTAAGGGTATGACTACATATCAACCAAACCATTTCATTATCACATCACTACAGTATAAATCTATGCATGAGTGGATGAAGTGTGTGAGGTGCGCTGAAGAAAAATTCCTATCAGTAGAATACATAGCCCTGTTGTGCTCACATACCCTTAATGACAATAAAAGTGTAAAAATTTGGGAATTTCCTTGTTTTTGTACATTTAGTGTATATGAATTTTCATCTTAACCCTATTAAGGGCATATGATTTCAGTATACTGGCAATTTTCATGGAATATACAGGAACTTAACTAAGATGTGGACGTTAACGTTTGAAGGGTCCTTTTCTGCAACGGTATCACACGCACACTCAGAGTACAACTGATTTGTTTGAGTTTGTGCTCGTCTTGTGAGTCTGCATTGCTTTTGTTTCTCTATACCTGCAAACCAGTGCTTATTATGCATGAAAGATGAAGACGAACAGAAAACCATGGCACACAGCGTTGGGGTCGGCGATTGACAAGAGGAACAGGCATATGGTTCCACACCTGTAGTATTGTGTTCCACAGGTGGGTAGTTCTTGGAAAGAAACTCTGCTCATGGAAGTTATGTTTAGCTACAGGTACACGGAAGAAGAAAGAAAAATTATTTACAGTGGCTGTAGCTAGACGAGTTTTTGTTGTGAATGTTCATAAATAGATTTAATAATACTAGGGGTGGGACGTAATGGGTGAAAATTTCATTAGGGGTGGGATGTAATGGGTGAAAATTTCATTGGGGTGGGACGTAATGGGTGAAAATTTCATTAGGGGTGGGAGGTAATGGGTGAAAATTTCATTAGGGGTGGGACGTAATGGGTGAAAATTTCATTAGGGGTGGGACGTAATGGGTGAAAATTTCAGATTCATGCGAGTAGTATTTTTTTGTGTTCATTTATACATAAATAACACTAAACAATCAAACATTTTGAAAATTTTGCAAAATTCAGAAGGTGCAGGCCACTAGTTTTTGGCTATTTTACATTCATGAAAACCCTTTCACAGCCTGAAAATGGTCATAAATTAAAGTACTATATCAGATGTAACCATCTATATCCATTCATAGCTTTTGAGGATGTTTTAGGACCTGCAATATCGCATGAAACCACTTTTTCACCGAAAAAT
>OY744552.1:39197750-39262750 GCA_963556195.1 Sepiola atlantica
ATATCTATATCTATATATATCCATATATATATATCCATATATCTATATATATATCTATATATATCCATATATATATATCTATATCTATATATATCCATATATATATATCCATATATCTATATATATATCTATATATATATATCTATATATATCTATATATATCCATATATATATATCCATATATCTATATATCTATCTATCTATCTATATATCTATATATTTATCTATCTATATCTATCTACCTATATCTATCTACCTATATATATCTATCTATCTATATCTATCTATATCTATATATCTATATATCTATATATATCTATATCTATATATATCAATATCTATATCTATATATATCTATATCTATATATATCTATATCTATATATCTATCTATCTATCTATATCTATATATCTATATCTATCTATCTATCTATATCTATATATATATAACTATCTCTCTCTCTATATATATATATCTTTAACTATCTATCTATGTATATATATCTTTAGCTATCTATCTATATATATATATCTTTGGCTATCTATCTATATATATATCTCGATATATCTATCTCTCTACACATATATATCCTTCCTCCCCATCACATTATCTTCTTCCTTTTCTATCAGTTCTTCTTTCAAAACAATTATGTTCTAATTAATTTAATTACCTGATAATTAACATTTTTTGCAGACAAAAAAAATACATTCCTTGCATATCTGAACAATCGACTTACAATTCATTACTAAAACTAAAATCGAATATTTAAAAAAAAATCCAAATTTGAATACAAACATGAGTGATAGATACTGTATAAAATAATTAGAGGGGGGGGGCAACAGCATACTGTGAGAGAGGAAGAGAGTTATAGACATAAACTTTATAAACGATTGACCATCTAGTGAGGTAATTACAGCTAATTAGAACAATTAAAAATGGAATTTTTTTCAAACATAAATCAATCTCAAAACCGAGGAACAGTTTATCATGTATCTCAGGTGATTAAAATGCATAGGCAAAAAGCCTTAGGGCAGCAAACGTTAATTAACTCAGCTTTAGTAGAATAGATTAAGGCAACTGTAATTAAACAAAACTGATTTTCATAAATAAATACATGTAGATTATTGTATATGATTTATTGTGTATAATTAATGTAACACAAGTTGCTGAGTGGATTGAGAGTGCATACCTTTATAAGTAGTCAGAATCATAAGTTCCGGAATCGTCTGAGTCAGAGTTAGATTCGAGATCTTTGGAATCCTAGGAGACAGAATCTAGAACTTTGGAATCCTAGGAGACAGAGTCTAGAACTTTGGAATCCTAGGAGACAGAGTCTAGAACTTTGGAATCCTAGGAGACAGAGTCTAGAACTTTGGAATCCTAGGAGACAAAGTCTGGAACTTTGGAATCCTAGGAGACAAAGTCTGGAACTTTGGAATCCTAGGAGACAAAGTCTGGAACTTTGGAATCCTAGGAGACAAAGTCTAGAACTTTGGAATCCTAGGAGACAGAGTCTAGAACTTTGGAATCCTAGGAGACAGAGTCTAGAACTTTGGAATCCTAGGAGACAGAGTCTAGAACTTTGGAATCCTAGGGGACAGAGTCTAGAACTTTGGAATCCTACGGGACAGAGTCTAGAACTTTGGAATCCTACGGGACAGAGTCTAGAACTTTAGAATCCTAGGAGACAGAGTCTAGAACTTTAGAATCCTAGGAGACAGAGTCTAGAACTTTGGAATCCTAGGAGACAGAGTCTAGAACTTTGGAATCCTAGGAGACAGAGTCTAGAACTTTGGAATCCTAGGAGACAGAGTCTAGAACCTTGGAATCCTAGGAGACAGAGTCTAGAACTTTGGAATCCTAGGAGACAGAGTCTAGAACTTTGGAATCCTAGGAGACAGAGTCTAGAACTTTGGAATCCTAGGAGACAGAGTCTAGAACTTTGGAATCCTAGGAGACAGAGTCTAGAACTTTGGAATCCTAGGAGACAGAGTCTAGAACTTTGGAATCCTACGGGAGAGAGTCTAGAACTTTGGAATCCTACGGGACAGAGTCTAGAACTTGGGAATCCTAGGAGACAGAGTCTAGAACTTTGGAATCCTAGGAGACAGAGTCTAGAACTTTGGAATCCTAGGAGACAGAATCTAGAACTTCGGAATCCTAGGAGACAAAGTCTAGAACTTTGGAATCCTAGGAGACAGAGTCTAGAACTTTGGAATCCTACGGGACAGAGTCTAGAACTTTGGAATCCTACGGGACAGAGTCTAGAACTTGGGAATCCTAGGAGACAGAGTCTAGAACTTTGGAATCCTAGGAGACAGAGTCTAGAACTTTGAAATCCTAGGAGACAGAATCTAGAACTTTGGAATCCTAGGAGACAAAGTCAAGAACTTTGGAATCCTAGGAGACAGAGTCTAGAACTTTGGAATCCTAGGAGACAAAGTCTGGAACTTTGGAATCCTAGGAGACAAAGTCTGGAACTTTGGAATCCTAGGAGACAGAGTCTAGAACTTTGGAATCCTAGGAGACAAAGTCTAGAACTTTGGAATCCTAGGAGACAGAGTCTAGAACTTTGGAATCCTAGGAGACAGAGTCTAGAACTTTGGAATCCTAGGAGACAGAGTCTAGAACTTTGGAATCCTAGGAGACAGAGTCTAGAACTTTGGAATCCTAGGGGACAGAGTCTAGAACTTTGGAATCCTACGGGACAGAGTCTAGAACTTTGGAATCCTACGGGACAGAGTCTAGAACTTTGGAATCCTACGGGACAGAGTCTAGAACTTTAGAATCCTAGGAGGCAGAGTCTAGAACTTTAGAATCCTAGGAGACAGAGTCTAGAACTTTGGAATCCTAGGAGACAAGGTCTAGAACTTTGGAATCCTAGGAGACAGAGTCTAGAACTTTAGAATCCTAGGAGACCGAGTCTAAAACTTTAGAATCCTAGGAGACAGAGTCTAGAACTTTGGAATCCTAGGAGACAGAGTCTAGAACTTTGGAATCCTAGGAGACAGAGTCTAGAACTTTGGAATCCTAGGAGACAGAGTCTAGAACTTTGGAATCCTAGGAGACAGAGTCTAGAACTTTAGAAACCTAGGAGACAGAGTCTAGAACTTTGGAATCCTAGGAGACAGAGTCTAGAACTTTAGAATCCTAGGAGACAGAGTCTAGAACTTTAGAATCCTAGGAGACAGAGTCTAGAACTTTGGAATCCTAGGAGACAGAGTCTAGAACTTTAGAATCCTAGGAGACAGAGTCTAGAACTTTGGAATCCTAGGAGACAGAGTCTAGAACCTTGGAATCCTAGGAGACAGAGTCTAGAACTTTAGAATCCTAGGAGACAGAGTCTAGAACTTTGGAATCCTAGGAGACAGAGTCTAGAACTTCGGAATCCTACGGGACAGAGTCTAGAACTTGGGAATCCTAGGAGACAGAGTCTAGAACTTGGGAATCCTAGGAGACAGAGTCTAGAACTTTAGAATCCTAGGAGACAGAGTCTAGAACCTTGGAATCCTAGGAGACAGAGTCTAGAACTTTGGAATCCTAGGAGACTAAGTCTGGAACTTTGGAATCCTAGGAGACAGAGTCTGGAACTTTGGAATCCTAGGAGACAGAGTCTAGAACCTTGGAATCCTAGGAGACAGAGTCTAGAACTTTGGAATCCTAGGAGATAGAGTCTAGAACTTTGGAATCCTAGGAGACTATGTCTGGAACTTTGGAATCCTAGGAGACAGAGTCTGGAACTTTGGAATCCTAGGAGATAGAGTCTAGAACTTTGGAATCCTAGAGGATAGAGTCTAGAACTTTGAAATCCTAGGAGATAGAGTCTAGAACTTTGGAATCCTAGGAGACAGAGTCTAGAACTTTGGAATCCTAGGAGATAGAGTCTAGAACTTTGGAATCCTAGGAGACAGAGTCTGGAACTTTGGAATCCTAGGAGACAGAGTCTAGAACTTTGGAATCCTAGGAGATAGAGTCTAGAACTTTGGAATCCTAGGAGACAGAGTCTGGAACTTTGGAATCCTAGGAGACAGAGTCTAGAACCTTGGAATCCTAGGAGACAGAGTCTAGAACCTTGGAATCCTAGGAGACAGAGTCTAGAACTTTGGAATCCTAGGAGACAGAGTCTGGAACTTTGGAATCCTAGGAGACAGAGTCTAGAACCTTGGAATCCTAGGAGACAGAGTCTAGAACTTTGGAATCCTACGGGACAGAGTCTAGAACTTTGGAATCCTAGGAGACAGATTCTAGAACTTGGGAATCCTAGGAGACAGAGTCTAGAACTTTAGAATCCTAGGAGACAGAGTCTAGAACTTTGGAATCCTAGGAGACAGAGTCTAGAACTTGGGAATCCTAGGAGACAGAGTCTAGAACTTTGGAATCCTAGGAGACAGAGTCTAGAACTTTGGAATCCTAGGAGACAGAGTCTAGAACTTTGGAATCCTAGGAGACAGAGTCTAGAACTTTGGAATCCTACGAGACAGAGTCTAGAACTTTGGAATCCTACGAGACAGAGTCTAGAACTTTGGAATCCTAGGAGACAGAGTCTAGAACTTTGGAATCCTAGGAGACAGAGTCTAGAACTTTGGAATCCTAGGAGACAGAGTCTAGAACTTTGGAATCCTAGGAGACAGAGTCTAGAACTTTGGAATACTAGGAGACAGAGTCTAGAACCTTGGAATCCTAGGAGACAGAGTCTAGAACTTTGGAATCCTAGGAGACAGAGTCTAGAACTTTGGAATCCTAGGAGACAGAGTCTAGAACTTTGGAATCCTAGGAGACAGAGTCTAGAACTTTGGAATCCTATGAGACAGAGTCTAGAACTTTAGAATCCTAGGAGACAGAGTCTAGAACTTTGGAATCCTAGGAGACAGAGTCTAGAACTTTGGAATCCTAGGAGACAGAGTCTAGAACTTAGGAATCCTAGGAGACAGAGTCTAGAACTTTGGAATCCTAGGAGACAGAGTCTAGAACTTTGGAATCTTAGGAGACAGAGTCTAGAACTTTAGAATCCTAGGTGACAGAGTCTAGAACTTTGGAATCCTAGGAGACAGAGTCTAGAACCTTGGAATCCTAGGAGACAGAGTCTAGAACTTTAGAATCCTAGGAGACAGAGTCTAGAACTTTGGAATCCTAGGAGACAGAGTCTAGAACTTTGGAATTCTACGGGACAGAGTCTAGAACTTGGGAATCCTAGGAGACAGAGTCTAGAACTTTGGAATCCTAGGAGACAGAGTCTAGAACTTTAGAATCCTAGGAGACAGAGTCTAGAACTTTAGAATCCTAGGTGACAGAGTCTAGAACTTTGGAATCCTAGGAGACAGAGTCTAGAACTTGGGAATCCTAGGAGACAGAGTCTAGAACTTTAGAATCCTAGGAGACAGAGTCTAGAACTTTAGAATCCTAGGAGACAGAGTCTAGAACTTTAGAATCCTAGGTGACAGAGTCTAGAACTTTGGAATCCTAGGAGACAGAGTCTAGAACTTTGGAATCCTAGGAGACAGAGTCTAGAACTTTAGAATCCTAGGAGACAGAGTCTAGAACTTTAGAATCCTAGGTGACAGAGTCTAGAACTTTGGAATCATAGGAGACAGAGTCTAGAACTTGGGAATCCTAGGAGACAGAGTCTAGAACTTTGGAATCCTAGGAGACAGAGTCTAGAACTTTAGAATCCTAGGTGACAGAGTCTAGAACTTTGGAATCCTAGGAGACAGAGTCTAGAACTTTGGAATCCTAGGAGACAGAGTCTAGAACTTTGGAATCCTAGGAGACAGAGTCTAGAACTTTAGAATCCTAGGTGACAGAGTCTAGAACTTTGGAATCCTAGGAGACAGAGTCTAGAACTTTGGAATCCTAGGAGACAGAGTCTAGAACCTTGGAATCCTAGGAGACAGAGTCTAGAACTTTAGAATCCTAGGAGACAGAGTCTAGAACTTTGGAATCCTAGGAGACAGAGTCTAGAACTTTGGAATCCTACGGGACAGAGTCTAGAACTTGGGAATCCTAGGAGACAGAGTCTAGAACTTTAGAATCCTAGGAGACAGAGTCTAGAACTTTGGAATCCTAGGAGACAGAGTCTAGAACTTTGGAATCCTAGGAGACAGAGTCTAGAACTTTGGAATCCTAGGAGACAGAGTCTAGAACTTTGGAATCCTAGGAGACAGAGTCTAGAACTTTGGAATCCTACGAGACAGAGTCTAGAACTTTGGAATCCTAGGAGACAGAGTCTAGAACTTTGGAATCCTAGGAGACAGAGTCTAGAACTTTGGAATCCTAGGAGACAGAGTCTAGAACTTTGGAATCCTAGGAGACAGAGTCTAGAACTTTGGAATCCTAGGAGACAGAGTCTAGAACTTTGGAATACTAGGAGACAGAGTCTAGAACTTTGGAATCCTAGGAGACAGAGTCTAGAACTTTGGAATCCTAGGAGACAGAGTCTAGAACTTTGGAATACTAGGAGACAGAGTCTAGAACCTTGGAATCCTAGGAGACAGAGTCTAGAACTTTGGAATCCTAGGAGACAGAGTCTAGAACTTTGGAATCCTAGGAGACAGAGTCTAGAACTTTGGAATCCTAGGAGACAGAGTCTAGAACTTTAGAATCCTAGGAGACAGAGTCTAGAACTTTGGAATCCTAGGAGACAGAGTCTAGAACTTTGGAATCCTAGGAGACAGAGTCTAGAACTTAGGAATCCTAGGAGACAGAGTCTAGAACTTTGGAATCCTAGGAGACAGAGTCTAGAACTTTGGAATCCTAGGAGACAGAGTCTAGAACTTTAGAATCCTAGGTGACAGAGTCTAGAACTTTGGAATCCTAGGAGACAGAGTCTAGAACCTTGGAATCCTAGGAGACAGAGTCTAGAACCTTAGAATCCTAGGAGACAGAGTCTAGAACTTTGGAATCCTAGGAGACAGAGTCTAGAACTTTGGAATTCTACGGGACAGAGTCTAGAACTTGGGAATCCTAGGAGACAGAGTCTAGAACTTTGGAATCCTAGGAGACAGAGTCTAGAACTTTGGAATCCTAGGAGACAGAGTCTAGAACTTTGGAATCCTAGGAGACAGAGTCTAGAACTTTAGAATCCTAGGTGACAGAGTCTAGAACTTTGGAATCCTAGGAGACAGAGTCTAGAACTTGGGAATCCTAGGAGACAGAGTCTAGAACTTTAGAATCCTAGGAGACAGAGTCTAGAACTTTGGAATCCTAGGAGACAGAGTCTAGAACTTTGGAATCCTAGGAGACAGAGTCTAGAACTTTGGAATCCTAGGAGACAGAGTCTAGAACCTTGGAATCCTAGGAGACAGAGTCTAGAACTTTGGAATCCTAGGAGACAGAGTCTAGAACTTTGGAATCCTAGGAGACAGAGTCTAGAACTTTGGAATCCTAGGAGACAGAGTCTAGAACTTTAGAATCCTAGGAGACAGAGTCTAGAACTTTGGAATCCTAGGAGACAGAGTCTAGAACTTTGGAATCCTAGGAGACAGAGTCTAGAACTTAGGAATCCTAGGAGACAGAGTCTAGAACTTTGGAATCCTAGGAGACAGAGTCTAGAACTTTGGAATCCTAGGAGACAGAGTCTAGAACTTTAGAATCCTAGGTGACAGAGTCTAGAACTTTGGAATCCTAGGAGACAGAGTCTAGAACCTTGGAATCCTAGGAGACAGAGTCTAGAACTTTAGAATCCTAGGAGACAGAGTCTAGAACTTTGGAATCCTAGGAGACAGAGTCTAGAACTTTGGAATTCTACGGGACAGAGTCTAGAACTTTGGAATTCTACGGGACAGAGTCTAGAACTTGGGAATCCTAGGAGACAGAGTCTAGAACTTTGGAATCCTAGGAGACAGAGTCTAGAACTTTGGAATCCTAGGAGACAGAGTCTAGAACTTTGGAATCCTAGGAGACAGAGTCTAGAACTTTGGAATCCTAGGAGACAGAGTCTAGAACTTTAGAATCCTAGGAGACAGAGTCTAGAACTTTAGAATCCTAGGTGACAGAGTCTAGAACTTTGGAATCCTAGGAGACAGAGTCTAGAACTTGGGAATCCTAGGAGACAGAGTCTAGAACTTTGGAATCCTAGGAGACAGAGTCTAGAACTTTAGAATCCTAGGTGACAGAGTCTAGAACTTTGGAATCCTAGGAGACAGAGTCTAGAACTTTGGAATCCTAGGAGACAGAGTCTAGAACTTTGGAATCCTAGGAGACAGAGTCTAGAACTTTAGAATCCTAGGTGACAGAGTCTAGAACTTTGGAATCCTAGGAGACAGAGTCTAGAACTTTGGAATCCTAGGAGACAGAGTCTAGAACTTTAGAATCCTAGGAGACAGAGTCTAGAACTTTAGAATCCTAGGTGACAGAGTCTAGAACTTAGGAATCCTAGGAGACAGAGTCTAGAACTTTGGAATCCTAGGAGACAGAGTCTAGAACTTTGGAATCCTAGGAGACAGAGTCTAGAACTTTAGAATCCTAGGTGACAGAGTCTAGAACTTTGGAATCCTAGGAGACAGAGTCTAGAACTTGGGAATCCTAGGAGACAGAGTCTAGAACTTTAGAATCCTAGGAGACAGAGTCTAGAACTTTGGAATCCTAGGAGACAGAGTCTAGAACTTTGGAATCCTAGGAGACAGAGTCTAGAACTTTGGAATCCTAGGAGACAGAGTCTAGAACTTAGGAATCCTAGGAGACAGAGTCTAGAACTTTGGAATCCTAGGAGACAGAGTCTAGAACTTTGGAATCCTAGGAGACAGAGTCTAGAACTTTGGAATCCTAGGAGACAGAGTCTAGAACTTTAGAATCCTAGGAGACAGAGTCTAGAACTTTGGAATCCTAGGAGACAGAGTCTAGAACTTTGGAATCCTAGGAGACAGAGTCTAGAACTTTGGAATCCTAGGAGACAGAGTCTAGAACTTTGGAATCCTAGGAGACAGAGTCTAGAACTTTAGAATCCTAGGTGACAGAGTCTAGAACTTTGGAATCCTAGGAGACAGAGTCTAGAAGCTTGGAATCCTAGGAGACAGAGTCTAGAACTTTAGAATCCTAGGAGACAGAGTCTAGAACTTTGGAATCCTAGGAGACAGAGTCTAGAACTTTGGAATCCTACGGGACAGAGTCTAGAACTTGGGAATCCTAGGAGACAGAGTCTAGAACTTTAAAATCCTAGGAGACAGAGTCTAGAACTTTGGAATCCTAGGAGACAGAGTCTAGAACTTTGGAATTCTACGGGACAGAGTCTAGAACTTGGGAATCCTAGGAGACAGAGTCTAGAACTTTAGAATCCTAGGAGACAGAGTCTAGAACTTTCGAATCCTAGGAGACAGAGTCTAGAACTTTGGAATCCTAGGAGACAGAGTCTAGAACTTTGGAATCCTAGGAGACAGAGTCTAGAACTTTGGAATCCTAGGAGACAGAGTCTAGAACTTTAGAATCCTAGGTGACAGAGTCTAGAACTTTGGAATCCTAGGAGACAGAGTCTAGAACTTGGGAATCCTAGGAGACAGAGTCTAGAACTTTGGAATCCTAGGAGACAGAGTCTAGAACTTTAGAATCCTAGGTGACAGAGTCTAGAACTTTGGAATCCTAGGAGACAGAGTCTAGAACTTTGGAATCCTAGGAGACAGAGTCTAGAACTTTGGAATCCTAGGAGACAGAGTCTAGAACTTTAGAATCCTAGGTGACAGAGTCTAGAACTTAGGAATCCTAGGAGACAGAGTCTAGAACTTTAGAATCCTAGGAGACAGAGTCTAGAACTTTGGAATCCTAGGAGACAGAGTCTAGAACTTTAGAATCCTAGGTGACAGAGTCTAGAACTTAGGAATCCTAGGAGACAGAGTCTAGAACTTTGGAATCCTAGCAGACAGAGTCTAGAACTTTGGAATCCTAGGAGACAGAGTCTAGAACTTTAGAATCCTAGGTGACAGAGTCTAGAACTTTGGAATCCTAGGAGACAGAGTCTAGAACTTTGGAATCCTAGGAGACAGAGTCTAGAACTTTAGAATCCTAGGTGACAGAGTCTAGAACTTTGGAATCCTAGGAGACAGAGTCTAGAACTTTGGAATCCTAGGAGACAGAGTCTAGAACTTTAGAATCCTAGGAGACAGAGTCTAGAACTTTAGAATCCTAGGTGACAGAGTCTAGAACTTAGGAATCCTAGGAGACAGACTCTAGAACTTTGGAATCCTAGCAGACAGAGTCTAGAACTTTGGAATCCTAGGAGACAGAGTCTAGAACTTTGGAATCCTACGGAACAGAGTCTAGAACTTGGGAATCCTAGGAGACAGAGTCTAGAACTTTAGAATCCTAGGAGACAGAGTCTAGAACTTTAGAATCCTAGGAGACAGATTCTAGAACTTTGGAATCCTAGGAGACAGAGTATAGAACTTTGGAATCCTACGGGACAGAGTCTAGAACTTTGGAATCCTAGGAGACAGAGTATAGAACTTTGGAATCCTACGGGACAGAGTCTAGAACTTTGGAATCCTAGGAGACAGAGTATAGAACTTTGGAATCCTAGGAGACAGAGTCTAGAACTTTGGAATCCTAGGAGACAGAGTCTAGAACTTTGGAATCCTAGGAGACAGAGTCTAGAACTTTGGAATCCTAGGAGACAGAGTCTAGAACTTTAGAATCCTAGGAGACAGAGTCTAGAACTTTAGAATCCTAGGAGACAGAGTCTAGAACTTTGGAATCCTAGGAGACAGAGTCTAGAACTTTGGAATCCTAGGAGACAGAGTCTAGAACTTTGGAATCCTAGGAGACAGAGTCTAGAACTTTGGAATCCTAGGAGACAGAGTCTAGAACTTTGGAATCCTAGGAGACAGAGTCTAGAACTTTGGAATCCTAGGAGACAGAGTCTAGAACTTTGGAATCCTAGGAGACAGAGTCTAGAACTTTGGAATCCTACGGGACAGAGTCTAAAACTTGGGAATCCTAGGAGACAGAGTCTAGAACTTTAGAATCCTAGGAGACTGAGTCTAGAACTTTGGAATCCTAGGAGACAGAGTCTAGAACTTTGGAATCCTAGCAGACAGAGTCTAGAACTTTGGAATCCTAGCAGACAGAGTCTAGAACTTTGGAATCCTAGGAGACAGAGTCTAGAACTTTGGAATCCTAGGAGACAGAGTCTAGAACTTTGGAATCCTAGGAGACAGAGTCTAGAACTTTGGAATCCTAGGAGACAGAGTCTAGAACTTTAGAATCCTAGGAGACAGAGTCTAGAACTTTGGAATCCTTGGAGACAGAGTCTAGAACTTTGGAATCCTAGGAGACAGAGTATAGAACTTTGGAATCCTAGGAGACAGAGTCTAGAACTTAGGAATCCTAGGAGACAGAGTCTAGAACTTTAGAATCCTAGGAGACAGAGTCTAGAACTTTGGAATCCTAGGAGACAGAGTCTAGAACTTAGGAATCCTAGGAGACAGAGTCTAGAACTTGGGAATCCTAGGAGACAGAGTCTAGAACTTTGGAATCCTACGGGACAGAGTCTAGAACTTTAGAATCCTAGGAGACAGAGTCTAGAACTTTGGAATCCTAGGAGAGAGAGTCTAGAACTTTAGAATCCTAGGAGACAGGGTCTAGAACTTTGGAATCCTAGGAGACAGAGTCTAGAACTTTGGAATCCTAGGAGACAGAGTCTAGAACTTTGGAATCCTAGGAGACAGAGTCTAGAACTTTGGAATCCTAGGAGACAGAGTCTAGAACTTTAGAATCCTAGGAGACAGAGTCTAGAACTTTGGAATCCTAGGAGAGAGAGTCTAGAACTTTGGAATCCTAGGAGACAGGGTCTAGAACTTTGGAATCCTTGGAGACAGAGTCTAGAACTTTGGAATCCTAGGAGACAGAGTCTAGAACTTTGGAATCCTAGGAGACAGAGTCTAGAACTTTGGAATCCTAGGAGACAGAGTCTAGAACTTTGGAATCCTAGGAGACAGAGTCTAGAACTTTGGAATCCTAGGAGACAGAGTCTAGAACTTTGGAATCCTAGGAGACAGAGTCTAGAACCTTGGAATCCTAGGAGACAGAGTCTAGAACTTTGGAATCCTAGGAGACAGAGTCTAGAACTTTGGAATCCTAGGAGACTGGACCTTTGGAATCCTAGGAGACAAAGTTTGGACCTTTGGAATCCTAGGAGACAAAGTTTGGACCTTTGGAATCCTAGGAGACAAAGTCTGGACCTTTGGAATCCTAGAGGTCAAAGTCTGAACCTTTGGAATCCTAGAGGTCAAAGTCTGAACCTTTGGAATCCTAGAGGTCAAAGTCTGGACTTTTGGAATCCTAGAGGTCAAAGTCTGGACTTTTGGAATCCTAGAGGTCGAAGTCTGGACTTTTGGAATCCTAGAGGTCGAAGTCTGGACTTTTGGAATCCTAGAGGTCGAAGTCTGGACTTTTGGAGTCCTAGGAGTCAAAGTCTAGACTTTTGGAATTCTAGGAGTCGAAGTCTGGACTTTTGGGATCCTAGGAGCTGAAGTCTGGACTTTTGGAATCCTAGGAGCTGAAGTCTGGACTTTTGGGATCCTAGGAGCTGAAGTCTGGACTTTTGGAATCCTAGGACTTAAACCTTCTTACTCTGCAACCAACGTTGGTCTCTAAGAGATAATTATGGAACGTTTAAAGTGCCATGCTTCACACATTGTGTAGCTTTGAAATATAAAAACTGTTTATTGCCGAAAGTTATCAAAAGTTCATATTCTCATGGGAATACAGTAAAGATAAGTAAAACAATAAAGTTTTATTAAGTGATGATAAGAGTATCAGTCTTGCCCGATCCCCCCCCCCTACAAGCACACATACATCTGAACTAAAAGGAAAACAAATTGATAAAAAAAAGAAATGAATATTTTTAAAATATGTTTATTCAATCTGCGTATTTAGTAAGAAAAATACTATTTCAAACATGAGCGTGACACACCGACGAAAATGCTTTTTCAAACATGAGCGTGACACACAGACGAAAATGCTTTTTCAAACATGAGCGTGACAGACCGACGAAAATGCTTTTTCAAACATGAGCGTGACAAACCGACGAAAATGCTTTTTCAAACATGAGCGTGACAAACCGACGAAAATGCTTTTTCAAACATGAGCGTGACAGACCGACGAAAATACTATTTTAAACATGAGCGTGACAGACCGACGAAAATGCTATTTCAAACATGAGCATGACAGACCGACGAAAATGCTATTTCAAACATGAGCATGACAGACCGACGAAAATGCTATTTCAAACATGAGCATGACAGACCGACGAAAATGCTTTTTCAAACATGAGCGTGACAGACCGACGAAAATACTATTTCAAACATGAGCATGACAGACCGACGAAAATGCTTTTTCAAACATGAGCGTGACAGACCGACGAAAATGCTTTTTCAAACATGAGCGTGACAGACCGACGAAAATACTATTTTAAACATGAGCGTGACAGACCGACGAAAATACTATTTCAAACATGAGCGTGACAGACCGACAAAACTGCTATTTCAAACATAAGCGTGACAGACCAAACGAGTGACAGAGCCTTTTAGAATTGTTTGGACTCATCATCATTTAATCTACACATTCTGCGAAGCAAATGTCATTTTAAAACTGAAGCGTGACAGACAGAGAAAGCCCCATAGAGAGATGCGAGGATGCATCTAAAAATAATAAAGTTTTATTGACTGATGATACCAATATAACTCCCATCCGAAACTCCCCACACCCTTGCACCATACCTAAAGAGAAAGCCAATGAAAAAAAGGAGGTAAAAAAAAGATAAGTAAAAATCAGTCAGTTGCTGCCGCCATCTTTTTACAAGATAATAAATCTTCCCAAAAGAATTGCCAGCAGACATTCTCAGTTTAATAGCAATCAATATTGATCTATTTAGCTTAGGCCAATGATTGCTCTAATTCTAACATTATACTTATAGACATACATACATACATACTAGCTGTCCCTACCCGGCGTTGCCCGGGATGCAGTGAACTCATTTTTGTTTTTTAATTTTTATTTGTTTGCACATTTTTAAGCTTAAAAGGTAGACAACTATTATATTCTTGAATTTAAAATGAGTTAACCCCTTGCAGATTTTTTTTTGGGGGGGGGGGGGGATTTTTTTTAAATTGTTTTATATTGTCAGGTGTCTGGACTGGACTAAATAATTTTAAAAATAAATTGTAGTTTAATAATACGGTACAACAATAACAAATGAAAATTGGTTATTCAGAAGCAAAATTTGATTTATCAGCTTAAATGCTATTGGAGTCTGACTTTCCAAATCTGACAAGATCATTTTATATGTTAGATTTTATATATATATATATATATATATATATATATATATATATATATGAGAAAGAGAGATCCGGCGTATGTAAGTAAAAATAATTTAATATTTAATCAAATTAATATTGTTATTAGCCCCTTTAAGAGATTGAAGTTGAGCCCTGTTTGGGGAAGTTAAAAATAGACTGTCACATACCTATATAGCATGTTCCGATAACGTTCGTCGAACGCTCTAGACAGCCTTTCTATATGTGCCTCCTTCACATAAATAGAACTTAAATTCCCTTTTTTGACGTGGTAATGTCTTGTGGCCGTTTGGTTATGACGCTTGCTTGCGGAGTCTAGGGTGATTCTGTAACCGGGTTCGAATCTTGTGGCCGTCTGAGATTATCATTCCCTATGCTGATGATGAGAGCGAAAGCTTGAAACGCCGGCGTATGTAGGTAAAAATAATTTAATATTTACTCAAATTAATATTTATATATATATATATATATATATAGTAAGCTATGAAAATATATTTATGGCAATTAAGCTACACAGAGGCTCCCGCGTTTCATCCCCGGGTGAATCTTCAGACATTTTAGCCTGAAGATTCCCCCCAAGGATGAAATATACTTTTTTGTTAAACTTATACAGTTCATCCAAGTCATAAAGTTTAAAACAGCTTCAAGAAAGATATCAAAACAATCCAGGTGGTGAATGGTATTCCAAAAACGAAAAAGTTATCCAGTCGGGAAATTTATTTGCTATCGATGCAGTATATGACAGTGAAAAGTGTATCCAAGGTGTATGCAGATTAATAAAACGATAGAAAAAATCAAATCATATGAAAAATTCAGAAAAAAACTCACTTGGTGTTGAATATTATAATGTCCAAATTCAGGGTTCTTATGAGTTGATAGGAGTTGTGCAAACCATAACTTCCTGGTTAGATGCAAGCTCTGCTAAAACCAATTCGAATAAAATTAAACTGACCTTTTTGCAAGGCTGTCTTACCGAGAAGAAGGATTTCGTTACGCTATCAATAGGGCTTGCGGGAGTTTGATTACCTTCATCAGACCCCGAAGAAAATATGGCCGAACACATCAGGTCAGTTTAATTTTATATGAGAAGATTTTCTTTGAAAACTCATAAGTTAAGGAGTTTAAAGGACTTTGCTTGAACATTGAATGCAAATAAAATTTGAGTCGCACCTTATTTTATTCTTTCACTTCATCTAGTGCTATTAATGCTCTATCCAGTATATTGAGCTTCAGTTTTATCCGGATGTTCACTAATTAAAGATATTTGTATTAACTTATATATATATATATATCTTTTAGCTAATTTCAAACGAAATCTATAGCAAACTCCTTTTTACAATTGTTTCAAAACCAATGTATTACAGAACTCATAAATAAAACAAGATTCTGATTCATCATTTTCTTTTAAACAAATAAAAGATTTTTACCATAAAAAAATCTTCAAAATCCATCAGTTACAATTTCAAAGAGTACTATCGTTAATACAATTTTTTAAATAAAAAAATAAATAAAAATATTGACAATACTAAATTGCTGTCTCTTTTTAAAATTCAAAAATGAACGTATGCGTGTTCATCTCATCGTGAATTACTGTTAAGAGCAAATAATTCCTTTCGCCAACAAAGTTTCATTCCAAAACGAAATCCTTCTGAGTCTGCAAAGTAAGTTATACATATTATAACTCTCCAGTTCAGACCGGTTTCGGCTCTGTTTAGTTGGAAAATCCATTTTCTTTCTATGCATATATATATATATATATATATATATATATATATATATATATATATGAGAAAGGAAGGATGAGAGTAATCCGACGTAATGGGAAATGAAAAAGGAAAAACCAAGAGATATTTTTTAAACATTTTTTTTTTTAATATATTCATCAACGTTTCGTCTTTATTTGTAAGACTTCGTCAGGATGACATTTTTCTTAAAATTATCATCCTGAGGAAGTCTTACAAATAAAGACGAAACGTTGATGAATATATAAAAAAAATTTTTTTTTTTTAAATATCTCTTGGTTTTTCCTTTTTCATTTCCCATATATATATATATATATATATATATATATAGTGCGTCGGGTATGCTGAAAAGAAATCAATAAAATGCTTGATCACAAGAATGTGAAACCTAAAATACAAATTATTCATTTAAAAACTATACGTTACATATTCTAGAGACGTACAATGATTTCATTGATATGGATCGACCATTACTGTTTAGAAAAGACTGTTGCAATCCATCCCAAATCTTCAGCGACTCACGAAATGAAAACAGATCGGAAAATGGAATTCAATGATCACCGGTTTTAATGGTTTGGTGAATTCGCTCAACTGTTCCTTTTAAGGAAAGTACACAGTTAATAGAGACATTACTCTTCGAAGACATTACACTTAGAAGACATCACTCTTTGGCATTGTTAATCTACTTTGTTCTCAACATGATTGACCTTCAGCCATCGTCTTCTAGTATTTATTTGGGGAGAAAATAAAAAGGAGAATTTTGAAGAATAAGATTGAATACGGTTGAGGATGAATTTATAGATATGTGACCAGCTGATTGATCAGATCGAACTTCTTCGATCTCCCGTCTAGCCTAAGTAACGGGCAAAGTGGAAGAATGGCTCAGCCACCAAGATCCCGTCCTAAGGCACAACGGGTCCCTTTTTTGCGGGGGGGGGGGGGGGGGGGGGAGGGGGGGATAGTATTTTATTTAGCTCTTCTTGGGGATTCCCCATAAATTTTCTATTGGATTTGCATGCCAATCAAGAACAGGTAACCATTTTATAGACTTTGTGGAGTGGAGCAAAGTTATTTTCTTACTTTCTTTTTTTTTTTCTTTTTTTTTACTAATGAGTCACCACTTATCAAGACCAAAAAAACACTCGAGGATAAGTGTTAATGAGATGGATAGATTGACAGTTGAATGATGATGAATACTATGAGAGGATTGAAAATATCCACATACAACAACCGACCCAAAAAACAGCAATTCTTCCTTTGTCAGAAATATCGCTCCTGAAATATGAAGATTAAAGGACATAATAGGGGGAAGCAAACGTCATGCTGGATGATGTATTCAGTGTCCCTCCTCCCCTTTCTCAAACTGACCCTTAATGTATCGGATGAGGAAATGATCTCGGACATCTTAATAGTAGGGGTGGGACGTAATGGGTGAAAATTTCATTAGGGGTGGGACGTAATGGGTGAAAATTTCATTAGGGGTGGGACGTTATGGGTGAAAATTTCATTAGGGGTGGGACGTAATGAGTGAAAATTTCAGATTTAGTAGTATTTTTTGTGTTCATTTATACATAAATAACACTAAACAATCAAACATTTTGAAAATTTTGAAAAATTCAGAAGGTGCAGGCTAATAGCTTTTGGCTATTTTACATTCATGAAAACCCTTTCACAGCCTGAAAATGGTCCTAAATTAAAGTACTATATCAGATTTAACCATCTATACTCATTCATAGCTTTTGAGGATGTTTTAGGACCTGCAATGTCGCATGAACCCACTTTTTCACCGAAAAATGATGGATTTTGAGTTCCGTGGAGCCCTAACGGCTATTTTTGACCTGCACCTTCTGAATTTTGCAAAATTTTCAAAAATGTTTGATTGTTTAGTGGTATTTATGTATAAATGAACACAAAAAAATACTACTCGCATGAATCTGAAATTTTCACCCATTACATCCCACCCCTATTAATAGCAGCATAAATTGATCTTTTAAATAAAAACAAAAAAATAGATCTCCCCAACACTGGTGGTTAACATGTAACTCCAAACGATTAAATATTGAAGGGAATTTACATATTTTTTCATGCATCTGGCAAAATTTCTCTCGTGACTTTTTTTTAACACAAGAAACCTCTCCAACCACCGATTGTCATGGCAAATAACTCCCTAGCTGAGAGTTCATCATTCAAACTCCTCGGCCTAACCTTCATAGGTAACATGAATTGGAACAAATACATTGAAGACATTGCCAAGGCTGCTGCAAAGAAGGTTGGCTCCCTCTACCGTGCTAGTAAACTCCTCACACCTGACATTATCCTGTATCTCTACAAAGCCACCATCCGCCCATGTATGGAGTATTGTTGTCACATCTGGGCTGGTTCATCATCTACTAGTCGCTCCCTCCTTGACAAGGTCCAAAAAAGAGTCGCCAACCTAATAGGTCCCTCACTGTCAACCAAGCTCCAGTCCCTGTCCCATCGCCGCAATGTAGCATCCTTATGTTTGTTTTACAAATACTTCAATGGATTATGCTCCGATGAATTGGCTACTCTGGTGCCCCCTCGACATAAATGCACTAGACTAACTCGACAATCAACTAAATCTCATTCATTCACTGTGGAGGTCCCCAGATGCCGGAGAGCCTTCTACTCAAATAGCTTCTTTCCTCGTGCTGCTGGCCTCTGGAACTCCCTCCCTGTCCCCCCGACAGTACTGACATGCAGAAATTTAAAACTAATGTAAACAGACATCTCGCTGCGCAGATCCCAATTTAGGTTGACCCCCCCTCCCCCCCAATCTTCTCCCCTTTTCTTTTTTTCTCAGTAGCCCCTTACGTCTACAGTGGCGGAAAAAAAAAATTTTAAATATAGGATTAAAAAAAAAATTTTTTTTTTTTTTTTAAATAAGAGTAACCACTTATCGGGGCCATCACCCCCAACTTAGTTTTAAAACGCAACTCCAACTAAAACTGCTGATTCTTGACTCCACCTCAAAGTGAGTAATGTGGTGAAAACTAATCTGACTCCCGAGTCAGTTTTAAAAAACCCAACTGACTCCACATTCCAACTCCTACAAAGATTGCTGACGCTCCACCTCTGCGTTTCAAATATTCAAATATTACTGTTATGTAACAATGTTTTTCCTAACACAAGTTATATGCGAGATCTTTTAGTGATCGATAAGCAAAAGAAAGTTTGTTTTCTTCTTTAAATCAAGGCGTGTCAAAATATTGACATTTTCCGATAAAAAAGAAGAAAGCTTTTTTCTTCCAGATCAACCGGTTTTGATGCCTGAAGAAATCTTTAAAAGGTCATGCAATCCAGTATGAATGGTTATGTAGTTTTTTTTCTTTTCTTTTTATTCTATTTTATTGAAATCTCTTATAATTATGTAAAGAAAAGAGTTACAACATAGATTAAGGCGATACTTATGACAGGCCTGGCAATGATGCAACTAACATCCACAACCAGGCGAAAGCATGTCATCATCATCATCATCATCATTACTAATTAATAACTTAGATCATTTTAACTCTGAAACTTAATCAGGGGCCTGCTTACACTGATTTCAACAGAATCCTTAAAGCTCAATTTCACTGGATAAATATGAAAATAATAATTGACTTGGTGCCACAACCAATCACAATCACTGGACGTTTTCTCTCTTCTCCCCTTTCTTCGCCTCTAGTTTAAAGTCAGCAGATTTCAGACATTAAATAATCGCAGTTAATTCTTTTCAACCAATGAGAATACAGATAATTCTTTTCAACCAATGAGAATACAGATAATTCTTTTCAACCAATAAGAATACAGATAATTCTTTTCAACCAATGAGAATACAGATAATTCTTTTTAACCAGTGAGAATACAGATAATTCTTTTCAACCAATGAGAATACAGATAATTCTTTTCAACCAATGAGAATACAGATAATTCTTTTAAACCAATGAGAATACAGATAATTCTTTTAAACCAATGAGAATACAGATAATTCTTTTTAACCAATGAGAATACAGATAATTCTTTTTAACCAATGAGAATACAGATAATTCTTTTTAACCAATGAGAATACAGATAATTCTTTTTAACCAATGAGAATACAGATAATTCTTTTTAACCAATGAGAATACAGATAATTCTTTTTAACCAATAAGAATACAGATAATTCTTTTTAACCAATGAGAATACAGATAATTCGTGGGTTCACCTTTTTCTTATTGAGGAGGATTTGCTCATTGCAGTGCAATAACAAGTCTTTTCTTCCTCCTAGGTCATAAGCTTAGCGGAAGAGAAGAATTAAATTCTTATCGTTAAATGTTGGTAGGTACATCAACTTGTAATCATTAAGGAATTATGTTCGCAGAGAGATTTTATCATGTAAACAGGATGCGCGGGTCAGCAGGGTTCAGGCAGTTAACCCTTTTGGGGTGATCGCTTGACATGGGAATGATAGCTTAACGGCAGAGAAGAATAAAATTCTTATTGTTAAATGTAAACAGGATGCGAGAGTCAGCAGGGTTCAGGCAGTTAAATCTTTAGGGTGATTCCCAGGCATTGGAACGATAGCTCAGCGGAAGTGATGGGTGCAACGACATGACAGAGCATGAAAGTGTCAGTCTGCATACGAGAACGGCTACGAGCGCATATGAGTCTGATATGTCTTAAAATCAGTTAGAATGAAGCTCTGCGAATACACTTGTTGTCCGATGAAAAAGAAACTACGAATGAGCAGAGCTCGTTAACGCCTCCACCTTGAACGGCTAAACTCTACAAGCCGTGCGGTTTTCACATTAACCCCCCCCCCCCCATAACAAAAACAAAGTTCCAACCATTACACTCTTCTTTGCAAAGAAGAAATTATCACAATTTTCCAAGAAAAAATAAACAAGAAAAATAATAGCCTCTTCTAACAAGGGGCTTCGTCCGCACTCCCTCTCCTTGACACCTCGTATGGTTGTACAACAAACCCAAACTCAACTGAGTAAACTATTTTTTTTTTATTAATAATGTGTTTTTTGGTTAACTTCGTTTGTGGTTGCTGTGCCAGACTAATTCCAGATTGAGAATGTCCCCAATTGGACCACTGAAATACGTCGAAGAAAGCAGGTATGATTTTAGATTATGACTTAACTGTTAGATCCCCGGCCTGCGACATAAGTGTTAGAGTCCCCTTAGACGTGTTACATATCTAACTAATTAAATAGGTGAAAATCAAATTTTACTTTATAAAGGTGTGACACTGAACATTGTCATAAAATAAACAAAAAATTCTGTAGTAAAATATTTCCACTGTTTGAAGCATTGATATTTTTAAAATTTCTAACGGTTAGAGACCATACACAATGGAGATTTTTTTTAAATAAATATATTTTAAAAAATTTTTTTTAGATTTGAAACACCTACCATTTGACAAAGAGGTCTTCCTCGAAATATATTATGGAACACGGTCACACAGATTACATCAGTGTTGAAGTCTTGATTAATCAAGTAAGATTTGCTATATATTAAAAAAAATGATTAAAAAAGTTTTTGAAAAAATATATAATTAAAATCACTTGTTTTTGTCTTACTTCTCAATGCCGACATATTTCCATTTCTTGCATTGTGATAGCCTTCTAATACTCTTTTATATAAATATACTTATTTATTTAAGATTCTAATTTTCGACTTTAGAAAATCCTCATCAAAAATAATATGGACATCTTTTTTTTCTTATGTGAAATGTTGCCACTTGGTTGTAGTTTTCTGATGTTTTGATGTTTGATTACAGTAATGTTGAATAAGTAGTAAAATATTTCCACTGTTTGAAGCATTGATATTTTGAAAATTTATAACACTTAGAGATCTTCAACCAGTGGAAATATTTTACTAGCTATTCACATATGAGTACCAATGCAGTTATTTATCTACCTCCTACAGCGGTAAGATGTGACACAAGGTCGGGAAAGTGGGTTTGAAAAGCCAGCGCCCGAGAAGTTGAGCACTCTGGCCTACAAAAAATGCCTGGGCAGCCCCGTCGGCATTCCCCGGTAGGGGCGCCTCAGGCAGTAAGCAATAAACTTACTCCTACCCAAAAAGGGGAGGCAAAGCCTGGGAGGGTGGACCTCCTAGAACTGCACAGGACAGACCCATAGACCAACATAAATTAAGCCCCGAAGGCCAAGACAATACCAGTCTATGAGGGGCAGTATCCATCGGAACAGATACTACATTTTGATCTTGGCCAAAAATACTGTAATCAGACATTAAACCAGCATCTTCGATAACAGAAGATTACAACAAAATGGCAACAGGTCACGTAAAAAAAAAAAAAGAAGAAATGTCTATATTTTTCCTGATGAGGACTTTTTAAGTCGAAAATTAGAATCTTAAATAAATAAAAATATTTTTTTAAATTTTTAAAATTCTCTAACCTCTATAAGTAAATAAAAGTTTTATTTTAAATTATTTTTTTAAAAAATGAGTTTTATATAAAAATTAGAAAAATCAAAATTTTAGAGCAAACATTTATTTAAAAATAAAATATAAATTTTTAAAATGTTTGCTAGTTCTGACTAATTCAGCTATATTCAACAATAACTTTACAAAAACATTTTTTATTAAAGTTAGATTATTTTGTTTCGAAGTTAGCGTTGAGTAGAGCTGAATTCGTCAGAACCCATGCACGCTTTCAAAAGTAACCCAGTTTTTTATCTGTAGTCAAATCTGGCAAACAAAAACCAGAAATGAGTTAGGGTCTCACAGGGTCTGGTTAGTGCTTTCCCTCCTCGGTCTTTCCATTCTTCTTGACCCTTCACGATTATTTTGTGTGGATCAGCCAATGCTGATCCCATTTTTTTTTACGGAAGGGGGAGGGCAGTATATAAGATTTCTTGCATTTTCAGTTCCCTTAAATTCACATGATTATTATTATTATTAGCAAAAATACGCTGAAATATTCAAGGAGAGTAGAAAGTGACTAACTTATGTTTACTTTCGGCAGCCTCGTAACTCTCGCTTCTCTTATTTTGTCCTTTGATCCTCACATTTCATGAGCGATCTTTCTGACAAAGGATGAATAATTGCTGCTTTCTGGGTCGAAAGCTATCCATCTAACACTTATCGTTGGCTAGTTTTTGACTTTAGAGTAGTATTTTTTTTTTTAGCTTTCTACATCAAGTGGCTTCATGCCTTGTCTGGTGCGACTTCCATAAAAGATTTTTTTGCCAAAATAAAGGTCAACACATTGTTAAAATAATTAACTCTAAGAACATGGTACCATACTCCTGAAAAATGGAATTTCCCAAGAACTTTCTAGAACGGTGAATTCAATATCCCAAAGCGCAAAGTGTTGCCCAGAATTCAAATTCTTTGTCTTCCCTTTTTACCACTTCTCTTACAAATGTACATTCATTGGCGGTTTGATCACGTGACCCCTTCCAAGGAAGAAAGATAGAGTAAGTTTTCTATATCAATTTTTGACATCGCTTTTGAAGAGCGCAGATAAATATATTTTTAAATCCTGGCTGGCGAAAATCTGGCTATTTTTTTTTTTAAATTCCATACCGATAATGCCCCTTTTCCTTTTAAAGCATTCTTTTCGTAGACTTTGGTATATTCGGACTACTGTTCTCATCTTGGGTGTTTTTATCACAACGTTTCGGCTGATGTAACCTCCGGAAGCGGGGCAAACGGACGATTTCTCTATGTCTTCAACATGATTAGGGGAATTAAATTCCCTAAGAGAATACAGGCATGAGATTTCTTCTCCCCCCCCCCTCCTCCTCGAATGGCTAAGGACTTAAATTAGGAATGAACTATGATAGAGTAGTAATTTTGTCTCTCCCTTAGCGTTGGTGAAGCATTTCCATGGCCGACAGAAATCTAACGCCTGAAATAAACAAGTCAAAGTAAAAGATTGTTGCCTCGTGAATATTGTGTTATAAAGATTTTGTTGCAGACACAACAGACGGCGATGTTCACGGCAGTACAGAAATGAAGAACGAATTCAACCATTAGACGACACACCCCTCCACGAGGAAAGAGAGAAGGTACGAGAAATTTAAAGGTATGCCACATATACGTTTTGGTGTTAAAAATGACTAGTTGTTTAAGCGAACACTGCCACGGCCCATTCCGGGACGGGTATACAAAGCAAGAACTGCCACGGCCCATTTCGGGACGGGTATACAAAGCAAGAACTGCCACGGCCCATTTCGGGACGGGTATACAAAGCAAGAACTGCCACGGCCCATTTCGGGACGGGTATACAAAGCAAGAACTGCCACGGCCCATTTCGGGACGGGTATACAAAGCAAGAACTGCCACGGCCCATTTCGGGACGGGTATACAAAGCAAGAACTGCCACGGCCCATTTCGGGACGGTTATACAAAGCAAGAACTGCAACGGCCCATTTCGGGACGGGTATACAAAGCAAGAACTGCCACGGCCCATTTCGGGACGGGTATACAAGGCAAGAACTGCCACGGCCCATTTCGGGACGGGTATACCAAGCAAGAACTGCCACGGCCCATTTCGGGACGGGTATACAAACCAAGAACTGCCACGGCCCATTTCGGGACGGGTATACAAAGCAAGAACTGCCACGGCCCATTTCGGATGGGTATACAAAGCAAGAACTGCCACGGCCCATTTCGGGACGGGTATACAAAGCAAGAACTGCCACGGCCCATTTCGGGACGGGTATACAAAGCAAGAACTGCCACGGCCCATTTCGGGACGGGTATACAAAGCAAGAACTGCCACGGCCCATTTCGGGACGGGTATACAAACCAAGAACTGCCACGGCCCATTTCGGGACGGGTATACAAAGCAAGAACTGCCACGGCCCATTTCGGGACGGGTATACAAAGCAAGAACTGCCACGGCCCATTTCGGGACGGGTATACAAACCAAGAACTGCCACGGCCCATTTCGGGACGGGTATACAAAGCAAGAACTGCCACGGCCCATTTCGGGACGGGTATACAAAGCAAGAACTGCCACGGCCCATTTCGGGACGGGTATACAAAGCAAGAACTGCCACGGCCCATTTCGGGACGGGTATACAAAGCAAGAACTGCCACGGCCCATTTCGGGACGGGTATACAAAGCAAGAACTGCCACGGTCCATTTCGGGACGGGTATACAAAGCAAGAACTGCCACGGCCCATTTCGGGACGGGTATACAAAGCAAGAACTGCCACGGCCCATTTCGGGACGGGTATACAAAGCAAGAACTGCCACGGCCCATTTCGGGACGGGTATACAAAGCAAGAACTGCCACGGCCCATTTCGGGACGGGTATACAAAGCAAGAACTGCCACGGCCCATTTCGGGACGGGTATACAAAGCAAGAACTGCCACGGCCCATTTCGGGACGGGTATACAAAGCAAGAACTGCCACGGCCCATTTCGGGACGGGTATACAAAGCAAGAACTGCCACGGCCCATTTCGGGACGGCTATGCAACAATGTTGTCAGGCAGAGGTGTGCAGTCTCACGACTGACTTATGTCTATGTTTTCTTATTTGTTAGAGTTTTAAATTCTCATTTTTTTTTCATCTTCTATCACTTTGTGTCTGCATACTATCCTCTAAACAAAGGCCCTTGTCATATGGAAATTGTAGCATGAACTAGGGTGCACTGTAATGGGATTGGAACAATAATATATATATATATATATTTATATATATGATAAGATTTTCATCTTTGAAAAGCCTTGGCTTAAGGAAAGAATAATAAACATGTTTTTACCGAGTACACCTTGCATTGAACAATTAAAGTTAAAATAAATTTGTCATTTGTACATGTTTATCACTTTTCTTTCATCTATTTTTATAATTGCTCTATCTCGTATATTGAGCTTAAACCATTTCACTATAGGTTCTATCTACTAAAAGTATACTTTTAGTTTCATATATATATATATATATATATAAAGAACAGGTTTCAAACGATAATATGAGTGGCTTACCTTGCAGAATAAGGGCAGCATGTTATAGAGTTTATCCTCTTGATCCTTCTGGGTAACATTGGGTGTTGGTTGGCGGAATTCTGCAAATAGTTTTCGTAGGTGCATCAACCCCAGGGCATTGTTCTGGGAGCCAATTGCTGATGAAGATGGCTCCGAAGCTGCCCTGGGGCTGACAAACTTCCGCATAAAACTCATCTTTTAGCTGGCAACAGCTGAAATTAAAAAAATATATATATTAGTGAAATGCTAGGTCGACGATGAGTGCATACCTCCACAAAAGCCTATCAGTCTCTTTTAATTTAGTCCACCCGGATCCAAAATATCACTCATAAGATCTCTAACCATTTTCAACAGTTATCTTTGTCAATTGTAAAGAAAATCGTCAGATTCTTTTATGGCAAATCAAGCCATTTTGGGATAATTTAATGCCACTCTGTCTGTCTGTCCGTCCGTCCGTCAGCGAGAATTTTTGTAAACATAAGAAAGGGGGCGGCGGGTAATTACTATTTAATTAATTCATTTTTCCAAGTCAGCGTTCATAATCTTTGTATACCTTAGAATTGCGTTGGGAAACTATAAATTACTTAATTTAGATTAAATAACATTAAACAACATTAAATAACATTAAACAACATTAAATAACATTAAACAACATTAAACAACATTAAACAACATTAAATAACATTAAACAACATTAAACAACATTAAACAACATTAAACAACATTAAATAACATTAAATAACATTAAACAACATTAAACAACATTAAACAACATTAAATAACATATAAATAAAGTAGAAATAAATTTCAAGACGAGACTGCGATTCGAACAGCCAACGTGTCAAGAATCTTACTTAAACTAATACTCTTTCATCTTCCTTATATACTGTTACAAAAAGTCGCTCACGCATCAGATGGGTTTTGCAATTTACATAATTAATTTCTCTTAAACTTCTAATAAATTCATATTTACAAATATACACTTATAACTGCTATTATCAAGTTTACATATGTATTTACAATATTTTCCGATAAGGTGATATTAATAAAAAATTATTCATACAATTAATTGAACACATTTTATTCAGAAACCAGCATATTTGTAACAGCATTTACACGGGGTGCATTGAGTCAGCTCCAAATGGGTCCACCACGTCATACGTCATGGTGACTCACACATGCCAACCAGCAGCTGAGTCCTCAGCATATCTCAGCCATTCCCGGGTCCAGCGACCAGCTTCAGGTCTGTCTTCAGCTGGCCGCCTCTACATTTCCTCCAGCCAGCGGTGTCACCAACTTGCGGATAAATTCCTTTTCATTCATTTGTTGGGGACGAGGTATTCTTCCAAATGCCATACGATCACCCACTATTTACAGACTCCAACCGAGAGCTCTTTTCAGGATTCTGGCTGTTCCCTTGAGTGCAGTTGTTTGGATTTCTCTTGCACTTGGTTCACCAGGTATACTTGCTAAATACTTTTTCAAGTACTTCTTCATGAGTCCAGTGGCTCCTATGATAACTGGAATGATTTCAAAGTGTCAAAGAATGTGTCCAAACCAGTAAAGCCTCCTTTTCAGAAGAATCTCTGTGATGCCAGTGGTGTTGCATTTTGCACGGATGGTGCAGTTTGGGATCTTTTCAGCGAGGCGGATGTAGGATGCACCATAGGTAGTGCATGTCTTCAGTGACCGACTGACCGTTTGACCTACTTTGTGTTTTTGTAACAACTACCAATAAGAATAAAAGAAAGTATTTTTTCTGAATCCTCATCTTCTAATTCAGTCTTTGAATATTACAGTTTTTTTGCTTTTCTTTTGAATCATAACAAGGTTGGAGTCATGAAATCCGATGGTGTAAGCTTTGTAAATGTATCTTCTCACTTTCCTTTATATAATGGATATATATATATATATATATATATAGTAAGCTATGAAAATATATTTATTGCAATTAAGCTACACAGAGGCTCCCGCGTTTCATCCCCAGGGGGAATCTTCAGATACATGAAATACTAATATATATATATATATATATATATATATATACTTTTTAGCTATATTCTAATGGCCAAAGGAATAATCAATCCATTACCATAATTTTTATTTATTTTCTCAATTTCCTCATTTTCCAACTTCGACGAATACCTGTATTTTTCCCTTCGTTTTACAAACAAAATTTATATTTATTCTATTTTTAAAATCTTTTTTTTTTCAATTTTTTTTTTTTTTAAATGTTTTATATTCATTTTTTTCCAATTTTTTAATTAAAAAATTAGAAAAAAATAAATATAAAAAAAAATTTTTTAATTAGAAAAAGTTTAAATAATAAATAAATAATAAATGATAATGGATTGATTTTTTTCTTTGGTCATTGGAATGTAACTAAAAAGTATATATGATCTGAAGCTTGTAACACAACCTCATTGAGCTTGCAATTTGAAACAATTTCGGAAATTATAAATATTGTATACCTAAATATATATTTTTTATAAAAACTCACAAATATATATATGTATATATTTTACACCAGGAGGAAAAACGGTATATTTTTTTAAATCAATAAAATAATGCTCTAACAACATCAGGAAGCAGAGATTTAGTGAAAGCATCTTCGGTTAATCAAGGGTTTTGTAAATTCTTCTTTTTCTTATACGTTAATCCTTGGCTATGGCGGAATCAGCAATAATGGATTTTTGCCTCCACTTAGCATGAAGATTGTAACAAGTGCCGACACAACTGAACAACGAGAACAGACAGCGTTTGGGGTCCTTAGCTGTGGCCGTATCACACACACACCCATACACACCCACACTACCTAGCACAACCGAATTATACCTACAAGTTGTCTTGTGTTGTTTTTACCATAGCGTGACCACAGAGAATCATCGGGCTGCATAATAACTTCTATTTATTTAACGTCACTTCTCCCTTGTTCAGAAGTCAGATGTTTTCTGATATTACGCGAGCTCACTCTCCAGTTTACACGGTTCAATAGGGGCGACTGTCTCCAAATTCCATTCTGTGCGGTATTGTCTAATCACTTGCTTCCAAGTTTTCCTTCGTCGGCCAACCTTCCTGCGATTTAAGGCATCCATGCTTCTACAGTGGTTTAGTCAGACACATGACCATACCAGTGTAACCGATTCGTCATTAGGATGATCTCTATATTGGGTGAATAAAGTGCTTTCCGCAAATCCTCTGACCTGATGTGTGTTGGGGTTGGTCAGATTTCACATTGCAGATCCATTCCATCTAATCATTGATTTGTTATTGAGCTAGATCAGATTTTAATTTAGCATAACCAACCATAGGCTATGATAACATCCATTGAGCCAATAACCCCACCCCCCGTCCCGGAGCATTTATATGCTATCAATATAACAAAAAAGGTTATAACAAGATCTATTAATTGGGGGTGGAGGGGGGGGGGGTAAAGGCGAGTACGGTATAATTACTAATCAATATATATACTTATTAAAGATTAATTTAATTTAATTGTTATCCTGTGTAATTATTTAATTATTATATCAGAAATATTGAAGAGAATTCGTATACTATCAATGTTATCTCATGGTATGTGATTTGACAGAGAAAATCCTAAATCCCCTCCTCCTCCTCCACTAGCCTTGGGTGTGCACCTATCCTGGAAATAATTGACCCCTTCCCCAAAAGGAGAGTGCATGCTCCAACATATTAAGAACCATGTTTATACATAGATGGTATTCAGAGCATAACTGATAAACACCATTAATCTCTTGCTGCTTATATATATATATATATATATATATATATATATATATATATAACTCAATGTCTGTGTGCATGTGTGATGTTTGTGTGTTCCCTACAGAAAGAAAGGTTAGAGAATCTACATAAAATCTAAAAGTGTATTCTTATGAAAAATTTACTGGGGAAGACAATGGAAGTGTTTCCGAATCTCTAAGTCATGTTTTCTGAGGGCATAACCCGCTTGAAACTTCAAATATATCCCATTTCAATGAAATTTAAAACATATGTATAAAATTTTCTGTAGAAGACAATGGAAGTGGTCCAAAATTTCTACATTACCCTCTATGTGGCCCGACCTCTAAGTAACTTATGGGGACAGAACCCCCTTAAAACTTCAAATAAGTATATCCGATTCTAATGAAATTTAAACCATATGTATAATACACTGATGCAGAGAGTTTTCCTAACATTTCAGCTTCTTCTGACTATATTAGGGTCCGAAACGAGAGGGGGGGGGCAGTTAAAACAAATAAAGTAATATGGTGTTATGAGCATAGTAAGAAAAGTACATAGTAGTGATCCTCATCCAATCCCGAGCAACATCAGGTCTTCCTGCTACTATATATATATATATATATATATATATATATATAATTTATTTAGATACTGTATATTACATATTTCAGCAATGTACCGCGGTTTCATCCAAAAGGGCAGATTTAGACATCTTTAGTAAATCTCCGTGCCCAGTGGAATCATCGGCAAGCTGAAATGATTGTAGACACGCCCGACAGGGAATGGTGTCAACAATGACATTTCAGCTTGCCGATGATTCCACTGGGCACGGAGATTTACTAAAGATGTCTAAATCTGCCCTTTTGGATGAAACCGCGGTACATTGCTGAAATATGTAATATACAGTACCTAAATAAATTATATTAGCTCTCTTATATGATCGAGCACTCTATTTGATTTCTTTTCATATACAACCTGACACTCTCTATATATATATATATATATATATATATATATATATATATATTAGCAGAAAGTGTTTTGCTCAGGATGAGTAATCATATCTTCTCTTGCCCCCATATCACCATAACATCCTTTATTCTTATTAAAATTTTATATATTCAATTTTAGGAGTGGGGCCCAAGGATATACTCAATATTGATTTGGTAGAAAGGGGTGTAAGTAAAGTGAAATTTATTAAAATAATTTTTCGGAAATTTATAGTTTTTAACCCCGTCAGGCACATCCGGCGTTTACCTGGAATCAATGAGCATTCCTGTCTACTACTGCTCCAAGCCCTGAACTCCTTATAAACATTTCTATTCATTGTATTTTTAATTTCTATAATTTCAAGTTGGGGGGGGGGGCATATATTTGCTAGTATATTTTAACTCAGAAGAATATAAAAATTCAACATGAGTTTTTTAGAAATGATTACATAATGTCATATATTTTGGATTCTTCTGAATTATATATATATATATATATATATATATATATATATATATATATATATATATATCAAGGGAGGCGCGAGAGCGCTCTATCCCTTAATAGACTTCAAAAACGACCTATGCTAGAAATCTCATTTCTTTGATCAGTCATAACTCAAACACCAATAAACCAAATTAGTTAAAACTTTGCACAAAATTTTTATTTGATAGGTTCTATAAGTGTGTAGAATTTCAGCATCATTAGTCAAGGCAACCCAGAGATCCAGAAAGGTCAGGAGTGATTTTGTGTTATCCGTGTGTATGTACGTACGTGTGTGCCACCCTGTATCTCATCAACTATTTGATGGATTCAGCTGATTTTTGGCAGAGATAGAGGTTCTAGGGTCTAGTTGATGGCATTTTAATTTCAGTTTACCATATACCTTAGTTTTTCAGAAAATTCAAAAAAACCTTAAAAATGACCATTGTCTTGAGGCATAGCCTTTACAAAAGTAGTGACATTCCATGAAAAATGCCAGTATACTGAAATCATATGCCCTTAATAGGGTTAAGATGAAAATTCATATACACTAAATGTACAAAAGCAAGGAAATTCCCAAATTTTTACACTTTTATTGTCATTAAGGGTATGACTACATATCAAATTTTGCAAAATTTTCAAAATGTTTGATTGTTTAGTGTTATTTATGTATTAATGAACACAAAAAAATACTACTCACATGAATCTGAAATTCTCACCCATTACGTCCCACCCCTATTTATAATTGGTATTATTAAAAGAACATTTATCGTTGTTAAATCTTTCTTTGAGGGTATTTCCAGCATCGAGACTATATATATATATATATATATATAAATATATAAAGTGGTGTACTGATTTTCTATTTTCGCCGCACCTGAAGTTGTGGCTTCTTGGAATTTAACTTTGAATCCTCTCTCACAACCTTTCGGGCCTTTTAACGACCTACCTATCTACATCTCATTCTCTCCGCTGGACTTTTCGACACCGGACTTTTTAGCAATCGGACATTTGCTTGCATTCAGGCAGAATTTTGCCCTGTGTTTCTTCCCCTACAACTTTTATTTTATTTTTTCAAATTTTAAATCTTGGCCTTTGCCAACTTATCTATCCCAGCGACTTCCTCTGATGATAAGATTTTGATCTTTGAAAAGCCTGGCTTAAGGAAAATTTAACTTGAATAAATTGCCTTTTTTGCGGAATATACCTTGCTCTGAGCAATTGAATTGAATTATGATTTGGCTTTTGCTTCTCTAATTCCTTTCCATTCTTCTTCATTATATATATATATATCTCAGTATGTTTCTGCATTTTTGAGATGAGGATTGATAATTTGTATTATTTGGACTACTATTTTCATCTTGGTTGTTATATTCACAACGTTTCAGCCGAAGTAACCTCTAACCTTCTTCAGGTGCATCTGGATCAATGATAAAGGGGTCAGTTCGAAATTCTGCATCGGTTCTCGAGTTTGGCAAAGATTTCCAAGTTCAAAAAGAATTACCTGAAGAAAGTCAGAGGTTTCACCAGCCAAAACGTTGTGAACGTAACAACAAAGACGAGAATAGTAATCCGAATAATCAAAATAAAATTAAAATAGGTTAGAAATTTTTTTATTCAAAATTATGGTACTTATATCGAATATGAACCAGCTTCCGTGAACTTCGCATCGGCAGCATTCGGTCACATTACATAAACACCCGAGAGATGACTAGGCGAATGGTGGCACACGATAACTTCCGATACGTTGCTGCGTCGTATTTTTTTTCAGTCTTATTTTCAAGAAAGATAACAAATAACAACAAAAAAATATGAACAAAACATATCGAAATCATTGTTAATAAACAAATTTTTTATTTTTATTTTTGTAACAAAACAATGCTAAACAACTGTTTTTATTTATCTTCCTCCCACAAGGTAAGATGTGACACAAGGTCGGGAAAGTGGGAATTGAAAAACCAGCACTCGAGAATTTGAGCGCCTTGGCCATTAAAAATTGCCTGGGTAGCCCCGTCGGTATTCCTCGGTAGGGGCGCCTCAGGCAGTAAGCAATAAACTTACTCCTCCCTAAAGAGGGGAGGCAAAGCCTGGGAGGGTGAACCTCCTAGAACTGCACAGGACCGATTACCACCAATAGACCGGCGTAAATCCAGACCCAAAGGCCCGGACAATACCGGTTTATTAGGCGGGGTAAAAACAACTGTTAATAAATACATTTTTAGTATATACTAGACCACCCGTGACCCGTTGGGTCAGTTTGTTATATTAGCTATGGAATTCATGTATGAGCGTGACACTTGTGACATAAAGAAAATAGGTTTTTTTTACATAACAGAAGCATTTCTATGAAAGTATATTAAAATGAAAAAAGAATATAGATAGATTTCTATGAGTCGTTCTGTTTATTATAATTGCTTTTTTTTTAAATTACAGTTACTGAATTATAAGTGGTTGGTTAGGGCGATTTGAGAAAGGAAGGGGGTACAGCAAGCTTTCTCGCGTACGTAACGAAAACAGAGGGAGTAGGAGTGGTGAAATCTATGAGAGGGAAAGTGGGAGGTGGTTTCGTTCACCGACCGCTAGTATGGCTGATATTAATAATGAGTGTTGTTTTTTTTGTTTGTTTGTTTTTGTTTTTTAAAAGGCAGGAGTTTTTTTGAAACTGCGACAGACTTTACGAAGTCCTCCCGTTGAATGTTTTTAGCCGTGAAGAAAACAAATAAACTATTTGATGAAATTAAATGAAATTGTTTAAAAATTTCCAGAATGAAAAATTTCATGCGTTCGTTAATCATAATAGAGAATAACAGAATTGGAATAACAGATTGAAGACGATGCTATTTACGCATGCGCAACCGGATGTTGAAAACCGGAAAGCTGAAAGCTGATTGCAAACATACAAGATCAATAGAGTTTTAGTATTATATAGATTTTTTTTCCATTTTTTTTTTGTATTCAGTCAACTGGTTAAAAAGTAGTTTTTTGTGGGTTTCTTAAAACTAAAGATGATTTGTTTACGTATTTTTAGTGGGCTTTTTTTTTGGGGGGGGGTAGTCTTTACTGTTGTTCGATATTTCGAACTGTCAATATGCAATTTCTTTTTTTCGGTAATAACACTACTACACAGCTCTTCGTAATTCATTATTTTTCTCTAATTTAACAGGAAATAAACATGCACTGGCTTTGATAAAACTCAACCGTGCCCGAAGTTACGCCGATCTCAGAAAAATGAGGGTTTGGTTTGGTTTACGGCATATCAACCATCTATGGGTTTTTTAATGTTGAATAAAGTTGTCAAATATCATTCTATAGGTAGGACAATTATTTATATTCCAGGAATACATTAGTCTCAGAATACATTAGTCTCAGAATACATTATTCTCAGAATACATTAGTCTCAGAATACATTAGTCTCAGAATACATTAGTCTCAGAATACATTAGTCTCAGAATACATTATTCTCAGAATACATTATTCTCAGAATACATTATTCTCAGAATACATTAGTCTCAGAATACATTATTCTCAGAATACATTATTCTCAGAATACATTAGTCTCAGAATACATTAGTCTCAGAATAATGTATTCTCAGAATACATTATTCTCAGAATACATTAGTCTCAGAATACATTAGTCTCAGAATACATTATTCTCAGAATACATTAGTCTCAGAATACATTATTCTCAGAATACATTATTCTCAGAATACATTATTCTCAGAATACATTATTCTCAGAATACATTATTCTCAGAATACATTAGTCTCAGAATACATTATTCTCAGAATACATTAGTCTCAGAATACATTATTCTCAGAATACATTATTCTAAGAATACATTAGTCTCAGAATACATTATTCTAAGAATACATTAGTCTCAGAATACATTATTCTCAGAATACATTATTCTCAGAATACATTATTCTCAGAATACATTATTCTAAGAATACATTAGTCTCAGAATACATTGCTCTCACAATATGAGGGAAATCGTCTACACTATCTCTGTGAAATGCATACAGATGGCCGATATAAAGTTTAGACTTGGCAGGTGTTGGTCCCCATAAAAGCTGACTGACTGACTTGGTCGAGTGTCGGCTGTTAACCTTGGTTGGTGACACACTTAGTGTGCATCACAAAAAAGTGTTTGACAAAGAAGGGCATCCTCCGTAAAATTTTTGCTTCAAATAAACGTTCATCGTTAGTTCCTTGCGTGCAGCTATCCAGCTACCTGGATGAGGGACCACTAGTGTGGCTGATGCCCCTCAACCTGCACGTTAATAAAAAATTAAAAAATGGGGTGGGGGGGGGGCTATTTCTCACAGAAGAGATGTTGCTAGTCTCTCTCTACTCTATCGTTACGTTGATGGAAGCTACTCGACCGAGCTCTAATCCTTGGTCGCCCTGTAAAACCTTCGCAGCAAGAACTCGACTAGCTACAACCACAGCAAAGAACTTTCCTCCCTCTCTCTCTCTCTACCTCTCTCACTTTCTCTACCTCTCTCACTCACTCTCTACTTCTCTCACTTTCTCTACCTCTCTCTCTCACTCTCTACTTCTCTCACTTTCTCTACCTCTCTCTCTCACTCTCTACTTCTCTCACTTTCTCTACCTCTCTCTCTCACTCTCTAACTTTCTAACTTTCTCTACCCCTCTCTCTCTCTCACTCTCTAACTTTCTCTACCCCTCTCTCTCTCACTCTCTAACTTTCTCTACCCCTCTCTCTCTCTCACTCTCTACCTCTCTCTCTCTCTCTCACTCTCTACCTCTCTCTCTCTCTCTCTCACTCTCTACCTCTCTCTCTCTCACTCTCTACCCCTCTCTCTCTCACTCTCTACCTCTCTCTCTCTCTCACTCTCTACCTCTCTCTCTCTCACTCTCTACCTCTCTCTCTCTCACTCTCTACCTCTCTCTCTCTCTCTACCTCTCTCTCTCTCACTCTCTACCTCACTCTCTCTCTCTCTCTCTCTCTCTCAAAAACCAAACAGAACTTCCATGAACAAAGTTTCTTTTCTAGAACATCCCATCTGTGGAACAAAATACTATGAGGCTGCTTCCCAACCGACTACAACATGGTCGTTTTCAAGTCTAATGTAAACAAATACTTGTTGAGATAATCAATTACTCTTAAGTAATTTTTTGCCCATTCTACTCATTGTTTCCAATCCTCTTGTGATGGCGATCATCGTCCAACTGACAATCGCTTTAACCTTTATCCTCGAGTGCCCCATGGGCTTGATAAGCGATGACCCATTAGTGAAAAGAAAAAAAAAGATGATGTAA
The DNA here is from genome assembly GCA_963556195.1 of Sepiola atlantica. Taxonomy (NCBI): domain Eukaryota; kingdom Metazoa; phylum Mollusca; class Cephalopoda; order Sepiida; family Sepiolidae; genus Sepiola; species Sepiola atlantica. Next base: position 39,234,230 of record OY744552.1, read on the forward strand.
ATTGGATTTGAAAGTTAAATAGCAGCCATTTTGAATTGATATCAGATATGTTAAATATAAGACAGTACATGTCCTGTGAAGTCACTCACATATTAGTTGTAATTGGTTTCTATTTATATTATAACTAGTATAACCAATCTGTCAATGATGACATTGTCCAAGTTCACGGAAGAAAAAAAAAGAAACAATTTTTAAATCAACATGTTTTTTTCACCACTAAAAATATGGTAATTATTCATAGTTGCAAAACACCACGGAAATTCCACGGTGCTTTCTACATCAATCTGAAAGATTTACTCTTACTAATAATATTACTTTGGAAATAATAAATCAAGTGAGGGGCGAGAACGCTCTATCCCTTAATAGACCAGAAGAATGGCCTATGCTGGAAATCTCATTTCTTTGATCAATCATAACTCAAAAACCAATAAACCAAATTAGTTAAAACTTTGCACAAAATTTTTATTTGATAGGTTCTATAAGTGTGTAGAATTACAGCATCATTAGTCAAGGCAACCCAGAGATCCAGAAAGTTCAATCATGAAATCGTGTTATCTGTGTGTACGTACATACATACGTATGTGCCACCCTGTATCTCATCAACTATTTTACGGATTCAGCTGATTTTTGGCAGAGATAGAGGTTCTAGGGTCTAGTTGATGGCATTTTAATTTCAGTTTACAATATACCTTAGTTTTCCAGAAAATTCAAAAAAACTTAAAAATGACCATTGTATTGAGGCATAGCCTTTACAAAAGTAGTGACATTTCATGAAAAATGCCAGTATACTGAAATCATATGCCCTTAATAGGGTTAAGATGAAAATTCATATACACTAAATGTACAAAAGCAAGGAAATTCCCAAATTTTTACACTTTTATTGTCATTAATTAAAGGTATGACTACATATCAACCAAACCATTTCATTATCACATCACTACAGTATAAATCTCTATGCATGAGTGGATGAAGTGTGTGAGGTGCGCTGAAGAAAATTCCTACCAGTAAAATACATAGCCCTGTTGTGCTCGCATACCCTTAATGACAATAAAAGTGTAAAAATTTGAGAATTTCCTTGCTTTTGTACATTTAGTGTATATGAATTTTTATCTTAACCCTATTAAGGGCATATGATTTCAGTATACTGGCATTTTTCATGAAATGTCTGTTATAGTCAATACGTTTAAGAAAACAAGGCTTTTTTTCTTCCATACATATATACAGGGTGGGCCAAAATAAGGGTCCTATCTTTAAATTTGAATAACTTGAATTTGAATAACTTCCACAAAATAAAAGTTAAACTCACCAAACTTTATGTGTGTGTAGACTGACCCTTCCGAGATTTTTTGAAATAAACAAAACAAATTTTAGCCGAAAAACACTTCTTAAAACTTACAAAAACTAAAGTATTGTTTTTTACACTGTTTTGAGTTTTTTAAGCAAAAATAATGTTTTCTAAATGAGGGTACGTTCCTTAGGGCTAATACGGCTCATGCTTGCTTCGGAAGGGGTCCTTTACTTATTCTAAAAAAAATAAAAAAAAATAAAAAAAAATCAATAAATAAAAAAGTTATGAATTTTTAAAAATAGGACCCTTATTTTTGCCCACCCTGTACATATGTATATGTATATATGTATGTATATGTATATATATATATATATATATATATATATATATGTCAGCTAAATAAATAAAATAAAATGTCTCTTGTTTATTTAAAATTGTAGCAATTTAATTTATTTTGAAAACAAATATTCTTTGTTATATTAGTGTCAAAATAATTATCAGCTAAATATTCCTCAAATCTACAAAACGAATGTCACTTTTTGAAATGTATTTATTTAAAATTGTGCGGTTTTAGTCAACGAGACGATATAATTTGATTTCGGAACAATTCATTTTAAAATTGGGTAAAGTTGTAATTTTTTACCTTAGTGACATCATATTAATCACCAATCAACATCCTTGCGGATCGGACGATCTCATTTTCATCCGGGGTAAGTTGTATAGCAGCTGTGTCAGAAGCATCATATTATATGACGACGAATGCTGGACACTCACCCAGTCGTCTCTCGCCCGACTGCATCGCAATGACAGATCCATGATCAGACGGATCTGCAAATGAAATCTGACCAAACCCAACACATCAGGTCGGATGATTTGCTTAAAGTAATACATTTGCCCAGCATAGAGGTTATACTCACAACGAATCGGTTACGCTGGTATGATCATGTGGAGTGTTTATCCTGCTGGATAAACCGTTGCAGAAGCATGCATGTCTATAATCGCAGGAAGATTGGCCGGCTAAGGAAAACTTGGAAGCAAGTGATTGGATAAGACTTACACAAACTGGAATTTAGAGACTGCTGACCTGCTGAATTGTGTGAAGTGGAGCGTGAGCTTGCGTAATATCAGTAAACATCTGACCCCTGAACAAGGGAAAAGACAAAGTGTGAAACCGGTTGATGATGTACATAGTATATTGGTCCCCCAATTTATAAAATCGGGGGACTTATGTTTTGAGGCATGTCCGTCCGTCCGTCCGGATTTTTCTCCGCAACCATCCATTGAATTTCTCTGAAATTTTGCATGAAGTTGTAACTTTAGTCAGGTTAGAAAGTGACATTCTCTGATTTGTGAAAAAAAATCTGGTTAGCCCCCCAGGGGGTCAAAAGGCCTCAAAATCGCAAAAAGTTACATTTTTTGCCCCATAACTTTTTATCCATCCATTCAATTTCTCTGAAACTTGGCGAAAAAGTGGAGGCAATTGTTCCTAATAGAAAATAAGTATCGCTGACCTTAGAAAAAATCTGGGTCAAAAGCCCCCAAATGGTAAAAAATTACCCTTTTCTCCCATAACGTTTGATCCATCGATTCAATTTTTCTGAAACTTTGCCAAAATGTAGAGGCAATTGTTCTGGATATAAAATGAGCATCCTTGACCTCAGAAAATTTCTGGTTCGCACCCCCAGGGGGTCAAAGGGGGGTCAAAAATGCCCCAAATTGCCCAAATTTATTGCATTTTACACTCGCCACATCGAGTCACATACAGAGGGGAACCACGCACGCGCGTCTTGTTACTTTGCGTTACATATCGTTCCATAAACTGGGACTCATAAGATAAACGGTTCCACTCGTGCGGGGATTGTAACAATCTGGTTTGCTACGGTTTCATCGAAAAACTAGTCAACAGGTTTCTCAGAAAATGGATGACTTTTTTCAAGCGTATATTTTTCAATGACTAATTCAAAACAACTTGCTTCATTTTGTTTCTATTATCATTTAAGACACTTAGTAATAAAAACTTTTGTCATATCACTTTGATATCAAGCTTTGATTATATTTGTATATTTAAATGTACACGATTCACTCCTAAATTAATTAACCAATCATTATGAATTTTGGTACACAGCCGCTAGGCATAAGGGGTCCAAATGTGGACTATATTTAGTTTAATTAAAGGAGGTGGGAGCCCTTTGTGAAAATCGAGATACCTCCGATTTCCGTACAATTTAAACAATAGTTATTAGAAATCAATTAATAAATATTCCCAAAATTTCATTTTCTTTAAAGTATTTTAAAGGGTTTTTAAGGAGATAATATGCCCCTCTCTCATTTGAAAATTCAAATATTTAAGATTTGCATTCAATTTGATCTATGATAATTAGACACCCACTAAGCAAGATTTCCTGAATTTCAATTTCTTCTTAAATCTCCTTAAACCTTAAATTTAAAACATTTTCTTGAATGAAAATCATTTAATGGATTTTGATCAAAATTGGAATAAGGCATTTCATTTTATGACATATCGTGCATTTTATTCTCATATATATATATATATATATGTGATTTTATGAAGGCTTACCAAAGCATTCCTTTCAGGACACCAATGATCACCATTAAAGATATTTTTTCTTACAAATATTATTTATTCAAATTAAATGTTTTTTCCTACACGTGTTTCACTACCAAGCAGGTACTTGCTTGGCAGATCATCAGGGAAATTAAATGTCTGGAATAAGGGTTTCAACTGCCGACAATACATAATGTGGCGTTGCAATAGTTGAGGTCACTTAAGAGAAGAGGAAAAAAATAAAAATAAAATTAAAAAAAACAAGAAAGAACAACAATAAAAAAAAGAAAGTCCTAGAAAATGTCTTAGAAAAGTAGCTTGTGCATTATTTCTGCCAACAAGCAAATAATCGGTCCCAAATGCATTAAAAAAAACACACAAAAAAACGGAACAATGTGCGATAATACACTTTCACGTCGGGCGGCACAATGATGAAAAAACCCCCCCCCCCATCCCTGATGATCTGCCAAGCAAGTACCTGCTTGGTAGTGAAACACGTGTAGGAAAAAACATTTAATTTGAATAAATAATATTTGTAAGAAAAAATATCTTTAATGGTGATCATTGGTGTCCTGAAAGGAATGCTTTGGTAAGCCTTCATAAAATCACATACATGCTCTGTACTCTGTAATCGAGTATCATCGAGCTTGTTTTTATTGGAACAACCCCGGTCTTCACTGAATGATCTATTTTATAAGTGAAAAATCTAAATCTAAATCTATATATATATATGTATGTATGTATGTATGTATGTATGTATGTATGTGTGTGTATGTGTTTATTGTGCTGTTATAGATGACGCGCCTGATTTCCGTGACTTCGCGTCACGGAAGCGCCCGAGAGTTGCCGAGACGAAAACACCAAGCGTTAATGGAAGACTTTCAGGCGATAATATAAGACGAATAAATTCAAAGAAAAAATACATAGATAAAAAGATTTTAAAAACGACAAACTGTAGGGTGGGGGTCAAATGAACCATTTTCAATCAAATGTGGAGAAAGAAAAAATTTGGAGGGGGGGTCAATGTTTTCTTTTTCATTTGTTTCGCTGTTTTTTTTTTTTTCTTGCTAACATAAAACAAAGAAAGAAAAATGGGTTAGGGTTTAGGGTTAGGGTTTAAGGTTAGGGCTCCCGTAGCCAAGCCTTGCATTCAAACTGCCAAGCTCTAACTGGCAGACGCTAATATAAGACGAATAAATTCAAAGAAAAAATACATAGATTAAAATCATTTTTTTTTGGGGGGGGGTGAAAATAATGGGTTTTATTTTGTGGAGGGGGTAAAATTTTATCAATGTTTTTATAAGATAAAAGAAAGAAAAAATGATATTATTACGTCAGCGCTCGGGCGCTTCCGCAGCATGCCCGATCGTTGTCGACGCGAAGTCACGGAAATCAGGCACGTCATCTATAACAGTACCATATATACATGTATATATATATATATATATATAATGATTCACAGACTGTTTCTCTATATCACAGCTCTTCAGTGCGGCTAGAATGGCATAGATTTCATTGGAAAGTCAAATAGTAAACACTTTTAATTTATCTCAGATGAATATGGTAAAAATGATAGTAGATACTTATCACATGTTGGAAATTTATCATCCATAAAAAAGTAGGTTCATGCGTTTCCTAAATGGTAAAAGCTTTTCTTATCAACAAAAACAGAAAAAATAATCTTTTTAAGTGGAAAAGCCTCTAAATCTATGAACACCAAAATGGCATCTAAATATTTTCACACAATTATCTAAAAATAGTCAAAAAAAAAAAAAAAAAAAAAAAAAAAAACTGTTTTCGCTGTTGTCGACAGAGCATGACTACTTTTCTAAGAGAAGGTTATTTACGCTATGTGAAATGGATCCTATATTCTTGCAGGAGAAATTATTAACAGATAAAGATTGAGAGTGATAAAGTATTTCTGTCATTTATTTTGCCTTTTGGAACATCACTGGAGTTTTTATTTTAGTTCAGTTCTCCTTTTTCTTTTTAAGTAAAGTGGTTGACCGTAGTCGAGGGCGACCCAAGGGTTCCATTTTCATTGGCTACTACACCAAGATGTAGGGGAGAGCGCCACTCCTTTCTCAGGATTACTCCACTTACTCTTGAACCTCACAACTTATAATGCTGAGTGTTCAGCAAGGGAATATCAAGTACCACATTTTGAGTCTTTGGTACTACTTTATTTCAAATAAGATGCTTAATTTTCCCAAAATATCATTTTATGCAAAGGGGGGGAAACATTATGTGAAAATTCAGAAATCTCCGATTTTTGTGAAATTTAACAATAGGTATAAGCCATCAATTAATAAATAGGCACTTATATCGATCTTGACCCAGTTTCCGTGAGTTTCTTGTCGGAAGCGTTCGGCTATCCTACGCAAACGCCCGAGAGATGACGAGCCGATTTGTGCCAGACGACAATTTTGATACGGTGCTGCGTCCTATGATTATAATGTTTAGCTTGTTTTGTTGTTTTTGTTGTTAGGGTTAGGGTTTAGGGTTCAAAATATTTATTTGATAACAGTAATTTCGTTGTTTTATTTGTTTTGTTGTTTAAAAAATTTCTTGCAAACACAACTAAAAATTATAGGACGCAGCATCGTATCAAAATAAAAAAAAGTTTATTTGATAACAGTGACTTCGCTATGTTTTGCTTGTTTTTTTTTTGTGTTGTTTCTTTTAGAAAATTTCTTGAAAATATAACGCAGCACCGTATCAAAATTGTCGTCGGGTACAAATCGGTTCGTCATCTCTCGGGCGTTTGCGTAGGATAGCCGAACGCTTCCGACAAGAAAGTCGCGAAAACTGGGTCAAGATCGATATAAGTACCAATAAATATTCTACAAATTTCAGTTTCTTTGGAATATTTTACAAGGATTTTAGGGGGGGGGGGGCATAATATTGGCACAACTTCCCATTTGAAAAATTAAAATCTTTTAGGTGTGCATTTAATTTTATCCATAGTCATTAGGCACCATTTAAGCAAGATTCCCTGAATTTCAGTTTCTTCTTAAGACCCCTTAAGCGTAAGTCTTAAATTTCAGACATTTTCTAGAATGAAAATCATGTAATGGATTTTGATCGAAATTAGGATAAGGATTCAGTATTATTATATCTTGATTTTAATCTTCGTAAGGAGACATAAAAGTGGTGCAAAACTATTCCGTTTGGGGAATTTATTTTACTGGCCCTGGGGCGGGTATTTTTCTAGTCGATATGTGTGTGAATGAGTACGGATTAGAGATTAAGGAGATTTTTTAATTCTGATGCTTTTCTTGGTAATGTCCGCCGTTGATTTTGGCACCGACTTGGTTAAACTTGGCAAGCCGTAAAGGAAAAATGGCCACAAAGCCCCGAAAGCTAACGACCATTCATTATTCGAGATTTATTTCTATCTACCCAATTCCATAGAGATTTATACTAACAGCTTCGAAAATAAAATCAGTTATCGGAATTTAGATTCTGATCGGGAAAGTTTGTGTTCATTCTATTTGAGAAAATTAAATTTTTTAAAAAGTATTTTTTTTTTTGTAAATCTTAAAACTAACATGGGGGGGGGGGGTAATTTTTAAAAAATCGAAATCATTATTGGTCCCTCGATTTATAAAATCGGGAGACTTATGTTTTGAGGCATGTGCGTCCGTCCGTCCGGATTTTTCTCCGCAACCATCCATTGAATTTCTCTCAAATTTTGCATGAAGTTGTAACTTTGGTCAGGTTAGAAAGTGACATTCTCCGAGTTTTGAAAAAAAATCTGGTTAGCGCCCCAGGGGGTCAAAAGGCCTTGAAATGGTAAAAAATGACATTTTTTGCCCCATAACTTTTCATCCATCCATTCAATTTTTCTGAAACTTGGCCAAAATGTAGAGGCAATTGTTCTGGATATAAAATGAGCATCCTTGACCTCAGAAAAATTCTGGTTCGCGCCCCCAGAGGGTCAAAAATGCCCCCAAATTGCCCAAATTTATTGCATTTTACACTCGCCACATCGAGTCACATACAGAGGGGGACCACGCATGCGCGGCGTGTTCAAATTATTATCGTGTACCCGTCATTTTCTTTGGAAGTCATATCCTTAGCAAATGATGGGAAGAGTCTATCATAGTGTGATGATGTAGAAAGTGAAAACTGACCCGTGAATGTTGAGAACATGCGTTGTATGGAGAGAAACGATATGATAATGATGGATGTGTAATTCGAGCCTTAAAGAGAGGCTTAGTTCTGATGACCTCAGAGAAAGATTATTTCTGAACAGTATAGGGAGATGTAGGCATAGCAGGAGACTTCGATGGCCAGTTGAAAAAAATGGATGGGAGTTCTTGGGTTAGTAGATGTAGAACAGTTGAGGCAGTATGTTCAGTTCACAGGGGACGCCCAAGGAAAATATGGGAGGAAGTGATAAGAAAGAGGGATAAATAAAGATTTCGCTAGAGATAGGTTAGTTTGTGAAGTCAATTTCTAAAAGCTTTCAAACACATGCCAACATGTAAAACGGATATTAAACTGATGATGATGATGATGACCCATGACGTAAAAAAACGATGTTATATCATATTTTGTTTTTCCGAGTTAATGTTTTTGATGGTGCTTGTACTAAGCAGGATTGCGGAGTCGGAGGTTTTGGAAGGAGTCTGAGTCGGACTCTATACCTGGGAATTCGGAAGTCTATGACTAGACTTCAAACGTTAAACAAACAAACAAAAAACTCAGTTCGGTTCAATTCCTGTAGAAGCACAAAAACCCTCTGTGTAACTTCGAGCTCCAATGAACGAAAACAATTCGGCTCACCGCAGAATCTCACTCGACACTCACGTTTCTCGTTTCCCTTTTCTTCTGATTTTCTTGTCTTTTTATTAGCAGATTTTCCCTCAGTTAATTCCGCTTAACCAATCAGAAAAAAACATAATCCGCTGGCTCACTATTTTTCATGATAATTAAATCTATTATTATTGTGCTGCAACCAGTAGATTTGTTACTACGAGGTTGTAAGTTCAATCCTCACTAGAAAACTAGTAAGCCAAAACTTATTTCCCTTTCCATCTGCAAGCCAGGCAAAGGCGGACCCTCTTACTGCGGGGATGAAGTAAGTCCGGGCCATCTCCACCGCTCGATTCTGGCTCAAGATCATCAATTCCGCCACAGACTCCTAAGAATGCAACGAGTCAGATTTTTTTATTTCTGAAGAATCAACAGTTTGAATATCAGAAGACTTTAAAATAAGTAATAGTAGGAGTCAGAATTTTGGGAATTTCAGGAGTCGGAGTCTGACTCCTTGCATTCATATGAGTTTGACTCTCTGACTCCTTGCATTCATATGAGTTTGACTCTCTGACTCCTTCCCAAACCCGACTCCAGAACCCTGACTGTAATGCCAGCATTTCGAAGGAATTTCCAACTAGAAATCGCAGACAGAATTAAATTTCTTCCAGAGAAAGAAACAAGCTTCATTCAGTACAAGGAGAGCCTAACATAGTTTCAGGGAAAAATTAACTTTGGTTTTCAACTTTGAAGCCTTCAAACTGGCGAATAGCATTGTCTCTCACATTTTTTGAGAAGGAGACCTTTTTTATTTCTTGGTCAACCCATATTATATGTAACTTTTCTTTGTCATTGCTAATGTGTTGATCGTAGCCAATTTTGTGAGAATATCCTTTCTCCTATTCAAGTTCTGTTTATTGAATATTTATTGGGAGTACCCGGTTTTTGTTCATTTCTGTTTTATAAAATACTTCTTTGTTTTTTAAATCTGTATTTCTACTGTTGATTGGTGCATTTCTTGTTTTTCATGTAGTCTGTATAGAGAAATATATGCAATTGTTTTTGTTTTTTATAATAAATAAACTATTTTTTCAAACGAGACAATTTCTAGTTTGTTTTTTTTATTCTACCCCCCCCCCCTTTTCATTTTGTTGGATTTATCTGGAAAGGGACAAAATTCCGACAGTTTTAAAGCAGTGATTGCCAACGGGTAGTGAGAAAGGAGTGGATGGCTGGAGAATGGCACTGGTGCATCTGAAACAAGGCGCACACACATGCACTAAAATTTAGAGGAAGTAGAAAATGTTACCTCTGTGTGTTGATGAACTAACAGCTGATTTTTGGATGAGTAACACATCAGTAGAGAACATCCCGGATCATGCTTAGGCATGACCTTTTTAAAAATGAGGAACATCATCATCATGGATGGCCCTGCCTTTGTAAGGCGTCAGCGACTATGATTCTCCACATTGTCCTATTATCCATTGAACGAAATAGTTCCATTGCATTCCGGTTTGTCCACCTATACATATTGTCCATAAACTTATATCTTAGTCTGCCCACTCGCTTACAATCAGGTACTCTACCAGGAGGGAACAGAGACACACAAAAAACATCCGAAGAGAGATCTAAGAGATGTAATTCACAAACGAGCTGACACAAGTCTGATGTTAACTCACTCCTCAATCTCTTCACCCTACCTTAACTTGAAGACGTTGGGTGACAAAGTCATTCATGATATACGAAAGAATTTTAATTCGTATGAGTATCAATACAATAAGTAAAGAACTGTGTTCTGCTTGTTTCTTTATCACAAATGTGATCCTACCATGCCACCAAATGTGGCCCTATGTGCAGCGGGAGTCACTCGGGGTCGTATTCTGGGTGACTTGGCACTAAATGTAGTCCAATGCTACAAGAACCGCACGCTTTTCGACTGGTTGCTCTGTCAATGATTCTATGACCACGCTGTGTTTAAAAGATCTGCAAAACTTTGGTGCTCACGCAGCTCTGTCGGTAACTTGGGTAAGTGATCGGTTTTGTTAGCAACTCGAAAACAAGAAAAACTTGCTGGGAACAATAACAAATATTTATTGGAACAATAATAAAAAGGAATAATGTTTTTGGTCCCCCGATATTATAAATCGGGGGACTTATGTTTTGAGAGATGTCCGTCCATCCGTCCGTATTTTTCTCCGTAACCATCCATTGAATTTCTCTGAAATTTTGCATGAAGTTGTAACTTTGGTCAGGTTAGAAAGTGACATTCTCCGATTTTTGAAAAAAAATCTGGTTAGCCCCCCAGGGGTTCAAAAGGCCCCAAAATGGCAAAAAATGACATTTTTTGCCCCATAACTTTTCATCCATCCGTTCAATTTCTCTGAAACTTGGTCAAAATGTGGAGGCAATTGTTCCTAATAGAAAATCTTGGAAAAAATCTGGTTCGCGCCCGCAGGGGGTCAAAAGCCCTCAAAATGGCAAAAAATGACCCTTTTCTCCCATCCATTCAATTTTTCTGAAACTTGGCTAAAATGTAGAGGCAATTGTTCTGGACATAAAATGAGCATCCTTGACCTCAGAAAAATTCTGGTTCTCGACCCCAGGGGGTCAAAAATGCCCCAAATTGCCCAAATTTATTGCATTTTACACTTGCCACATCGAGTCACATACAGAGGGGGACCACGCACGCGCGGCTTGTTTGTTTTGTTTTGTTTACTAATGAGTCGCCACTTATCAAAGCCACTCAATGTAGTTTAGTCACCAATTGAGTTATCCCCCCCTTTGCAAATTGGCTGTTTGGAGTCTCTAACCGCTAGATGGCTCTGGTTGGGAGTCAATTTGTATAGGGGGTGGATTGATCAGTATAAGAACTGTACTCTTTGGATTGAAGAGGTGTTGTTGCTCAGTGAGCAGAGTGAAGTGCAGAGAGAAAGAGGTGAAGTTGCCAGTTGGTGGAGAATACTTAAATTTTATTTTTCAAGAAGTTTCCTTTTACGGATAGACCAGACTCAAGGATAAAGGTTAATGTGATGAATGGATTGTCAGTTGAATGATGAAGAATATGATAAGAGGATTGAAAATGATGAATGGAATGATTGGTTTGATTGTTTTGTTTTACGGCATATCAACCCTTTTCGGGTGATTTAATTCTGAACATGGTCATATTGGTAAAAGTGTTTATGCTTCAAATATTTATTTATGGTGTTTGGTTTAGTTGTTTTGTAGAAGAAATTTTTTTTTTTTTTTTTTTTTTTTTTTTGCTTTTAGCTTTGCAAAACATGATTGAGTCTTGCAAAGGGAAAGGAAAAACAATAACATCAATATTTGGTGCATTTTAAGTCAGGAAGCCGGTATCTTCAGACAGCCTGGATGAATGGAATGAACAAAGTTTGGTTACTTTTGGAGACGGTTTATGACAAGCATTTATTGACATTACATTTGAAGACAACCATGTTGTAGTATACAGAGAAACAGTCCCATGGTAATGTGTTCCACAGATGAGAAGTTCTTGGAAAGAAACTGTTGATGGAAATTTCGCCTGATGCTAGACACACAGAGGAAGGAAGGATAGGTGGTTTGAGTTGTGGTAATAAGATGAGTTCTTGTTGTGAATGTCTTACAAAGGGGGAACCAGATATTGGAGCTGAGTCGATTTCATGGAAATAATGATAGAGTAGAGAAAGACTAGCAACGTCTCTTCTGTGAGAAAGAGGCTGTAGAGATCTTCACCCACTAGATGGTGAAGTTGGTTTTGTACTTTGCCAAAGCAAGAAAGAATGCTCTGTGCAGCACTTCCGCAGATGTGTCAGCAGTACTCCATCTTAGGTTTGGTAGTTTTGTTTTACGGCATATCAACTCTTTTTGGGTTATTTAATGCCGAATCTGGTCATTATAGTAAAAGTTTTTATGCTTCAAGTTCTTTATATCTTCAAATGTTTAATCATCGTTTTTGGTTTGGTAGTTTTGTTTTACGGCATATCAACCCTTTCTGGGTCATTCAATGTCGAATCTGGTCATTATAGTAAAAGTTTTTATGCTTCAAGTTCTAAAAATAAAATAAAAAAGGGGAGGGAGAAAGGGAGAGGGGCTGTTGTTTTTGTTTTTGGTTTTGTAGAACATAATTAAGTTTTACAAAAAAACAAAAAAAAAAAAAAAAAAAAAAAAAAACGTCAATGTAGGTGAATTTCGTCTCAGGGAGCCACAGGGCAGCCTGATCTGGTATCACCAGCTCCATCTTAGGACATATAGGATCTTATATAGGTAGAGGATTGCATCACGAGTCAGGTACTTTCTGGATCAGTGGAATGATCCAATGTTGCTCTTGTTGGAGAAAAGTTGAAGAAATTAGCATTTCATAACCCCCCCCCCCCTCAAAAAAAAAATGACGTTAAATAAAATCAGAATCATATGCGATAGAGAATTATTTTTTCACCCCAAACTGGAACGTAAGGGGCTACTTACTACTGTGATAAAGGCCAGAGTTAAAAGGGGGGCTCAAATCTATGTTTGAAATTATTGTTCGGAGCAATTTCAATGTTCTTCACTAGTCTTTTAGTTTTTAAGGACACAAATTAACTTCGTCATTTTCGACCTTGTATTTTCAATCCTGAAACGTCAGAGTTAGACTAAAAGTCTGCCCAGAGGGCGGCTTTTTGGCTACTAAAACCATAAATTAGAGGTTAAATAGAACCAGATGTGTCTGGATAGATGCGAGATAGCAGGAATAATTAAAATTGATTTGCAGAAATTATCAGGACATCAGAAGAAAGAAAATAAATATTAAAAATAATTTTTTAATTAAAAAAACAATATCTACAAAGTATTTGCATCAATTTATTAGCCGGAATAATTTGAAAATAAATTCTAAATTTAAAAAACATTAATGTTCATGAAGACTATGAAGAGAGAAAGAAAAAATGTTTAATCAATAAACCTTTCCGAAAATTAGTTGGATTTCTAACTGAACATCCCCCTCCCCTCTACACATTCTTCAAACTTTAACTTGAAGACATCTGCCGATCTTCCACTATTCATTCAGAATGACTGGTTCGTCAGAATCGAGATAGAATGAAGAATTTGTACATATATATATATATATATATATATATATTTTAGAGGAAGCATTATTTTAATCAATGAAACAGGCGGGTGGAAAAAAAAAAGGAAAATTGTTAAAATTACCTTAAGGCCTTATCGTCTGACCCTCTAAGAGGAAACGTCAGAATGGTAAATTAAAAACTAAAAGTCGAATGAGATATGAGCGGAAAAAAGGTTCTTTCCAAATATGATCTAAGGTTAAGATCGGATTCTAACTCTGCCTGATGAGATCTCAGTTTATAATAGCTGGTGATCTATAACATCGACATGCCAATGTCGCAGATTTTGTACATGTCTGTGTCAATAAAAATAATCATATATAAAAGCTCTATTTGATATTGAGCACTTTTTATAAACCCGGTTGAAATTCTTTGGATTACTACCCTGTGGATGTTTTACCTGGATTATTATTATTAATTATTATATATATATATATATATATATATATATATATATATATATATATATATATTTAGTATTATTTGGACTACTGTTCGCATCTTGGATGTTATTCTCACGATATTTCGGCTGATGTAACCTCCGACCTTCTTCAGGTGTGTCTTGCGGAACTCAGGAATCTGACGGAACAAGAGCACGCTATCCCTGTTGATTGAATAAAGGGTTCTGTTCGAAATTCCTACAGATTTCAGAGTTCGACAAGGTGTACCTGAAGAAGGTCAGAGGTTACATCGGTCTAAACGTTGTGAGAAAAACAACCATAAGAACAGTGATCCAAATAATACAAATAATCAATTCTCATCGCAAAAATTCCAAAACATATATATATATATATATATATATATATATATATATATATATATAAAATTCCAACAATTGGAGATATTTTAAGTAAGATGGCCACTAGAGTAAATGTGCTATTGTGGTGACTGCAATGAGTCTAGTTCAGAGTAGTATAGACAGAGGATAACCACCGACCCTTATCCCCACATTTTTGATGGCCTTGTGCCAAACTTATTCAAATTTATTTTATATTTTTCCAAATAAATAATTTAAAATGTAGTATCTGTTCTATCCTCGATCGGAGGAGGAGAGATTTTTCTTGACAGGGTAATTTTTTTTTATCCCATCCAGAGGTCACCTTTTTAGAGAGTTTGATATTCTTCATAAAAAAAAAAAAATCGACCTTGTGTCTAACTTTGCCATTGTGGGAAGGCCAATTATTAAGGACTGGTTCGTCAGCTGTGTTCATACCAACCGAAGATACCTTTGTAGCATCTTTCTGGCAGAGGCAAGAGGGACAGTCATACCAGTGAGCAGGTATTCTTTTTTTGAAATGTGATATGGTCCTGTTCAGTCCTAGAAGGTTCATCCTCCCATGCTTTACCTTCTCTTGAGAAGGAGTTGGTTTATTGCCAATCGCCTGAGGCTATTTTCGCGGAGCCAGAGTGAGCTCATCTTCTCTAGTGTGCTGGCTTTTTTTCACCACCTTCCGACCTTGAACCACATCTTTCTGTGATGGGAATGAAATAACGATATACGAACAAAGATCACTTCTGAGAATTTAAAAGAAGAAGAAAAAAAATCTGAATTAGAAAATAGGTTGTCATGTTTTTTCATAAAAGAATACTACGTCAAAAAAAAAAACAAGCCGCGCGTGCATGGTCCCCCTCTGTATGTGATTCGATGTGGCGAGTGTAAAATGCAATAAATTTGGGCAATTTGGGGTCTTTTTTGACCCCCCTTTTTGGGATTTTTGGCGGGAAATTTTTTTTTATTGTTTTCCTTTTTAAACTAAAAATATTCGGAGACAAATTTTTTTTTTTTTTTTTAACTAAAAATGTCTCACCACCCAAGAACGCGGCAACCTAGCAAAAATAGACGACCATTAGGGAGTCTATTTTCGCTAGTCTATATATTAAATAGGCTACGGCAATTTTATGTCTATATGCATGTTATCACCCTCCACCCCTTTTTTTAAAAGATAGCATCGCTTGATCGGCAAAGCTGCAATGCAAAAAAATGTAATTTAAAAAAATTTCATCTGATGCCACTCTTGTGTCGAACGTGAAACTCGAATTAAAATACACTTTTTTTGACGTTTTGAGCCAGGATCAAAGTGTATTGCCTGTTCTGTCGAAAGATGGTATAATAATATCGTGTGGTCTGTGTTAGCATCGGGACGTCCATAGCATCGGAAATAATATTTTTATGCACAGCAGATGAAGAAAACGACTGTGGAATTTCCACAGGTCCCGCTAGTATCAATAAATAAAAAAATTTCCGTATATTTACACATGTGTAACCAAAAAGACATGAGGTTTCAGAATTTTTGAGATGAAGATTGATAATTTGTATTATTTGGATCATTCGGACTACTATTCTCACCTTGGTTATTTTGAAAATGTTTCAGCCGATGTAACCTCCTACCTTCTTTAGGCGCATCTTTTCGAACCAATAATTATAAGTAGTAGATTAGAACAAAATTATATATATATATAGCCTTACGATTCCCTATGTGGATGAAACGCGGAAGCCTCTGTGTAGCTTAATTGCCATAAATATATTTCCATAACTTACTACCTAGCTCTACTCACGTACTAAGCACTGTTGAAGTAAATACTGAAAATCGATACGTAATATCTCCTTATAATATTTTATGTGGATACATGAAATAATAATAATCATATATATATATTATCAGCCCCCCTCCCCACAAGGGCTGGGCACTTTCGAGTAGCTTTAATAACAAGCAGTACAAATAGCTATATGCGCGATCTGAACACCGTTTCGTAAGATCACTCTAGCTGCCTGGTAAATAGCAGCCGCTTGTCGCTATTTACAGTTAAAGTTACTCTATATTTACTAACTAATTGACGATGGCCGTTTGGATAAGATCACCGACTACGAATCAGTGGCGATTTGTGTTCGGGGTTTGCGCCTACCGACCGTCAGGAATTAGTTCCTAGACTGAAGATTGCGTTAGCATGAAACATCGATGTCTCTAGGTACTTAAATAATTAATATTTATTTATTAAAATATTATTGTTTATATATATATATATATATATATATATATATATATATAGTCTCAGAAGTTTCTCAACCATAAAAACTATATAAAAAAATTTTTTTTTTAAACATTTTAGTCCCAAGTCGTTCGGTGGAAAATCACTTTTTTGTAAATCAATTTACTTTTTGCAGTCACTATATTAGTTTGCTTCCAAGAATTTACGCTAGTCTTAACATATATATATATATATATATATATATATATAGTGTGTGTGTCTATGTAAGGTTAGTGGAAGAGAAATAAGAGCGTAATATTTATTTATATATGTATTACAGAAGATCAGAACAACATTGGTACCGTCGGTTTCAAATTCAAAAAAAGGGGACTTATAATCGGGCTCCTTTACTGAACTCTGTTCAGCCTCTATTTATGTCTGTCTCCCCGGAAAATGGTGGCTCACGTGTTGTGATTTTTTTTTTTATTTTGACGATATTTCGAATTAGTAAAAATAAAAATGAAAATTAAGTAGTGGATCAAATTATAGTCAAAAAGTCACAACGTACGAGCTAACATTTTCTGGGGAGGCAGAATAGAGTCCGGTAAAGGAGACCAATTATAGGTCCTATTGGTTTGGATTTGAAACCGACGGTATCGATGTTGTTATGATCTTTTGTAATACATAAATAGCAATACTACACATCTAAAACAAAATTAGTTGTAAAGCTCCTCAAATATTAAAATTTCCCACATAAACCAGTGGCGTAACGGATAATCTGCAACGGATAATCAGGTGATACTAAGAATAAAATAAAAATTACCTAACACTTAATAAAATAAAAAATTAAATAAAAAATAAAAAATAAAAAAAAAAATTTTTTAATTAAAAAAAAAAATAAATAAATAAAAATAATTTTTAAAAAAATAATTAAATAATTAAATAAAAAATAAAATAAAAAATAAAATAAAAAATTACCTAACACTAAAATAAAATAAAAATTATCTAACACTTCCACCTTGCCATGGCTGACGAAACGAGAACAATCTATCATGGATTCAGTTCAAAATTCCGTATAGATTCCAGAGTTCGAAAAGATGCACCTGAAGAAGGTCGGAGGTTACATCGGCCGAAACGTTGTGAAAATAACAAGCAAGATGAAAAAAGTAGAGTGCTTCTTTAGTTTCTGTGTGTGTGTGTGTGTGTGTGCAGAGGGCAGCACAAACAAAAAAACTTTTTTATTAAACCACTTCAATTCGTTTCAACTAATAAAGTCAAAATTAAGAAAACGACACCAAGTGTGTACATGGGGGAAAGAAACAGGAAGTCATTCTTTGATGAAACAAAGGTCATCTAACCCCCCTACGCCCTTCATGAATTTCTCGAAGTCTTAGCCTTCACGGCAAAATTAACATTTTCAGTAATCAGCGAAAACTGTCATAAGAGGGAAAAAAACAGCTTTTTCTTATTTAACATTTGAGAGCGGATTTCGATCAAAAAGCTGAGAACTCACATCTATGAGAGGCTCTAGCGAGGATTTAAGCGGAAATCCGCTTTTTCTGAATTTTAAAAAAGCGGGATTCCACTAAAAAGAGGAGAACTTACATCCCTCCCTAAATTACTTAGAGTGATTTAACAATTTCTGCGTTTCGTTAATCTTGAAAGGGGACCATCATCCGCAGTGTCACGTCTTTTAGTAAATGGATGTGCTTACCAAATGAATCGCGGATGGTGAACTTAAAGTTTTAAAACATTTTATTCCTTTATCTCATTAGCTTTTTTTATGTGAAAACGGATTTTAAGAGTTTAATCTAAAAAAAAGGTACAGCATCTTTAGGTCAAGTTGGTACCAAAAAACATATGAAACAAAATAAAATAAAAACACTCCTAGGTAACGCTGTGTACAAAGATCGGTAAGTTTGATTTTCTTTTTCCAAGTTTAAATAGGGGTAGGACGTAATGGGTGAAAATTTCAGATTCATGCGAGTAGTATTTTTTTGTGTTCATTTATACATAAATAACACTAAACAATCAAACATTTTGAAAATTTTGCAAAATTCAGAAGGTGCAGGGTTTTTTACCCCGCCTAATAGACCGGTATCGTCCGGGCCTTTGGGTCTGGATTTACGCCGGTCTATTGGGGGTTGCCGGTCCTGTGCAGTTCTAGGATGTCCACCCTCCCAGGCTTTGCCTCCCCTCTTTGGGGAGGAGTAAGTTTATTGCTTACTGTCTGAGGCGCCTCTACCGGGGAATGCCGACGGGGCTGCCCAGGCAATTTTTAAATGGCCAGAGTGCTCACCTCTCGAGCGCTGGCTTATCTAATCCCACTTTCCCGACCTTGTGTCACATCTTATCTTGTGGGAGGTAGATAAATAAATCAGAAGGTGCAAGCCAAAAATAGCCGTTAGGGCTCCACGGGACTCAAAATCCATCCTGCACCTTCTGAATTTTGCAAAATTTTCAAAATATCTGATTGTTTAGTGTTATTTATGTATAAATGAACACAAAAAAATACTACTCGCATGAATCTGAAATTTTCACCCATTACGTGCCACCCCTAGTTTAAAGGAAAAAATAATTTGCGTATATTGCACAATTAATCTGCTTCGTGCTTCATTAGATTTCTCTGCTTGTATGCAAAAATTCTGTATTTTATTTAACAAGACTGCATCTCAGTAATAATACCATGAAATACAAAATTGCACACTTCCCTCTCACTACCTCAGCGCACATGCACCTTTAGGAACACACTGACATGTATATAACATGACATATTACAGAAAACAACACCGAGTAGTAATTCAAAGGAGAGGGAAGATAGAGGGGGGAGGGGAGGAGGGAAGGATATATACAAGCGCAACAATATAAAAAAAAACAAAAAAAAAACAAAATAAATAAAAACTAATCAATAATCCTCTGCTGTCTACAGAGCATCGTATTCAGTGAACAGTTTTGTGCACAAGGAAGGAAAGACAACAGCTCATTTTGAAATTCCAAGCGGAGGTAGAGGGGAGTCGGGAATGGCAGCGAGAGTTGATTAAAAAGAAGGGATACGGTTCTTTGAAACCAGCCAGTTTGTTTGGTTGGTCTGTTTTGCAGCATATCAACCCTTTTGAGGTAAAGTGATGCTGAAGCACAATACCCATTGTATACGATTCGTTAAACACAAGTTGTAATTTTACCATTAACAGGGAGGGGGGCAAATTTAACCTTTCCCAAAAGTTTAGCGTGTAAATTATTACAATAGATTCGCTAGGTCAATGACCCCTTCCTTGGAATCGAGTGAGTAACAACCTGAAGATATTTCACTAAAAGCTTTTTGAATATATACATATATATATATATATATATATATATATATATATGACGGCGGACGTCAGTCACTGGAGTCCCAGTTTCAAATCTTGCTATGTCTAGACACATTGATGAGTCGTAGAGATGACGAAACATGTCTATATATATATATATACTAGCAGGACCAGTGCCCTGGCGTTGTGTGGGAGATATATATAAGTATTACAGTATTAATTCTTAAAAAAGAAATTGAAAAGTAATTTAGGTGATTAAAATAGGATTCATCCATGTTTTGAATCAAACCAAATAGATTTCTCTATGTTTAGTGTTACTGCCCACCCCCTACGATTGTAAGTAAAAATACCCCCCCCCCCCCCCCAAAAAAAAAAAAAAGTAAATGTGATCCAAAAATATGTGTGAAGCTTACCAAGGTCAGTGAAGGAATAATATCTCTAGACTGAGGCAATTTTTATCATAATTCGGAGTGCCAATTTTGGTTGGAGATTGAATTTACCAACATTAAAAAACAATGGTGTTTTTATGTTAAAAATCCATCTCCTGTGAAAAAAAAAAAACATTTAAATTGCCACAGTCTAGAAGGATTTCTTATTCACTGACAAAGGAAATAAAAGAATAAGTATAGTATTATAACACTTGGTAAAAAATAAAAGTAAACAAAAATAAAAAGTAGAAATAAATTGTAAAATCGACAAATAGTTAAATAGACGAAAAGTAATAAAAAAAATAAAAATTACTGCAGTCTAAAAATATTTCTCCTTCACTGACCGAGTAAAGAAGAGATTAAGTAACAGATACTACACTTTAAGGTTAAGTATATTTTGAAAAGTAAAAATGAATAAATAAAAATAAACCTAATTAAATTAACCTTTATGTTTATTGTAGTAAGTAAATAAAGAAAGAAATAGAGATAGAAGTGGGGGGTCCCAAATCAATCTCTTGGATAAAAAAATTAAAATTGCCACAGTCAAGAAGGATTTCTTCTTCAGTAACCGAGGAGGGAAAAGAATAAGTATAATATTATAACACTTAGTAAAAATTAAAAAATAAACTATAAAGAAATGAATTGTAAAATGAACAAATAGTTAAGTAGACGAAAAAATTGCCACAGTCTAGAAAGATTTCTCCTTCACTGACCGAGAAGAGAAGCGATTAAGTAACACATACTACACTTTAAGGTTAAGTATATTTTGAAAAGTAAAAATGAATAAATAAAAATAAACCGAATTAAATTAACTGGGTTTTTTTTGTAATAAGTAAAGAGAGAGGGAGAAAGTAGGAGGGAAGGAGGTTACAGACATAGAGATTGGGCGGTTAGAATAAGTAAAAGTTTAAAGTAAAAGAAAAAAGAAATTGTATGCTAAGTGGAAGACGTATCATGTAAAATTAAAATCCAAAAAAATATCTATGTTTTCGATAATTGTTTAGGAAAAAAGCATAGGAAAGAATAATAATAATATATTCTGACGTTTTGCGATTGTTTGAATAATGTTCGATAAGTATGGAAGGTCAAAAGTGAAAATGTTTACATGTGTTGTGTGTGAATTATTACTGGCAGCGTCATGTAAACAAGATATTACGGGCTTCCATAAGATTTCTATGAGCAATTGGATGTTTTTAAACCAAAGATTTCTGTTCGTTTTACGATGTGATTTGTTTTAAATTAAGTTATAAGCTTAAAAGTGTTATGTATGAAATTGCCTAAGTGTTTATGGCATAAATGTATAAGTCGATAAAAAGAAATTATGCATAACTTAAACGGATTTACTCAGTGAGATTGATAGGTACATCACACCATTTTGAATCAATGTACAATAGAACCGATTCTGTTTGTTAACTTAATCCTGAAATTCCGGAATGAGTTGAAGTGTATGTTTAATAGTTGTAAGTAACGACGGATAATAAATAAGTATATGTAATCCGATGTTCTGGAATTAGCAAGAAATATGAGGGAGCGTTTATTATATGATGTATGAAATTATTAAAAGAATTAAATGAAATAATTACGGTGATCATTGTATAAATTATCCAATGTAATTTATTTACCGGCGCTAAGTGGAAGTAGAAAAATGTTAGAGGGGAAAATTTTTGCTGCCATTTGTATGGAGTATGTTTTTGTGAGAGTCTGTGATGGCGGTCTAAAAGTAATATTTATTCTTAGATGGTGAAAATAATCATAAATTTCTTGAAACACGCTCAAGTGAATAAGCTGAATAGAGTGGTAAGTTTAGTAGCCTATGATGCATGCGGTTATTTTCTTACTCTCGTCAAAGGTACAGGGGAAAAAAACGTCCTCATATATATATATATATATAATGAAGAAGAATGGAAAGGAATTAGAGAAAGCAAAAGCCAAATCAAAATTCAATTCAAAAGTTCAAAGCAAGGTATATTCCGCAAAAATATTTTATATATATATATATATATATGATGGACTCTCCCGTCGATTTCGACGTATGAGTGCCCCGCCAGGGGCTGCCCACGCGTGAATTTGTAATTGCAAGGGTTGCGCAATCCCCAACAACCGCTCTCCTGAGTCGGCATTGCTTGATTCCAATGGCAAGTAGTAATACAAGACGACTGGAAACAATGCCGAGATAAGCAGAGAGCATATACAGAACCTGGTATTCCCAAATGGTCACCCATTTAGTACTGGCCAGGCTCGACGCCGCTTAACTTCGGTGATCTAACGGGAATCGGTGTGTCAACGTGATTGTGTCGTATAATTATTCATTTATATATATATATTTTTATAAATATATATTTTTAATTTTAAAACATTTGTAGACAAAGAAAATAACCAAGGGAAAAAAGGGGGGTTATTATAATGGAATCATCTAACTCTATAAAATAGATGTTCTGTAAAATAGTAAATACCCACTTTGAAAGGAACAACACAGGTAAGGAAACTATATTTTAATACTTTAGAAAAACAAATCTGGAGGCAAAACTAAATCAAATATTTGTAAACTTTTTAAATTAAAAAATAATTATTAAATAGGGAGGTGGTGTCTGATCAACACTGCTGGGATGCCATGATAAAGAAATACTGTTTTGTTTTTTAAATCCCGAAACAGTTTTCATGGTAAACAACTGACGATCCCTTATATATAAAAATATATTTATATTAGAGTATATTCTTGGAAGTAAACTAAAATAGTGATTGCAGTAGATTGATTGACTTACTAGACTAAAATCTTTCAACAAATTTTTTTTTTTTTTTTTTTTTTTTTTTCCCCAGTTTTGAAGGTTAAAAGAACTTCCGAGACTATATATATATAAATGAATAAATAGGAAAGTTGGGCCCATTTCTTGCACTAACGGTAAATTGTACCAACATGCAGAAATTTAAATGTAATATTAATGCAATATGTACAAACATCTCGCTGCACAACTCCCCACTTAGGATGCCCCTATAAATCTAGCTCTTAATTCACAGTAACCCATTCCGTCTCAGTGACAACATGCCTTGTTTGGTGTAAATAAAAGTTTTTTAAAAAAGTCAAAAACCCCTAAAGTCAATTCAATTACACAAAAGACGCATCATCTGTTTTATATACTGCTTATGTATATGAAATATCAGGCGCAAGGTTAACTAATTTGCATATTGGTTTCGAAAAAAGACATTTTATTAATTAACTATTATTTGTTATTGTTTTTTTTTTAATTCAATGATTGTTTTTAGTCTAATATAAAAAATATTTCTGTTTTGCAATATTATTTGATTTCATGGAAAAACATTTAGTCTTTGTGTTCAAATGTTCCTTTCTTAAGAGGGATCAAATTGATTTTCAACAAGTTACGAAGTTGCAAATGAAAATGCAAATTGATGTCTTTCTTTCTCTTTCTTTACGGAAACATTTAAAAGATACATAAGTTTGTATCGAAATTACCAAAATGTTAATGTCTATCTATCTATATGAATAAATGAGAAAAATTTTGTTTCGTGTTTACAACAAAGTTATGAATGACATGTTTATTATTTAAATTAATATTTAAAATATTCAAAGTGGCAAACTTTGCAAAGCGACAGCAATAGTATATATAGTCTCGGAAGTTTCTCAACCATTAAAACTATATTAAAAAAAAGAAGAAAAAAAAAAAGAAAAAAAAACTTATTTTCCCAAGTCTTTCGTCTTTCAGTGGAAAATCACTCATGTAAGTCAATTTATTTTTTACAGTTATTATATTAGTTTGTTTCTAACACTATTTTAAGGGATCATCAGTTGTTTACCATGAAAAACTGTATGCATTTATTATTACATACTGTACACTTCCCAAGGCTGCTGCAAAGAAGGTGGGCTCCCTCTACCGTGTTAGTAAACTTCTCACACCTGACATTATCCTATATCTCTACAAAGCCACCATCCACCCATGCGTGGAGTATTGTTGCCACATCTGTTTGCATCCTTGTGCCTGTTTTACAAGTACTTCGATGGATTGTGCTTTGATGAACTTGCTGCACTAGTGCCCGCCCCCTCGACGTAAATTCACTAGACCAACCCGACAATCAGCTAAATCCCATCCATTCATTGTGGAGGTCCCCAGATGCCGAAAGGCCTTCTTCTACTCCAATAGCTTCTTTCCTCGTGCTGCCGGCCTTTGAAACTCCATCCTTACTCCCTGTTTCCCCGACTGTACCAACATGCAGAAATTTAAACTGACATCTCGCTGCACAGTTCCCAACTTAGAATGACCCCCTAACCGTACACCCTATTTCTCAGTAGCCGCTTACGTCTACAGTGGTAGCCTGCCTTGTTTGGGGTGAACTATGTTAAAAAAAAAAACAAAAAAAAAAAACACAACTCATGTCTCCTGTCAAGAAATCTCCTGGCAGGTAATTCAAGAATGTTTCCACTATTGAGTGATATAAGACAAATAGAAAATTAATAAAGGCACGTAAGGTTACCATAATGGTGGAGGTGGGGGTCATACATCAATTTTATTTATATATCAACTGTAAAGGGTATAAACCCCTACCACCACAAATGTGATGACCCTATATATTTTTAGGTCTTCTAATTTGGCATAATTTGTAATTAACTAAACAAGCTAAGTATTTCTCTCGTTCCCTCTCATCCTATCAGGGATGTGAGTGACGAAAGAAATTATGAAATAGAGATGAATTTCCCAATCTAGGGAGGGGGGGGGGGGGGGGCACGGCACCCAATCAATTTCCCAACCCTAACCCTATGCTCTCTCTCCTCATTTTCCAATTTTCAGACGAGAAATAGAAATAAAATCCAGTCGAGACATAAATTAGAGTTCTTATTAAAAAAAAAACAAAAAAAAAAAACAGATTTTTTAACAGAAATCCTGCTTTTTCTGAATGGGGTGAAAAAAGCGGAATTCCGCTGAAAAAAAAAGTTGAGATCTATCCTATGTCGATTCAACCACTCTCTAATAATAATGTCTGTGAAAATTTAGTGTAGCTCTTTTTTCTAGCGTTGTTTCTTAATTTCTTTATTTTACCATCTAATTTACATAGTGTGTTCGTGCACACCCTAAACATATATGCAAATTAAATAGCAAAATAATAAGTCTCTTTACTTCTATATTATCTATAATGATAATATATTAGGTTGGTCAAAAAGTTTGTTCGTTTTTTTTAATGTCATCTTTCCGACCTACTAAAGATCGTTTTATATTCTTATTCTTCAAATCTTGCATTTGATGTAGCGAGTATGTTGACGTCAGTGTTTAATAAGCCTCCGAGCAGAGGAGTTCTTTCATTTTTGCTTGTATTTCAGGCCTTGAAATAGAAGATCAAGCAGAGCACTACCGACATCTGATGCTTTTTATGACAGAAAAGGAAAAAAAGCTACAGAAATTGTATAAAGATATGCCATGTGTATGGGGAGAATTGTTACAGAACGGGTGTGCCAGAAATGGTTTGCTCGATTCTGAAAAGGACATTTTTCAGTGAGAGATGCTCCTCGCTCTGACCGGCCAAAGATGGTCGACAGTGACCAAGTGAAAGCCATAGTTGAATAAGATTGCAGTTTGACAACCAGACAAATCGCAGACATTCTCAAGATTTTCAAATCGAGCGTCAAAAATGAATTGCATAAACTCAGTTATGTTTCTAAATTTGATGTTTGGGTTCCTCCTTCCTAAAAAAAAAAACGAACGGACTTTTTGGCCAACCCAATAGCAATAAAGAGACTTATTTTTAGTTATGCGAAAAGAATGTCGTAGCAGATACGCCACAGTTTATCATTTTTTTTTCAGAAATCAAAGTGGAATAAATAGTTGTTGTGACCCGTTGGGTCACGGGTACATCTAGTAAATAAAAAAAATGACAACATCGAAATACTTCATGACTCTAAACCACGTGTTAATAATTACTGTTACAAAAGTATAGGATACCTTTCACAGAAGGACAATAACGTTGTTCTTGCTATCACTTTTGTCGGTTGAGTCAGAGTCTCTATTTACTTGCCTCCCCACGAGGACAAGAGTTAGAAACAAAGTATGTATTCAAGGTAGGCGAAATCCGATCCCAAAAAGAAGCACTCTGAATTGAGACAATATACATTGTCTCAGTCTAGAAGGATTTCTCCTTCACTGACCGAGGACAGAACAGAAACTAAACTTTGATCCCAGATCGAAGACCAAGAAGTAGAGTCAGAATCGACCAATTTCCATACACTGACCCCTAAAACAATGAATTTTTTTCGATTGACTTCATTGCCCTGGTTGGACAGACAAACAGATTGATCACCTACATATGCAAATAAGACCTAGGCTTTGCCTTCTCTCTTTAAGAAAGGGTTAGTTTATTGCTAATCGCCTGAGGTGCTCCCACTGGGGAATGCCAACGGGGCTGCTCAGGAATTTTATTTTGTAGGTCAGAGTGTGCATATCCTAGTGCACTGACTTCTCAAAACTACATCTGACCTTGTGCCTAACCTCCTGGCAAGAAGGTGAATAATATGCAAATAAGATGACATATGTGAAACTACTTTTTAAAATTTTTTTCCCTGGCAATGCCAGGTATCCCTACTAGTTGTAAGACATTCAAGTAATGTGAATTATTTCGAAAAGCCAGCAAAAAAGATTGGAAGCAGATCAAAAAGAGTGAAAACAAAAGGAATCAAGAGAATGTTGCCAAACTATTACAGTAAAGTTTGCTTGTTACAATCCAGATGTTGGTTTCAATTCCAAAGGGAGGTGAATCAACAATGAAGAAAGATTATCATATTTATAGACAAGCAAGAATATCCGCTGTTGCCCGGGAACCAATAACTTTAAATTTTCAAATCACTATACTTTTTTTATTTTTTTATTTAAAATTTTTATTTTAGTGTCCTATCATAACATTAGATTTTAATTTCAAGCCTTGGCTTTCCTATAGTGAACAAGAACATAAGTCAGGTCGAGAAAGTGCATAACTCCACCTGACAACGTAAGGATGGGCCAACATTTTATCTGGTCTTTATTTCTTCATATTGTATGAATTATTCCTCAAGTTACGCCACGGAAATGCTAATAACTCAAAAACTATTTATCTGATTGGGTTAAAATGTTACATGTTAGTTACTGTTATCAAAGAGCATCCGATACATTCATCAAATGTGGAAAAATCAGAAGCTGAAATTCTGTAAAAATTTCAACCATGGCTGAACTTTCCAGGGTCAGAGTCAAAAGTTCAAGGCCATATAAAATGCGGGACTTCATTGGCTACAATATAGGCCAAGTAGTGAGTCTCTAGTTATTGCCAAAAGTATGACTTTCACCTTTTACATGACCTTTGACCTAGATTTCCCAAAATTAAATCAGTTCTAAGTTAGACCATGACCGATATTTTGATCCAGTTTGGTGACGATTGGTCAAGTGATGTGGATGCTAGACTGTACACAAACAAACATTTTAAACCAACAAACTGAAAACATAATCTCCACCTTGGCAGAGGTAATAAACAAAGTGTGTATATATATATATATATATGTGTGTGTGTGTTTTTTGAAGGTTTACAAAAACATTTCGTTCATGAAATCATTCAATACAACAAAAAACTCTTTTCCTTTCAAAGTTTATTTATTTTTCAGATTTTTCAAAGTTAAAGAGTTTTTTCCCTACACGTGTTTCTTTACTCAAGCAGGTTCTTGCTTGGCATATCATCAGGGGAATTATATACCTGGAATAAGAATTTCAACAACTGACAATACCCAATGTGGTGTTGCCCTAATTGAGGCCATTTAAGAAGAAAACAGAAGAAAAAAGAAAAAACCTCTTAAGAAAGTAGTTCAAAAGATTTTCGCAGTATAGTTGCTATTATGCATACCCAACAAGGAATTAGTCCCAATGCAGTCCAAAAGAATCAGGAACAATGTGCGAGAATGCACCTCCTCATCGGACGGCACAACGATGATCATTTGCCACGATGTGTGTTTGTCCCGAGTGGGAGCAAGTCAGCCCTAGAAAAAGGTTCGTACGACCACATACATTCCTGGCGGACGTTAATGCTGTCTTTTTTTATGGAATAAATTCGCAATGCCCACACTATCAGTGGTTTGGAACTCTAACTT
>OY744552.1:39267750-39282750 GCA_963556195.1 Sepiola atlantica
ATAGCCTAGGCAGCCCCGTCAGCATTCCCTGGTCAGGGCACCTCAGGCAGTAAGCGATAAACTTACTCCACCCCAAAGAGGGGAGGCAAGGCCTGGGAGGGTGCACCTCTGAGGGCAACCAAGGACAGTATACCTCAGACCGGTAGATAAAAGGCCATCGAAATGACCCAGTTTCTGCCGCACTGATTGTCGAGAACGAATCCTCGACTGGTATTACCCCATCCCGACGTCCTCAATCAACTAAAATTAATGAGAGACTGAACAGGATGGTGTCAGAGACGGTATATTTTTACCAACCGACTCTAATGACCCGTAATTTTATTTGTATATATACTAATCAGTCATCACTTATCAAGGCTAAAAGCCAATCGAGGATAATGGTTAATAAGATGGATGGATTGTCAGTTTAATGATGATGAATATTATGAGAGGATAGAAAATGATGAATGGAATGAAAAAAATTTGATGACTTTGGACCCCAACTCCACACCCCTGACTTTCCCAACAGTATTAGTGCAAAAATAATAGCAACAGATCCGTGAGAATTTGAATTCAGCAGAGCCGATTCCATGGTTCCAGACTGTATCCATTAGGCCACTTACAAGCCCACCCCTCCGAAAACAGGACAAAGAGAGGAAATAAAAAGACTATAAAACTACCAAAATAGTCTCCGTTTTCTTTCAGCTTTGCACGCTGTGCGAACATTGAACTCATTCAAAATAGTTCCCGTCTAGTCTTGGATGCATCACGGTGTAAAAATATCACAAGACTATCGAGCGAGCTACGCGTGCTCTGGTGGTGGTGGTGGTTGAGGCATGTTTGGGACAGCGTTTCGTTGATAAAATTAGGTTATAAATATTCATGACCCATGTAAATATTCATGAGCCTCAGTATGCAAATCCGGCTAATTTCTTGTCATATGACATCAACAAAACAAGAAGACTAATAGGTTTCTAATTTCGTTTGGTTGTTGGAGTCAGTGTCAGGGCAATGGACTGCTGAGAAAGAGTCTTTTTTTTTCTTTTTTTTTTCTTTTTTTTTCTTTTTCTTTTTTCTTTTCTTTTTTTTTTTTCTTTTTTTCTTTTTTTTTTTTTTTAAATTTTTTTTTTCTTTTCTTTTTTTTTTACACCTCAGTTCACCCCCAAACAAGGCCACTGAGACGTAAGGGGCCACTGTGAATTAGGGGCCAGATTTATAGGGGCATCCTAAATGGGGAGTTGTGCCACGAGATGCTTGTTCACATTACATTTGGTAGTCAGGGAAACAGGGAGCAGGGCAAGTGGTTCGAAAAAAAAAAGCTATTAATTTAGAGTAGAAAGTTTATCAGCATCTGAAGACCTCTACAGTGAAGGGGTGTGATTTTGCTGCTTGTCAGGTGGTAGTTACAGATTCCCTTGAAGTATTTGTAAAACAAGTCCGGGGATCCAACATTTGGAGTTTGGTAGATAACGTGCAACCTATTAGGTTAGTGACTCCCTTCGGTCGCATATTTTTGCTAGCCTGGGAGGATAGTATCATGGTGAACGAACATATATTACACTGATCCCCAAAGAAGGAGGTAATGACTGAGAGGATGGTATCATAACGAATGCACCCTTAAAAAAGGAGGAGTTAATTCCTGGGAGGATGATTTCATGACAACAAAACAAATAGTACACTACCACCCTCCTCCCAAAATGGAGACGATAATTATGGAAGGATGGTATCATAAGGAACGGACATATACTATGCTGCCTCCAAAAAAAGGAGGTAATACCTGGGAGGATCACCCCATAAAAGGAGTAAGGTAATACCTGTTAGTATGGTATCATAGCAGTAGAACAGATACTACATTACCCCCTCCCCCAAAAGAAGATGTAATACTTGAGGATTACCCCTATCCCCTTAAAGAGGAGGAGGTAATTCTGGGAAGGACGATCTTATTCTTTCTTTCGGGTGTTTTGGGCCAACTCTTTCCTAACTTTACATGTATTGTAACCGCTGAGCTGTGCTGCTCTCAGTGTCGGGGGTAAACATCTGCACTCCTGCAAGCAACGAGGAGAACTTCATGCAAACCAAACAATCCTTAGGCACAATCTTCATGAGCTCTCTGCAGAAGTCTGACTCGCTTAACAAACAAACTAGAGCAGCATAAAACACTCACACTTTTGACATAAGTGCGGTTTGTGAACTTTATTTTCAATGTTTTGTGCATTCACTACTTTTAAGCTAACTATGCGGATGGTCATAAGGGGGAGAGATCAGATTTATCTATTTTTTTAAAAGAAAAAAGGTCCCCACGGAAATTCTTTATACTTTTGATTTTAATGGGATTTTCTATGGTCCGACTTTCTATTCATCAGAGACAGATACTCCTCCAGCCAGGACATTCTTGACTATTGCATTTTGTAGTCTGAAAAAGACGACTTCCGACGATTTAGCCGAAATCATCTCGGGTACAGCTTCTCTGAGTTTCCACGGAACCCTCTCTGTGGAGCTGGTGTGAAGAAGAGGTTATGAGGCCCATTGTAGTTGCCGTGCATGATGTTCAAACGTTTCCCCCTATTGAATTTAATAGTCAGTGCTCAGCTGTCTCACTAATTGAACTAGAACTAAATAAACTGAGATAGAAGCCAAGAAAGTTGGTTTATAAGCAGGCTGATTCTACACTCCTCATTGTTATTGTGACATAAGTGAATGCCATTGATGCCAATTAAATTTGAATTCCATAATATGTTTATATCCATTTTACCCCCCTCCCCGTATATATTATCCAAAGATCAGCAGCCATGATGCATCCAGCGCTGCCTTGAACTGTTTGGTCATCTGTAGGTTGACCACAGCTTTTGATAGCCTATTTCATGGTGTAGTGCTCTGAACTGAAAAAGACGACTTCCGACGATTTAGCCGAAATCATCTCGGGTACAGCTTCTCTGAGTTTCCACAGAGACCTCTCTGTGGAGCTGGTGCGAAGAAGAGGTTATGAGGCACATTGTAGTTGCCGTGCATGATGTTAAAGGCGAGGATGAGATCTTCATGTAACCACCTATGCTCCAGCGAATACAGGTTAAGGGCCTCCAATTGTTGTTCATAGGACTTTAGGTAGAGTCCACGGACCATCTGCATCACAAGTCTCTGTCGGAACCCGCTCCAGGGAGTTGCTATTTTACTCCTCAAGCTGGGGATAGATGTTCAAACGTTTCCCTCTATTGAATTTGATAGTCAGTGCTCAGCTGTCTGACCAATTGAGCTAGAACTAAATAAACTGGGATAGAAGCCAAGAAAGTTGGTTTATAAGCAGGCTGAGATATCCCATTATACTTAGATGGGCAAGTTCATTCTTTGGGTTGTGATTGGTTGCTAGTTTATGAGGGGATAATCTTTTCTATAATATTGCTTCATTCAAGCAAGAATCAACTATTTTGAACCCTTCATGTCGGTAAGTGTCATTTTGATTCTAGATTGATCAAAAGCAAATTTTCAGAGCTGAAAAACATCTGATAACCGAATCTACACCCCCCCCCCCTCATTATTTTTTAAGTTTGCTTTTTTTATATTTTCTTCTAAGGAAGGGGGGGGGGACATTTTCCGTTTTGCATAAAATTAAAATCAGCTTTTTCTGCTAGTTTTTCTATTTCTCCAAATTAAACCAACAACATGTGTACATTTTCTGTCACAATGGGAGAGCACAAAACAAACAAAATAAAACAAAATAAAAAAATACTTACGATGAGCCACTAATCTCGTTAATGGACCAGTAGAGATGGCCAAACCATCTGTTAACCCTCACGGGTGCATCCATGCATGAATAATTATTCGGAGACTTAGTTACTAGATTTAAAAAGTATCAGGTATACCAGCTTTACAGTTGTTATGATTTCCCCCCCCCCCTCCCCCTTTTTGCCTTTTCTTTCTTGTAAGTAAATATTAATTTTACCTGGGGGTTCAGGGTGGGGAGAGTCCTTTGACCAATAAAATTTGATTTATATGCCATCTGTTCTCTTAGCTTGACAGAAACATGGGATACATGTCACCTACCTGAGGATACTCGGATAAAAAAAAATAAAAGACTTTTTTTTAATACTTTAATTCACCCCAAACAATACGTATTGCCACAGAGATGTAAGGGTCAACTGTGATAGAGGCCAGATTTATAGGATAAATGAGGAGTTGGGCAGCAAGATGTCCAAGTCCTTTAAATTTCTGGTACGGGCAGGGAAACAAAAAGGGAATTCCAAATGCAAACTGTCAGAGGAAAGAAGCTATTAGAGTAGAAAGTTTTCCGGCATCTTGGGACCTCTACAGTGAAGGGGTGGGATTTTGTTGCTAGTCAGGTGGGTCGAAGGTTGATTGTTTCGTTTGGTTGTTTTGTTTTACGACATATCAACCTTTTCGGGTTATTTAATACCGAATCAGGTCATTTTGGTAAAAGTTTTTATGCTCCAAGTTCTTTATGTCTTCGAATATTTATTCATAGTGTTTGGTTTGGTTGTTTTGTTTTATGGCATATCAACCCTTTTCGGGTTATTTAATACAGAATCAGGTCATTTTGGTAAAAGTTTTTATGCTCCAAGTTCTTTATGTCTTCGAATATTTATTCATAGTGTTTGGTTTGGTTGTTTTGTTTTATGGCATATCAACCCTTTTCGGGTTACTTAATGCCAAATCCGATCATTTTGGTAAAAGTTTTTATGCTTCAAGTTTTTTGTGTCTTCGAATATTTATTCATAGTGTTTGGTTTGGTTTGGTTGTTTTGTAGAGGAAAATTGTTGTTTTTGTTTTTGGCTTTGCAGAACATGATTGAGTTTTGCAAAGGGAAAGGATAAAAAACAATAACATTTATGTTTGGTGCATTTTAAGTCAGGAAGCCAGTATTTTCAGACTGGCCTGATCTGGTAGTACCCACGTGGGGCAAAGGTATTCTCGTTGAGGGGGGGGGGGGGCAAGTGTAGTAAGTTCATCGGAGCAACACTGCAGCGATGTGATAGGGACTGGAGTTTGGCAGACAGTGTTTGCACCCTGTCCAGGGGGGGGGGGGGCTAGTGGTTGGTGCAGCAGCCCAGATATGGCAACAATACTCCATGCATATAAATGATCAGCCATCTAAGTACTAATCTAGAAGTACTGATTGTGAAAATCATTTTGCCATTGTAAACAGCTGAATGATGCATGTCGTCTCGGTCTGTTGTGATATTACATCTGCCGCTGCTGTTGAAGGAGCAAGCAGAGTTGTTGTGGTGGTGGTAGTAGTAGTAGTCCTCGTAGCCGCCTGTGTTTCTCTCCGCAGTTGTCAATATATGTCAACAGCGTGTAGCAGTCTACATATTAATGCCAGAAAAATAAAACTTATGCATTTTCAGGATACAGTTCTTTTTTTGGTTTTTTTTTCATGTTTCTGCAGAGAATCGTCGAAACGGTTTTTATTTTATTGTTTTCTTACTTTTTTTTCACTCCAAACAAGGCATATTGCCACTGAAGCGTAAGCAACTACTGTGATAAGGCCAGATTTATAAGGGCAACCTGAGTGGGAATTTTGTCCGCAAGATTACATTTAAATTTTTGTATGTTGGTACGGGCAGAGAAACAGGGAACAGAGAAAGAATTCCAAAGGCCAACAGTACAAGGAAAAAAAGCTATTAGAGTAAAAGTTTTTCAGCCTCTAGGGGACCTTATTGTGAAGGGGGGAGATTTTGCTGTTAGTCAGGTGGGTCGGGATATTTTCGTTCAGGGGGTAAGTTTATTCTTTTTTTTTTTTACATTTTTCAATATATGTTACGTGTCTCAATTTTTATCCTCTACCAGAATGTCCTTCGAAAGGAGACGGGGGGGGGGGGGGGGGGGCTTACACAAGCCTTCAAAATGTGCGTCTGTCTCCACCGGTGTCTGAAACCAAAAAGAGCGACTAATCTTTCTTTTCTTTCTACATATTTCTCGTGAGCGATATTACTTCTTGACACAACATTATTATACTGATCAGGCTTAATTGCGCTGATCTGACAGGAACCAGTGCGACAACATGGATCGGCCATGCTCTTTTCTTTTTGATAACTTTGAGAAATCAGTGAAAATTAGGATACATTGTTTAAAAAAAAAAAAAAAAATCTGTCTTGTTTTTATATTGTATTTGTATAAAAAGGTGCCTACGTAATGTGGAGTTTATGGTGAAGCAAGAGTTGCATAATCTACAACCACACTTCTCCTGAACGGATATTACTTAAGTCTAGCAGCAGGAAGAGATCTAAAATGATCGGAAACAACTACAGGATAAACGGGGAACTTATTTCTCTTCGTACCGGTCAGGGATACGTCCTCGACAATCAGTCCGATAGTGACTTTGTTGCTATCTGGCTGAGGTATGTACCTGTTCAGTATCAGGAGTTCCATCCTCCCAGGTTTTACCTTCTCCTTGAGAAGGGGTTAGTTTATCACTAACCGTCTGAGGTGCCCTACCAGAGAATGCCGATGGGCTGCTCAAGCATTTTTGAGGGCCAAAGTGCGTTAGTCCTAGTGCATTGATATTTTTCAACTTAACACCTGACCTTGTGTCTAACCTCCTGGAGAAGTAAATCAAATAAGCAGTGAAGGACTGGTGTTACTTCAGAGTTTTCCTTCTCATACACGAGTCGCCTTACCAAGTCCAGTCAGCCCTATTATTTTAAATCATGGCGGGGAGGGGGGCGGTAAAAGAGGGATTCATACCTTTCCAACGGCATTCAGCGATGGTACTAGTGAAAGTAACTTGCCTGTTTCAATAGAAAGGGAAGCTACGTATTAAATAAAATGAAAAAGAAAGTGGCAAACATATTTGAAGAATAGAAACTGACACAAATTTAAGTCATTGAATATTTGGAGCTCACGCTAATTGTACCCCTTCAAAGAAAATAACCCTGACCGACACAACTAGCAGCAAAATCTCACCCCTTCACTGTAGAAGTCTCTCGACCTAAACTGACCTGGAACCCAATCTGAACCTCCCGTGTTTACAGAATTTGCCGTTGTAACAGCGAGTGGCTAAAGATCACCTTCATTAGCCTTCGTGAGGGACGCAGTGGCGAGGATGGATGGAGCCAGCTCAACCCATCCCGGGGGTGAATGCTGTTTCAAGTACAAATAAAGTAAATAGAGTACCCTAAATGTAGGAGGACTTTCTACTCTGACAATCTTGGATCTCTTGCCTTCGGAATTTCCTTCCTGCTCCCCCATGGAATTGTGGCCCCATTTAAAACGTCAACGTATAACCCTTCTGTGTCAACTCCGAACACCCTAAAACCATCTTGAAACACTCTACTTGTATTGATCGGGTCGTCTGTAAATTTGTCAAACAAGGATATATTCAACGCACATAAGGATGCATATCAACACGTCCTGAGAAACACAGATGAGGATGGTACCTCCTCATATCACATCTCTGATTGGCAAAAAAAAAAATCCGACACCCCATTACTGGTACAAAGTGTAGTAGTAGCAGAAAAAGAAAAAAAAAGAAGAAGAAAGAAAGAAAGAAGAAGAAAGAAGGAAGAAGAAGAAAGAAGAAGAAAGAAGGAAGAAAGAAGAAGGAAGAAGAAGAAAGAAGAAGAAAGAAGAAGAAAGGAAGAAAGAAGAAGAAAGGACAAAGAAGAAGAAAGGACAAAGAAGAAAGAAGAAAGGACAAAGAAGAAAGAAAGAATGAAGAAGAAGAAGAAGAAGAAGAAGAAGAAGAAGAAGAAGAAGAAGAAGAAGAAAAGAAAAAAAAGAAAGAAAAAGAAGAAGGAAGAAGAAGAAGAAGAAGAAGAAGAAGAAGGAAGAAGGAAGAAGGAAGAAGAAGAAGAAGAAGAAGAAGAAAGAAGAAAAAGAAGAAAGAAGAAAAAGAAAGAAAAAGAAAGGAAGAAAGAAAGGAAGAAGAAGAAAAAGAAGAAGAAGAAGAAGAAAAAGAAAGAAAGAAGAAAAAGAAAGAAAGAAGGAAGAAGAAAGAAGAAAGAAGGAAGAAGAAAGAAGGAAGAAGAAAGGAAGAAGAAGAAGGAAGAAGGAAGAAGGAAGAAGGAAGAAGAAAAGAAAGAAAAAGAAAGAAAAAGAAGAAAAAGAAGAAGAATTGGTGAAACTCATAACACAGGTTGTGTGGCAGACGTGATGATCATAAACCCGATTGAACAATGAAGGTGTCCCCGACTTGCCTCATATCTGCCATTAAAAGATTTTGTCTGGCATGTAGTTTGAAAATTAAGGAAATGGCGAAATCATAGGTTACTAGTGAGGATCGAACTCACGACCTAGAACGACTGGTTATTACACTGCAATAAACAAATTCACCTCAGTAAAAAGAAAAAAGGTGAACCACGAATTATCTGTACTCTCATTGGTTAAAAAGAATTATCTGTATTCTCATTGGTTAAAAAGAATTAACCGAGATTATTTAATGTCTGAAATCTGCTGACTTTGGACTGGAGACGAAGAAAGGGGAGAAGAGAGAAAACGTCCAGTGATTGTGAGCTGTATTATCTTTGACTGCGCCAATAAGTCCATTATTACTTTCATATTAATCCGGTGAAATTTAGCTGTAACAGTCCCATTTAAGTCAGAGTGTAACGGTGCCCAGATCAAGTTTCAACCCTTTTTCAAGTTTATAAAAGTAGATCACATGATTATTACAATACAATTTTAGCCAATCAGAGATGTGATATGATGAAAACCCATCCCCCTCCCCCTTTCTCTCTTTTTGGTATCAAATGGTCACGTTAAATCCTAGGTTACAATTTCTAATAATAATACTTTAGTAGATAATATGTACCACATCTATTAATAAAAACTACGCTTCTAAAATGTTGATAATTAGTGACCTCTGACCAAAGATCTACTCACATTTGTCTCACAATTTTTTATTCTGTAAATAGAATTTACTCACAGAAAATTGTTAAAAATTGGACTTTCAAGTATAGATTTTAAATAAATTGGTCCAATATAATGAGATCCCAGAACATCGCATCAGGAAGAAAAAAAACATTCAAATTCACTGAACCAATGAAAATTATAGATTCAAATGAACCACAGACAAAAGGTGGTTACCCAAAAAGTGCTGAATGCCACGAGAACAGAGTTGGTTATAATCCTCATTGTAAAACTTTCACAGCAAGAACTCATCACTCTACCGCCATAGCAAAGCAGTTTCCTTTTTTCCTGTTACAATGTTTGAACAAAAAAGATTGAGCGACACCCTAAGGGTCAGAGATGACCTCAGAACAGAAGTCATCAAAACCATGTGCATTCTAGCCAAAGATTTTCTTTCTCTTTGGCTGGCAAGATTTCAAGCAGAAAAGAGGTGTCTGGGTGCTGTCCCCAATGGGAAGCAGTGCGTACAGTGTGGCCAAGTGTAGCGAGTCGAGTTATCCGTCTATCTCTATGTTTTTCTCCCTCTCTTGCGTACACAACTAGCCCTTCACCCTGATGTCTCTCTTTTGAAATAAACCTTTTTTTTTTAATAAACATCGGTGTCCAAGTTGATTTATTAGCAGACAAGTTAAAACCTGGGTTCACAACAACACGGATGTATAATGGCTTATGCACCCATCTGTAAGTGAAAATATCACATTCCTTCATGTGCCTAACATCAAACAGAATTTCCATGAACAGAGTTTCTTTCCAAAAACTTCCCATCTACAGAACAAGTTGCCACAAGATTGCTTCCCTGGGGACTACAACATGGTCATCTTCAAATGTAATTTCAATAAACACTGATCACAAACAGTCTTCATAAGTCATCAAATTTTATTAATTCTCTTCATTATATTTTCCAATCCTCTCATAGTACTCATCATGATTCAACTATCAATCTATCCATCTCATTAACCCTTATCCTCGAGTGGCCTTTGACCTCGATAAGTGGTAACATTAGTAAACAAGATTAGCCATTGTATCCACCCAGTTACTCTGGGGGCCATGTTTCGCCGTTCTTGGCCTTTTGGCTAAGATCAAAGTGTAGTATCTGTTCCAATGGATACTGCACCCCATAGACTGGTATTATCTTGGCCTTCGGGGCTTGATTTACGCCGGTCTATGGGTCTGTCCTGTGCAGTTCTTGGAGGTCCATCCTCCCAGGCTTCGCCTCCCCTCTTTGGGAAGGAGTAAGTTTATTGCTTACTGCCTGAGGTGCCCCTACCGGGGAATGCCGACGGGGCTGCCCAGGTAATTTTTAAACCCCACTTTCCCGACCCGACCTTGGATCACATCTTACTTGTGGGAGTAAGATAAAAACTGGCCTTGTGCCTAACTCCTGGAGAGGAGTAAATCAATACTCTGGGGGCCATGTTAATACAAACTATGTAACAAGACTTCATTTAAACACAATTCCAAACAAAATGTTATTTTCATTATATCTTTAAAATTTTAATATGAGTACATAGCTCTTTGCAAAACATAACCAATGATACCAAATTTCGTTTGATAGCACAATTAGCCATCTACTTATGACCGTTCAAGGTTCGTTGGAAATTAGAAGATT
The DNA here is from genome assembly GCA_963556195.1 of Sepiola atlantica. Classification (NCBI taxonomy): domain Eukaryota; kingdom Metazoa; phylum Mollusca; class Cephalopoda; order Sepiida; family Sepiolidae; genus Sepiola; species Sepiola atlantica. The sequence continues at coordinate 39,278,201 of OY744552.1, forward strand.
TGCCGTCTTGTGTGCTATTGGTCCAGAAGCCAGGTTTCACAGTCTATAACTAAAGATACAGGCTTCAAACCATTAAAAAATACTTACAAATTCACGACTCTACTGATATGCAGAAATTTAAAACTAATGTAAACAGACATCTCACTGCAGTTCACAACTTAAGATGACCCCCAAAACTTACACCCTAATTCTCAGCAGCCCCTTACGTCTACAGTGGCACTCTGCTTTGTTTAGGGTGAACTATGTTAAAAAAATAAATAAAAAATTGTAAAATAAAAATTAATCATGATTGAATCAATAATTAGTAGATAAAACCATCGTAAACATTGGACAAATCCCATGACCCCTCGGGGGGGAAAAATGTGCAAAAATAGCACAACTTACTATTCATATAAGATTCATTTCAAAAGCTAACACACTGAATTTTCATAGCATATTAGAGATCAAGCTAGATTCTTCTTTTAATAGTAAATCAATAAAAAAAAAACCTCAGATTTGAACCATGAAAAAAACAGACAAAAACAAAATTTTATAATAGGGAAAAATTTTATTCACTCAAGTTTTCAACTTATTTTTTTGTGAAAGACAACTTAAAACTCTACATTAATCCCACCATATTGATGAGTGGTCCAAATTTGAAAAACACCAGCATCAAAAAATAAATTGTCCGTTACTGAAAACAATAACCTAACTTGAAGTAGCCGGGGAGGGGGGGGGGGGGAAACCTCTTAATGACACAAGAGAATGAATTGTACATTTATAAAGTGAAAAAGTTAACTTTTGTTTACATCTAAACTTTTATAAAAAATAAGCCCAAAAAAATAAACGAGATATCGCAAGTTGAAATTGAAAGGAATTTCACTATATTTACCCAGGTGTGCGCTTTAAATTAGGCTGGTTTGAGATACCTAGTGCAATGCATTCACAAATCATTTTTCAAGTTACGAGCCAAAACGACGCACTTTTAACAGTTTTTAGTTTATCATCTAAAGAGGGCTATCTGGAACAACCAACTCATTGGCTGAAGTTCTGTACTCAATCATACGGCAAAGCTCTCTGAAGAGAGTATGCAATTCCATCCATCCATCCATCCATCCATCCATATCCCATAACGTCAAAGGACGTCGTCGGGAGTCAGGCAGATACTCTATCTGTCCTAACTTTTCATGATAGAACCTGGTGGAGCCCATGTCCTCTCCAGGCCACATACAGCACCTGGCATTCCCAAATGGTCAGCCATTTCGTACTGGCCGAGCTCAACGTTGCTTAACTTCGGTGATCTAACGGGAACCTGTGTGTCAACATGATTATACCGTGTACATATATATATATAAGGGGGGAAAATGTATGCAATTCCATCCATCCATATCCCATAACATCAAGAGACGTCGTCGGGGACTAGGAGTCATGCAGATACTCTATCCATCCTAACTTGTCTGTGGGCAAGATAACAACCTGGTGGAGCCCATGTCCTCTCCATGCCACATACAGCACCTGGTATTCTCAAATGGTCACCCATTTAGTATTGGCCAAGCTCAATATCACTTAACTTTGGTGATTTAATGATATATAGGCAACTTAATTCCCTTAAAAAATCTCTGAAAATCAAGAGACGTCGTCGGGGAGTCAGGCAGATATTCTATCTGTCCTAACTTTTCAGTGTGCATGATAAAACCTGGTGAAGCCCATGTCCTCTCCAGGCCATATACAGCACCTGGCATTCCCAAATGGTCACCCATTTAGTACTGGCCAGGCTCAACATTGCTTAACTTTGGTGATCTAACATAAACTGGTGCGTCAACGTGATTATGCCGTATGCAATCTGTTTGGGTTTTTTTTTCATCCGTCGTTCGTTACGTATCTGCACACATTTTTCACAAAACTTTTATACCAAAATCCGACAGGCAGAGTCTAAGCTATTTTTGAAGATAGCTTGTTCTCTGTCACTCTGAGGTATGGTTCTGTGCAGTTCTAGGAGGTCCACCTTCCCAGGATTTACCTTCTCACCATTTGAGAAGGGGTTAGTTACTTGTTAATCGGCTGAGGCGCCCCTACTGTGGAATGCCGACGGGGCTGCTCAGGCATTTTTTGCTTAGCCAGAGTGCACTTAATCTAAGGCGCTGGTTTCAAAATCCCCACTTTCTTGACCTTGTGTCACATCTTCCCGCCATGGAAGTGAGATGAATAACTCTTTATAAGGTTATGTAAAAACTGCCAGACTGAATGGAAAGACAAGCTGGCAGTGAGGTAGCGGAAAAATGGGAGAAGGGGTTGACCACCTCTGACCTGGGCATTCAAAGAATTGGTTTGTTCCCGTTGTAAGGCTGACATTAAGTATTTGTTTACGCAATTATCACTGATCAAAAACGATCGCAATTCCTTAATCACATGCATTACTTTTGATCAATTGATGGAAATGTCGGCTGCAGGTTGTACAGATAAGTTAAGCGTTCATTTGTTGGGTCGATTGGGTATATTTTAATTTCCTGTCCGTTCAGCGGAGAAATGACAATTTCCTTTACGACTCCAGCCATGGACAAACGTGCAAGACAATCACGCTGCACAGAATAAAATAAAGTAAGTAAAGGGTGATCACTACTGAAAGACTGGACGAAATAAAATAAAAAATAACTTTTACCAACTTATACTTTTTTTTTTTTAATTTTTGTCATTTTATTTGAAAATGTAATTATGTAATTAATGGAGTTTTGAGAAAGTTTCAATATGTTTATTTTTAATCTTATTTATATATTTTTTTTAGTTTTATGTAGACGTAATTGTAAAGCATTGCTTGTTGTAACTCCCATTTCCACATCTTGTGAGCGTTGCTATTAGCAAGAGAAAGGATGAAGAAAAAATAATAGAGAAAGAATAGAAATGGGTAAAGGAAAGAAATGGGCAAAGGAGAGGCAACGGAAAGAAAAGGGAAAGAAGGGGAAAGGAAAGAAAATAAGAGCAAAGGAAAGAAAAAGCAAAGGAAAGAAAGGCAAAAAAGGACAAAGAAAAAAAAGGGAGAAAAAAGGGGAAAACAGGAGATAAAAAAAGGAGAGAAAAAAAGGCAAAGGAAACAAGGAGCAAAGGAAACAAGGGGCAAAGAAAGGGGAAGGAAAGAAAGGAAAGGAAAGAAAGGAAAAGGAAAGAAAGGAAAAGGAAAGAAAGGAAAAGGAAAGAAGAGCAAAGAAAAAGAAAAGGAAAGAACGTCAAAAGAAAGGGAAATGAAAGAAGGGGAAAGGAAAAAAGGTAAAGGAAAGAAAAAGCAAAGGAAAGAAGGGGCCAAGGAAAGAAGGGGCCAAGGAAAGGAAAGAAAGGGAAAGGAAAGAAAGGAAAAGGAAAGGAAATAAGGGGGCCAAGGAAAGAAAAGGAAACGAAAGAAAGGGAAAGGAAAGAAAGGAAAAGGAAAGAAAGGAAAAGGAAAGAAGAGCAAAGAAAAAGAAAAGGAAAGAACGTCAAAAGAAAGGGAAATGAAAGAAGAGGAAAGGAAAAAAGGTAAAGGAAAGAAAAAGCAAAGGAAAGAAGGGGCCAAGGAAAGAAGGGGCCAAGGAAAGGAAGGGAAAGGAAAGAAAGGAAAAGGAAAGAAGGGGGCCAAGGAAAGAAAAGGAAACGAAAGAAAGAGAAAGGAAAGAAAGGAAAAGGAAAGAAAGGAAAAGGAAAGAAGAGCAAAGAAAAAGAAAAGGAAAGAACGTCAAAAAAAAGGGAAATGAAAGAAGAGGAAAGGAAAAAAGGTAAAGGAAAGAAAAAGCAAAGGAAAGAAGGGGCCAAGGAAAGGAAAGAAAGGGAAAGGAAAGAAGGGGGCCAAGGAAAGAAAGGGAAAGGAAAGAAAGGGAAAGAAAGGGAAAGAATTAAGCAACCCTGAGAAGAGAAAAAAGGGCAGTGGCTTAGCAGGCCAGTCATCTATTTCGCTTGTTCGAGCTTTCCACAGAAGTTCCATTTAAGTTCGCACTCATGTCTATTGGTAAAACAGAATCTATATATTACTAGACATACTTTTGACCGTCGGACCACAACTACTACCACTATTTATTGATTTCATCAAAAATTCATAAACTGTGACATATCTCTTAAGACATTCTTCTTGTATAACTAAAAATAATAAGTTTATTTATTATTATTATTATTATTATAGAGAGAAGTATTCTTATTTTTTTATTATTCTTATAGGGAAGTAAAGAGTTATTTTGCCATCTAATGTACATATGTGATTGTGGTGTATACAGACACATATGTAAATTTGATAGCAATGCTGGAAATAGTCATTCTTTCTCTAAATGCTAAATTTTGATGGAGAGCAATTCTTTTCTCGATTAAATTTTTTGTATCTCATCTGTTTTAAAAGTTTTTATTTGGTGGGGAGTTCAAGTTTACAAAAAATAATAATGTGCCCACGTTACTCACCGTGTTTTCTAGAATATATATTCTATAATTCCTAATAATGATCGGTTCATGAGTTTAGGATAAATGAAAATATATCTATGGCAATTAAGCTACAGATAAACGTTAATGTTTCATTCCACCAGAAAATCATCAGGCTAAATGCCTAGTATTTGGCATTT
>OY744552.1:39287750-39350250 GCA_963556195.1 Sepiola atlantica
AACAAAAAAAAGTGGTCAAATAAAAAAAAAGTGGTTAAATAACAAAAAAAAATGGTCAAATAACAAAAAAAAAGTGGTCAAATAACAAAAAAAAGTGGTCAAATAACAAAAAAAGTGGTCAAATAACAAAAAAAGTGGTCAAATAACAAAAAAAAGTGGTTAAATAACAAAACAAAAAGTGGTTATAGAACATGGAAATATTTACAAAAGAAATGGTGCTTCTATTATAAAAATCCGAAAAAAAGTTTTTCTTGTCTTTTAGTGTTGGAGAGGTAAATAAGGGGCAGGTAACTCTTCACAACGAATTTTAAACACGATTTTCTCTGAAATTAGGATCATGGATCTTAACTCTTTCAAGTTCGAAGATATACTGTATTTTACATCAGACAGTGCAAAACAAATTGATTTTTTGCAAGCACACAGACTAATTTCTGGTGCAGAAACCTGCAACTGTGGCCATGAGATGCGACTTGTGCCATCAGTAATCAAAACTGATCGCTTTAATTGGCGTTGCACATGTGGCTACTGTGCAAGGAGAACGTCGATTAGATATAAAAGGGTTAGGGTTTAAGGTTAGGGTTTAGGGTTAGAAAATTATTGTTCGAAAGCTAGAGCTGTTGTGAAGAGTTACCTGCCCCTTATTTACCTCTCCAACACTAAAAGGCAAAAAAACTTTTTTTTTGGCTTTTTATTATAGAAGCACCAAAGAAATTTATTTAAATGTAATGGATCCCGGGCAACGCTGGGTCAATACAGCTAATATATATATAGCTAATATATCAATCTTGTCCACTTAAAGTTTTTCATATTCATTTGAATCTTTCTCGACCATAGACTCTCATATCCTGGACTCTCTGGGTTTCATAGTAGCTACGACTGCTATATCTCTTCATCTTACCACCATGTCAAACCCAAACTTCTATGTACTTGTATGACATTTTTTTTTTACTATCATCCTGAGGAAGTCTTACAATAAAGACGAAACGTTGATGAATACATACACAACTATCTTTTGGTTTTTCCTTTTTCATTTCCCATATATATATATATATATATATATATATATATATATATATTCCTATATAATTTTCTTGCTAGCTACCATATCGCAGAATGGTTCTTGGATGTAGTATTTGGATAGTATTATTATTATTGTTATAATTAATGTTATTTAATATGCAAATTAGCATATAACACGATAGTCTTAAGGGTAATATATTATTATTATTATTATTATTATTATTATTACATTATTATTATTTATGTATGTATATATTAGTGAAATTTAAGCTGAATTATTTCTACACTTGATTATTGGGGAAATGGTCGTTTGATCAGTACCATTGGAGAGCAATGAATATTATAACTGTCCGGTTTTTAAATCTCCGAAACAGTTACATGGTAAACAGCTGTAAGTATTTCACGCTTAAGTTAATGTCCCCTGTTTTTGTTTTCATGTTAGATACTTGAATCCTCTTTCTTTTTTTTTAATTTATGAATTTTCCAACGAATGCTAAGTCTGCGATATCTTGGATTTAGTTAGTTTCTCTGGGAATTTAAACTGCATTTTCCTTTCTTTTTTTTAAATTTTTTTTTTTTTTAAAAAACTTTTGTTTAAAATGACTCAAAGCTTCTTTAGACATACATACATATATATATATATATATGTATATACGGCACAATCACGTTGACACACCGGTTCCCATTAGATCACCGAAGTTAAGCGGCGTTGAGCCTGGCCAGTACTAAATGGGTGACCATTTGGGAATACCAGGTGCTGTATGTGCTCTCTGCTTACCTCGGCATTGTTTCCAGTCGTCTTGTACTACTACTTGCCATTGGAATCAAGCAATGCCGACTCAGGAGAGCGGTTGTTGGGGATTGCGCAACCCTTGCAATTACAAATTCACGCGCGGGCAACCCCTGGTGGGGCACTCATACGTCAAAATCGACGGGAGAGTCCATCATATATATATATATATATGTATATATATATATGTATATATATGACACATCACTCAATCGTCATCTTCTTCACCACTTCTACAGAAATTTCACACTAATAGATTCAAAATTTAACACATAAATACAAGAACTTCTGACCATCTCTAGAAAGTCATAAGAAATCAGTTTTCCTCTGCTTCTTCTGTTCTTTCCATTTTATTACCATTAGCTCTTAATAAACAAAGAGAGAGGGAGAGAGTGACTGAAGCAAGAGTGATAGACACTGTATAAAATAAGAGCAGGAAGGGGAAGCAAACAACATACAGTGAGAGCGTGAGTGTAACAGACTGAAACTTAGGAGATGGGCCATTTGGTGAATTAATTGCAAATTACAATTTAATTAGAACAATTAAAATGGAAGTGTTTTTCAAAGATAACTCAATCCAAGAACTGATGAATATTTTAGCATGTATTTTGTGATTAAAATACATAGGACAAAAAAATCAGCTATGGGGAATAACTCTTATTCTTTTAGTAAGAGTTATCGTTCCTTAATTTATCATTTCTTATCTTTATAAACAAAAGCAAAAGTTCATTTGTAATTTTAACATTGATGGATTTATTGACATATTTATTCTGTTTTCTCACGGCTTGTTTTGTTCTTATTAAATCAAAGCGAGATTCACTTTTAGCTTTGATACGCGACATAACCAAAATGGTATGATTATAGAACAAAGAAAAAGCTTGAAAAAGAAATGTGAGCATAATGGATCCGAGGCGATACCAGGTTGGTATGCTTCCTAAGGAGGAGAGGAGAAAGTGGACCTTGAGTTTAATTTTGGTAGCCTCGTAACTCTTGTTTCCCTTATATTGTCGTTTAGTTCTCACATTGCATGAACGATGTTTCTGACAAATGGGGAAGAATTGCTGTTTTCTGCGTCGGAATTTATCATCTAACACTTATCGTTAGCTAGTTTTTGACCTTGAAGTAGTATTTTTTTTTAGCTCCTTACATCAAGTGGCTTCGTGCCTTGTCTGAAGCGATTTTCATTAAAAAAAAAAGAAAAGTACAGAGTCTCTGATCATCGCAGCCTACTTTCACCGATCCTGAGTTAGGTCAGGTGTAGCGAGAAGGAGTTTAATAAAAGATCAGAAAAACTTTGGTAAAGGTTTTAATTACAAAAGAAAGCTACAACAAATAATAGACAGTGAAGAGGCATTTAAATGTATTAGATGTAACACCTTTGTTTGATAGACTAGGTATCCCATTGGCAAAACGGTCTGAGATGTATAGACAATATTGAAGTAAAGAATATGTAGTTAGGAGATTAATAAAAGACCAGAAAACCTTTACCAAAGTAAAGGTTTTAATTACAAAAGAAATCCACAACAAATAATGCACAGTGAAGAGGCATTTAAATAGTCTTGGGCTTAACGAAACAAAGTGGTAGGAGGGGTTAAGAACATAAATTACAATATTAGATGATATGGCTTATGGGCCTGGTAGTGCTGCAAGGTCACCTTTGATTGTTGCCGCCTAGGTCTTCAGCGGCTCAATAGCACGTTCGTGCCATTCAAGTAGAGAACGGAGAGAGACGGAACTTGTGGATGAGTGCTCCCTTCGGGCGCTGAGCTGCATGTCCGAACCATCTTAAACGGCGTTGGAAAAGGACAGACGGCAAGCATCGGAGATGGAGAGCTTGAGTTGATACAGCACTGAACCTCATGCTATTGTATTGTTGTTATCAAAATTTATCCCCAACTTGACGAAATTGTCACACCCTCACCACTACAAAAATTCTGGTGAATCTTTATAAAAATTAAATTTTTTTTTAAATAGGATTTTTTATATTTTGTTTTATTTTACACTATTTTTTATTTTTAATATTCGATTAATAGTAGATCAAAAATAATTCAATGTGTTATTATCAGAGTTATGTTGACACGAGAAAAACACAGACAGACATGAAGTTGTCTCATAATTTTATTGCTATAGAGGGATTTATGTGCATATAAAGTGAGAATAACAAAGCTAAAAAGGTTGGCTTAATCCAAGGTTGTGTGGTAAATCAAAAGTGATCAATGTGGAAAACACAAAGCTAAATAAACGTGAACAAACTTCTTTCTGCCCAAGTCCCTATCCAGATTGTCCCCTTATAAATCTGACCCCTATCACAGTAGCACCTTCCGTTCCAGTGGTAATATACCTAGTTTGGGGTGAACAAAAGTTTTAAAAAAAAAAAAAAAAAAAAGAAATTTTCAATAATGAAGCTAAAAATTGCCCATTGAATTAGGAGTGGGACGTAATGGGTGAAAATTTCAGATTCATGCGAGTAGTATTTTTTGTGTTCAGTTATACATAAATAACACTAAACAATCAAACATTTTAAAAATTTTGCAAAATTCAGAAGGTGCAGGCCAAAAATAGCCGTTAGGGTTTCATGCGACATTGCAGGTCCTAAAACATCCTCAAAAGCTATGAATGGATATAGATGGTTAAATCTGATATAGTACTTTAATTTAGGACCATTTTTCATGAATGTAAAATAGCCAAAAAACTAGTGAAAAATAGCCCAAATTAGCCAAAATCCTTTTGGCCTGCACCTTCTGAATTTTGCAAAATTTTCAAAATGTTTGATTGTTTAGTGTTATTTATGTATAAATGAAAACAAAAAAATACTACTCGCATGAATCTGAAATTTTCACCCATTACGTCCCACCCCTAATTGAAAACATAACTGCAGTTTCAAACAGAGTTGTGGAGTCGGAGTTGGACGTTTTGGAAGGAGTCAGAGTCGGACTTGTAAGAATGCTAGGAGTCAGAGTCGGATCTTTTTAATCTCCAAAGAATCAACAGACATTTTAAAGTTTTCTAATATTCAGACTATGGCGTCGAAGATTTTGGAATCGTCGGAGTCGGACCTTATACATTCCAACTCCGTAACCGTGGTTTCAAGACAGGCGACTATCATCAGACGTTTAATATAAACGGTATATGGAAAGTAACTCCCTATTATTAAATGCTTGTAATTTATTACGGAAATATAATTCTTACAAGAAATGAATGCGATAAGAAAGTGTATAGCATAGGGTTTTATTTAGAATTCAATATGGGTGCCAGTATTTGCTGCTAGTTACTCAAAATGCCATTTTCTTGGCCTTTTGGCTAAGATCAAAGTGTAGTATCTGTTCCGATGGATACTGCACCCCATACTGGTATTGTCTTGGCCTTCGGGGCTTGATTTACGCCGGTCCTGTGCAGTTCTGGGAGGTCCACCTTCCCAGGCTTTGCCTCCCCTCTTTGGGGAGGAGTAAGTTTATTGCTTACTGCCTGAGGCGCCCCTACCGGGGAATGCCGACGGGGCTGCCCAGGCAATTTTTAAACCCCACTTTCCCGACCCGAGCTTGGGTCACATCTTACTTGTGGGAGTAAGATAAAAACTGGCCTTGTGCCTAACTCCTGGAGAGGAGTAAATCAATACTCAAAATGCCTGGGAACCACATCAACTGATTTCACAACTAATTTTTTTTTTACTAGCTGAATGATGATAAATATTATGAGAGGATTAAAAATATCCAATTACCTCCCAATCAAAACAGCCGACCCAGAAAACAGCAAATCCTCACATTCTATGAGATACGGTGTTGACAAAAGGCGAAGAATTTTTTTTTTTCAACGGTCAATCTATCCATCTCATTGACCCTCATATTTTAATGGAGGTGCTTGATGTTTTTCATGGACGATAGCGACCCTTTCCTCATTCAATATTCAATTCAAGTCAGATGCATCCAGACACGGACCAACTCTAAAAAGGGACTTTCTTCATCCTGACTTTCTTCCAAACCAATCATTCCCCAAGTAACTAAGGAGTGACTCCCTCACTCCATAAAACTCCCAAATTGGAGCCTCACCACTGGATGCAGTTTATGCAATTCTCAGGACATTGTATCATTTTATAAAAAATCGTTTCATGTATATTAGCAAAGATTAGTCAAGTGTAAAAAAATATTTTATGGCGTTCATAAAATATTTTTTTTATTTGTCTGTTTAGTTTAATTTGTTTGTTTGTTTAGTTTAATTTGTTTGTTTGTTTAGTTTAAGATAAACAAAATCAGTAATACAATTAGATGTGTGTCAGGTCCAACATTTTTATGATTGATTTTTTTTTATTTTGTAAAGTGACAGACTGACAGAAATGCTATTTCAAATCTTAGTATGACAGACCGACAGAAATGCTATTTAAATATTAGCATGACAGACCGACAGAAATGCTATTTCAAATATTAGCGTGACAGACTGACAGAAATGCTATTTCAAATATTAGCGTGACAGACCATCAGAAATGCTATTTCAAATATTAGTGTGACAGACTGACAGAAATGCTATTTCAAATATTAGCATGACAGACCGACAGAAATGCTATTTCGAATATTAGCATGACAGACCGACAGAAATGCTATTTCAAATATTAGCATGACAGACTGACAGAAATGCTATTTCAAATATTAGCATGACAGACCGACAGAAATGCTATTTCAAATATTAGCATGACAGACCGACAGAAATGCTATTTCAAATATTAGCGTGACAGACTGACAGAAATGCTATTTCAAATATTAGCGTGACAGACTGACAGAAATGCTATTTCAAATATTAGCGTGACAGACCGACAGAAATGCTATTTCAAATATTAGCGTGACAGACCGACAGAAATGCTATTTCAAATATTAGCGTGACAGACTGACAGAAATGCTATTTCAAATATTAGCATGGCAGACCGACAGAAATGCTATTTCAAATATTAGCGTGACAGACCATCAGAAATGCTATTTCAAATATTAGTGTGACAGACTGACAGAAATGCTATTTCAAATATTAGTGTGACAGACCCACAGAAATGCTATTTCAAATATTAGCATGACAGAAATGCTATTTCAAATATTAGCATGACAGACTGACAGAAATCCTATTTCAAATATTAGACTGACAGAAATGCTATTTCAAATATTAGCATGACAAACCCACAGAAATGCTATTTCAAATATTAGCATGACAGACTGACAGAAATGCTATTTCAAATATTAGCATGACAGACTGACAGAAATGCTATTTCAAATATTAGCATGACAGACTGACAGAAATGCTATTTCAAATATTAGCATGACTGACAGAAATGCTATTTCAAATATTAGCATGACAGACCGACAGAAATGCTATTTGAAATATTAGCATGACAGACTGACAGAAATGCTATTTCAAATATTAGCATGACAGACTGACAGAAATGCTATTTCAAATATTAGCATGACAGACTGACAGAAATGCTATTTCAAATATTAGCATGACAGACCGACAGAAATGCTATTTCAAATATTAGCATGACAGACTGACAGAAATGCTATTTCAAATATTAGCATGACAGACCGACAGAAATGCTATTTCAAATATTAGCGTGACAGACCATCAGAAATGCTATTTCAAATATTAGTGTGACAGACTGACAGAAATGCTATTTCAAATATTAGTGTGACAGACCGACAGAAATGCTATTTCAAATATTAGCATGACAGAAATGCTATTTCAAATATTAGCATGACAGACTGACAGAAATCCTATTTCAAATATTAGACTGACAGAAATGCTATTTCAAATATGAGCATGACAAACCCACAGAAATGCTATTTCAAATATTAGCATGACAGACTGACAGAAATGCTATTTCAAATATTAGCATGACAGACCGACAGAAATGCTATTTGAAATATTAGCATGACAGACTGACAGAAATGCTATTTCAAATATTAGCATGACAGACTGACAGAAATGCTATTTCAAATATTAGCATGACAGACTGACAGAAATGCTATTTCAAATATTAGCATGACAGACTGACAGAAATGCTATTTCAAATATTAGCATGACAGACTGACAGAAATGCTATTTCAAATATTAGCATGACAGACCGACAGAAATGCTATTTCAAATATTAGCGTGACAGACCATCAGAAATGCTATTTCAAATATTAGTGTGACAGACCGACAGAAATGCTATTTCAAATATTAGCATGACAGAAATGCTATTTCAAATATTAGACTGACAGAAATCCTATTTCAAATATTAGACTGACAGAAATGCTATTTCAAATATTAGCATGACAAACCCACAGAAATGCTATTTCAAATATTAGCATGACAGACTGACAGAAATGCTATTTCAAATATTAGCATGACAGACTGACAGAAATGCTATTTCAAATATTCGCATGACAGACTGACAGAAATGCTATTGCAAACTTTAGCGTGACAGACCGACAGAAATTCTATTTCAAATATTAGCATGACAGACCGACAGAAATGCTATTTCAAATATTAGCATGACAGACCGACAGAAATGCTATTTCAAATATTAGCATGACAGACTGACAGAAATGCTATTTCAAATATTAGCATGACAGACTGACAGAAATGCTATTTCAAATATTAGCATGACAGACTGACAGAAATGCTATTTCAAATATTAGCATGACAGACTGACAGAAATGCTATTTCAAATATTAGCATGACAGACCGACAGAAATGCTATTTCAAATATTAGCATGACAGACTGACAGAAATGCTATTTCAAATATTAGCATGACAGACTGACAGAAATACTATTGCAAACTTTAGCGTGACAGACCGACAGAAATGCTATTTCAAATATTAGCATGACAGACCGACAAAAATGCTATTGGAAACTTTAGCGTGACAGACCAACCAACAGGCCTCTAAAAGATTTGAGGATAGAACTAAAAGAAAACCTTTTGATCATAGATAAAAATCCCACTTTTTTTTTTAAGTATATCACCATTAATGTTAACACTTCCTGTTCAACTTCCTGTTTAACTAATCCACTAATTTGATCCCTTAAGCAGTTTCTGATGTATTCGTTTAGTTTTACTTTAAAAGCATCAAATTAGAAAATTTTATTTCTTCTGATGTATTCGTTTAGTTTTACTTTAAAAGCATCAAATTAGAAAATTTCATTTCTTCTGATGTATTCGTTTAGTTTTACTTTAAAAGCATCAAATTAGAAAATTTCATTTCTGACAATAAATCCGGCTGTTCAGTTTCCGACATTTCTTTTTATTTTCTTGTAGACTTTTTTTCTTTCTTTTTACATACAAAAGCTAGTTTATTCACAAATTAAATAAATGAATCTCCACGCATGTCTCTCTTTATCTCTCTATATAATTATAAAGTTAAGTATGTGTATATGTTCAGATATTTGTATCTAAAAGATTACCTCCTAAACTAATTAACCGATCATTATGAATTTTGGAACACAGCTGCTAGGCATAGTGGGTAATGAGGCCTATATTTAGTTTAATTTAATTTTTTTTTTTTACAAAAAATTATTTTACAATTGTTTCAAAGCCAATTTATTTCAGAATCATTACAGAATTCTGATTTATCACTTCTTTTTTCATACGAAAATTCGAAACAAAAAAAAAATAAATTTAAAACTTCTCATCTATGAAAAATCGGATATAGACAAATGGTAAGGGTCTAGTTTAGAGTTTTGTAGTAAAAAATTATTTACAGGCGATGAAAATGGTTTTATGTTGTTTTTTTGTTTTTTTAATAATATTAAATGAGGAACCATTAAGTAAAAATCTACTTGTTATTACCCATATAATCGGAAGAAAAACACGTTTGAAATGTGTAAATATGCTACAAAATAGCATAGAAATGCTAGAAAACGGACACGATCAGACCGGAAGTACGGCCTACCGAAAAACGAAATGGAAGTACAAAACGCAACAAGCACTTATTTTTATAATTCACTTTATGATGAAAAAAAAGATGAAAGACATTAATTTTTGTATTTTTATTGAGATCACACAAGTTGTGAAATCAAGAAATTTCTAAAAATAAATTATTTTTATAATTCATTACAAGAGTTCGTTTCAGTACTCCATGCTTCACAATCCACGTTTTCGTATGTTTGATGTCGACATTGCCTGTTCTAGACGAAAAATCTATTAAAACGTGTTTTTTTCTTCCTTTTTACAACTCCAAAACGTTCGTCATTTAATATTATTTTTAAAAAAACAAAAAAACGACATCAGTTCATTTCAGTACTCCATGCTTCACAATCCACGTTTTCGTATACTTCATGTCGTGTTTTAGAAAAAAAATGTATTAAAACGTCTTAAAAAGGGTAATAAGTAGACTTTTACGCAAAATGGTTCCTCATTTAATATTATTAAAAAAAAACAAAAAACATAAAACCATTTTCATCGCCTATACATGTTTTTACTACAAAACTTTAACCAGACAAATTCCTAATCGTCACATATTAGCTTCAAAAATATTTTTTTAAGTTTCTTTTCCCATCAAAAATCCTTGATTCCCTCGCTGTTATCAGCAGAGAAATTGTACCATTCAAGATTTTTCAAGAACTTTTGTTTATTTATATTTTTATTCATTAGAGAGTTACGATAATTAAAGTTAATTACATTTAATTGTTTCTTAAGATTCTTTAATAAAAAAATTTCTTTGAAATAATCATTTCTTCATCTAAAAAGGTTTTTTCTAAGGGAATCTTAAAATATAACAAGCCGCGCATGCGTGGTCCCCCTCTGTATGTGAAACGATGTGGCGAGTGTAAAATGCAATAAATTTGGGCAATTTGGGGCATTTTTGACCAACCTTTGACTCCCTGGGGTCGTGAACCAAAACTTTTCTGAGGTCAAGGATGCTCATTTTATATCCAGAACAATTGCCTCTACATTTTGGCCATGTTTCAGAAAAATTGAATGGATGGATCAAACGTTATGGGAGAAAAAGGTCATTTTTTGCCATTTTGGGAGCTTTTGACCCCCTGGGGGCGCGAACCAGATTTTTTCCAAGGTCAACGATACTTATTTTCTATTAGGAACAATTGCCTCCACATTTTGGCCAAGTTTCAGAGAAATTGAATGGATGGATGAAAAGTTATGGGGCAAAAAATGTAATTTTTTGCCCCATAACATTTCGGGGCCTTTTGACCACCTGGGGGGCTAACCAGATTTTTTTTCAAAAATCGGAGAATGTCACTTTCTAACCTGACCAAAGTTACAACTTCATGCAAAATTTCAGAGAAATTCAATGGATGGTTGCGGAGAAAAATCCGGACGGACGGACATGCCTCAAAACATAAGTCCCCCCCGATTTATAAAATCGGGGGACCAATTATATTATGAGATACTAAATATGAATGCGATCATATACAGCATAAATAGGGACAGTGGTATAGGTTAAAGTAATCCTTATATATAAGCAACGAACGGAAGGGCAGATCATGATTGGAGGGGGATAGCCGAGGTTGGTCTATTGGAAATGAAATAGGGTATAGTCTGCGATTAAGATAAATAAAGTATCATTCTTAGGACCCTAGAAACAGCTAGCGTCTAATATGAACGCTACTTAAAAGGTTGAATGTAGATAGGGAGGTATAAGTCTACAAATTGCTATTTATCTTCCTTCCACAGCGGTAAGATGTGACACAAGGTCAGGAAAGTGGGATTTGAAAAGCCAGCACCCGAGAAGGTGAGCACTTTGGCCTACAAAAAATGCCTGAGCAGCCCCGTCGGCATTCCCGTGTGTTTGATCTTGGTATAGGGCATTGTTTTCAATTGCATCGCCATACACCCCCAAACAGGTAACAGATAAACAACTTAGTTATCAAAATTGATGCTGGCTTGTCAGAGATTCTGCATTTTCTCCAATTCTGGTGGGGAAAAAATACAAACGTCAAAACCACTTAAATTACTTCAATTTTACACAACACCAGTTACACAGGCACATGTCATTAGAACAATATGCTGGAGCATTGGGGAGACTTGTTGTCACTTGCACTCTGGTAACTACCATCATTCTGCCTCCTGTTTATATGAAAATAAATGTTTAAAAAAAAAGAACTTCAAAAGTAGAAAAAAAAAAATAGAACACACCTACCCACAAAAAGATCTATTACCTCGTCATCGACCTTTATTCTAGAGAGAATGATGGATGATCTGCTAAAGGAGTCACGTTCAGTCGACCTACATAACATTAGTCATGTGCGAAACCCGCATCACGTGCACAGAACTGCCAACTGTAGAGTTGGTTTGTTCACAGGTGACCAATCATTCCAGACACAATCCATGCACAATAAAAAAAAAAGTGTGTGTGCGGATGTATGTGTGTGTGGGTGTGTGTGTGGATGTATGTGTGTGTGTGTGTGTGTGGATGTATGTGTGTGTGTGTGTGTGTGTGTGTGTGTGTGGATGTGTGTGTGTGTGTGTGTGGATGTGTGTGTGTGTGTGTATGTATGTAAATGAATAAATGCGAAAGTTTTTTTTCATTTATCACTCCTATATTACCATTAAAACGGGATACTGTTATTTAAATCCAACAGAGTATTTAGAAATACTGTATACTGTTATTTAAATACAACAGAGTATTTAGAAATACTGTATACTGTTATTTAAATCCAACAGAGTATTTAGAAATACTGTATACTGTTATTTAAATCCAACAGAGTATTTAGAAATACTGTATACTGTTATTTAAATACAACAGAGTATTTAGAAATACTGTATACTGTTATTTAAATCCAACAGAGTATTTAGAAATACTGTATATATTCTAAAGAAAAACACCCAAACGACAGATCTTTGTCTGCCTCATTTGCATAACGATTTTTTTTAAACAGTTCATAATAAATTAATGTTTGAACTTATTCATTTGCAATTTTATTGTCTTATATTTTCTATATATATACTATAGTTTTGTCGATATTAGCAGTAATCAATTAAAATAATTTAATAAAAAAACAAATTATTAAACCTGTTTTGCTTTTTAAATATTTCTGATTAATTTTCAGGGGACGTAAGTTAAATTAAAGTAATTAGAAAGAAAGATATACGAGGCATAATCAAGAGTTCAGAAAAGAGTGACAGACACCACAATTTTTGAATTCAATGAAAAAAATTGTAAGTTTAAAAAAAAACAGAGCCCGCACGCACACACACACAGATTAATTTCCTTTTTATTTCTTGGCGGTCATATTTAAAAGATAAATAAATTTGTATCAAAATTACCAAATATGTGAATAAATGCGACAGATTTTGTCTTTTCTTTACAACAAATTTATAAATTAAATCTTTAATATTTAACATTTTCGTTTCAAGTAGCGAACTTTGCAAAGCAATAGTGAGCTGGCAAAGCCAGCTAATATATTATATATATATATATATATATATATATATATATATATATATATTTGTGTTATAATGGAATAATTCCATGAAGAAATCCGGGTATGAGAGCTCAATGTGGTAAACAGAGCAAGAATAACATAAAATATAATAACACAAAATTACATAATTGTCGATGCAATAATTTATTTCAACCTCGTGGTTTCCTCAAGCATCAAACCATAATAACACGAAATTGAAGGTGAATTCAGTTTTCTGTCAGTCTCAAAAATGTAATTGTCTAGTTTGATGCTTGAGGAAACCACAAGGTTGAAATAAATTATTGCATCGACAATTATGTAATTTCG
Organism: Sepiola atlantica; assembly: GCA_963556195.1. Lineage (NCBI taxonomy): Eukaryota > Metazoa > Mollusca > Cephalopoda > Sepiida > Sepiolidae > Sepiola > Sepiola atlantica. Next base: position 39,301,268 of record OY744552.1, read on the forward strand.
TGTTATTATATTTTATGTTTATATATATATATATATATATATATATAGGATCAAAATAAACCAAAGTGAAAACTTATAGTATATGGAACCTATTGTGAAAAGGATTAGCTCAATATACGAGATAGAGCAATAGTAGTACGAGTACTTGTACGAGATTCTACTGTTTTGCTAGGCCCGGAAGTAAATCAAAAAAATGGCCTGTTTTCCTCTTTTCAACCTCCTTTAAGTGCATCTGGACTTACCTACACTTTGAGCACTTTCTCCAATCTGCTCCCACGCAAAGAGTTTTTCTTCACTTTCTACAATTTCACCAGACTTTTTTTCAACGGAAATTTACCACCCGGACATTTTTGCTTATCTTTTTCACGGAACTTTTCTTTTCATTCAATACGTTTTTTTAATAACAATTCTCATATTTTTCAAATATTTGAACTTTGGTTTTTTCGAAAGCCAACTTATCCATCTGTATTTCTCCTCTGATGATAAGATTTCGATCTTTGAAAAGCCTTGGCTTAAGGAAAGAAAAATAAACACTAGTTTATTACTGATTACACCTTGCATTGAACAATTGAAATAAATTTAGACAATCGTCGCATATTTATCACTCTTTTTTCTTCTATCTCTCTCTCTCTCTATATATATATATATATATATATGATATGAAACTTGGTGAAATTACTAATATTTTTCTTGCTAATGGATATCCCATCAATATCATAAAAAGCACCAGCAAAGTTGCTATATTTAATGATGATAAATGTATTGGCCCGTCACTCTCATGATTAGATCCCGATGGCCTTGACATTATGAAAAGGATTTCTTCTTCTACTCAACGTTGTTTTCCAGCAACCATGCTGAGAGTAGTTTACATGACTCAAACCTTTTTCTCTTCTTTCGGTAAGGATGTTTTGCCAGTCATTCAAAAGAATTCTATTGTTTATAAATTCCTGTGTCAGTGTGAAGCTGACTATGTTGGCAACACATCCCAAAGATGAGAAATGAGAATCTCCCAACATATACCACATGATATTCATTTACACAAGGTTTCAAGATCATCCGGGAACTTTCAAGCACATGAATTTTTCATCGGTAATCACCTGGTTGGTACAAATAGTTGTTCTGACCAGTATTCTGATGGGTGGTTTTCTGTTTTACACAGTGCCAGGTCGAACTATCATCTCAATATTATTGAGGCGTTAGTTATTAACAATTCTCGCCTGTGTAGACAAAAGATTTTGAAACATAAGTTGGAGATCTTTCATGATTCAAATCCACCATAACGTTGAGAAATTTACCCCTTTTTTCCCCCCTCTCTCAATTGTTTTCTCCAACTGCAACAATTTCTAATTGGATGTTCTTAGCTTTTAATTCATCATTGTGACGTTTTCTCTTAGAGGGTCAGACGATAAGGCCTTGAGGAAAATTTTAGCAATTTTCTATTTTTTTTCTACCCGCCCGTTTCATTGATTAAAAATGTTTCCTCCGAAATTTATCTTACCATTTTGTTGTACTCTAAATCTACTTTATATATATATATATATATATATATATATATATATATATATATATATATATGTAACATAATCATACAATTATGTGCTGATTATCCATCTATACCGGTGGTTTCCAGACCAATAAGCACTTGGAAACATGCTTACTGCTCCGGAAACCGCCAGCAAGGATGGCTAATCACATAATTGTATGATATCATGAATAAAAATATATCATGCTTTTACTAACATAGCTGAAGACTAATTATTTCTTCATACACACACACATGCATTATATATATATATATATATATATATATATAGGGGAGTTTGAATTACCTACTAGATACTATTCTAGAGTGTCTTCAGTCTCTCTGTACAAGGGTTTGTCAGTATCACCTGACATGAGGATACTTCCCCCTACAAGTAAACCCTGACCAAATATTCAAAATAACATAGTATTCCAAGTCCAAATAAGATCCCCTTGGTATGGCTACACTGGCTCATGCGAGGAATGGTGCACCTCCTCCAAGTGGTGTTGCCTCTAGTAACAGTACTAAGGTGGATACTCCACCAGACCAGATGAATTCTTGTCCTGGAATCCGGTAAGACCAATAGACGGGAGAAGAGAATCAATGTTTTTCATTTCTTTATTAATTCAACTTTTGAGAAATAAAGGAGAACTATAATTGAACACTCGGATATCTGTGTATCTCATATAAAGATCAAATGTTAATTTGATATCAAATAAAATTTTAAAAATACATATATTATTCAGGTTCATGAATATTCAGGTTCACAATATTGGCCAGGAAAGTAGGAGAGTAGAAAGTGACTAACTTGGGTTTACTTTCAGCAGCCTCGTAACTCTTGCTTCCCTTATCTTGTCCTTTAGTCCTCACATTCCATGAGCGATGTTTCTGACAAAGGGGGAAGAATTGCTGTTTTATGAGTCGGAATCTATTCAGCTAACACTTATCGTTGGCTAGTTTTTAACTTTGAAGTAGTCTTTTTTTTTTATCTCCTTACATCAGGTGGCTTCGTGCCTTGTCTGGAGCGACTTCCATAAAAAAATTATAAAATTAAATTTAAAAATTTTTTTAAAAATAACTGGAACGTTATAGCAAAAAAGAAAAGGAATTGTCTACTGTAATATTCGAACCTGAAAAAAATCGCATAAAAAACTGAACTGAAGGCGAACCCTTCATCCACACGACCAAATATGAACGATGATCTTCACTTATTTTTATATGTTTATTTATTTTTCTTACTGATAGTGAAAAGCTTCACATTATTATAAATGGGAAATGAAAAAGGAAAAACCAAGAGATAGTTTTTATATATTCATCAACGTTTCGTCTTTATTGTAAGACTTCCTCAGGATGATAATTTGAAGAAAAATGTCATGCAAGTACATCAAAGTTTGTGGTTGACATGGTGGAGAGATGAGGGAATGTAGTAGCCGTGGCTACTATGAGCACCGGAGGAGAGTCCATGGTCGCTAAAGAATGTACTTGCATGACATTTTTCTTCAAATTATCATCCTGAAGAAGTCTTACAACAAAGACGAAACGTTGATGAATATATAAAAACTATCTCTTGGTTTTTTCCTTTTTCATTTTTGAGCACTCTACTCTATGTGTGCATATATGTAGCAGTAGTAGTAGTCCTTATTATAAACAGCAACAGCAGCCGCCATTAACGATGTTTGAAATATCTGCTTGACTTGTAAGCTTGGCGCTGATTGGAGTAATTTACTCAATCAGAAACATTCTCTTATCAGGGATATTAATGGCCAAGAGCAAAAAAACTGAAATCAGAATGAATTTCCTAACATGGTGGGCCACTGACACCCACCAATTTCCTAACTTGACGGGCTATGCAACGCCCCCCCCCCCCCCCGTTCCGTGTGAAACTTAACAAGTTTAACGTAAAAAGATCCCACATTTCTGGGCCATTCTAGCTTTTTAGGACAGTTAAACAAAAAGGTTTTTCGATATGGGACATAAATTCTGTGAGTATTTTTATTAGGGAGGGGGGGGGCGTTAATTTTTCACGGTGAAAGGTTAGTTAAAAAAAAATTACTTACCCTACCACTAACCCTAGGTCCCAGTGGGTAGCCCCCCCCCACCTCTCAAACAACCTTTTCCTAACCCTAAGTCCTAGTGGAAAGCCCCCTACAAAAGAAACTTCCTTAATACTATCATTAACTCTAAGTTTGAGTGGCAACCCCCAAACAAAAGAACTTGTATAACCACATGTAATTGCCTAAAAAGTAGTCTTCTCCCCCCAAAAAAACTAATGCAGAATTTATCACCCATAGCAACAAAAAAAAAAGAAGCTTTTTTCTGATTTACAAAAAAAAATCGCAATTTTGTTAAAAAGCAGGGGGTCTCACATCCATGTCTCATGCGAGCAGAGCACTGATTCCCGGAGGTTATTTAAGGGAGCGGATCGCCACTGTTCTCTCTTTTTATCCACGAAAGAGCACAGCTGCCTAATTCACCCACATCGCTCCGTTCGACCATCAAACTCCTCTCTTGGGACACAAACAAAACCTAGCGTTAGCTACGGCGTCAACAACAAGACTTCACTATCCAAGATGGTGACCTGCCACACATGGACCTACTCTTAATTCCATTCGACACATAGGCTTACTTCTAAACAATAAAAATTTGAACTCTTCTTCATTCCCTACAAACAGGACATTTATTCTACATATGATAGACTCTCAAACCTTTTTCCTCGTCCAGCTTCATGGACTTATTCTCTATTACTAACACCTTTTATAACGAAGATGGCCAATAAAGTTGATATAAATGTTAGAATGGTACTCTGTCTTTAATTCTACATATACACGTTAAATATAAATATAATATAAAAACTGGTACTTCCTATTCAATACAATGTATTTACTTTCAAAATGTTTACAAAAATATGTGTCAGATATATATCTCAAAGCCATACATTATAGGTATGGCCTTGATTTATCTATATAAAAGTTTGGCTGTCTTAGAAATCGATATGTTAGCAGTTAGAAATGTTATGTTTTATCATAGAATTATGATACAAATCAGTCCGACAGGGGCTTTGTTGCTGTGAAGCTGAGGTATGGTTCTGTTCAGTCCTAGGATATCCACCCTCCCAGGCTTTACCTTCTCACCCTCTGAGAAGGGGTTAGTTTATTGCTAATTATCTGAGGCGCCCCTACCGGAGAATGTCGACGGGTCTGCTCAGGCATATTTTCTAGGCCAGAGTGAGCTGGCTTTTCAAACTTACACCTGACAATTAACTATTATTTGTTATTGTTTTGTAATTCAATGATTGTTTTGATTTAGTTAAATCGCAGGAAGGTTGGTCACCAAGGAAAACTTAGAAGCAAGTAATATCAAGAAAACGTCTGACCCCCCCCCCCCTACACAAGGAGAAAGCGACATTAAATACATAAAAGACGAGAAACGGGAGAGGCCGACTGACTCACGCTCGGTCTTCTTTTTTAACTGTCTTTAAATTTAATGATTGTTCCTGTGAACAAACGTTTCGCATTTGTTTTAACGCCTTTCCAACTGTTTCTAAATTGAAAGTTTTTTTGTTTTTTTTTAAGCGATGGTGTGTGTGTATGGTGGAGACACACATGCACACACCATAGCTCAGACGAATTGATTTCTTCTCTCTTTTCGTTTCTTTACGGTCTCATTTAAAAGATAAGTTTGTATAAAAATTACCAAAATGTTAATATTTATCTATTTATATAAATAAATGTGAAAGATTTTGTCTTGTGTTTAGAAGAAACTTATACATGAAATGTTTATTATTAAAAGTTTTGGCTTCAAGTATCTCAGGTAGGAGAGTTTGCGAAACAATAGCTAACTGGTAAAGTCAGCTAGTATATATATATATATATATATATATATATATATATATATATATATATATATACATATGCATGCAAACGTTTAATGATAACAAACAACAATATAGTAATAATAGAAATGACTTATTTGATGATATCAATAAATTTGGGCCAGTCAGTTTTCTGTGCTCTTATGATAATTTTGTAAAAAAATTAATGAACCAAATTTTAGACTAACGCAGGGCAAACATAAGTCCTTTCAGACAAAATATAAAAATAAAACTTGCATTTTGAAATTTTGTAAAAAAAAAACTACTGAACCAAATTTTAGACTAACACCGGGGGGGGGGGGGATTCTTCAAATTAAGAAACTCAGTTAACGTTGGGTACATGTGCTAGTATTTATGCGTATAAATTTTCATATCTTCGTCACGCTATAAACATTAACATCCATCATTTCAGTCTTGAAAAACAATAAATAATCCTCGTAAGGGTGCCTGTGTGGTAAGTCTAAAGGGAGGCAAGGGTTACGCAATCTCGAACTGTAACTTTCTGACCCTCATTACCTGAGTCCAGTGGCAAGGAGAAATCCAGGACGACTGGAAAAAAATGTCAGGATAAGCAGAGAAAGACTGGTGTTATTTTGTAGTGATTTTGTATTCGACAATTTAATGCTTCCAAATTTCAAAGGGTCACAAAGTGGTATTAGTGACAGTGGCGCAGAAGCCCCGACAGAACTTGAACCCGGCATGTCGAGCTTACAGCTCACGGCTGTAACCATTTCCACTTGATGATAATATTAATAATAGCAACAAGGGTTTTTACTCCGCCTAATAAACCGGTATTGTCCGGGCCTTCGGGTCTGGATTTACGCCGGTCTATTGGTGGTTGTCGGTCCTGTGCAGTTCTAGGAGGTCCACCCCCAGGCTTTGCCTCCCCTCTTTGGGGAGGAGTAAGTTTATTGCTTACTGTCTGAGGCGTCCCTCCCGGGGAATGCCGACGGGGCTGCCCAGGCAATTTTTAAACAGCCAGAGTGCTCAAATTCTCGAGCGCTGGTTCTTTCCCATTTTCCCGACCTTGTGTCACATCTTACCTTGTGGGAGGAAGATAAATAGAAGCAACAACCACCCTTTATATTCTTTTATAGTTTCCTTTTAGGCGAATCTATTATCCGTCAAACAAGCAACATTTAACTTTATTTTCAAATAAAAGGGGGAAAAAAAAAAGAAGGTATGTTCAGTTTACATTAGAACACATTATTTCTTTCCTGTCGTCACATGACAATACGACTAGGTGGGGATGGGCGGAGGGTGTGAGTAAAAAAGGTTGTAGAGGACGCGGATGAGAGTTATATAGATGGGGGGAGGGGTTGAGATGAGGAGGAGGGGGGTGGGAGTCAACCTCGTTGTTTGCAATCTGATCCGGAACAAGTACCGAACAGGCGGCTGCTGCTGCTGCTGTCGTTCACAGACGCAGGTGTTCCCACTTGTGGCGTTGTGTTGATCAGAAGAATAACAGTTTCACTTTCGATATACAAGCATTTGGCTAAGATCAAAGTGTAGTATCTGCTCCGATGGATATACTGCACCCCCATAGACTGGTATTGTCTTGGCCTTCAGGGCTTGATTTATGCCGGTCTATGGGTCTGTCCTGTGCAGTTCTAGGAGGTCCACCTTCCCAGGCTTCGCCTCCCCTCTTTGGGGAGGAGTAAGTTTATTGCTTACTGCCTGAGGCGCCCCTACTGGGGAATGCCGGCGGGCTGCCCAGGCATTTTTTAATGGCCAGAGTGTTCACCTCTGGAGCGCTGGCTTTTTAAACCTCACTTTCCCGACCCAACCTTGGGTCACATCTTACTTGTGGGAGTAAGATAAAACTGGCCTTGTGCCTAACTCCTGGAGAGGAGTAAATAAATACAAGCATCTCACAAGGAGAGATCAGACTACAGCTGTGGGCCAAAGCGCTAGAAAATGACCCCTTCTTCCGACTGGCATCAGGAACGGAAGTGACCAATGGCAAAAAAAATCTGAAATCAAGATGAATTTCTAGAACCCCCCCCCTCCATTACCATCATGGGAGGGGGGGGGTAGGATGATAATCTGCAATATCTTCTTTTTTTTTCTACTGATATGTTTTAAAGGAGACAGGAATTTATTCATTGATGAAACAAACGTCTTCTACCCCTTCTACCCATGAATCATTTGAAATATGGCAAAATTAACATTTTCAGAGAGAGGAGAAAAGAAGGTGAAGCAAAGCAAGAATAAAATGTGATGGAGAGAGGAAGAGGAAAAGAGAAAAGCACGAAAAGAAAAAGAAAAAAGAAAGATAAAGCTATAAAGAGGAAAGGGAAAGAAAGAAAATAGAGCCAAAGGGGGGAAAAATAAGGACATAAAGCTCTAACGATTTGGCCTTGTCTTATTAAAAAAAAAAAAACAGCGGAATTCCGCTTTTTCTTAATTACAAAAAAGCAGAGAACTCACATCCCTGTGACATGGGACCCTCCCTCCTCTCCCCTACCCTCCCTCCCCTGGCTCAGAAGCACCTTGGGTCAAGTAGAAATCACTCAACCGCCTGAGAACAGGAATGAGGCGATCAAAAGTTGCTATGGCCAGATGGGGCAACAGAACTGACCCAATTATCTGTGAATATGGAGAGGAGAACCACACGATGAAACACTGTCTTGTCTACCCTCTACTGCCCAACAAGTGAAGCTTGATAGTTCTTGCAGAGTACAACCAAAATGCAAAGGATTGTGTAAAAAATAATTGGAAACTGTTATATGACCACATGCTTCAAAGACACAAAGAAAGAAAACAAATTCTTATTTCTTCAGCCAGAAAGAAAGAAAGAAAGAAAAACTTTGAATATGATGACGATGATGATCATCATCATCATCATATTCGGTTTTACATCCGTTTTGTATGATGGCATGCATTAGACGGCTTTTAAAAATTGGCTTGGCTTCCAAACTAACTTATCTCTGGCCATGGCTATTTTATCCCACTTTCTTTCAAGTTCATTCTCCTCACTTTCTCCCATGTTTTCTTTGGCCTTCCCCTCCGCCAACTGACCCTGCTACCTCAACTGTTCTAGATCTACTAACCTAAGAATTCTTATCTATTCTTTCAACATGGCCATACCATCCTGTACTGCACACATCTCCCTATACTGTTCAGATTTAATCTTCCTCTGAGGTCATCAGAACTAAGTCTGTCTTTAAGACTCACATTACACATCCATCATATTATTCTCATATCATTTCTCTCCATGCAACGCATGTCCTCCACCTTGACTGGCCAGGTTTCACTTCCATACATCATCACACTGTACGCACATGTCTGATGGACTCTTCTCTTGGTTGAAACTGGTAACGCTCTGCTGGTTAGTGATTGCAGAAGTTCCCTGAGCTTACTCCATCTATTCCTAACTCTTGCAATCAGACAAGCACCAGCTCCACCCTGTGCTCCACTGGTATCATCAAGGTAACAAAACTTCCGAACAACAATCAATAGCTTCCATACAGATATAATTTGTCCACATCTCACATGAAGTGAGCTATCTAAAAATCAAACCATATTTTTTAATGGAAATCTATCTAGACAAGACACGAAGCCACTTGATGTAAGGAGCTAAAAAAAATACTACTACAAGGTCAAAAACTAGCCAACTATAAGTATTAGATAGATTTCGACCCAGAAAACAGCAATTCTTCCCCCTCTGTTAGAAACATTGCTCATGGAATGTGAGGACTAAAAAACAAAATTTAGAGATAGTAGAAAGTGGACCTTGGGTTTACTTTCGGCAGTCTCGTAACTCTCACTTCCCTTATTTTGTCCTTTAGTCCTCACATTCCATGGGCAATGTTTCTGACAAAAGGGGAGGAATTGCTGTTTTCTGGGTGAGAATCTATCCATCTAACTCTTATTGTTGGCTATTTTTTTACCTTGAAGTAGTATTTTTTTTTAGCTCCTTACATCAAGTTGCTTCATGTCTTGTCTGGAGCGATTTCCATAAAAAAAAAAAGAAACAAAAGTTACGAGGCTGCCGAAAGTAAACCTAAGGTCCACTTTCTACTCTCCTTATAAAGTAAAGTCATAATTCTAAGTGCCCAGCTAAAGGTCAAACTACACATGATACATTTACATCATTAGATTCACTGTGACCCCGACCTAGTTATCTAATATATAAAATTAAGTTGGTCAAATTTTCAGAATTAAACCTAAATAGCAAAGCATTTGAGAAATCAATACTTGATTCTGACTCGCCAGTTAAGTACAGAAACTTTCAGTCCGTGTTATTTAAATGATAAAAAAAATTAAATTCCAATAGATTTCATCGATTACATATTCTATCCGACCCGATAATTCTTTCACTAGCATACACTGCGCGAGATTCACTGCTTATTAAAATCACTATTTCTTAAAATTTGAAAAGTGAGATAGCGAACAGATTTATTTAGGATGCCATGTTCTGGAGTAATGCCTAAATCTATTACACTTAAGCGACCGAACATTAGGTAATTACCTTCTATTTCATTTATTTACTTTTTTTCTTGTGTGTTGCAATTTTATTCTGCGACAGGGAGTTAAATTAAAAATGGATCTTCAGTCACATACACAGGGAGGTAAGACATTTTTTGATTTTTATTACTCTTTCTTCGGAAAAGATGAGAGCATCTTCCGTATTATTTTTAACGTGAATATCTGTATCTACTCGTCGTTGTTAAGTAGATACATTTGTGCAGATTTCATTTGTGTTAAAAATCAGACCGGCATAGTCTGACATTTTTGAGGATGGCTTGTTCTGTCGGTCTGAGGTATGGTCCTGTGCAGTTCTAGGAAGTACATCTTCCCAAGCGTTGCCTTCTAACCCATTGAGGGTGAAGTTTATTACTAATCGCCTGAAGCGCCCCTACTGGGGAATGCCGACAGGGCTACCCAGGCAATTTTTGTTCGGCCAGAGTGCTCTTCCTCGAGGGCACTAACTTTAAATCCCACTTTCAAAACTTTGTATCACATCTCCCCCTCCCCGTGGGAGGAAGATAAATCCATTCATTTGTGTTTAGCATTTAATCGTTGGCAGCTAAGTTATTAAAAGTTAAAGTGTTTAATTCTCCTCATCCCCACGTACACCAAAAATTATTTAAATACATTAACTTTTAATAAGTTGGGGAGAGAGAGAGAGAGAGAGAGAGAGAGAGAGAGAGAGAGTAGAAAGTGTGTGGGAGATGGAGGAGGGGAGAGGAAAAGGGAAGGGGAGAGGGGAAAGGGAAGTGGGAGAAGTAAAGGTAGGAGAGAGGGAGGGAAAGAAATTTAAAAAGAAAGAGGTTACACAATTTTTTTTTTTTTTTTTTTTTTTTTTTTTACTTTTCTACATTTTTATACATGCCCCCCCCCCCCGGGCAATGCCAAGTAGCCCTACTAGTTAGATTTTTTTTTTCAGTCAACTCCCTCCACACCTTTGGTTGGACTCTTGCACATTAATAAAGGGTCCACCGGTTTCCTAGTATTGTGAACCCATCCTGGGACGGGTATTCCAGCAACTGGTAGATATGATCAAAAATATTAGCAGAGCTTCGGAATAGAGGACGCATCTATTTTTGATCACCATTTTAAAAGAAATTTCAGATTGTCGATTAGTATGCATAGAGCAAATCTATGTAATGAACGTGAAGGTGAACGGCCCCACAAAAGAACATGAGTTTTGTGCCATTTACCAGGGGAAAATGGCGGAAATACTTTCCCAGGACCCAGTGCAAGATGATTCGAACACTGTCCCAGTGACAACGGAGGCCGACACTGGTCAAAGCGCAAGCCACTCAGCTGTCTATGTGGTGGAAAGGGAGACACTGACTCTTAGAAACATTCTGGACAGTGAGGCGAGACGTGTCGGCTCATGCAAACATCCCAGGCAGCAAATCGAGTAGTGGCTGCTTATTTGAAGGAGTCGTTTTGGGGTTCAATAGAAAGAGGCATAATTCACCATTTGTGATTAGTCTTCTCGACCTGGTGCTGTTAAGTTCGTAGGATAATTCTTTTGCAGTGCGTGTTGCAGTCCCATGTGAAACGTTTTTTTACTAGTTGTGTCTACTGTCAGATTGGAAAAATTGTTTTCTTCCATCAAGTTTTTTTTCTTGTCAATATTTCGAAAAAAAAAAAAAAAAAAAAAAAAAAAAAGAATTTTGTCTTTTTGTTTGTCCTGTTGAAGTCAAGGTGCAAGCGGTTCCCTGATCAAGTTTTATTTACAACAAGAGAGAATTTTTTGTTTTTAAATAAAGGGGGTTCATTTCATTATTATGCTTGATTTTTAAAATGGATACTGACTTTATTCCTAATCTATTACATAAAGGACAGTTGTTTTTCTTTTCATTTTCTTTCATTTGCTGAGGACAGGGCATTCTTCCAAATGCCATACGATCACTCACTATTTACAGACTCCAACCGAGAGCTCTTTTCAGGATTCTGGCTGTTCTCTTGAGTGCAGTTGTTTGGATTTCTTTTGCACTTGGTTCACCTGGTTTAAATGCCAAGTGTATGTGTGTGTGTGTCCAGCTAAAAGTCAAAAACTACAAAACAAACACACAGAAAGTTGGTATATTCTTGATCGGCGTTGCCCTGTAAGAATACCTAAAATTTAGAAAAAATTATTCATTCTTTGACTCTAAACTGGTGGAAATTATGTCCGGGGTCAGCCATTTTATGTACTAAAGGGAAGTTACTTATTTTTTTATCAAGGAGTTAATTTCCTTATGCCGACTCATTCCTTGAGGTATCTATGTTAAGGAGAGTTGTCTGTGTGTATGTGTTGTGTGTATGTCTAGAGAGAGGAATGTGTGGGCAGAGGAGAAAAAGGGTGGTGGGGAGAGGGAGGGAGAAAACTAATGAGAGGTAAAAAGATAGAAGTTTTACACTTTTTCCCCAGGCAACGCCGGATAGCCCAGCTAGTCTATTATATAAAATACAGTTGTGTGTGTCCGTGTGTGTCCAGCTAAAAGTCAAAAGCTACAAAACAAAAACCTACAGAGTCGGTATATTCTTAATCTGGAGAATAATATCTAAAAAAAATTTTAATTATTTATTCTTTGTGGGTCAACTGGGCCTGGTTTCATCAGGGAGGAGGGGGTGTCGGTTTTTCAACCATTTCCAATGTTATCTATTATAGGAGCGGTGAATTACTTACATTATTATTATTATTATTATTTTCAATACACTAAAACAAGAGAGAGAGGAATGGGCTGGGTGGAGGTGAAAGAGGGGTGGGAGAGAGGGATATGGAAAAACGGGGAAGGGGAAAAGATATAAAGAGATAGACAGAGAGAAGTTTTAATATAAAGATGTTATACACCATTTTTAACCTCTTCTATTTATTTTTTATGCCCCCGGGTAGCCCTGCTAGTGTCTACATAAAGGTGGCCTTTTGGCTAAGATCAAAGTGTAGTATCTGTTCCGATGGATATACTGCATCCCCATAGACTGGTATTGTCTTGGCCTTCGGGGCTTGATTTACGCCGGTCTATGGGTCTGTCCTGTGCAGTTCTAGGAGGTCCACCCTCCCAGGCTTTGCCTCCCCTCTTTGGGGAGGAGTAAGTTTATTGCTTACTGTCTGAGGCGCCCCTACCGGGGAATGCCGACGGGGCTGCCCAGGCAATTTTTAAATGGCCAGAGTGCTCACCTCTCGAGCGCTGGCTTTTTAAACCCCACTTTCTCGACCCGATCTTGGGTCACATCTTACTTGTGGGAGTAAGATAAAACTGGCCTTGTGCCTAACTCCTGGGGAGGAGTAAATAAAACCTGTTATTAAGTAAATGTCCATTTAAAAATGAAGCTATAACGAACTAATCTCCCTCTCGGTACATGAACATATTTATATATGTATATTTATACTAGTGTACACTTTCCATCAAAAATGAAAAACTAAAAATAATAATAATTCATATAAAATTATAGAATTACGTCAGCCATTTCATTTTTCATATATAAATTATTATCATTTCTGATGACCTAAAGAAGAAAAAAAACAAGCGCTGTTTACTTTTTATTTATAGTGGAGGATTTCTTCCTGAATTAATTTCAAGTGGTGGGGATTGTCTAACTTGCTATTTGCTTTGTCGCTTCCCGTCACCACTTGAAATGGTGACATCTGGGAGGCTAGAAAGAGGAACATGTTTTATTCACTAACTTTTGCATAACGGGATTGATTTATATTTATTCGTATACAAATAAATACACATTGGTCTTTATTATAAAGTGGGGGGATTTTTACCCCCACCCCACGAAAAACAAAAAAACTCGATCTATTCCGAAGCTTGCCGTTTTTTAACGAATAAAAAAACAAAGATTTAGCAAATAGTTTAACGAAGGAATATTATCTTGCAATCTATTTGTAATGAAGAAGAAAAAGAATGACGAAATATTAATGGATTCCTGAAAGAAAAAGAACAATAAGATGAAGCCAATAAAGAATAGTTGTTAGAATTTCTCTTCTGCAAATGGTTGCTGCTAATGACGTGTGCATCAGGGTCTGCAGTGCTACTAGTCACAGTACCAGTTGATAATGGAATGGTGTGGCCGACATGCACGCATGAGACTTTTCACTTTTTAACTATATCTGCTGTGTGTTCAGATCAATACTGTTCAAACATGGTGAGGGAGATGCAGCGAAGTGGAGCTCATAGTGGGAGGTGGGAGAGGGAGGTTAGAGAATGAAAGATAGTGAGAGGTTAGAGAACGAGAGGGAGTGAGACGTACAGAGGGGGTGGGAGTAACGAGAATAGGAGAGGGGGGGAAGAGAATTGGAGAGAGGGTGTGGGAGGAAAGAGAACTGGAGAGAGGGTGTGGGAGGAAAGAGAATTGGAGAGAGGGTGTGGGAGGAAAGAGAATTGGAGAGAGGGGGTGGGAGGAAAGAGAATTGGAGAGAGAGGGGTGGGAGGAAAGAGAATTGGAGAGAGAGGGGTGGGAGGAAAGAGAATTGGAGAGAGAGGGGTGGGAGGAAAGAGAATTGGAGAGAGAGGGGTGGGAGGAAAGAGAATTGGAGAGAGAGGGGTGGGAGGAAAGAGAATTGGAGAGAGAGGGGTGGGAGGAAAGATAATGAGAGAGAGGAGTGGGAGGAAAGAGAATGAGAAAGAGGGGTGGGAGGAAAGAGAAAGAGAGGGGTGGGAGGAAAGAGAAAGAGAGGGGTGGGAGGAAAGAGAAAGAGAGAGAGGGGTGGGAGGAAAGAGAAAGAGAGAGAGGGGTGGGAGGAAAGAGAAAGAGAGAGAGGGGTGGGAGGAAAGAGAAAGAGAGAGGGTGGGAGGAAAGAGAATGAGAGAGAGGGTGGGAGGAAAGAGAATGAGAGAGAGGGTGGGAGGAAAGAGAATGAGAGAGAGGGTGGGAGGAAAGAGAATGAGAGAGAGGGTGGGAGGAAAGAGAATGAGAGAGAGGGGTGGGAGGAAAAGGGAATGAGAGGGGTGGGAGGAAAGAGAATGAGAGGGTGGGAGGAAAGAGAATGAGAGGGTGGGAGGAAAGAGAATGAGAGGGGTGGGAGGAAAGAGAATGAGAGAGAGGGTGGGAGGAAAGAGAATGAGAGAGAGGGTGGGAGGAAAGAGAAAGAGAGAGAGGGTGGGAGGAAAGAGAGAGAGGGTGGGAGGAAAGAGAAAGAGAGGGGGGTAGGAAAGAGAAAGAGAGAGGGGAGGAAAGAGAAAGAGAGAGAGGGGTGGTAGGAAAGAGAATGAGAGAGAGAGGGGTGGGAGGAAAGAGAATGAGAGAGAGAGGGTGGGAGGAAAGAGAATGAGAGAGAGAGGGTGGGAGGAAAGAGAATGAGAGAGAGAGGGGTGGGAGGAAAGAGAATGAGAGAGAGGGGTGGGAGGAAAGAGAATGAGAGAGAGGGGTGGGAGGAAAGAGAATGAGAGAGAGGGGTGGGAGGAAAGAGAATGAGAGAGAGGGGTGGGAGGAAAGAGAATGAGAGAGAGAGGGGTGGGAGGAAAGAGAATGAGAGAGAGGGTGGGAGGAAAGAGAATGAGAGAGAGGGTGGGAGGAAAGAGAATGAGAGAGAGGGTGGGAGGAAAGAGAAAGAGAGGGGTGGGAGGAAAGAGAATGAGAGAGAGGGGTGGGAGGAAAGAGAATGAGAGAGAGGGGTGGGAGGAAAAGGGAATGAGAGGGGTGGGAGGAAAGAGAATGAGAGGGGTGGGAGGAAAGAGAATGAGAGAGAGGGGTGGGAGGAAAGAGAATGAGAGAGAGGGGTGGGAGGAAAGAGAATGAGAGAGAGGGGTGGGAGGAAAGAGAATGAGAGAGAGAGGGGTGGGAGGAAAGAGAATGAGAGAGAGGGGTGGGAGGAAAGAGAATGAGAGAGAGGGGTGGGAGGAAAGAGAATGAGAGAGAGAGGGGTGGGAGGAAAGAGAATGAGAGAGAGGGGTGGGAGGAAAGAGAATGAGAGAGAGGGGTGGGAGGAAAGAGAATGAGAGAGAGGGGTGGGAGGAAAGAGAATGAGAGAGAGGGGTGGGAGGAAAGAGAATGAGAGAGAGGGGTGGGAGGAAAGAGAACGAGAGAGAGGGTGGGAGGAAAGAGAATGAGAGAGAGGGGTGGGAGGAAAGAGAATGAGAGAGAGGGGGTGGGTGGGAGTAACGAGAATGAGAGGGGGAAAGAGAATTGGAGAGAGGGGGTGGGAGGAAAGAGAAAGAGAGGGGTGGGAGGAAAAAGAAAGAGAGGGGTGGGAGGAAAGAGAATGAGAGGGTGAGTGGGAGGAAAAAGAATGAGAGGATGAGTGGGAGGAAAAAGAAAGAGAGGATGAGTGGGAGGAAAAAGAAAGAGAGGATGAGTGGGAGGAAAAAGAAAGAGAGAGTAAATTATTTAGTTATAATGAAAATAAAATTTTGTTTTGAGATACCAAGTATCACTTGTTCTCTACATTCGATTGGTGGTCCCTTACGTTTACTGATTAAAAAAATTTTTTTTAACAGAGTTCACCCCAAACAAGGCAGGCTGCCACTGTAGGTGTAAGGGGCTACTAAGAATTAGGGTGAAAGTTTTGAGGGGGAACAATCTAAATTAGGAGCTAGTTTTAAATTTCTGCATGTCGATACAGTCGGGGTGCAAGGAGGGAGTTCCATAGGCCGGCAACACGGGGAAAGAAGCTATTAAAGTATAAGGCTCTCCGGCATCTGGGGACGTCCACAGTGAATGGATAAGATTTCGCTGATTGTCGGGTGTGTCAAGTGAATTTACGTCGAGGGCGCACCAGAGCAGCAAGTTCATCGGAGCACATTCCATTAAAGTACTTGTAAAGCAAGCACAGGGATGCAACATTGCGGCGATGGGACAGGGGCTGGAGCTTGGTGGCTAGTGAGAGACCTATTAGATTATAAACTCTTTTTTTATACTTTGTTTAAGAGTGAGAGGATGGTGCACCAGCCGAGATGTGACAACAATACTCCATGCATGGAAGGATGGGAGCTTTGTAGAGAGATAGGATACTGTCAAGTGTGAGAAGCATGAATTGGAACAAATACATAGAAGACATTGCCAAGGCTGCTGCAAAGAAGGTGGGCTCCCTCTACCATGCTAAAAAAAACTTCTTACACGTGACAGTATCCTATATATATACAAAGCCACTAGTCTGTGGAAGTCTGCAGATTCCGGAGAGCCTTCTACTCTAATAGCTTCTTTCCTCATGCTGCTGGTCTTTGGAACTCCCTTCCTGTTCCCTGTTTCCCCCGACTGTACCGACATGCAAAAATTTCAACTAATGTGACACAGTTGCAAACTTAGGATGACCCCCCCCTCCAAAGAAAACTTTCACGCTAATTCTCAGTAGCCCATTACGTCTACAGTGACAGCTTGCCTTGTTTGGGGTGAACTATGTAAAAAAAAATTTTTTAATTAAGTATCGATAGGTCAGACAGATTGCTATTTGGGTCTGACTTTGAAAATCCAGCAAGATAACTTTGTATGTTAGAAGATTAGGATGTTCATTTCGTTGTGAACAATATAAACAAGCCGCGCATGTGTGGTACCCCTCTGTATGTGACTCGATGTGGCGAGTGTAAAATGCAATAAATTTGGGCAATTTGGGGCATTTTTGACCTCCCCTCCCTTTGACCCTCTGGAGGGCGCGAACCAGAATATTTCTGAGGGCATGGATGCTCATTTTATATCCAGAACAATTGCCTCTACATTTTGGCCAAGTTTCAGAAAAATTGAATGGATGGATCAAAAGTTATGGGAGAAAAGGGTCATTTTTTGCCATTTTGGGGCCTTTTCACCCCCTGGGGGCGCGAACCAGATTTTTTCCAAAGTCAGCGATACTTATTTTCTATTAGGAACAATTGCCTCCACATTTTGGCCAAGTTTCAAAGAAATTGAGTGGATGGATCAAAGGTTATGGGACAAAAAATGTCATTTTTTGCCATTTCGGGGCCTTTTGACTCCCTGGGGTGTTGACTAGATTTTTTTCAAAAATCGGAGAATGTCACTTTCTAACCTGACCAAAGTTACAACTTCATGCAAAATTTCAGAGAAATTCAATGGATGGTTGCGGAGAAAAATCCGGATGGACGGACATGCCTCAAAACATAGGTCCCCCGATTTTATAAATCGGGGGACCAATAATAAGTAACCATAAATTGAAAGTCACATTAAATAATTAGGATGTGACTAAATGGGTCAAATGTCGTCTGGTCTTTATATTAGTAAAGCCTAGTTGTGTGTGTAAATTGAATGGCTGTTTCACAACAGGCAAAAAAATAAAAATACATTTTGTATGTTGTAACAAATAAAGGTTATCTTTCTCATTTTACAATAACTTTTTACTATTTAAAAAAAACAAAAAAAACTTTCTTTGCTAAAACATTAACACTTATCAAAAAAGCAAGAGAAAAACAATAAAAAAACAATATGGCCGACAGTTCGTCCACGCATTAGAAGTAAATTCATAAAACAAAGCCTTTTTAATATGAAAATATCATGAAATTATGTTCGCCAGATTAGCATTGAAGCTGACAAATCAAACTTTGATTCTGACGAGATAATTTTCATTTGTTATTGTTATACTATGTTATAAACTAACGTACTTCCATGAATGGATAATCTATTATAATAATATTGCTTCATTCGAGCAATATTTATATAAATATTGCTTCATTCGAGCAATATTTATATAAATATTGCTTCATTCGAGCAATATTTATATAAATATTGCTTCATTCAAGCAATATTTATATGATAGAATATTGGAGTCATTTATGCCAGTAAGTGCTAATTTGATTCTATACCCCACCCCCACTACGCAAACGTAATGGTCTTTGGGGAAGAAGGAGTTATTTTTGGCCTGGTTGATTGCGAGGGAGTAACCTGGACAATGCCTGGGCAGATTTTGCTGGCATTGGTCTAGTAGTGCTGAGTGACGTTGGATACCTGGGCGATGTCATCATGTATCATTTGGTTTGCAGCACTCGTGTACCAGGTGTATGGGAATCCCAAGGTGTTGGTTTGGGAGATTCAGTAAAAGCACTAAGAATGGGCACTGAAATTACACGTGTTGCAAGTTTTCTGAGGAATCTGCAGTTTCACAGAGTGATTCTGCCTGATCCATCAATCCTGATCTGATATTGACAATTAGGGAGAGTTTCAAACAACATTATCTATCACGGTCTGTTTGGGCATTGTAGCGAGGCAATTTCTCCTTCTCGGAGTGGGCATAGTGTATGTGCTGTGTGGTTGTACCGCTCTGTAAAGTAAGCATTGCGTTCAGATAAGCTTATCGCATGGTTCCTAGCTGCAGCTATCCATTTTGCATGTGGTCTAGGTTGGGATGGTGTGAAGTCACAAGGCAGTGGAGCAAGGGTTGTGCCGGTGATAGGGGTGTTGCGATATTGCAGGATGGCTCAGACAACACTGTCATTATTCAATTAGCCCTGAGGACCTGTTTTGCCATGAATTATCCACTTTGCTGTTATTACAGCAAGATATATATATATATATATATATATATATAATATATATATATATATTTCTATCCAGTCACACAAAAGTTAGTGAGTAAAGCACATCTTTTTCCAGCTCCCCCCCCCCCCTGTACTGAATAGAAAATATATACAATATATTTATTATTTATAGTCAAAATTTCACGGTTTAAGCTCAATAGATATTAATTTTTAACTCCAGAGCATGTATAAATAAACAATGGAAAATTAGAATCTAGTGACCATGTCTTTATTCAATCTTAAAGGGATCCAGTTCTTTAGGGTCCGTTTCATCATCACTCACACAACCAAAATACAGAGTTATATATCTTGGATTTTCTATGAGTGTCACTCGTCAGGAGGAAATGCCAACACCGTATCCAAAACATCAGAAAAAGAAAACTCACATTTTTAAAAGCATTTATATATGCAGGTTCATTAGGAAATAAGTTACTGTTTACTTTCATGAATTAGCGCTATAACATATTTACAGTATATATGTGGAAATTGAAGAAAATAACACACAAGTACTTAATGTTTGAAACAAAGGTGGTGGAAGGAGTGGGCCTAATGAGCTGCTTCAGACAATCATCCTGAGGAAGTCTTGAAATAAAGACGAACGTTGATGAATACATAAATAATATTTTTTTGGTTTTCCTTTTTTCAATTTCCATTACGTCAGAACATTATTTTGATTCTTATATATATATATATATATATATATATAACTCAGTAGAATACAAAATTAATGACAATCAGTATTTTGCAATCATGCTCCAAAAATTCAATATTAACAAATATTATTGTGTACATATGTTTCAGAAATATTTTAATCCACTCTTCAGCACAAAAAAATTAAATCTTTTACCATTTCGTTAGAGGTCAAGCTAACAATGGAATTGTTAAATGATTACAAACACAAAACAAAAATACTTGACAAAATCCAGAAACCGTATTTTCTTTTTTTTATACTTTTCTCCTTTTTTCTATAAGCTATGTTTATAGGCTATAATAATTGGATTCAAGTGTCCAATGTATATATTCTTTTTTTCAAAAAGATGGATTCACTCTTCAAAGTACGTATACGGTTCCAGTTTATAACAAGCTGATATTATCTTTTAATAAATGATGCTTAATTTCTTCGGAACAAAAATTAGTAATCTAAACAGTAAATAATTGTCAACTTTAAAATGCACAATATTTATGGGTGCAGAAATAACGAAGAAAACATCAGTTCATAATGCAGGAAATTACCATTTTATAATACAATAATTATATATATTATATTTGTTTTGTTTTATCTACATACATACATATACGTTTCATCCTTACGGAATCGTCAGTGTATATATATATATATATATATATATATATATATATATATATGTCTCTTTCCTCCTACTTATCGGATGTGTGAGAGACAGGCCACCTGCCGGCGTTCAAAGAGAACACTGCCCTTCCACACCGAGCAGACAGTTTTTAACTAAAGAACTCCCCTCTTTTCTTATTTCTTTTCCTTCCTGGTACATGTGTACCAGAAATAAAACAGACAACAAGAACCCCCATATATGACCTTGACAGGCGACCCCTCGTGGCCAGTTAGTGAAATAATAATATTAATTTTAGTTAGCCATTTTCAAGAACTCTGTTCATACCTCATAGAAGGCTTGAAGAAGTGAATGGTTCCCGAAAATTTCCTACAGCCTATCCAAAAAAAAAAAAAAAAAAAAAAACTGAAACTTCTAAAATCGTCTAATAAATTTGGCACAAAATTGTAAGTCGCACATTTATTTTTTCTTTCTACATTCTCAGTTTGTTTTTGTTTTTTATTCACTTTTATTATACTTTTTTCTCCCACTTGTGCGCCTATGATTTTCTGTTGACTGATTACACCTATATATATATATATATATATATATATACATATATACACATATATGGTCATTATGATTGTTATGGTAAAAAAGTCGGTCAGTTGTAAAATGAATAGTTTGTGAGTCTACACAACGAACATAACAGACAGTCCTGGGCTGTTCATTGTGATCTGAGCTGACCACACACTGGTTGGCAATGACGGATCGAATTTACAATTCAAATCACTTTTGCACATGGACGAATATGACGTCATCGAAACCAAATGAATGACAAATATTGAAGTTAAAAATATTGAAGTTAAAAATATTGAAGTTAAAAATATTGAAGTTAAAAATCGTTCATCTTGTTGCTTTTTAGTTATTAATGAAGAAATGTTTTTCGAAAATAAGGATGAAAAGTTCTTGAAAAATAAGAAAAAATTTTGCTAATATTTTTTTAAACATACAAATCCAATACATAGGTTAATTCATTTATTTGTTTGGCTGACACAAAACATTAATTCTTTGGCTTTTTAGCTAGGAACAAAGTG
The DNA here is from genome assembly GCA_963556195.1 of Sepiola atlantica. NCBI lineage: Eukaryota > Metazoa > Mollusca > Cephalopoda > Sepiida > Sepiolidae > Sepiola > Sepiola atlantica. The sequence goes on from OY744552.1 coordinate 39,322,948, forward strand.
TAGTATCTGTTCTGATACTACACTTTGTCTTTTCTGTCCTCGGTCAGTGAAGAAGAAATCCTTCTAGACCGAGACAATTTTAATTTTTGTCCCAATCCAGAAGGCCCCTTTTTGGGTTACTGGATTTTCCCCACATTGAAAACCGACCTTGTGCCTAACTCTGCCCTCGTGGACACAAAATACATTGAATTTATGCACGGCGCAACTTGATCTTTTATTGCGTCGTATCTTTAGGAGTGATCTGCTAGGATTGAATACGATCAACCGGAACGGATTCATTCTGAAGACGCCCTCCACCCCACCCTCTATCTGCATATTTAGTGATAAAAATGCCTCACAGGCTAACGAAAATGCTATTTCAAAATTAAGACAAACCAACGACAATGCTATTTAAAAAAAGTAAGCATCACAGACCAACGAAAATGCTATTTAAAACTTAAGCATGACAGACCAACGAAAATGCTATTTAAAACTTAAGCATGACAGACCAACGAAAATGCTATTTAAAACTTAAGCATGACAGACCAACGAAAATGCCATTTCAATCTTAAGCATGACAGACCAACGAAAATGCTATTTCAATCTTAAACATGACAGATCAACGAAAATACTATTTCAAAATTAAGCTTGACAGACCAAAGAAAATGACATTTCAATCTTAAGCATGACAGACCAACGAAAATACTATTCCAAACTTAAGCATGACAGACCAACGAAAATGCTATTTCAAAATTAAGCATGACAGACCAACGAAAATGCCATTTCACAATTAAGCATGACAGATCAACGAAAACTCTATTTTCAACATAAGCATTACCGACCGACCGACCAACAGAAAATGTGAAAACACTTGTATGAATGAGTTTTGTTTCTCAGATTCTATTTTAGTATCAGATACTCAAGGGAGGAACCACGTGAAGGTTACCAACCTCCCATAGTGAAATTTGAGCACTATCGCCGATGACTGAACTCTAATATGGGACACCAAGCCCGCAGTGCATATTGCTAACATGCAGATTGTCCCAAGGTTACCTATATCTTTTTCTTCTTTCTTCTTCTACTGTTATTGGCAATATGATAACGTACTGGGCTATATTTTTTTTTTAATTACTTAGTCCGGCCCTGACGACTGCTAATATGAAACCTTTTTAAATAATCATCTAAAAATAACATCAACTCATTTTAAATTGAAGAATACAATAGAGAGGTCAGAGCAGACAGAAAGAGACTAATTTAAGATTTTGTCTTTATTTTTTTTATATTACACTGTTTTTACAAACTCACTTTTTTTTATTCAAACAAATTAACCTTAACTCAGTGGGTGACTCAATGGGTCACATTTTCTTCCAATCCACTCATAATATAAGTGGCATTTTCTGTGTGGGTGTGGGTGTGTGTGTGTGTCCGTCCGTCACAATATCTTAACTTCTTTTATAAATGGAAAATATTGCATAAATAGTAAATAATAAATTCTCAACAAATAAGGCTGATGCCATGACCGGAAATCGAAACCGAAACCTTGAGATCTTCAGTCTAATGTTCTACGAACTGAGCTATTTAGGTTTTCTTATAAATAGATCTCAAAACATTACCTTAACAAAATAAGTATAGCTTTGGCGTGATGTCATAGATTTATGACTCACGTCATGTTTCAAAACATGAATTCAAATGTAAGTGATCATAAAATAAATAAACAAATGGTTAAACATTATCAATAGCGTTTGAAATTCTTTTAACAGTCCAAAACAATTTTGCTTTAACTACGTATTGGCGTTAAAAACTATCATACATACATACATACATACATATATATATATATATATATATATATATATATTTAAATGTCAAATTAAATTAAAGATAATCGAATTATCGTTTAATAATAATCTATCGTGATAATATAAAGCTCAATATATTGAATAGAGCAATCAATTGAATATATATATATATATTGATATATATATTATATTTAAATGTTGAATTAAATTAAAGATAATCGAATTATCGTTTAATGATAATCTATCGTTATAATATAAAGCTCAATATATTGAATAGAGCAATCAATTCTAGAGATAAAAGATGAGAATAAAAAATTGTAAAGATACAATATTTATTAGAACATCAGAAGTTCAAAGCAAGGAGCTTCATATCCTTAATCCATGGATTTTCAAAGATAAACTCTTTTCATCAGAGGATAGAAAAAAACTGACAATGTAATTGTAAATATTATCGGCAACATTTAACTTTGAAAAAAGTTATACACAAAATAAAAACTTAATGGTAAAGAGTTTTTTGTTGAGATGAGAACGTAGAGTTATGGTAGACGCCGTCAAAGAAATATATATATATATATATATATATATTTCGGCAGCAAGTCATTTATTATACATGCGTCGTTGAAGACCAGAGTTTTCTTTCTTTGCTATCCTTCTAGTTAATCTCTTGACGCAGCGAGTGATTCATCGGTTTTAATTGGTGGAGTATGGCTCCTAACGTATCGTGGGTCATTCCTCGAGCGCTTCAACAATTAACACAATAATAATAATAATAATAATAATAATAATAATAATAATAATAATAATAATTATAATAATAATAATAATAATAATAGATATTAAAAAAAAAATTAAATAAAAAAATAAAAAAATAAATAAGTAAATAAACGAATAAAGATATATATATATATATATATATATATATATGTAATTAATACATATATAATTAATAATAAAACTATAAATACGGCTTTTTACTAATTATAAGACAAAGCCTCCTGAAGACGGTCGCGAGACCGAAAGCGCTCGAGGAATGGCCCAAGATACAACGTTAGGAGCCATACTCCACCAATTAACACCGGAAAACCGACGAATCGCTCGCCGCGTCGAGAAATTAACTAGAGGGATAGCAAAGAAAGAAAACTCTGGTCTTCAACGACGCATGTAAAATATATATATATATATATACAGGGTGGGCAAAAATAAGGGTCCTATTTTTAAAAATTCATAACTTTTTTATTTATTGATTTTTAAAAAATTTTTTTTTTAGAATAAGTAAAGGACCCCTTCCGAAGCAAGCATGAGCCATATTAGCCCTAAGGAACGTACCCTCATTTAGAAAACATTATTTTTGCTTAAAAAACTCAAAACAGTGTAAAAAACAATACTTTAGTTTTTGTAAGTTTTAAGAAGTGTTTTTCGGCTAAAATTTGTTTTGTTTATTTCAAAAAATCTCGGAAGGGTCAGTCTACACACACATAAAGTTTGGTGAGTTTAACTTTTATTTTGTGGAAGTTATTCAAATTCAAGTTATTCAAATTTAAAGATAGGACCCTTATTTTGGCCCACCCTGTATATATATATATATATATTACTAGACAAACTGTCTAGGCCGGCAGGGTCTCGTCATATAGAATAATGGACTTGTGCCCTAATAATCTAATATTTAATTATTTATCTCCTTATAATTCAATGAGATTTGATATATTATTTAAGCAACAAGTCGGATGTAATTGTGCATTTAGCAGCTTATTAGTTGCTTTTGTTTTGTTTTTGCAAATAAATTTAATAGAAGAAATTTAAAATAAATATCAACTTTAAATAAACATATTCTGCGCCAGAAAACTTACACTCCTAATATTATTCGGAAATTGTTGAAGGAGTGTTGTGTCATCCACACGTTGCACAACACATATGGTATTAATTAAAAACACAAAAACAACCGTTGAATACTTTTGTTTAAGGTCAGCACTCCATAGACTGTCTCTTAATCTAGCTAGCGAGTGTTCGCTTGGGTAATTCGCTTAAATAAACGGTTATTTTAACCCACTGGGCTAGAATAAACATAGAAAGATTACAAGGCGAAAATGAGAAATTCTCTGCCTTTTGGCCGGGATCAAAGTGTAGTATCTGTTCCGACTGTCCTGTGCAGTTCTGGGAGGTTAACCCCCTCCCAGGCTTTGCCTCCCCTCTTTGGGGAGGAGTAAGTTTATTGCTTACTGTCTGAGGCGCCCTGCCCAGGCAATTTTTTAAGAAACTCCTTACTCTTCCTCTAGAGTGCAAATTCCCACCTTCCGACCTTGTGTCACATTCTACTTTGTGGGACGTAGATAAATAGGAGAATAAACATAGAAAGATTACAAGGCGAAAATGAGAAATTCTCTGCCTTTTGGCCGGGATCAAAGTGTAGTATCTGTTCCAATGGATACTACACCCCATAGACTAGTATTATCTTGGCCTTTGTGGCTTGATTTACGCTGGTCTGTGGGTTTGTCCTGTGCAGTTCTAGGAGGTCCAACCTCCCAGGCTTTGCCTCCCCTCTTTGGGGAAGAGTAAGTTTATTACTTACTGCCTGAGGCGCCCCTACCAGGGAATGCCGACGGGGCTGCCCAGGCAATTTTTAATGGCCAGAGTGCTCACCTTCTCGGGCGCTGGTTTATCAAATCCCACTTTCCCGACCTTGTTTCACATCTTACCGCTGTGGGAGGTAGATAAATAACATGAGACTTGTACAGGATTTGAACCTATGTCTCCGAATAAGAGGCACCATCACCTACCACAGATACCAACTTAACCAATTTTTTGTTTACACTATTGGGTCATCACTTATCAATCCAAGAGTCACTTGAGAATAAAGATTAATGAGACGGTAATGATTGCCAGCCAAAAAATGAGGAACACTATGAGAGTACTAACATTGATCAATGGTATGGACTACGCTTGACTACTTATAGAGCGAGATCAAAGTGTAGTATCTGTTCAGATAGATACTGCACCCCATAGACTGGTATTGTCTTGGCCTTCGAGGCTTGATTTACGCCGGTCTATGGGTCTGTCCTGTGTAGTTTTAGGAGTTCCACCCTCCCAGGCTTTGCCTCCCTTCTTTGGGGAGGAGTAAGTTTATTGCTTACTGCCTGAGGCGCCCCTACCGGGGAATGCCGACGGGGCTGCCCAGGCAATTTTTAATAGCCAGAGTGCTCACCTTCTCGAGCGCTGGTTTATCAAATCCCACTTTCCCGACCTTGTGTCACATCTTACCGCTGTAAAATAAAATAGGGCGGTTTATGACAAGAATTTGTTGACATTGGATTTGAAGATGATCAAGTTGTAATCAACAGGGAAGCAGTCCCGCAGTAATGTGTTCAGCAGGTGAGAAGCCCTGGCAAAGAAGCTTTGTTCATGAAAATTCCGTTGCGGTAGGAAGACGAGTTCTTGTTGTGAATGTTTTACAAGAAGGAACCAAAGATTGGAGCTCAGTCGAGCACCTTCTATGAAAATAACGATTGAGTAGAGAGAGACTAGCAACGTCTCTTTCGTGAGAAAAGGGCTGTAAGAAAGAGAAGAGATCACCCCCTCCCCCACTAGATTTCGAAGTTGATTTTGTACTGTGTCGAGGCAGGAAACAGTGCTCTATGCGGTACCTCCCAAGATGTGGCAGCAGTTTACTTTCGGCAGCCTCGTAACTCTCGCTTCCCTTATTTTGTCCTTTAGTTCTCACATTCCATGAGTGATGTTTCTGACAAAGGGGGGGAGAATTTCTGTTTTCTGGGTCGGAATCTATCCATCTAACACTAATCTTTGGTTAGTTTTTGACCCTGAAGTAGTATTTTTTTTTGCCTCTTTACATCAAGTGGCTTCATGCCTTGTCTAGAGCGATTTCCATTAAAAAAAAAAAAAAGTTTGGTTAGTGAAGACTGAATTTGTACAGATACTTCATCCCTGTAGGATCAAATTGACACTTATCAGCATAAAAGACTCCAATAGTTGATAAGTAAATATTGCTTAATTGAAGCAAGAATTTTCCTGAAGAGTATCCACTCATGGACTAGCAGCCAATCAGAACTCGGAGAATGAACTTGCCCATCTGAGCATAATCGAACCTTCCAGCCTTGTTATAAGCCGGCTTTTTTTAGTGTTCTTTACAGTTACTAATTTATTTGTAGCTCAACTGCTCAGCCAATTGAGCACCGATTACTAAAATCAATAATCTGTCATTTTGTAAATATCGATCTCTGTCTTTATTTTCATTGTTAACCATATCTTCTCTAAATGTTGTGTAATTGACAAAATACGCCGGTCTTGTTATGAATAAATTTATTTCTGACAATATAAATCATACACCACTCGGACTATGTAATCCCTACAGCTACATAGAAGACGCAGATGTTAAACTTGATATAGTGTTATAAGACAAGAGGGGCAGACTGTTGTGCTGAAATTCTTATAATCTGCCAACATCCGGTCACGTCATCAGTGATGCTTCCGGAATCATTGGATGTTTCTGGACTTCCAACATCATACATCCTCCTTCCTTAAACCCTAGCTTGTCTCTAGATGACCAGCTATCATGACACCCTACTGTTTTCCACTTTTTAGCCAAAACTATCTTTAGGCTCTCTACCGCTTCGGTTGTACTACGAATGACTTCTTTTTTTTTTCTGTCTTCTTTCATACCAAAATTACTGAGGGCTCAAGCCAGATAACGGGTCACAAATTAACTTTATAAATATAGAGATATATATTTAAGTATGTGTGTAGATATATATAAATATATATATGTAAAGGAGTAAGGCTACCAACATTTGAAAAATGTTTTTTTTTTTTCAACATTTATTTATTATTTTGTTATTTTATAATTTTATATAACGCATTTCAAGCGGTGGTCCGCTTTCATCAGATATGTAAAGATTTACATATTTGATGAAGGCGGACCATCGCTTGAAACGCGTTATATAAAATGATAAAATAACAAAATAATAAATAAATGTTGAAAAAAACATTTTACAAATGTTGGTAGCCTTACTCCTTTACATATATACTTTTCTCTCGTTGGAACTGCACTAATATTGCACTACCCTCTTTATCATCATCATCATCATCATCAACCGGTTTATTTGTTGAATCAGGCCACAATTAATCCTCTGATGAGGGTGGGGCCTGATTGTCTAGTCTCGAAATCTAAGTCTTTTTCTCCACTCCTGTCTTTGGCAAGGCTTGATGGAATCCATAAACCCTGAAGATCCACGCATCCTGGGATCTACGAAGCCCAAGACATTACCAGCAGCATTAGTGCTACTGGCACTGCCTTTCTTTTATCCTGCTGTATTTCGACTAGACATTGTATTTAAGGCAATTTTACGGCTGGATGCCTATCCTTTACCAACTTGAACACTTTTGGCAGTCCAAGACCTCCACCGTTCCCATCTAACTAGGGCTGATATATATATATATATATATTAGTTTCATTTTACTTCAGTCGAAGTTCTCAAAAATCAAGGTGCCCCTTCCTGACACTTGATCTCTATATGAGATACATAGATATTTGAATATTCTATTAAAGTTCTCATTTATTTCTCAAATGTTGAACTAGTAAAGAAGTTAAGAACATTAATTTTCCTCTCTCCAATCGACCAGTTGATTATGTTATAGTATATCGTTCTTTCTTGTGGTCTCTTAGTCTTCCCGGATTCCAGGACAAGAATTCATCTAGTCTGGTGGTGTATCTAGCTGTTACTTGAGGTAATATTACTTGGAGAAGGTGCATCATTCCTCGTATGAGCCAGTGTATAGCCGTGTCGAGGGGATCTTATTTGGGCTTCGACTACTATGTTATTTTGAATATTTGGTCAGGGTTTACTTGTAGGGGGAAGTATCCTCATGTCAGGTTGTCCTGACAAACCCTTGTACAGAGAGACCGAAGACACTCGATGATGGTGTCTAGTATGTAATTCAAATTCTCTCTATATATATGTGTGTGTTTGTACAGAGTAATCTCCTAAACTAATGAACGGATCATTATGAATGAGTAAGATGGGCAGAGTCCGCAATGATGCCAGCCTAAACAAAGCTTTGGCGAAGAGATCTAAATACCAAGATCTTATGTACGACATGAATAAAAAAAAAAACTGGAACTTAGGAATATTTCAATCATTCCAGCAATCATAGGTGCTACTGGCTTGTAAAAAAGAATATACTCAGTGAACCAAGTGCAAGAGAAATCCAAACCATTGCACTTAAAGGTGTTGAATATTTGGTTTATGATAGGGGTATGTCAGAATCTGGCGTAGTACAACAGCTCCTTTGTTGATCCAGCGAACGGCATCGCTTGCTAACGGGACGATATGTCGTTTCTCGATCCGGGCGATGTCGAGTGGTCTTGCCAGTTGGTCCCGGCTTCAATCTCTCCAGTTTTCTCACCGGGAAAACTGTGACGTCACGAAATCTCATGATCAACGCACAGGTGCGACCCAACCCCTGACCCAAGGTCTAGTCAACTGTCACCGCGAATCGTGAGAAAGCATTGCACCAAAGTTGCACGAGATGACTCCGTTACAAATCGTGCAAGTTAAGCGATCTCTCTGTACGTCCATCATCACATGCGTCCCATTATATAACAAAGGGACGGTTAGAACCCTAAAAAGATTTCTCGGTTGGAGTTTCTGAAATAGCAGGTGAATGTCTGGCATCGAGTCGGATGCCTCATCCTTATCAAAAACAAATAGAAAACAATATATTGCGTACTATGTTGCTTTTGTTTTGTTGACATTTCCGATGTGCATGATGACGTCAACTATGAAACCACAAAACTACTTCTTCGAATTGTGGAATATATTCTTTGCATGCGAGCAAGTAACATCGGCTATCGATATAATCATATGCTGAGGAAATTTCATGTTTGTACGTACATTATCACCCACCACACCTTTTTTACAAGACGGGATCGCCAAAGATTCATTAATTTAAAGAATATTTAGATGACAATTATTTTTAAAGGAATAACAAAGAAAGTATTTATTTTGAAACAATTTAAGTTCTAACAATAAATGAATTAAATAAAACGGTTAAAATCTTTGTTTTATTTATTGAAATAAACATTTTTAGTGGAAAATTATAGTTTTTACGGTAAGAAAGAAAAAATATATTTATTGTTTGAAAAAGATATAAACTGTTACAATTTGAAAAAGATATAAATTGTTACAATTTCCAATTTGGCCGGGATCAAAGTGTAGTATCTGTTCTGATGGATACTACACCCCATAAACTGGTATTGTCTTGGCCTTCAGGGCTTGATTTACGCCGGTCTATGGGTTTGTCCTGTGCAGTTCTAGGAGGTCCAACCTCCCAGGCTTTGCCTCCCCTCTTTGGAGAGGAGTAAGTTTATTGCTTACTGCCTGAGGCGCCCCTACCGGGGAATTCCGACGGGGCTACCCAGGCAATTTTTAATGGCCAGAGTGCTCACCTTCTCGGGCGCTGGTTTATCAAATCCCAATTTCCCTACCTTGTGTCACATCTTACCGCTGTGAGAGGTAGATAAATAACATGAGACTTGTAATCCAAATTGCTAAACTTCATCTCGAAAATTCCGATACAAAATGAATTATATTAAATATTTTTTAAATGAGGATTGATAATTTGGATTATTCGAGCTACTATTCTTTTCAAAGTGTAGTATCTGTTCCGATGGATATTGCACCCCATAAACTGGTATTGTCTTGGCCTTCAGGGCTTGATTTACGCCGGTCTATGGGTTTGTGCTGTGCAGTTCTAGGAGGTCCACCCTCCCAGGCTTTGCCTCCCCTCTTTGGGGAGGAGTAAGTTTATTGCTTATTGCCTGAGGCGCCCCTACCGGGTAATGCCGACGGGGCTGCCCAGGCATTTTTTGTAGGCCAGAGTGCTCACCTTCTCTGGCGCTGGCTTTTCAAATCCCACTTTCCCGACCTTGTGTCACATCTTACCTTGTGGGAGGTAGATAAATAACTGTTACAATTTCGAATAAGTAAAGAAAAGACATTTCCGTTTCGATTTACTTAAAGAATATTTAACTGACAATAGCAATTATTTTTAGCATTAGAGAGAAGAGACAATTTTTGCTTAAGATTATTAAACCTTACATAAATGTATTATTTCAAACAGTAAATTATGTAGACAGATGAATTTCCACCGAATCTTGCATGTCTAGGTTTATACTGACAATATATATTTTTTCGATATACATTTCTTAATAGGACATCCCAAATTGTTCAAATTGCAATCTCAAGGAAAATTAGGTTGCAAATTTCAGAGCATATATAGTTATTGTTTACATTCAAATGACCAAAAAATTCAGTCTTTACTTATGTCATCTATTTTTTGTAAAACAATTGTAAGAACATCGTCAATTTTGCTATTGCAAAAAAAAAAAAAAAAAAAAAAAAAAATGATATGAGTAAAGATTGAATTGTTTGGTCATTGGAATTTAAATAATCATTTTATTTATATATATATATATATATAATTAATTATTGAAGACAATATATGTATTATCATATATCATCAGATCCTTTTAGTTTGTAGTCTCCTTTGAAGATTCAGCTCAATGTTTGTCAATTATTGATAACAGAGCAAAATATAGAACAGTTTTTTTTTATTATATTCCAATAACCATGGTTAGTTTTATTACTTTTATTTTTGTTTTTATTTTTTTCACATTTCAAAAAATTCCAAATTTCTGTGAGATATATTTAACGGTCTGTTTCATTTGTTTTGTGCCAAACAACATTTGTATGTCAATATCGTCTCTGCAACACAGAGAGTGGCTGCTGGCGACTGAGGACGTTCTATATATATATATATATATATATATATATATATATGCATGTTTGGTTAAACAGTAGCGCCAGCATCTGTTTGTTTATTTTTTTTATTTGTTTTTTCGATTCGTCGCACGACCGATTTGGTATTGTCGTCCATGTTGTATAAAAATAAAAAATAAATTTTTTTTAAATCGCCATAATTTCGAACATTTTCGACCGACGTCGGTCATCTTCAGGCGGATGAATGAGTATGCAAAATAAAAAACGAATCAAAAAATAAATAGACAGAAGCTGGCGCTACTCTTTAACCAAACATGCATAAGAGAAGGAATGCTGCCTAATTACACGCTAGTATATATATATATATATATATATATATATATATATATATATATATATACTAGCTGTACCTACTGACGTTGCCCAGGATATAGTGAAGTGATTAAAGTTTTTAATTTTTATTTGCCCATTTTTAAACTTAAAGTAAACAACTTGTAGTCCTATTATATTCTTCAATTTAAAATGAGATGATGTTTACTTTTAGGTGATTATTTAAAAATGTTTCATATTAGCAGTCGTCTAAGTAATTTTTTTTAAAAAATTGCAGCTAAGTATGTTATCATACTACCAATAAGGGCGACAATACCAAATGAGAATTATTTAGTCAGCTTAAATGCTATTTGGGTCAGACTTTGAAAATCCGACAAGATAATTTTATATGTTAGATGAGAGGGACGAAGTTTGAGAGATGATTTGTATAAGAAAAATAGAGAGAGGGGGCGATTTTATGAAAGAGCGAAGGGGCAATTGTATGATAGAGAGGGGGTGATTGTATGATAGAGAGAGAAAGAGAGGGGGGGGGGAAATGGTAATTGTATGAAAGAGAGAGAGAGAGGGAATAGTAATTGTATGGAAGAGAGAGAGAGGGAAGGGTAATTTTATTAGAGAGAGAGAGGGGAGGTTGATTGCATGAAAGAAAGACAGAGGGGGGGTTGATTGCATGAAAGAGAGACAGGGGGGGTGATTGCATCAAAGAGAGACAGGGGGGGGGTGATTGCATCAAAGAGAGACGGGGGGAGGGGGTTGATTGCATCAAAGAGAGACAGGGGGGGGGGGTTGATTGCATCAAAGAGAGAGAGAGCAGGCAATTGCATGAAAGAGAGCGAGCGGGTGATTGTTTAGAAGAGAGAGAGAGCGGGTGATTGTTTAGAAAAGAGAGAGAGCGGGTGATTGTTTAGAAAAGAGAGCGAGCGGGTGATTGTTTAGAAGAGAGAGAGAGCGGGTGATTGTTTAGAAAAGAGAGAGAGCGGGTGATTGTTTAGAAAAGAGAGAGAGCGGGTGATTGTTTAGAAAAGAGAGAGAGAGCGGGTGATTGTTTGAAAGAGAGAGAGAGAGCGGGTGATTGTTTGAAAGAGAGAGAGAGAGCGGGTTATTGTTTGAAAGAGGTTCGGTTGTTTTGTTTTACGACATATCAAACTTTTGGGGGGGTTATTTAATGTTATAAAGCTTCAAGTTCTTTATATTTTCAAATATTCATTCATAGTTTTGTTTTGTAGAGGAAAATTGTTTTTGTTTTTCACTTTGCAGAACATGATTGAGTTTTTCACAGGGAAAGGATAAAAACAATAGCATCAAGGTTTGGTGCATTTTAGGTCAGGAGGCCAGTATCTTCAGACCGCCTGATCTGGTAGTACCTGTTTGAAATAGAGGTTATTGTATGAGAAAGAGGAAGGAGAGAGAGAGTGATTGTATGAGAGGACTGTGATTAATGAATGGATTTACTGAGTATTGCTTTACTCCTCTCCAGGACTTAGGCACAAGGCCAGTTTTTATCCTACTCCCACAAGTAAATTGTGACCCAAGGTCGGGTCGGGAAAGTGGGGTTTTAAAAGCCAGCGCCCGAGAGGTGAGCACTCTGGCCATTTAAAAATTGCCTGGGCAGCCCCGTTGGCATTCCCCGGTAGGTGCGCCTCAGACAGTAAGCAATAAACTTACTCCTCCCCAAAGAGGGGAGGCAAAGCCTGGGAGGGTGGACCTCCTAGAACTGCACAGGACAGACCCATAGACCGGCGTAAATCAAGTCCCGAAGGCCAAGACAATACCAGTATGGGGTGCAGTATCTATCGGAACAGATACTACACTTTGATCTTAGCCAAGTAGACGCATTGAATAGTTATGATTTCAACACCACGTGGCATGTGTACATGTGAATTTATCGAACTCAATAATGCTTATATTATGTATCATTATGTGTTAAAATCAAAGTGTTTCAAATATCTTTATTGTCTTTATATGTCACAATCATGAATGCGTGTGAAAATATAACAAAACATTTTGTGTTGAACAGGATGTATTTTTTTTAGATCAGTTGCAGGGCAGGGGGGGGGGGGCGGGAGGTGAGGGTTGATTATTGACAAAATGTGTGTGAAAAACAAAACCAAAGCATTTTATCATGTCTATTAAATTCACGGGCACATCAAGAAGCACACACAACACAGCAGAGACAAGTACACAGAGAATCTCGACAAGCAAACATCACACAGGCATACATACTTGACAAGCACACAACACTAGATGGAGAGACACAAGAACACAGTAAACAAGCAGAGACGTATACAAAGCCGTACACAGACACATGTGAACAGCATACATCGCAGAGAGTCAAACACGGCACACAAACTAAACACACACACATACTAAACACACACACACACACACAGAGGATGCTTTTTATACAAGGTTCCTTGCGTGTATGCATCTTTAGGGGTTTCTAAACGTAATTAATTACTACTTTTCATTCAATTTTGTATTTATGCAGAGCTGACAAAATTGTGGACAAAACAGCAAGTGCTCTCTGTTTAGCATGTCTCCTCTCCCCCCCCCCCATATATATATATATATATATATATATATATATATATATCGTTGGCTAGATTTTGACCTTGAAGTAGTAAAAATCTAGCCAACGATAATTGTTAAAGCATTCGCCGAAATAAAATAAAAAAACATGATTGTGGACTTACGTTTATTTCTTGGTAATTGGAATGCAACCTATCTATATATATATATATATATATATATATATATATATATATATATATATATATATGTAAATTTAAATATGTGAATGTGAGTTACTAAACAAATGTATGAGAATGAATTTGAATGAGAAAACTTAGTATGGTCAAGAATTAATTATTTACTTTTTATAATTGAAAGAAGAGGATATACTAATTAATTTGAACATTTATGTTGGAGCTTTATACGATAACGTCTTTCTAGAATGTCCGTCTTTGTTGGAAGCCAAAGGGAAGTTACTCTGCAATTGAACGCAAAGGAAGTAACTGACAAGTTATCTCCCTTTAATATGTCTATTTTGAATGACCAATTATTTTTCTATGCTTCTACCTAACAAGTACATAAAAATAGTTGAGAATAGTAGAAAATGGAAACCGCTGAATGTTCAACCGCCGTCAACTTGGTGATCCCGAGGTTAAAATTGATAGGCTGCGGGAATATAATAGAAACGGATAAGATCACATGGCACAAAGAGAGGGTGTGATAGAAGAACAGGAGAGTACTTTGTGAGCACACATATAATTAATTAGTGATTTTGATCATTCTCTCTGTCTTAGCCTCCCCCCTCATCGGTCAATGATTTGGAACTAAGATCAAGTTGAATAAATATTCACTGTTTTCCATGTTAAAGTTAGTACTTTTTGAAGGCATGAAAGACGCTTATTTAGCAAGTGCTGTACACTCGGTTTAAAAGGATCACAGAAGCGCGTACAGTGAGAACATACAGCTACCAAGGTATGAATACAATCTGTGAACTTTAATGTTTTAATAATTAAATGTAGTTTGCTTGAAGCATTGCATGTAATCTATACATATTACATATTATAGAGCAGTCATAGAAGGCTATTAAAATGCAAGAAATGGAAATATATCGATGTTGAGAAAAAGAACAAAAACAAAGTGATTTTTTTATTTTTTATAGTAAATCTTACTTGTTTAGTCAAAATTTCTACACAGTGATCTCATGTGTGTGATCGTGTTCCATAATGTTTCGAGGTAAAACCTCTTTATCAAATCGTGGGTGTTTCAAACCTCCTGAAATTCGTGTGGATTGGTAATGTTGTTTTTATGGCAGTACTACAGTAAATGTTTCTGCAACGATTACGGCAAGTTGTTGTTTTGCATGCATGACACAAGGTTGGAATGGAACATTTGTGCATGTCAATGACTCTTAAAGGCTATATTAGCGTAGTTAATAACAGCAGCAGGTTCAATCAATGTGGGCAGGTTCCAGGGTAAAGTCCAGACGAAAAGCCGTACATGGCACTGGAGGTTGGGTGTGGGGCTAACAACCTCCATAACTGTAAAAATAAAAAATCTAACATGGAAAGATGGTCAAAGAAATTAAATGAATCAACGGACCTGGGAGAGAATGGTCCTCAATCTCGAGGACGTGTTACACCTACGGTTGGAGAAGTTTTCTAAGTATGGGGATGTTTATGGACCCTTAGTTCAAGTCCTATGCCTAAAGTTTGGTGACAAGGCTTGATAATGATGGTGAACAAAAAAAATGCACTAACTTATAAGATTTAAACGTGCTAATTTTTTTTTAATTCAACGATGATGATAACTTAATAGCACACCTGTATGAGGGTATTTAACCACGTCTCCACGAATGCAGAACATGGAAACACAATTGCGGTTCAGCGCCCTCGACACTTCCTTCACTTCATGTAATAGGAGGAATGCTTCCTGTGGGAGGGGTTCGTTTTGGAGCTGAAAGAGCTGGCGTAAAAGATCATGCAGGTGCCTGGTGAGTATTGATCCATTGTTGAACATCTAACAATGTTCGTAGTGTTCAAACATACAATGTCCGTAAAAGAAATTTCACGTAAATGTGGGTTTGAGGTTTCAACCCAGCGAACCGTACTTTACGCTTAGGCCATCTTTTTTTTATGAATTACGGACACTACACACTTTTTCGACCATGAATCTGACTTTTTGAGGGCTTAACAAAAAATATGCACAACTTGTATTGTAGAGATCTCATTGCAGTTGCTATTATAACAGTTACATAATTACAATCTATTTTTTTTTTTGCACTTACATGTTATCACTCACGGAGTGATTAGAACATGGTTCAGCACGAACACATTTGAATTTTCTCACTCGTGGAGTGATATATTATGTCGTGCGATAAGAACACTGTTTGCGTAGGAGGCAACTTCCGCTCCAGTTCAAACCGTTTTCCTGCGCTTTATAAACAGTCTGGTCTGAGATGTCAATGTGATTAGATTTTATATTTCCCTCCTTGTCTCAAAGCAATAGTTTTGCTAGACGAGACGAAACTCAGACTCAATTCCATTTCTATAGTACATAGATGTCTTCTGACTCAACTCATTTTGTATTCCTGTTTTCATAATTCTTTCCGAACCATTCTTTATGTGGGCAGAACTGTTTGAATAAAATTGTAGAGTAGTTTGTTCTTTCCGTCAAAACTTGATGACCCCTTTTATTCATATTAAACAAGGCCAATAGGATGGATACTGATGCAGCCATACGCACATCAGCGCGGAAGAGTCTAGGATATTATTGTTGAGGATGGCCTCTTCTCTGTCGGACCGAGGTATGGTCCTGTGCAGTGCTAGGAGGTCCACCATCCCAGACTTTACATTCTCACCTTTAAGAAGGGGTTATAAAAAAATAAAAACAAAATATTGAAGAATCCATGAGCGATTGCGCTTTTACCACATTACCTCGAGTGGAGTGTATTCTATGGATGACTCTTCAAACATAAGTATTTTATTCACCTCCTTTCAACGAGGTTAGACACAAGGTCAGGTGTGGGTTTTGATGAAAGTGTTTTTGTGGAACGAACTGGATTCGAATCCGACACACCCAGGTCCTCAGTCCGCGTCGTTAACCACTCAGCCACCGTGCCATCATTGATAACTGCTTGAGGTGGCCCTAACGGGGAATTCCATGAGGCTGCTCGGGCATTTTTTGGTCGGCCAAAGTGCTCTTCCCCTCACGCGCTGGCTTTTCAAATCCCACTTTCACGACCGTGTCACATCTTCCCGCCATGGGAAGGAGATAAATAACAACTCCTACTACAAAATTGCAATCGCGGCATTCTTTCTCTAGACCAGTGGTTCTTAACCTTTTTTCTCCAATTCCCCACTATTTAGTGAGAGCCAGCTCTCCATTCCCACCACAGTTATCACATGGAAATAAATACATACGAAAAGATTCGTTAACCAGCGAACGGCAGTGTGGAACAGCAGTCCTTTGCAGTCGGATTCCATATTCTGGCACAACCGTCGAAATAGTCGAGTGTTGAGAGCGCTCGCTTTGACAAAATTCCCCACAGGTTAAGAACCACTGCTCTAGACCATAATTTCCGATTCCAGCCACACGATCATACAGAGAATAGGATTTTTCAAATTATCCTATTCAAGCAAAAAATTATATTCAAGTTGACTCAGGTTGATATTAGCCATTTTCACTCACTCTTCCCACCGCTTCACTTCTTTTTTTTTTTTCCCTTATGTTCACAGTTTTCTGAACCTCCCCTTCATCTCTATCGAAACATCTAGATACGAGTCATGATCAACAGCTTCTTTTTTTTCACCTCACTTGTGACTATCCACTGACCTCACCTTTCCACCCTTCAATGAGCGGACTACCTTTATTTCAACTGATCTACCCAACTCTTTTCGCTCCTCCATCTCCTCCTCCGCCATCCTCATCTCTATCGCTTCTCTTCAAACTCCCTCCTTCACACATTCATCTCTATATAAAACGCGTCAAATATACCATTGCTTCACTCTTTGCCTTTTGGCTGGGATCAAAGTGTAGTATCTGTTCCGATGGATACTACACCCTATAGACCGGTGTCGTCTTGGCCTTCGGGTCTTGATCCCGCCGGTCTGTGGGATTGTCATGTGCAGTTCTAGGAGGTCCACCCTCCCAGGCTTTGCCTTCTCACCCTTTGAGAAGGGGTTAGTTTATTGCTAATCGCCTGAAGCGCTCCTACCGGGGAATGCCGACGTGGCTGCCGAGGAATTTTTTGAGGATCACAAGTTCTCTTCACTTAGGGTGCTGACTTATCAAATCCCACTTTCCGACCTTGTGTCACATTTTACTTTGTGGGAGGTAGATAAATACCCACTCTGATTAAACTTCCGCTCAATAAAAGTAGAATGTTACTCGTCTACGTGATCCTTTCTGACGCCGGTCTATGGGTTTGTCCTGTGCAGTTCTAGGAGGCCCATCCTCCCATGCTTTGCCTCCCCTCTTTGGGGAGGAGTAAGTTTATTGCTTACTTCCTGAGGTGCCCCTACCGGGGAATGCCGACGGGGCTGCCCAGGCAATTTTTAATGGCCAGAGTGTTCACCTTCTCGGGCGCTAGCTTTTCAAACCCACTTTTGTTTTAAAATAACGCATGCATTAAGTTACTGTTACACCGGCCGTTCTTACACAGGAGAAACAACACCGGTTGTCACTATAAATAAATTGTAAACAAATAAACTGTGATAATTTTAACACTTTATCGGCGGCTTAACGTCTGAGAGAGTTCTACTTTTTAATATATATATATATATATATATATGGAAAATGAAAAAAGAAAGCCAAAAAATATATATTCTTTATGTATTCATCAACGTTTCGGCTTTATTGTAAGACTTCCTTAGGATGAAGAAAAAAAAATCATACAAGTATAAATTTGATTTGCCTGAAAGCTACGAGCTTCGACCGGTTTGTGAGTAAAGAAAAATAAAAAAAATTAAAAGTGAAAAAGCAAAAAGGGATGCGCGAGTAGCAGTAGTTCATAGAATTTTTTAAGAGGGGGGGGGGGGGCGATGTGCTGGTTGAAACTAGTTTATTACTTTAGCCTTGAAAGAAGAACGTTTGACTAAGGGTTGTCTGGTGCACGTGGTCACCATGTCAAGCGATCGTAGGGGCCGATGGTGATATATATGTGTGTGTGTGTTCGAATGATTTCGATGGGAATCTGAGTAAGAGAGCTCAATGTACATTAAAACAGAGCATGAATAAATTCTAAAAGGGGAAAATAACTAGACACACATTCGGGTTGTACACATAACTTATTTCGACCTAGATCGGTCTCATCAGATGTATAACTAACCGCATTCAGAATGCGGTTAGTTATACATCTGATGAGACCGATCTAGGTCGAAATAAGTTATGTGTACAACCCGAATGTGTGTCTAGTTATTTTCCCCTTTAATATATGTGTGTGTGTGTGTGTGTGTGTGTGTGTGTCTGTGTGTGTGTGTGTGTGTGTGTGAAAGAGAGAGGGCAGAGAGAGCGTGTACAATCTTAGATAAGATAAATGTATAATATAAAATTCTTTCGTACATTTTATCTAAGAAGGATCGTAAATTAAAAACATGCGCAACATATAAAAGTCATTATATGACTGAAAATAAACATCGTCTTGAAACAGCTGTAAACAACTTTAATGCGATTGCATATACTCTTTATTTGGAACATGATTTGAAAATAATTTAAATCATTAAAAATACAGATATAATTAGCCCTATCTCACTAAATAGCTGATGATAGATCTTTATAGTCAACTCAAAGAATTTTCTAATTTATTTAAATGTGTGTGTGTGTGTGTGTGTATACCTAACATAGTAATATGGGACAAGAGGGAGAGTAGCAACCCTAGTTATACCAAGGTTTTATGTACGACATGAAAGAAACTGGAATCTTAAGATCTCCATCATTCCAGTAATTAGAAAAGCTGCCGGGCTATGATAAATAATTTCAAAAACTACCTAGCAAATAAATATACCCGGTGAACCAAGTGCGGTGAAAGTTACGATTCCATACTGAATTTCATTTCTGCCCCGCCCGCCCGCCCCCCTGTTAATAATGGCTTTCTAAATCATAACATTATTTAGAAAACCATTTTTAACTAGTCTGTACTTTGTTTTAACTATTCTGTACTTTCACCTGACGATTTAATAAACAAAATATACTGGAAGAATTCAATTTAAAACGAGTAACCGGAAGTGAAATTCAGCATCAAATCGTAACTCTTACCTCAAGTGAAAGAGAGAGAAAAACAGCCAAACAATTGCGTTTAAAGGGCCGGTCCATCCATCCATCTCCCATAACGTCAAGGGACGTCGTCGGGGAGTCAGGCAGATACTCTATCTGTCCTAACTTTTCAGTTGGCATGATAGAACCTGTTAGAGCCCATGTCCTCTTCAAGCCACATACAGCACCTGGTATTCTCAAATGGTCACCCATTTAGTACTGGCAGAGCTCAACGTCGCTTAACTTCGGTGATCTAACGGGAACCGGTGTGTCAAAGTGATTATCTCGTGTATATATGAGTTGTGTCCATCTCGCCTTTTCGACCACTTGGTCATATTTTTGATCTTTTTCTTTTGATAATGAGAGGTTCCACTCTCGAAAATTAAAGTTTAAAGTTTACCCCTTTTCCGGATCTTTTAAATTGCTTGACAGTAAACTTCTTTCTATTTACTGTTCTGGTATTTAGACCGTGAAATATTAATAAATTGATTTGAGATTCCATTTATATTTTCTCTTCTCATTTATTTTTGTTCATCTGTTCGACCTTCCGGTACCTATATCGCATTGCTCCTGCCTCAGATTACGAACTTACATTTCTATTTACCGGCAATGCTTCAAGCAAACTACAATTATATATATATATATATATATATATATATATATATATATATATATATATATATATATATATATATATATATATATATATATATGGGAAAAATGTATGCAATTCCATCCATCCATATCCCATAACGTCAAGAGACGTCGTCGGGGACTAGGAGTCATGCAGATACTTTATCTTTCCTAACAAACAGCCAAAACACGCAATTAATTTGTATTGGAACCGCGTTCTTCCAACGGTATTAATATATGTGCATTATTAAGGAAATGTTTATTTTCGTCATTTAGTACTGGCTAGGCTCAACATCGCTTAAGGGACGGTTAGGATCCTAAAAAGATCTCTCGGTCTGAAATAGCGGTTGAATATCTGGCACCCGGTAAGATGCCCCTTCCCCAGCAAAAACAAAAAGATAAGAAATTGAAAATAGATTTTTTACAAAAAAAAAAAAAAAAAAAAAAAAAATTACTTTCTTTAAAAAGCTTCATTTGTATTTACAAACAATAATCTTATTTTAATTCCCCATTTATTAATAAGTATTTGTGAAAAAATAGGAAAATTACAAAGCGATGACAATATGGCATCATCTAAAATAAAAAAATTTAAATCTGCAATGCTAGTGAAAAAGAGTAGTAGTAGTAGTAGTAGTAGTAGTAGTAGTAGTAGTAGTTTATATCGAACTAATTGTATCTACCCGCCGTTGTCCGGTTGTCTTTACTTTCATTTTTGGGTGCTTGTACAGAGTAGCGTACATATGAAAAACGCTGAAAATCGCAGTTTCAATTCAATCAACCGGAAAACTCTTTGAAATACTTATGTATCAAGCAAAAATAGGTTTGTAAACCAAAAATTAGCAAAAACTATCGAGTAGAATTGTAATAAAAAATAAAGGCACTTCTGCATTTCAACCGTCACTTGGACTTTATTTGCTTTTCTCTTTTGAAGGCAGGGGCAGACAACCAACCGGAAGTAACCGAATTAGATGTTTTTATTCAAAATGACAATAATAACAGCGAACAATGTATCGTTATTGAATATGAAAATATTTTATTTAATAATTTAAAAACTTATAAAAATAATAAAAATGTGTTTTTTTTTATTGTATGAATTAAAACTTTCTCGAGATAGTCAACAGTGATTTTTAAAACGAAAATTTATCATTTTAATGAATAGTCAGTGATTTTTTATTTTTTTTTATTATAATCAACATTGATCCTTTAAAACGAAAATTTATAATTTAAAACGAACATCCAACAAACAGTCAACATTGGTTGACTCTGTGGAATGAATGGAACTCTTTAATTATTAAGTCCGAGTGACGGTTGAAATGCAGAAGTGCCAAAATAAAAATCCGTTATATTGTTTAATCGGATTCGGCCATTGATTCGAGCGAAAAACACAAAATCCAGGGAGAGATAACTCAGTCTGTCATTAACAAGTAATAAATCAATTGCATTCACCAAAATACGATGAAACTGATTTTTATTTTTAATTAAAATTCTACTCGATCATTTTTTCTACTTTTTGGTGAGGATACTTATTTAAATCTGCTGCGTAAGTATATAATACTGTTTTTTTTGTTGTTGTGGTATTGATAATTTAATACGGACGCTTCTCTGTACAAGCACCCATTCTTGTTTCGCTTTTATTTTTTTTATTTTTTTAATCTATGCCAGTTGTTGTTTTGGGGGAGGGGGTAAATATTATTGTTTTTTTTTTAAATAGGATTTTTAAAGTTAAATTTAATTATTTAGCCATTAAATTATTAATTGAACCCAATTGTTATAAAATTATTGATTTTCTTAAGGTAATGTTTTAATCTCTATAAAATTATTGTATGTAAAAAGCTTCCAAAACTTTCAATTTGGATTTGTTAAGAATTCTAAAGTTAGTTTAAATTATTTTCTATACGACAGTTTAAATGATTCCAAATTCCTTTCAAATTTCGAAGAATCACAATTTTTTTTCAACTTTTAACCCTTGTGGAACACGTAGCCACAATATTGCTTCCCTGAGGGTTACAACATGGTCATCTTCAAATATAATGTCAATAAATACTTGTCATAAACTGTCCTCATAGGTAATCAAATTTTATTTATTCCATTCATTAGTTTAAATCGTCTCAAGTTCAGCATCATTGAACTGTCAATCCATCCATCCATCTCATTAACTCGAATGACTTGTTAACAGAAAAACAAAAATGCATCTCGATAGATTAAATTTTGTAATTTTTTTTTAAATAGGATTTTTAAGTACTTTACGCTATTGCATTTCTTTTATTTAAATAAATAATCTAATAAAGACCAATGTGTATTTATTTGTATATAAATAAATATAAAGCCGTCCCGTCACAGAAAAGTTAGCAAGTAAAAATAACGTGCCTTTCTCTAGCCCTCGGACGAAATCATTTTAAGTGGTGAGGGGGCGGGGGCGAGAAAGCAAATAGCAAGTCAGACAACCCTCGACGCTCAAAATGAATTCAGGGGGGAAAAAAAAGCCGGCTCTTGTAGAGATCGAATACACGAACGAAATTTATTTTAGAAGAGTTCCAATGGTTTAAGGGGCAGTCACTATTTTTTAGTTCGCAGGGTTTCCGAAAATGGAAAATATCCATTTTTTAAATAAGAAATCATGCAAATTCAATTAATAGAACATTTTTCGCAGACCCGATCTATACAAGAGCCAATATCTGCGATAATTTAATATTTTAAACTATAAAAAAATCAAAAAATCTGTTAATCCAAACAATAGGACTGTTCGGTTTGCTGGTTTTGAAATGAAAAAAATATACTGTTGATTTTCCCAAATTCTATTTTGTTCAATAAATGTTCTATCAATATACTGTTGATTTTCTGAAATTGTTATTTCTTCGAAAAATGTTCTATTTAATTGAATTTGCATGACTTCTTATTTAAAAAAAATGAATATTTTCCATTTTCGGAGACCTTGCGAACTAAAAAAAATAGAGTTACTGCCCCTTAAAGCATTGGAACTCTTCTAAAATAAATTTCGCTCGTGTATTCGATCTCTACAAGAGCCAAAAAGCCTCAGAGAAATGATAATTTATATATGACGTAATTTTATGATTTTATATGAATATTAGTGCGAACACTGACGAAGCATAATTTTTTTTATTATCTGTCATTTTGACGGAGGGTGTACACTAGTCGATTAATAGTCAATAATTACAAAAATAATCATGCGTAAGTCACGCAGAGGCGAGAAACACACATACATTACGTTTAGTGGTAACATAATTTTTATTAAAAAACATTGTTCTTTTGTCGCCTTGATCAGCAAATAGAAAAATTAAAATTAAAAAATAAATAAATACAAAAAACAGTTCATGAATAATGAAATATCCGAGAGAAAAGTGGGGGAAAAAATACCGAAAATATTTGTTGCCCTTTGTTCGTCGTCGTCATTTTAAAATGACGCAACAAATTCTTTTTAGAAATTCTTGGAATTGTCCGCTTTTTTTAAGGTTATATATATATATATATATATATTACTACAGAAACGACAACCAAGAATGTGACGATGTAAACAAAAATACCAAATTAATATAAATAAAAATACAAATACTACGATTAAAATGAAAAACGCCATAAAACTGTTTGTTACCCAAAAACTAAACTAAAAGAGAGTTTTTTGTTTTTTTTCACCGGATTTAATGCGAAAGACGACATTTATTTTAGAAAATTCTTAACATTGACAGCATTTGGTTGGGATCAAAGTGTAGTATCTGTTCTGATACTACACTTCATCTGTTCTATCCTCGGTCAGTGAATAAAAAATCTTGGGCATTTATAACGACAGCTAACATAACGAAAAAAGGGGTGAAAAAAAAACAAATAGGCAATAAATAAATGTTACCAAAGGCAAGATAAGTTACTCTTTTACCTTCCTGGATAAGTTTTTTTGTGTTAACTTATTTAAAAGCGTTTTTTAGTTCGATTTAAAAGTAGTGTCGAGACGTCACGTGATCAAATACCAACTTCTTTTTTTTTTTTTTTTCAATTCTAATATGACGTCTCGACACTTTTAAATCGAACAAAAAAACGCTAAATTATTTTAAATTTAAAACACAAATAAACTGATAAACTGATCCAGATTAGGTAGTAGTAACTTATCTTGTCTTTGGTAACATTTATTTGTTGCCTATTTATTTTTTTCACCCCTTTTCGTTCTCTTAGCGTTATAAGCAAACTCCTACTAGACTGAGGCAATTTTTATTTTTGTTCCAATCCAGAATGCCCTGTTTATGGAGCTGGATTTTCCCCCACATTAGAAACCGACCTTGTGTCTAACTCTGCCCTCGTGGGGGGGGGGGGGTAAATAGAGAGTTGGCATTGAAACAAAAAAAATATTTTTAACCCTAACCTGATTTTGCCTTCGTATGCTTAAGTGTCGTCTGCCTTTTTACATTTTTTTCGTGGCTTTCAAAATCGTAAACGGCTTCGTCCATTCCCGGTTTATTCCACAAATCACAATCGGAAATATTCGGGTTGAGTTGGGTACCCAGCTAAAGTAACACCTGTTATTTCTGTATTTATAACTTATCTAATTTCAAAATTTCAAGTAAATACGAAAAATGCAAATGGCGTCGTTCTAAGAAAAGAAAATAGATGATTTTTGTTGGCGTACTCCAAATAACGTGTATTGTTGACAATTAATCTATTCTTGTGATGTTTGCTTTGGTCTTTGTGTAAAATGAACTTTTGCAGACATTATTGTAGTTTATTTTCTGGGTACTTACGAAATTCTATTCTGAAGAGATTTGATGTTTTGAGAAAAAAAATATTTTCATTATATAACTTAAAATAAACATTGCCTTGAAACAGCTTTAAACTCTGTGTATACTCTTTATTTGGAACATGATTTGAATCGCAAAAAATACACACACGCACATTATATATATACCTGTCCATCTCGCCTTTTCGACCACTCGGTCATATTTTTTATCTTTTGATAATGAGAGGTTGCACTCTCGAAAATTAAAGTTTACCTTTTCCGGATCTTTTAAATTGCTTGACAGTAAACTTTTTTTTATATTTACTGTTCTGGTATTTAAACCGTGAAATATTAATAAATTGATTTGAGATTCCATTCATATTTTCTCTTCTCATTTATTTTTGTTCATCTGTTCCACCTTCCGGTACCTATATCACATTGCTCCTGCCTCGGATTACGAACTTACATTTCTCTCTCTCTCTCATATATATATATATATATATATATATATATGTAATAAAACATTTAAGAAGAAATAATATATATATATATATATGTAATAAAACATTTAAGAAATAATATATATATATATATATATATATATATGATAATTTTATTTACACAGACATGTACAAAATCTGCGACACTGGCATGTCGATGTTATCGATCAACAGTTACTATAAACTGAGATCTCATCAGGCAGAGTTAGAATCCGATCTTAACCTCAGATCATATATGATCTGTGTAAATAAAATTATCATATATAAAGCTCTATTTTGATATTGAGCACTTTTTATAAACCCGGTTAAAATTCTCTGGATTACCACCCTGTGGATA
Organism: Sepiola atlantica; assembly: GCA_963556195.1. Lineage (NCBI taxonomy): Eukaryota > Metazoa > Mollusca > Cephalopoda > Sepiida > Sepiolidae > Sepiola > Sepiola atlantica. The sequence goes on from OY744552.1 coordinate 39,348,795, forward strand.
TTTTTCACCTGGATTATTACCATTATTATATATATATATATATATATATATATATATATATATATATATATATATATATCAGTGAGTAATAAAATATATATAAATAAAAAGTTCCTGTCTGTCTGTCCACAAACTCCTCATCGAATTGTTGAGATAAACTCCCACAACCATATATTCAGAAACTACATTCCACAGCGTACTTGGATAAGTATATTTCATTTTGATCAAAAAAGGGTTGCAACGTTCTTATGATAGTCTCTTTTGTGTTTGACATCCATAAAAAGGACAGAGGTGTACAGGGGTATTCACTGATTCGAGGGAAACTCCGGGTGCGCCTCAAGGAAATGTACTTCGCATCGAAACTTTCGTAAGTATTAAGCTAAGTAGAATTCTTTTGTACTAATGGGTCACCGCTTAACAAGGCTGAAGACCACTCGAGGATAAGGGTTAAAGAGATGGAATGATGGTTAGGGTTAAAGAGATGGAATGATATCTAGTTGAAAGATGAAGAACATCATGAGAGGATTGAGGATGATTAATGGAATGAACTAAGTTTGGTTACTTGCGGGGACGGTATATTATAACAGGAATCTCTTGATATTGGATTTGAAAACGACTATGTTGCAGTCTGCAGGGAAGACTACCATTATCATTTCTTATTGATAGAGCTCTATCCGATAGGATACTGAGTACTTTGTCCAAAATCTGCTCTCTTAATTCGGTTCTGTTCTGATTGAGAGGTTGGTACTCGTGTTTAATACACTCATATGTTATTTATCTACCTCCCACAAGGTAAGATGTGACACAAGGTCGGGAAAGTGGGAGTAGATAAGCCATCGCTCGAGAGATGAGCACTCTGGCCATTTAAAAATTGCCTGGGCAGCCCCGTCGGCATTCCCCGGTAGGTGCACCTTAGGCAGTAAGCAATAAACTTACTCCTCCCCAAAGATGGGAGGCAAAACCTGAGAGGGTGGACCTCCTAGAACTGCACAGGACCAGTCTCGTGCAGTATCCATCGGAACAGATACTACACTTTGATCTTGGCCAAAAGGCCAAGAAAGAAAATATATACACTCATATATATATAGGGTGGGCAAAAATAAGGGTCCTATTTTTAAAAATTCATAACTTTTTTATTTATTGATTTTTTTTTTTTTTTTTAGAATAAGTAAAGGACCCCTTCCGAAGCAAGCATGAGCCGTATTAGCCCTAAGGAACGTACCCTCATTTAGAAAACATTATTTTTGCTTAAAAAACTCAAAACGGTGTAAAAAACAATACTTTAGTTTTTGTAAGTTTAAAGAAGTGTTTTTCGGCTAAAATTTGTTTTGTTTATTTCAAAAAATCTCGGAAGGGTCAGTCTACACACACATAAAGTTTGGTGAGTTTAACTTTTATTTTGTGGAAGTTATTCAAATTCAAGTTATTCAAATTTAAAGATAGGACCCTTATTTTG